>CM052885.1:38161113-38186414 GCA_028534135.1 Potos flavus
TAAGTACTATGATACAGACACAAAAAGGGAACTTAAATAAACTGAGGGGTGTGGTGGGTGTTTAAAAAAAAAAAAAGCTGCTTCCCAATGAAAAGATATAAAACAAAGACACACAATAGCTACTTATTGGGTATTTACTGTGTGTTAAACACCAGACTTTGATTGCTTATTTAATCTTTACAAAATGCCCTTATGTTAACCACTTTACAGGTGTGCTCAAAGACAGACATAAGCTTGTTCAACATTCAAACAGTGAGGGATGGACTCAGGATCTAAGCTGGGTTCTAAACTCAAGGTTGGCTAATTTTTTAGGAATAGAGAAATTTTAAAAAAGACAAACTTCTGCTACAAGAGAATTAAAGTAGCTCACAGAATTTAAAAACAACAACAACAACAACAAAACTTCTCCAAATACAGAGTTTGCATAGGAGTTTGAGACACTATGTAAATGTATCACTGAAAGAATTTAAATTGGAAATTGGTTTATTTATTTTATTTTAGAGAGAAAGAGAGAGAGCACATGCACATGCACACAGGAGCAGGGGCAGAGGGAGGAGAGACTCTTAAGCAGGCCCCACACCCAGTACAAAGCCTGATGCAGAGCTCCATCTCACAACCCTGATATCATGAGCCTAGCTGAAACCAAGAGTCTGACGCTTAACCGACCGAGCTACCCAGATGCCCCAAATTGCAATGAGTAGAGGTTCCACTGGAGAGGCTCTGAGATTCCATATCATCCATCCCATGTCCATGAAAGTCCATGGATTGGCCTTAGTCTCCAGGAGTCCCCAAACACCCACCTGTCAACTAATTACCATCCATAGAATCAATCATCTCCTATCATAGGTAGGGCGATACCTTCTAATTTGCTTCCATTGTTCCAGCATAATAAGTAAAAATGCCTCCCTTCAATTTCAAAAGTGTCCCAATTTGGATGACAAGTTTTATGATTGCATTATCATTTGTCTAATTAAGTCTTAAGCTAAAAAATTACTAGATCAGTTTTTATGTCATCAGATTCACTGTTTGAGAATCCAGTCCATTATTTGATTGATATCTTTACTACATATGCATACATTACTTCACTCACCTGCCTAAAATCCTCTAATGCCAACCTAACACATATAAGAAGGTCCTGGCCAATTTGACTTCAGTTTGGCTCTCCAATCTTACCTCCCACCCCTACCTCAACCCCATGTATTTATTAGTTAGTATTCCTTGAACAGATGGTACTTTCATGCCTCTAGGTTCTTCCAAATGGATTCCCAATGGCTGTATTCCCTCCACATGTTGTTCAATAATATTGACCACTGTGTTAGACCCTGCAGTGTCCTCTCTTTCACTCCTCACCTGCCTACTGAAGATCTCATTCAAATGTCATCTCTGTAAAGAATCCCTGATTTCCTCAGATATCAGTGGGTCCTTTCTGTGTGTGCGTGCACTGCATTTCACCCATCCTTCTATTATGGTTCTTTTCATCCTCTAATTGCAGGTTCATGTGTCTGTGCCATTCATATTACTAGAATGCAATGTAATCTAGTTACTGATGACTAGAATGTCACCTTTATCTTTGTACCATTAATGCCTTGCACTACCAGGTACTTAGTTGATATCTGATACATATTTGCTAATTAATGATTGCCACAGTGGCTGTTAAGATCAGAAACAGGGGTGCCTGGTGGCTCAGTCATTTAAGTATACAACTTTCAATTTTGGCTCGGGTCATGATCTCAGGGCCCTGAGATCGAGCCCTGTATCAGGCTCCATGCTCAGCATGGAATCTGCTTGAGACTGTCTCCCCCTCCCTCTACCCCTCCCCCTGCTCACTTGCTCTGTCTCTCTCTCTAAAATAAATAAAATCTTTAACTAACTAACTAAATAAATAAATCAGAAATAGCCACATCTTGGACAATAACTAGGAATTTACTGAGTACCTACCACATGTGGCTTTTGCTTTGTAACACAAATAACTAAGGGGCTGTGAGGTGTAGTGAAAAGCTAGAATCTCTACATCTTATTTCCCATTTTGCTTCTTCGTCTTTCTGCAAGACTAGGCAAGTCACTGAATATGAATATATATATATATATATATATATATATATATATATATATATATATATATATATAAATCTGGCAAACCTATCAGCCAGTCACAAATTCAAAATAGGCTAAGTAAAGTTCATGATATTTGGAATAGGCCCCTAAATTTGGAGTTAGGTGTCACAAAAGGAGAATCTGACATCTCCCAAACCATCTGTATCATGTAAGTGCCTTAAGAATAAATCTATGCCTGAAATAGACCATCAGGCTAACCGGATACTGTCAAAAGGCTTTTTAAGTTTACTTTTTGTACCTCAATTAGCCTACTTTCTAAACTGAAACAAAATGGTTGAAGATGTATAATCTGTGTATAGTGTTGTTAATCCTTCAATTTTAACATTCATCTGAAATTTTATAGAAAGATTATATGCTGGGACGCCTGGGTGGCTCAGTTGGTTAAGCGGCTGCCTTTGGCTCAGGTCATGATCCCAGGGTCCTGGGATCGAGTCCCACATCGGGCTCCTTGCTCGGGAGGGAGCCTGCTTCTCCCTCTGCTTCCACCTGTCACTCTGCCTGCTTGTGCTCTCTCTCTCTCTGACAAATAAATAAATAAAATCTTTAAAAAAAAAAAAAAAAGATTATATGCTATGGATTAGCATTACGGCAGGAACCTCCTGTCCTCTAAATGTACCTTATTACTAACTTAAAATCATACTAGCTGTATACAGCATTTCAGTTTATGAAGTACTTTATATGCTTTATTTTAATCCTCAGAACAAACTGTAACTTTGGTACTATTTATAATCTCTATTTGCAGATGTTAAAGGTCCAAAAGGGTAAAGAGTATACAGACAGGATGATGTGGGACTTGCGAGGTTGAAATGCAATATATGCCAAAACAGCCCATGACATTGACATGGTCTCTGAGGTTGAATCAAACTCTATACTGATATTATGTGATATCTGCCCACTGGAATATGGCTTTCTATGAATTTGTCAAGTCTTTAGAAGCCATATATGCAGGCATTTATTTGGGAACATGGATTTCCAAGTTATGATGATGACAGTCTGTGCAAACTGATAAATACCTTGGATCTCAACTGCTAAAAGTCATAATCTAAATACAATCCCCTCTCAAATTAACAAATTGTTAAGAGGCTCAATCTAAGAGACACTACAATTTCTGATACCCTACTCAGCTGAATGATGAAAAAAATATCACAGAGAAAAAGAGAACATGATTCCTATTTGTTGAAAGAGCTGATTGACATTGAATATTTACCTATTTTTTAAAAACTGTATCATTCCAACATACTGAAACCTTTTTACACTATGCCAAGTGGGATATGACAGTGGAAAAAAAAAAACCCAAAAAAGTTACTCAGAATGCTGGTTTTTACCAAGCATAAAGCTATTTGCAAACAGCTGAATGCTCAGCCAACTTTTTCAATTTGAATCCAGATATTGGTCAGAGTGGAATAGCTGGCAAAAAAAATCTAAATGAAGTTTTAAAGGTCTTAAGATAATAATACCTGCTGCTATTAACTGTGTCTGCTAGAGTCCAGGTGACATGTGGGTTATCCACCAACTCCATAAAAACTCTGAACCAAGGTACTTTCGGTTCCTTTTATCGATGCACAAATGGAGGTTCAGAAGCCTTAACAAATTTGCCAACATTTATAACACTAGTCAGTTGAAGGTTCTAAACCCAGATGAACTTAGGCACTCTCCCATTCAACACAGTGGCTTTCTCTAGTACAGCAATGCAGGGAACAGAAAGGAAGAACAACATGACAATGAAGTGATTCTCTGCCTTTTTGTTTTTCCGTGTCACATCCCTGAGGGATATGACACACTCCATCAGCAATAGTGGAGAAAGAAAGAGGGACAATGAAGGAAACTAGAGGAGGTGTTTTTAGAAAGGGTGATCCAACATTATGTGAAAACACCACCACCACCCCCAGGAGTGAGAGCCCCTTCACCACATAACTATACGATGGTCCTCACCGGCTGGATCCACAAGTCTCCAAAAGTCATCTGCAGAATACCAAGCCTTGCATTCACCTCCAGAAAATTTTTCTCATATGTTCATGAACTACTTCACACTATCCACCCCCCCACACACATACACATATACCATACCGTACCTTTTTTTGAAGTTTACAATGCAAGTATGAGGTCACTGACAGTTACAGAGAAATCTGTTTAACTTGATTTAACCCTGCTTTTCCAACATCTAGTGAGCCATAAAAACATTTTTTCCCCAGCACATCCATTAAAATTTTGAGAAACAGCTGTTCAGGGGAGCACACTGGAACCTATCCACGAACAGGATATTTTCTGTGACCTTTCTAACTCAGGCATTCCATTGCCCAAGAGACGGAGCCAGAAATACGGAAGTCCTGGGGCCTTCCCTGCAGGGCTCACAGTCTTCTGGGCAATGGGGCATTTGGGATGTTAAGTGCTCTGTGCACAAAATGCTACAATCTGATCCTGTCACCTTTCAGATCAATGAGGTAAGTGACAGCAATTCCACTTCCTTGTCAGCTTAATTGGAGGAAGTGAAACACGATTATAGGCATTAGTGCAAGGCTGGTACAGAGCAGCAGAAGACCCTACGGGGCAGGCCGTCACAGCTGACCACAGGGAACAGAACACTCCTCTCCTTTGACAATTTCATTGAAAGTCTTAATTACAATGCTACTGTAGGAGGGAAATTGTTTTATAAATGACATTACAAACACAGTCTGATTGCAGAAATCTTTTCATCTAAAAACTAATTAAACCATTATTTCCTCCCAGATTACAATAGTAAATGTAAGTTTTTCACTTAGGAAAACAGTTACCCAATCTTATGTTCCCTATATTTAGGAAGTATCTTTTTTAAAAATTACCTGCAGGCCAAAAAGGTTCTTAGAAATTAGAAATGCTATGAAGAAGATAACTGAGATTTCTTTAAAAACATTCTATTGTGATGCAGCCAAATGATTCAATGAAATGTTTTTGCCAACAGGTGAAAAGTAAGCTTATGTGTACCAGCTCAATCATTTTGATTGAGCAAATTTTTAAAAAAAAATGTAAAAAAAACTCATGAAAAGAAAAACCACTACTGTCAAATTTGACAAAAATAAAATTATTTTGTGACCACTGAAATATAAGCTGTAAGAAAGCCAGGAGTCCCACTTCATTCACAGATACCTTGGCAGCATGGGAACAGTGGGTGCTTACTGCCTACATGTTGATGGTAGTTTCCTATGTTAAATGTTAAAAAGGAAACCACAGGCCCAAAATGGAATCACTCAGGCCAAGTCACAAAGTGGAGTTTAACACCTAATTTAATCCCAAACTCCCAAGGATAGGTAGTCTTAAACAATCAGTCAGGAATGTCCTGATCAGTGTGAATAGTATGAATAAAGTAATTTGTCACCTGAGCCCTCTTCATCCCCCAAAGCAAGGTGAGGTAACACACCAGATAAGACCTCCTGCCTGGTCCCCCTAAGGGAAAGTGACCTGACTAATCTAATCCTTTCTTTTCTTTTGCTAATCACTTGTTGCCCCACCCTCCTTCCTATAAGAAAGCTCCCATTTTGTACAATTCCTCTAAACATCTCTCTCCTTGCTAGAGGGGATATTGCCAGACTTTTGGATCTCCTCCTAAAGCCAGTTAGATCTTCAAATTCACTTGGTGGAATTTTGTTTTTTTAACATCAGAAACAATGGAATAGTAGAGTGGGTTGAAATTTCATAGGTTTTCCTCAAACTGCTTTCTGTATATAGCTACAACAGAGTATTAGCTCTTGAATACAAATGATAAAGATACGAACAACCCCAAACGGCCATCATTTCCAATTGTAGGGTAATGGGAAGAGACAAAAGGCTAAGAATGCAGATCAAAGGGAGGAGAAGATGCCGTAAGGAGGCTAAAACCCACAATGATGTGGGATCACCTTATGTTCTGCATGCTCCAGCCAACCCCTTGAAATCAAACCATCACTATTGCACTTAATTCCATGAGTAATCATAAACCCGAGTTCCCTACTGTCCCTTCCAGAGCCCCCTTTATTACATCAGGGGAGTATTTCACTAGCTTCCAAAGATAAAACACTTGCTGCTTTAAGAAAAGGCTGATAAGACTAAAATCTGAGTAAACGAAACAGAGGTGATTATAAAAGGATTATTTGCTTCACAAAAGGATTCTCTAAAGGCTTATTTTAAATAGTGAGCTCCTGCTAACAACTTCAAGTGTTTATTTATAGATCATCAATTATGTTAAGATGGGGGAGGGTAGAATGGGTGGGAAATGTCAGGGAGAGGATTCTTAATCAAGTGAATTATTAGAAGCTCCTGACACATGATAGGATCAATCAAAAAAAAAAGATTGATTTTTTTTTTTTTTTAATCTCAGTAAGAGAGAAGTCTAAGGGTAGCTAAATGTTTAGCTACAAATGCTAAATTTACACCTGTATCTTCAGGGTACAACTGAAAGGAGGCAACGTTTATGTTTAATCTTTGTAGGCTTCGCCATCTCCTTTTTCATAAACTGTTTAAAAAGAGAGAAAGAGAAAGAAGAGAAGGACGCATCATGTAACAGAAGTTTCATTAAAAAAAAAAAAAAAAAATTAAGTTGATTCTCCCTATTGAACTCGAAGTGATCCGGTAGGTACAACTTATAAAACACGCCATCAAAAGTTGAGTTTTCCAAAGCTTCTTCTCCCAGAGTCATAGGTAAAAGAGCAAGATGGGAGGACAGTTATTTTTAGCGATCTCAGCGGTACAGGTTTCTCCTGAGGCAAAACTTAAATCAGATAAGGGTCTCAAAAGGACCTGAAAGGAAGGAAATCAGCCACTTATGGTATCCAACTCAACCCTTCCCGCCCCCCTCGCGCCCTCCCCCCGCCAAATTCGGTTTTAGAAACAGAACAAGAAAACATGTTATAGAATATTTAAGGATGACACACTGCCATGCTCTAGGAACCACATTTCAACAACTGTTAGAGGCTATTACCACTCCTGTTGCATGCAAGAAAATTAGCTGTAATTGGGTAAGCGACACAAGTAGAGTACAGGAATGGGAATTGAGCAGACACTTAATTAATGGTGTTGGGAGAAGGGAAATGGGATTAATGAATGGTTGATATAAATTCCATTTTGCTACTGGGTTAATCACTGGTCTCATGAAAATTTATTTCCTGGCTAAGATTTATAACAGGGTTTTTAAATATTTTATCCCGTTCTGAATAATTTCTAACTTGCATTGCAATTGCCAGATTCATACTAGCCACATAATTTATTGGTGTACATAACTACCCATTGGGCTGCACCACCATAAGAAATGAGGCAGTACAGAACTCCCCAAATCGATGGGAGAAGGTAACTTTGACCTGGCATAGCTTTTCTTTGTATAATTTTGGTCTCGCCAATGATTAAATAACCAGGTGATAAGTTCGGTGTCATAAGAAGAAAGCCCCATCTCAGCGCTCTGTTTCAGTGGAGTATTTCCCCAGCCTGGCTTTACCTGAGAGCCAGAGAATAAAGAAAGCCCGTGACCTGCCTGAGACTCTGACGATCCAACATAATTTTTTACTTAGCACGATTGCGGAGCTATTCTTAGGCATTTTTGCTTTGCTCATATTTTATCCCATGATATGTCAAATATGTCAAATTGAAGTAACTCTGGATTCAAGTAATGGCATCAGTTATTTTTTTTTTTTTAAAGCACTTACCAGAAAATAAAACATGTCTTTGCTTGTTCTTCATCATACCTAACTCTTTTCTTCAACTTTTATTAACTGTTGTGTTGAAATGTATCTTGTAGTGTTTTTAAAGCAAAAATAATTATTAGGATATATATTTTTAAACGTTATTTCCTTAGAAATATAAGTTTATCTTAGTGACTAACTTAATAGAGGTTAAGCCAGCTTTGGATTTACTGTGACATTTATTTTTAACAATAAAATGGAACTTCAACACACTGATAACAGGGGAACTGGTACACAAAATTTATAAAAACTAATTTTATGGGTAAGACACAAGGAGAGATTAAATGCTCAAAGCTAACCGGTAAGTGGTGGAGCTGACATATTTTTGTTACAAAAGGAGAGACTCTTTTGAAAATGGATGCTCCCATTTAAATATTAGATAATCCGCTTGCACATAGATCTAATACCAGTAAAGATCTGTAATTTCTACTAACCTTGGCATTTAAAATGACAAAGAAATTTTGTGCAGTTCCTTCATGGAAGCCAATTGTCACTGTTATTACTGCTCTCTTCTAGATGAGGTACCCGACGCAGGGAGGCTAAATTACCCCTTAAACTGTATAAATGTAAATACAATCTGAAATGGAAAAAAAAAAAATTATCCCTGTTGAAAATAGGGAAGAGACTCCTCCCTGCCAACCTTCCTTTTTTTTTTTTATTAGTGCATTTACTTTACAAAACCCATCATTGAGATTTTTTTTTCTGTGTCTTTGAAATGTATATCTTTTTAAAAGTTAAAAGAGCCTCCTTGTCAGTTTTACAATTCAAGAGGCCTTTCTTACACGGACCTGGGAACCACTTTTTTTTTTTTTTAAGATTTTATTTATTTATTTGACAGAGAGAGAGAGATCACAAGTAGGCAGAGAGGCAGGCAGAGAGAGAGGGGGAAGCAGGATCCCCGCTGAGCAGAGAGCTCGCCGCAGGGCCTGATCCCAGGACCCTGAGATCACGACCCGAAGGCAGAGGCTTTAACCCACTAAGCCACCCAGGCACCCCATGGAACCAACTTTTTGTATTGTAATTATCATAAAAGATCCAGGCCTGGCCTTCCCTTCCTGTTTCTGTGACTTAGGAGCCTAACTGCAGCTGATTCCTCTCTCCAAAATGCAAAACTATCTCATGTCATAAAGATATGACTTTATTTTCTCTTTGGATAAAGCCAACGTGTTAACACAGATGGTCATCCCAAATACCAGGTGACTCCAGGATGAACCATGTGTGACAAATTGGGCTCTCCGGTCATCTTACTAGAGAACTAGTATTGTTTATCCTGAGAACATGAATGGACTGGGTGGTACCAGGCTGGATACATGAAAGGGCGAGAATTCTTTACGTTTTAGCAACCTCTTGGAGGAATGCCTATTATGTGCAGCACATTGATGTTTAATGTGTATTCAATAATAAAACTCTTTTATTTCTCTTCTACCTACTTGGAGAGATTTTCTGGATTAGGAGAAGATTTGGTTTTTAAGTATATTTCCCCAACAAGTGACACATAATAAACGGAGATGGGATTCAGGCCAGCCCTCCTGAATCTATCTGTTGCATTTCCTTGTACATCACAGCTACTTATCATGGGGTATCCTTCTGGTTGTGCCCATGTCATATCATTACTTTAAAGATGACTTTCTTTGAGAACTGGCACTTTCGTGTCAACTGAATAAAAGTCAAACTCTGTGTGTGTGTGTGTGTGTGTGTGTCTTGAGAATAAGAATAAACCTTTCAGAAATTGCATCTGGTTTATGAACACTTCCTTTAATCATACTCCTCCTCGTTGTTTTATGAAGCTGAACTACCTCCGCTTGTAAGTACATATTCAGAAATGAGTGAGCCATAATCTCTTGTGTATCCATGCTAAATTCCAAGATAATGAAACAGCTCAAATTAGGAGCAAGCAGAACCACAATTCTTGCTATTGTATATTTTAACCACTTATTACTATTAAGAAATACACTTCTATTTCTTCACAGAGGCTCAGGTAATGCTCAGAGTTGCTGAGAAGGCCTAGATATCTGCCCCATTTTGATTAATAAACACTCATTAATTCCTTAGGTTGATATTCCATCTGGTAGAAAATCAATTTGGAGCCCACACAAATCGCTATGACACAGTTCTTAATGGGCGTACAAAATAAAGGGCATTGATGCAATGTAAGCCAGCTGGGATACAGAAGGCAAGGACCTTATTCACATGATATCCATGTGCACCATCCATTCCTAGGGTATACTCAAGTTTTGGCAAGCCAACTATTTCTTAAAATCACTACAAGAAGTTCAATAATAAAAAACTAACAATAAATATCAATTAATAATAATCAATAACAATGTACCCATAGAATATTAACATGTACTGGTAGGATATTATAAATAGTGACTCAGATAGATAGACTGGAAGTTATGCATAGATCCCCATGACATAAATAATCACATCAGAACGCCATTATTATAGAGAAACTCTTCATTTTTTTAAAGCAAAGCATTCACAGGGCGCCTAGGTGGCTCAGTCATTAAACATCTGCCTTCAGCTCAGGTCATGATCCTAGTGGGGTCCTGGGATCTAAGCCCCGTGTCGGGCTCCCTGCTCTGAGGAAAGCCTGTTTCTCCCTCTCCCACTCCCCCTGCTTGTATTCCCTCTCTGGTTGTGTCTCTCTCTGCCAAGTAAATAAATAAAATCTTTAAAAACTTAAAAAAAAAAATAAAGCAAAGCATTTGCAAACACTGGCACTTTAATTCAGTTTCTTAAAACACTAAGAAACTGGAGATGACATAAAGAAAGAGGAGAGGTTTTTCAAGCAGGGACAAGAATGTGGGTCCCTAACATACAAAGCTAATCAAGAAGTATACAAACAGGACAATTTTAAAGGAACAACTTCCAGATACCTTATCCTTCATATATATATTCTTAGTTAAACTTAGTCTGTTAGAGATATTCCCATGGTTTAAATTCTCCTCTTTCTCCTTCACTTTCACGCTTAAACCATTTCCCCATTTTACAAAATAAAGGCACGAGTCTCACCCATTCTGCGTCTTAGTAAAGTACATTGTTCTGAGGTGTAAAAACTTCTGGACTTCTGGTGTGCTATAAAAAGGGATAATTATTTTAAACAAACTGTCGTAATTGCCACCTCCATCTCTGTATCATATATATTTTCGAGAAATATATTTTGTTTCGTGATTATTCAACAAAAGTTATGCTTTTCTTATCCTTTCTTTTATTAATGGGGTGTATCACACTGATTGATTTGCGAATATTGAATCACCCTGGCAACCCAGGAATAAATCCTACATGGTCATGGTGAATGATTTTTTTAATGTATTGTTGGATTCATTTTGCTAGTATATTATTGAGAATTTTTGCATCAGTATTCATCAGGGATACTGGCCTATATTCTCTTTTTCAGTGGCGTCTTTTTTTTTTTTTTTAAGATTTTATTCATTTATTTGACAGAGAGAGAGAGATCATAAGTAGGCAGAGAGGCAGAAGCAGGCTCCCTGCTGAGGGGAGAGCCCGATATGGGGCTTGATCCCAGGACAGTGAGATCATGACCTAAGCCAAAGGCAGAGGCTTAACCCACTGAGCCACCCAGGCGCCCCCAAGAAAGAAATTCTTAACTACAGAGAACAAATTGATGCTTACCAGAGGCAATGTGGGGTGGGGATATGGGTGAAATGGGTGAGGGGGATTAAGGAAGGCACTTGCTGTGATGACCACCGGGTGATGTATGGAATTGCTGAATCACTAGATTGTACACCTAAAACTAATATTACATTGTATGTTAACTAACTAGAATTTAAATAAAAAATTTTAAAAAGTTATGCCATTTGTCGTTTTGATAAATTATGTGTTTATAAATGTAATAATAGCTCAATCTGGAATAAGTATTTTAGAAAAAATTAAGTACCAGTTTAAATATTTTATTCTACTACCTTTTGCAATAGCTTCAAAACCATCAAATACCTAGGAATAAATTTAATGAAAGATATTTAAGACCACTACATTAATAACTACAAAACCTGTAGAGATAAATGACTTCATAGATAAGGTGTCCGTTCTCCCGAAATTTATCTATAGATGAAATGTGATCCCAATCACATCACAGTAGCTTGTTTTTATTTTTGGAGAAATTGATCATCTGATTCTAAACTTATATGCCAATACAAAGAAATGGAAGAGCTAAGATTATCTTAAAGAATAAAATGTATTCTATCAGATTTAAAACTTACTATAAAGCTATACCAATTAAGATAGTGTGATATTGGCATAAATACAGACAAAAAGGTCAATAAAACCAAGTAGAGTATAGAAATCAACCTACACATATACAATCACTTTATTTTTATTATCGACCTCAAAGCAATTTTACACAGGAAAAAAAAGGTCTTTTCGATGAGTGGTCCTAGAGTAACTAGGGGTTTAAAAAATCCGTAAAAAATTGTCATGCCCAAATATAAACTGTTTTTGTATGAATTTCTATGCTAGGAGAGAATAGGAATCCCAGTCCAAAGAGGAAAAGAAATGATCCAACATGTGAACACATAATAAAATAACCTATTCATATTTTTAATGGATGATAGTATTACTTCTGTTCCATCAGATATTTAAAAAATGATGTAAGAGTTTTATTTTAAAATGTCAACACATACAAAATACTAGAAGCTGTGTCCTTTGCAGCTGATTAGACTTAGGATGGAAACAATTTAGATATCTACTTAAAGATGTATAAGGAAACACGTGCTTTTCCAAAAATGCTTTAAGGCATCACAAACAATAATATTTTTGCATATCTAATATGTGCCAGACACAGTATAAGGCTGAAATAATAGTTAATAATAACGGCAAGCAATAGTTAATGTTCATTGAATACTTACTATGTGTCAGGCACTGTACGGCACATTTTGTAAGCAATAACTGAATTCCTTCCCATTTCACCCATATGAAATAGGTGCTGATGGTGTCCACATTTCATGGATGATAAAAGTTAGACATGGAAAAGCTTAAGGATGTTGCCTCAGTTTACATAGCTAAGGAATGAACAAGAAGGACACAGTTTCTGCCCTCACAGAGCCCACATCCATGAAGACCCGAGATTAGGCAGCCCTATTTACCTTTATCAGTGGGTGTCATGTGCAAAGAAAAGTTTCACTTCTGGTCTCTCATGTCCTAAAAGTACCCTATATTACCAAGTGTCAAGAAAATCAACCTTAGTGATGGTATCTCTTAGCAGAGTACTAGGTCAGGCAGTAGCTGTCAAAAATCTGTGAAGGTGTTTAATGGCATATGGATAACCATAGGAATCTAATAAACTAAGAACTGGTCCAAGGTTTGGAGCCAGGGGTTGCTGAACCCTGCCTTTTGTTCTCATTGCTTGAGGGCAAAATGGGTGGATTTGACTAGAAGAACCATACTGGCTCTTCTGTCTTCAGTATGTAAGCATCGGGAAATAAGACCTTAAGATTCTCCTTTTCCTTATATTCTGCCTCTTCATCTTCTGGTTCCACTTGGAGTCTGGGAGGCAGGAAGAGGCATTGGTTCCATTCATCTGTCAATTCAGTCCTTTTCATGCCTCTATGACATGGCATGCCAAAACAGTCCTGTTTGTGCCCATCTCTATGATAGGTACTATGAGAGGTAAAGATAGAAGTAAGACTTCCTGCCCTCTGAGGACTCACAAAGAGAGGTCAACATGAACGTAAATATCAATTACAGAGGACTGTGATATTGTCAAAACCTATATACAGAATATTATGCTATCTTCTTTCATTCCTTCCCTTCCCCTTACTCTTTTCCTTCCTTCCTTGTCAAAAATGAGCTACTCCAAATGTCCCTCCTGTAAAGCAACTTTAAGGTGAACCTTTTGTGATCTGTGAAGATAAATGCATGACACAGATTAAATAAATGAAAACCACTGTGCTTCCAGCTAGCCCTTAACTGACCTTTCACTTTGTCACAATTTGGACTCCCCAAGGGATTCACATAACTTCTGGTTTGTGCTTGTTTATGGGTGGTCAGCCTGTCTGAAGTTAACACTCCCAGCTAACTTTTATCATTCCCACCTTCCTGTGATCTCCACTCACTCCATAAATGTTAAACACCTTTTGTGACTTCTTCCTATGCCTCTAGCTTTTTGAAGAGATCCAAAGCACTTGCCTGATTTATTTAATACTTTATACACAAAAGTACTTTGATGCAGCTTTACAGAAGTGTGTGACCTGTAAGTGTTCTCAACCTAGTTGAGAAGACAAGAAAATGCTCAGAAAGAGATTTCCTAATACATGTGACTGATAAGTGCTGAAAAATGATGCCGACAGAAATGCTTTGGGATTCCCTAGAAGGTAAGATCAATGAAGAGTGCGGTGGTCCAACGAGTCTTCATTGAAGATGTGGAAGCGAGGCACATTTTAATAATGTTTCTATTTTCCCTTCTCTTCTCCTCCTTTCCCCCCATGACAGTCTGCTTTCTGTTCCCTCCTATTCTCTGGACTCTTAAACTTTGGTGCCTTCTTCTTTCTGTACTGTTCACTGTTTCATCTCTGTCATTAGGATAATCCCTGACCCATCATGGGGGTACTGAAAGTATTTATGGAATGAGAATAGCACAGGATGTCTGAGTTAGAAGAAATCTTAGAGGCCATTCCTTTCATGAATGAGGCCCACAGAGACTAAGAAATTGGCCCAGGACCATCTCACTTATAGGATTAACATGTGGAGTCAGCAGGCTGAGTTCCTGGTCATCTGACTCTGGGTATAGTGATGTCTTCACCAAGTCCTGCTGCCCCCTGTTTATATTCAAACCAAATACAGATTTGGCTTTCTGTGCAAAAGTCACCTTTGCACCAATGTGGGGCTAAATTCACTTACCTGGCTTTTAGCTTCTGCAATGAGCCGACTCCTTTTATCACTACCCAGTGGCCAAAGCTATTTTAGAGAAGAAAATCAGGCCTAGCAGGCATGTTCCCTATCTTATTGCTCTGCAGGCTGCTTTGCAGAGAGAAAAGAAGCAAAGAGAAACAAAAGCCAAAAAGGACCAAACTATTACATAATTGACATAAGAGAGTTACTAAGGATAAAGAGGGCTCCAGTGGAGGACAGTGATTATTTTGAAGAATGAAATGGATGGACTAAGAAATGAAATCTTTTTTTGGGGGGAAAAAAAGGTGAACAATGTGACTGTACTATTTACCCAGTATTATAGACCATGGAAGGCAAATATTCATTTTCCATGGATGTCATTTTTTTTAACCTCAGGACAATACCAATTGTTCTGCCTAATTAGAAATGTCAGTTAAATGTTCATTGAAAACAAGACTTTTTAAAGAATCATAGAAGAGTTCAAAGAAGAAAGAAAAATAAGTCCAATGTGAAAAAAATTAAAAAGAAGTCTATCATCATATGTAACCAAGTATCTCTGCTGATGATAACTTAGGATGTTCAGTTGTTTAAACTCAAATGACAGTAAGTTTCCTGCCTGGAGCATGGCAATTGCGAGGATATCAGTCATGACGATATATGGCAGCAGGTAGCACCGAAGAGTAGCTTAACTGGTATGACGTTTATTCTTCTTACATAGCAAGAAGTTGTTTAGGGAGACTGTTGAGGGTTAGTACAGAAGCTCACAGAAGTCAGTTTCCAAAATTCTCTGAAAGCAGCTCCAGTCCTCATCATTACCAGGGAGCTGCTGAACTTCCAGACACTGTATCCATATTCCAGGCATGAAAGGGACAAGAAAAGAGCAAGAAAAACATGCTGGCTTTTTAATGAGAAAAGCAGTATCTCTCCCAAAAGGCTTCTGCTTACATTTCATTGGCCAGAACATGATCATGGGGCCATTCCTAGCAGCAAGGAAATCTAGAAAATCAATTTTTTGGGCCAAGCACATTGACAACCTGGACAGTGTTATCAGAAAGGACAAAAAAGAGAATGAACTTGTGGTAGGCATATAGGAGTGTCTGCTACAATTAAGAAGGGTCGTAGAGAAATGTAGAAACCAGAATGTCCTAAACCAAATAGCACATGTCTTCTCTTACATCTTAAATGAGCCCTTACCCTGTCCATATCTGTGCCCTGTACACTTGGATATAGACAAAGAAATGACAAATGGAACCACCCTTCCCACTAAATGTAGTCCTTGTATACTAAGGAAAATTAGGACCACCTTCAACAGGAAAGACTTGCTGAGGATTTAGATAATATAGGGAGTAGTCAATGAATCAATATACAAAAAGCTTCAAGTTAATAGAGAGGTTTCATGTTGAAAGAGACATCTGAGCCTCTCTGTGTACCTTGCCATCCAGTGCAGCAATCCTTGGCTCCTACCCTTGGCAGCTCAGCTTCATGCATGTAACCAGGTCCTTTTGTAACAAGGACTATCCAGACCCTCATGGCCATCTTCAGACCACCAGCATCAGCTCCTGACTTTGAGAAACACTGATATACACTTTACCACTTCCAGAGAACAGCTCTGTTCATTAGAAAAGATCATCCACTGTTGCCTTGGAAACATATTTCCCTATACTTCTACCCGTGCCCAAGGCATGAGTTCAAATATTTGAACTACAGAAAATTCTATCTTCCCTAAGACTTCTCTTCTCAAATTCCCTTCAAATACTCCCTTTTCCATTTATTTTCACAGCCCTCATAACACTGGTGATCCTCTTTGTGCTTTGTTTTTGTTCTTGTTGTTGTTGTTTTATTTTAAAGATTTTATTTATTTATTTGACAGAGAGAGACACAGTGAGAGAGAGAACACAATCACAATCAGAGGGAACACAATCAGAGAGAGTGGGAGAGGGAGAAGCAGGCTTCCCTCTGAGCAGGGAGCCTTATGCAGGCTCCATCCCAGGACCCCAGGATCATACCCTGAGCCAAAGGCAGACACTTAACAACTGAGCGACCCAGGCGCCCCCTTTCTGTGCTTTGTTATACCTTTGCCCTTCAGAAGCCTGTCCCCAGAAATCCACACACAGTGCAGATGCATCTGTTTACAACAGTGGACGAGGGAGGCATGTGACTCACTGCTTTTTCTAGTTCTGCACCCCTAGATGAGTGCTTTGGCCATGATAACAAGGGCCAAAAAGGTTTTTCAAATCCAGCACCATAATTATACCTTCTCTTCTCCTCTCCTCTGTAATGTACCTTATCCTCACTCATCCCTCCTCGCTTATATAATTCTATCCCCTTTATCCTCCAGTCACAGAATTTTCATTTCCCTTTCTTTCAATGAAGTGTTCTGGTATAAACACTTCTGAAGCTAGGTGGCCACAACTGAAGAGTTGCAAAAGACTCATTTGTCGAAGGTTAAGAAGAGGAAGCTCCAAATGTGGCCCAGGTGTAAGGTTAACTGCTTTTTTTTTTTTTTAATAGATTTTATTTATTTTTTAGACAGAGAGAGAGAGATCACAAGTAGGCAGAGAGGCAGGCAGAGAGAGGGGGAAGCAGGATCCCCGCTGAGCAGAGAGCCCGATGCGGGGCTCAATCCGAGGACCCTGAGATCATGACCTGAGCTGAAGGCAGAGGCTTAACCCACTGAGCCACCCAGGCGCCCCAAAGTTAACTGCTCTAACCAAACTCTCAGGGGCTGCTCTTTGCAACAGAAACCCTTTCTCTCATTTGCCTCCATTTACTCTGCCAACCAGCTTCCTCCTTTCTTGCTATGAAGATATCTCCTGGAGCACAGAAAGGCTGTGTCAGTCGGTGAACATCGTGTGTGGAATGAAATTCTCTCACGTTTAAGTAATTTCCTAAATTAGCCTCTTTTGGAAACTGTATTAATTCAAGCCACTGAGATATTATTTAGTACCTTGCTGCTCCAGAACACTAAATAACGTCACATTTTCAAAGTGTAATGCCATTAGAGTTTATAAAGCACTTTCATTGAGGTTATCTCATTTGATCTTGGCAACAGCTCAGGGCACTAGGTAGAACTGTGCATAATCACTGTTTTGTAATGATATGGATGTCCCTCTTCCGAGGTCACCTGGTAACTATGTTAGGCAGAGGCAGGCCTGGAAAATCTGTCCCCTAACTTACTTATTCAGAATTTCCCCCACAGTGACATGAAGGAATAAAGAGCTTGAATTAGGGGACCTGTGGTCTTTGATTGTATTGTAGATATTTTAATTTAAATCTATTCAGTATAACTGGGGATACTATAGCCCAATACATGGCTAGGCTGAACAAGAAAGAAGAGTTAACAAGATTCTAACCGGGGTGGTGTGTCAAATTTTTGAAAAAGGAAGACAGTTGTACTTTTAATCACACTTATGGCAAATTACCCCATAATTCCATTAAGATAGAAAACAGTAATAGCTCTTGGGGTGTTCTGTTTAGTCTTGTACTGTCATGACTAAATTTTGTCCTTTACTGCTTAAAAATAAAACCACCTCCCCCAACTGCTTATTTTGCTATTTATCAGAGGCTTGAGAATCTCAATGGAGATTGAGGGAAATGCTACTGAATGATGAGAGAGATAATTCTGGCTATGATAAAGATACTTCAGGACCTCAGCATTTTGGTGGAACAAGATTAACTAGATTCCTTTGAAAGACATCATCACATTTAAACCTCTTGAACACCCACTTAGTAGAGATTGTCTTTGAAGCACTGATACCCATACTGTCCTAACAGAAGTAATGAACTTGCCTTTTCAAAGGGAACACATTTGTTGAAATCTTGAAAAAAAACGAAAAAACAAACAAACAAAAAAACCAGCTCTAGATCTGATATGATTTGTGGTGAATTACAGTGGGGTAACATATATGGTAAGGAAGAAGTTAAAAATATCCTTGTTGCCTGTTATTCCATGCAATAAAATCAACTGAAGATACCTTTGTCTCATAATCAACTCAAAACAGCTTAATTAGATGAGGCACATAGCTCTCCTGAGATTCTTTACAGTACTTACTATCATTTCAAGAAATGGCATATTTCCATAACCTATTAAATAATAAATCATTCCAGCATCCACTAAACATGCAAAGTGATAGACTAAGAGGATCTTTGGGGGGCCAAGCAAGCATCCCTTTACAATTGTTATAAGAAAAGTATCTACTGAAAGATCCCAGTGAAGGAATATTTACCACTGAAGGAGAGGCCTATTAAAACATTTACTGCAAGCACAATTACCATTTAATTCAAGTTTTCAAAGCCTGGGAATTACCCAACATCAAACCCAGTATAAATCAACTGCTACTGGTCAGCATTCCAATGACCAAGTGGAGTTGAGTTTACAATGAGATGTAAACCCTGACCAGTGGAAATTATGTAGGCACTTACAGATTACTGAGCAGGGAAGACCTCTAGATTAGACATCTTCAATATTCATTACATTTCACTAGCCTTGAGCATATAAAATGGCTTATTCATTCAGCTCTCTACATAGGTTCAAGACATTGATTCACTACAAATTTTCAGCTTAGCTCAGTCTTAACTTATAAATAAGTTTAAAGGGACAGGACTCTGAGGACGAACTTAATATCTTGAAAGCTGGATCCCTACATAGCAAAAATTTTCAAAAAACAGCCCTTGATCCTAAAATTCTCCCTTGCAACTAGGCTCATTCAGCATGCATCAGGGTTTGAATCAAGGGTAACATGGAAGGCAGACAGGAGAGGAAAAGATGAAGAACCTTGACAGAGGAGCTGTCCCCAGTAATCCTCCAAATATAGGAAAGGTAGGACGGGAAGGGCCAGGAGATATCAACTTCCCACAAATATAAAACTAAGATGCTAAATGTGTTGAATGTTAATTAGATGATCAGTTAAATAAGTGCCTAGCATGTGGTAAGTACTTATTTAATATTAATATCAAGGTGAGAAAAAATGGGAATCACAGAGAAAAGAAAAATTTGCCCAGACAAGTAGACTAGAGAACTGAGTTTGGCTAGAGCATCACACTTGTTTTGAAGAAGGGAAATGAAAGCAAACTCTTACACCAAGACCTTAGTTATTTCCAAAGTAATACAGCAACTCTCAAATGTGAAATTAATGCCCCTCTGCTTACCCCAATGCATGTTAAAGCAAATTAAATTTCATGCCAATTCACCCAGGCAGTCAGTAAGCAGCACAATTTCAATCTCTAGGATTTAAGCTGATTGCTCTAAAAATATAATTCACCAATCGGGTAGCATTGAAGTCAAATATGGCTCTCTTTAATAATTTCTCTTGACAAGTTCTTTTCCCAGGATTGTGGCGACTGTGAACTGTAGGTTAACTCATCTCATGGAAGTGAGGGGGTTTATTCCCACCCGCAACCCAGACACAGCAGGGAATCAAAAGTTGACATGGTGAGGACATGGATGCCTTCCCCTGGCTAGAGGTAAGCATCACATTTAGGCTCTATTCACCTGACAGCAAAATGCTTTCTAGTTCAGAGCCAATCTCATCTACATAGAGAAAGAAAACAATTTCTCCATTTTATCTCCATTTTCATCATATTTAACCACATTTACAGCCGGATTCTGTGTGTGTGTTTCATTTTTAATCTGAATCTTACTTGCTGTAATAAGAATCAATTTCCTTTTATTCTTTTATTCTCTTCACGATGGTTGTAGAAGTTCTAACAAAATGCATATAAATAATTGTTGGAGTTTATCACAAGAAAGGCTAATGATCAAAATCATGTGTTTCTTCAGGTTAGGCTTCAGGTCATCTGAAATATGAGTTTAAATCCTGCATTATGCCTTATTTGGAGATGTTTCCAGAAGCACTGCCACATGTGAGTGCGGACTGAATTTAAGTCCCTGTTTTGAAATGCAAAGTGTTACAATCCAACATCTACAAGAACTTTGTGGTGCTTGAGGCTAACACTGATGTTCAGAGGGTCCCAAATTCCTACAGGCATGAATGAGATGTGGTTGCTGGTATGCTGGGGATGGGGTAGGCAGTTCTCTTCCATATCATTGAGACAACACCAGTGTTCGAATTGATTCCAAGTCCTTCAACACATTCATGTACTTAATCATCAGTAAAACTATAAGGCAGAAAAATATTCTTCACATTATAAATTACTACAGGGTAGGAACCATTGGGCCTGCTCAGAGGATTGGATGGAAGAATGGGAGGATAAGATCTAAGTAATCAAGACAACTTCTTCTGCTTTTAAGTAGAATGTTTTATATGCCATTTCTTGAAGCAACAGCTCGGTACTTGATCTTTAACACTGACATGCTCATATATATGTATGTATGTGTAATTATGTTACAGTAACTGTAAGAAATATGAATGAATTATACGGGATATCTATCTAAATACTGGTACAGTTTTAAAGAACTTAATGAATATGAATGCTACAATATAATAAGCCTTTCTATTTCATTTGGAAATCTGTGTGAATGTCTTTGGTTGCCAAATGACTCAGTTGGCACCACTGGCATTTAGTGGGTAGGGCCAAAGATTCCAAACTTCCCTCAAAGCCTCAGTAGTCCCTCATACTGAAAATTTACCCACTTAAAATGCCAAAAGCACATTCCCACTCCCAAAGCACTGCTAGTTCAAGGAGTACCCTCCTCTTACTCTGCAATTATATTTATATCCAAAAGATATTTCGGTGAAACTGAAGATCCAGTCTATGATACTTTAAACATCCTCCTAGAATTCACTGTTGTTAATTAAGTATCTTAGCAGATCTTTTATAAATATAGACTACATGAAAATAAACTTCTATTTAGCCCCTGGCCTAGTCATCACAGTTTTAAGTATATAAAGTTGAAAGAAAACTTTTTTTTTTTTTTTTTTTTTTGAGAGAAAGAACATAAGTGGGGGGCCCAGGCAGGGGAGAGGCAAGAAGGAGAGAGAGAGAATCCCAAGCAGGCTCCATGCCCGACATGGGGCCAAACATGGGATTTGATCTCATGACCCTGAGATCATGACCTGAGCAAAATCGAGAGTTGGACACAACCTACTGAGCCACCCAGGCGCCCCTGAAAGGAAACTTCTTAATCAAAAAAGATAATGGGGAAGAGGGGCAATTCACAGGGAGGAAAAATGGGAGAAGAAAAAATGACCAGGAGAAAGTATAGTATTTAGGACCTAATTAAGATAAGCAATGAAGATAAAGTAGAAGGCAATGGACATTAGGGAGATAAAGGAATATTGAGGGGGTACATAGGAAGCCAGAGGAAGTAGAGAGGTAGGGAGATTGCTGCTTCTATAGATTTTAGGTAATCATAGTGATTGAGAGGAGAAATGATGATTAGAACATGGGGCAAGAATTCACCTACCAGGATCTCCTTTTTATTTTTTTTTTCTTTTTCAGGATATCTGTACAATGTTTAGAATCCTATATGATGCTAGAAGATATCCTTTCTCTATAAAGGAATGAATCAACAAATCCACAAAGCTGCCTCTTTGCTAACAATCTCTCAGTATGATGCTGTGGAGACATATGAAACCATTGAGAGCAGAAATGTTTTGAAGCCAAGGTCCTTCTCAGATATACGCAAATTCCATCTCTGAAAATAATTCAAAAGAATAAGAAAAACAACCAGATGAAAGAATTTGCTTTTTCAGGCAGAGCAATTCCAGTCTTCATCAGGCAATAAGAACAGGCATAGACCACAGATGGCATGTTCTGGAAACTATCATTTAACAAAGTCGATGCTTTCCCAATTGATCCAAGTGCCTTTTACGGTTGGCTATGAAGTGGACACCAAACACCACCGCAAGTTAATCCGCTTGTCCTTTACATTGTGCCATCTGCTGCTCTGTGTAATCTGAAAGAATTTTAATGTTTTCTATAGTGGCCCTTTTTTCCTTTCTTTTCTTAGGGCTCATCTTTCCCCTGTCCCTTCCCTCCATCTGACCAGAGCAACAGCTTTTGGTGAAACCTCTGCCTCTTGGAAATCCTCCCAAGCTACTCTACCTAGCTAGCATCTCAAAACCCTGTGCTCCTCAAACCATCCTTAGTTCCCCTAACTTGTTTGTTTGCTTATTACTATTTTAAATCAGCACCATAGGACATACACTATCTTTACTCAGTGACAGTTAATGGAATGGCTTAAATAAAATTTCAAAAAATTACATATAAAAAAGAGTACACAAAAACAAAGTAAATCATAATTTTTTTTAAGTTGCCATTAATCATACACAGCTAAGTTTTTTGGGAAACAATGAGGGGGAGTGGGAAAGCGTGAGCTTTAAGAATCAGAGAAAGCCTATTCAAGTGCCAGATCCAAACACTGGCTTTTCTGGTGGCCAGCTGTGCAACTTGGGCTGTTATTTACCCTTTTGGAATCCTAGCTTTTGCTGCTTTAAGAGAGGTAGGAAAAAGTACTGCATAGCATTGGTGGGAGCTTAGATGGCAATCTTTTCGACTATACTTTTCTCTTTAAAAGCATATTAGAAAATGAAATGCAAATTAAATCTTTTGACTATTCTAGAATACCCATATGAAAAGTAATCTGCCCATTTTCGAATAGGTAGATAAGATAGATAAATGTCAACTACAGTGATCATAACTTCTCTTTCGTGACTCAGAAGTCAGCTAATACCATATAAATAGATAAAACTCAAAAGGAAACTTGTGGCTGATAGAATGCCAGGTAAGCAACCGAAAGTCTGTTGTAAATCTCACCAATTCTGAGATGCGTTCTGCTTCTATTCTAAACCAGGGGCTCTCAAACTGCTACACATTACAGTCACCCAGAGAGCTCGGAATCACCCTATCGTACCAAATTGTTCAATACCAAATTGAACCCTAGACCAATAGAATCAGGCTCTCTGATAGTAGCACCCAGTATACTATTCCCAAGTATAGCCACGTTTGGAAATCAGAGCTTTAATCAAGCCTTCTCCAAAAAGTCAAAATGAAAATGAATCACCTGAAGAACTTGTTAAAATATAGATTCTGGGGGAAAAAAAAAAAAAAAAAAAATATATATATATATATATATATACACACACACACACACACACACACACACACACATACACACACACAAATACATATTCTGATTCATTTGGTGTGGGGCAGGATTCTAGAATCTACCTCCCAAAAAGCTCTGAGGGAATGCTGATGCTACTACTTTAGGACTCCACAGTGAGTAGCAAGCTCTAAATTGAAACAATGGTTACTGCTCAGTATCCACATGGATTGTCCAACACAGTTGATTTATATCCATTATGTAACATGAGCCCAAAGAACATATCTCTCTCTTACAATTAGCCTTCACACATTCCCAAAAAAATTTACCATAAAAAATTAGCAAGATTCTGAGGCATATGATGAATTTCAAAGTCAAATATAAGTGAATTAGGTTGGATTATTCCTTGGACTGCCCCTCTCCCACGGTCTGGCACTTGCAGGTACATACATGGAATTCAAACACTCTCTTTGCCGGGGCAAAGTTTTTGCCAAGCAAGTTTTCTTAGAAATCTGCACACTTCTCTCAGGGCTTTAGCTGGATTTCCAGATAAATGGCACTGATGAGGGCTCAGAGAAATAAAACCATCCAAGATTGTTTTACACTGCAACATGGGGAAAGTGACCAGGGGTTTACATGAAGGAACTAATCCAACTTAGATTCAACTCCTCCCATGTCCTGCATCTTCAAAGTGAACAACATTTATGATTTTGAGGCCATTTCCAATAGAAGGTACCAGCACAGTAGAGGGCAGAGTGCTGAATCAGCCACTGCAATGCTCACCGATTGCTTTATAGCACAAGCCTTGGTTTATCTCTAGCAGGAAATATGAGTCCACCGATAGCAGACTATTTACTGTATCAGTTTCTCTGCAGCCTTTAATCAAGCGGGGATCCCAGCATGTAAGTCCAGATCTTCAAATCTTTCTAGTGGAAACATGGTCATCCATAAATCCTTAATTCATAGCGGTCGTTTTCCTTGGGAAGTGCTGAGGGCAAGATTCTGCTTTCACAGAACTTCTCGGCCACAAAGGCACCCACTTGAGGAATGCAGAGCTTGAAATGGGAAAGGCAGGAATTAAAATTGTTTACTCCTGACCCATTTACTTAAGCGTCCTCCAATTAAGATCTTGATCTTGTAGTCATTTCCTCTTTAAAGTTTTTTTTTTGAATATTTTTTCATATGTTTTTTTTTTTTTTTCCTCTTTAAAGTTTATGCAAGTTAGAGAAATGCCTTGGGAAGAGATGAGAGAAAGGAAAATGAGTACTTGGGGGGGGCGGGGTACAGGGAGAAAGCTACATAGGTTTCTTAAAAAAAAAAATGACTTTCACCTTTCTAAAATTCAATATTAAGGGCCCAGTACCAAAATGAACAAAGAAAAGTCATGTAGTAGGAATAGCAGTCATCAAACAGACAATAGTAGAGTTGGTTTCACATTTTACCCCTTTTTCTGGGCCAGAGATGATTAACCAGGAGTTCTTAGGCAGGTAAAGGGTCCCTGGATGGATTTCGGGGGATATATTGACTTCAGACTTTAGATACCGAAGTATGTACATATAGCATTTATTTTTCCTGGGAAAATTTCCATAGGTTTCATCAAATCTTAAATTAGTTCACAGATCTATGAACCAGAAAAGGTTAAGAAC
>CM052885.1:38194456-38365066 GCA_028534135.1 Potos flavus
GCAGAAGTATACACTGAGCTGGGAAGGATGCTAAAATTTCTACAAGACTCTGTGACCTTTGTGTATTCCAGCTGAGTATCTCTAATCCTCTCCCACTCCGGTGCATCACCTTGACTTCAAGACATATCTCTCACGAAATTAAAGAATGTGCATAGAATCTCCTCTTAGTAACCACTTGAACACAGCACCTTATAAAACCTACTTTTAAAATTATAGCTTGATACTACACAAATCCACTTCCTGTAAAAAAAAAAGTTTCTAAATAAGCAAGTACACCTTCTAGAATAAATGGTTTAAAATGATTAAGAAAAATGTAACATGTTTTACAGTCTTTGAAATGGAAAAAGCAAAGCACTACAGAGGTTTAAGATAACAGGTGTATGTATTCATAAAATCCATGTTCATTTCACTGTGTATAAATATTACATTAAAAAATAATAATAAACAAATATCAAACTCTAGGTAAAGATCTGCATGCTGAAGTAGTCAGGGGTGAGTATATATATATATATATATATATATATATATATATATATTTTTTTTTTTTTTTTTTAAGATTTTATTTATTTATTTGTCAGAGAGAGAGCACAAGCAGGCAGAGAGGCAGGCAGAGGCAGAGGGAGAAGCAGGCTCCCCGCCGAGCAAGGAGCCCGATGCGGGACTCGATCCCAGGACCCTGGGATCATGACCTGAGCCGAAGGCAGCCACTTAACCAACTGAGCCACCCAGGCGTCCCAGGGGTGAAGTATATTAATGTCTGCAACTTACTTTGAAATGCTTCGAAAATAGGATGGACAGGTATGTGATACAGCAAATACAGTAAAATAGCTCACTGTAAAATTAAGGTGGTGGGTATATGGGTGATCACTAGAATTTCTTCAACTTTTCTGTATGTCAAACAATTTTCATAATAAAGTGCAGGTGTGGCATCAGAGTGGCACAGCACTTAGAATTAGGAGATTTGGATCCAACTCCTAGTGTGGTATGAGTGCATTATAAAATGTGGTCAAAACCTTAACTTTGTGAACCTCGGTTTCCCCATCTACAAAATGAGAATCTGAGATGTGTTTTTTTGTGTCTAATAACCTATTATTTTATGAAACAAGCATGGATTGAATGGTCAGAAGCCTTCAATTCATAGGAATCTTGGGCTCTCATTTATTGAATTTATGTAGTCCAAAGGAAACATTGAAAATCCTATTATCCAACATTTTACCAATTGGAAAGCTCTAATGTGCCTTTCTGATCATCTCATCTCTCCCAGTGCAAACTTCTCATCTGGTGCCAAGTGCAGATGCCAGAAACACAGTGGGTGGGAATAACCTCTCCAAAACTGGGGCTAGTAAAGATTGGTCTGGATAATTTGAGAGAAAACAATTAGACTGCTGGCCCATGGTGCACTACCTAAACTATTTTGATGTGATTGTACCTCATTGCCCTTTCAGAGCCCATAGCCCTGGAGTCCAACATCCAGGCAGAGCAGGCAGTCACCTACAGGGTAGGTATTTGGGGCTATCTGAAGATGGGTTTTCCTCCAAACTCCCCTTTGTAACCCCCAAACCTCATCCCATATTCCTAGGTCAAAATAGCTGTCATTATGAGTTCATAATGTGACTGAAGGCTGGGTTTCTTATTAAAAATACAATTTCTCCTAGAGTGGGTAACACATTCAATTACAGCAGCCATTCATACCATATTATTAATGACTATCTTAGCCCATTTGGGCTGCTATAGCAGAACAACACAAACTGAGTGGCCTATAAACAACAGAAATGTATTTCTCACAATTTAAGTCCAAGATCAAGGCACTGGTAGATTCAATGTCTGGTGAGACCTGCTTCCTGGTTCATAGATGGTCATCTTTTCCCTGTTTCCTCACATTATGGAAGAGATAAGGGAGCTCTCTGGGGTCTCTTTTAGAAGGGCAGTAATCTCATTCCTGAGGGCCCCACCCTCAGGACCTAGTCTCCTCCCAAAGGCCCTACCACCTAATACCATCGCATTGGATATTAGGATTTAACGTATGAATTTTGGAGCTATACAAACATTCATTCATAGCAATAACCTTCAAATCCTTTCTAGATATTACTTAATAGTGGAAAGAGAACTATTATGAGAATTTTCTCACCTCCCGCATTACTCTTGTAACCTCCTACCACAGCCAGAACTAGCCTTGTAGCCTAAAATGGAACCAAGTGCAAATCATCCTTAATAAGCCCACCTGGAAGCCATTTAACTTATCTTTCATTTTATTCCCTTCTTCCTTAATTCATTCAACTACCTGAAGGTTATTAAGCATCTCTAACTTATAAGGAACTACGCTAGCTTCAGAGGATACAGTGGGGAATAAGCCAAATATGGCCCTTGGCATTGAGGAAGTGGCATTCTCACATGGTGGTCTGGAACTTACCTGGTTTTAGCATTGACAGTCTCAAGTCCTGGGAACCCCCTAGTCCTGGGCAGATCAAGACAGATGGTCACCCTAGTCTTCTGTATAAACTATACTATGAGTTACAACGCAATTATAATTGTTTGAGGATTGCAAAGGTGCTCTGAGTGTATATCCCTTAACCTGTGGAGTCCTAGAAAGCTCCTCTGAGGTCGTGGGCATGTGAGCTAAGATTTAAAAAATGAGACCATGAGAGAATCCCGGGTAAAGAAAAGTCACGCTCAAAGGCTGTGAGGTCAAAAAGGAGCGTAGCACGTTTAAGAAACATTAGAGTGACTTTATGCCTTGGTTTCCCGGGCCTGCCCTGGTTATATGTTGCCCTCGCCTGATTCTAAACAGTGACACCCCCCCCCCAACCCTGTTCACTTTCACAAGTGTCTTGGTTTGGAAAATGACTATAGGTTCACCCCAGAGAAACTGCAAGATGTCCACGTGACCAGCACAAAGGGATTGAGGAGAGCAAACGAGGGTATTGAGATGGCAGAAAACCAATTATTCAGGGTCTCGGGGAGACCTGGAAGGTTTGGGACATGGCCATGAGAAATACGAGAACAGTGTGAAGAGTCGTACACAGAGAAGTAGCCTGATCACATGTGAATGTGAATTTTAAACAGAGCAAATACAAGAGTGGACGTGAGAACCATTTAGCAGAGCTTCTGTTGTGATCCAGGCCAGGGAATGACAGTGGCCTAGATTAGGGCGGAAGCATCAAAAAGGGAACTAAGTAGAAAATTCAAAAAGATATTTAGAAGGGATAATTGACAGAATTCAGCCTGATGTAAGGTCCAGGCAGTGGGAAGGAGGGCTGCTATGATAGGCCACGCGGGGTGGACAGGTGGGAAGACAGGTAAGGGGATTAGCTTCTACAAAGAGAACACTAGACATGGAAGAGCCAGAAGGGTTTAAAGACCATATAGATGAATTCCCAGTTGGTCTGAATGAATACACCAGTACAAAGGTCTGCAAACTGCTTCTATAAAGGGCTGATAGCAAAGAAGAGGCTTTGTAGGCCATACACTATCTGTAGCAACTTGTCTTCTTCCTCATTTTAATGAATAAGCAACCACAGAAAATGTGTAAACATATGGGTGTGGCTGAGTTCCAAGGAAACTTTATTTATGGACACTGAAATTTGAATTTCATATAATTTTCACATGTCACAAAATATTTTTCTTTTCTTTTTTTTTTTTTTTTTTCAACCCTTTTAAAACATAAAATCATTCTTAACCTGCAGGCCCTATAAAAATAGGCAGTGCCTGAATTTGGCTTTGGATTGTGGTTGATCAAACCCCGGACCAGTATTTCCATTTCCCTAACATGGAGTATAGCATAGCTTCTTAACATACATATTCTCAAGCAGAATTGTGAAAAAGCTCACCCCAAATGCTCTCCTTTTCTCTTTGTCTCTAGAACAAGGAAGACATTTATAGTCCCATGATGCCTGATCTCTGATTCATCTTTTTAAAAAGGCTTTGATTTTTTTTTAATGTTTTCTCTTTCTTCAATATTTTTTGGGGGCCTTCCTTCTCTCTGCTTTTCCCACTTAAGGTTCCTTTTTATTGTGCAAGTTTGTTTTCTAACTAATAAATTTTGCTTTTACTACCAGAAGCATTACTGGGTTTGACATTTTTAGTGAGGATGCTGAGATTTCTCCAGTTTTTGTTTATCACTTGTCTTTTCATACTCATGGACAGCCCCAGACCTTCCTAAATGAAGGATTGATGCCTACACAGCATGACCTACATCTGGCAATCTATTAGCAATTAACAGCCGGGACCCATAGACCACCCAAGATCCAGAGGCTGCTAGCTTCATGGGAGGTAGGGGCCAACTCACACTGTTAATGATACGCACAGCACTTTTTTTATTATTATTGAAGAAAAATTAACATACACTATTGTATTAGTTTCCACTGTACATCGTGATTCAATATTTATATACATTATGAATGGTCGCGACCATAAGTCTAATTACCATCTGTCACTGTACAAAGTTGTGCCCGGCAGGATTTTAATCTATCAGTGCCTGTCCAATGGCATCTGAAACTCTGCACTCGTCATAAATACAGTTTGTTTAAAGAGAAATACTGTGCTACACTCATAATAATTTCTAAAACTCAACTAAGACATATCTGTGAGAAGGCGAGTGACTGTCATTCCTGTTTGTTTCATTATAGAGCAGTTAGACCCAGGCTGGCCAGTCCTCTCTAAATAAAATCCACCTCACCAAAAATGTGTTTGTGCAGAACAGGCTTGTGTCCAGCAGCACCCTTACTCCTGTCTAGTATATCTCTGTATGGAATGACACCTCAATTCAAGGCCAACATCTGCCCAAATGCGTAGTTTACAAAAGGAAAGAAAATTTGACTCAGCAAGCAGAAGAACTGGAATAGTATCAATGGAACCTTTTTGTTTATTTATTTTTTTCCTCCCGAGCTAGACTAGGTATAACTTGGGACAACTTGGCCAAGATTTTGCAGGCTAGGGAAATCTTGATGCTCTGAATGTAACAGGGAGTAGGAAGGCAGAGTAGGGACATTCACAGGATTGTCAAGTCTGTTCAAATGCAGCCTGTCGTAGGGTGGGGATGTCCCTGCCCTTTCAGTCTTTCATATCAAACACATAGTCAGCATTGCTCTGGAATAGTCTTCTATCTGGGAGGCAGCAGCAGAAGCAGTAGAGGGGAGTTAAGAGGGTACGAGAGCGTAGGGATCATCACCCAGGATGCCTCCCCCTGCCTTTCCCACCACGGGAACCCCTGTGAGGACGACTAGTAGCTGAGGTACTATCCAACAATCTAGAACTTCTGGGAATCTTGACTATCGGAAAACTAGTACTTTGATGTGCAGCCCTATTTCCTCATAGACCCATCTCTGCACTTGGCTTCTTTGGAATGCTGCAGGCCCAGTTGGAGAGTATTTAAATCCACAAGTCTCAATGGTATTAAAATGAGCCCTGGCAACAGACAGAGGCACGAAGATTAAGAAGATAGCCAGAGCACGTCCTGCCACACGCGTGTGTCTGGAGTGATACTGGTGCCAGGGGTGGGAAGGGGGGGTGCATGCCTCATGTGTGATGGGTTCCAGGCTGCTCTGCATTTCGTTCACCTCAACTGTCACAGGCTCAGCCTTGCCAGATAAAAGGGCTACACTTCTTTGGTGTGCCCTTCACTGGCCCGTGGAATTGGACTGTTTCCACAAACTGCTAATTTTGAAAGCCTTCGGTGGACGGAGCCAGGGGAAGAAAAAAAAAAAATACAGTTTAAAGGCATGCTCTGAATTTGCTAATAGGCATGCCTGGTCCTTTTGGAACCAAAATAGAATTTTTGATGAAGTACCTTGTGGCAAATCTGAAATATTAGCCCGGGGGCCCCAACAAGACATAATTCACTCCACTGGTGAGAACAAATCTCATTTCCACATCCATTCCTCTAAACTCATTACTGACCCGAGGGAAAATGCTAGCCTGGAGCAAGTTTTAATAAAGACACTGGTGGAGTCGTTGCTATAGTACTAAATGCAATAATGAGCAACAAGCCACTTTGTGGCAATGGACCCCTGGACCTGGAGAGACCCCAGAAGGCAGCTTCTGGAGGCTGAAAACTCTACCCAGAGCAGAACACGACATCTAAAAAAGCTTTCCTTACTTTAGTTGATAATTTGTCATATAAGACTCACTCTGGCTTAAATGGTCTGATTGTCCGCTTGCCTTCAAATGAAAAATTGCTGAGAATAACTGATTTCAAATTAATTTTGATTTAAAATATAAAAAAAGAACCGGGCAGATGCAGTCAGGGAATTAAAAAATAATAATAACTTTGGGAACAGAAAGACCTAGATTCACATTTCAAATCCAGGACAAATTTTATTCCTTCCTCTGGACTCAATCTCTGCCACTAGAAGTATGTATTTGGCTAAACATAAGTTAGCCGTGGGCAGAGCCTTCAGGCCTTGTCATTCAACACGCTCAATAAACATACATTAAACGATTCCACTTTCAATGATTGTTACAAAAATTAAGTGAGCTCAGATTTATATCACTTTTGGCACCTGGCTTGCCACAAGGTGGTTCCACAACAAATTCAGAACAAATTCACTACTGCTGTGAGGCCACTGGTGGAAAGGCCACAAGAAGAGCTTCTAATGAGAAACCCAACCAAACTGAAGAGGTCTGCCAGCTCCTCTGGCTGTGGCCCTGGCAGGAAAGGGCCAAGTGCAGGGGAGGTCTAGGCAGGGTAAGGTGGTAGAACATGGGAGGAAAAGGGGAGGCAGGACACCTTGCAAATTGCAAGGGGATATTTTAAAAGGACCAGAGCCAGTAATGACAGTTAAGAGGCCAAGCTTGCTAATCAACCCTCAGCTTTAACAAGCAGAATGGAAGGTTTCTCTGGGTTGCCAGAGTATGTCTACGTCTACGCAGGTAAAGTCAAATAGAAAATCAAAGTAGGTGTCTAGAGAATCCACATAATCAGCTATTAGGAAAGAAGCACACAGTGCCTGGAGAGGTAACCTGTCCTAACTTCTCTGTCCCTCGGTCCCACCACATCCTAATACATGCACCCCTTTTGGTCTGGCCAATCTGTCCCCAGCATTTTCTGTGACCATATGATGACTTCCTCATTCCCTTGGGCCTGCTCTGCAAGCTTGTCTCTGCCAAGCAAATTCTATAGAAAGAATTGATACAAGTGTCCCATCATTATGAGGGGGTGGGGAAAGAGAAACAGAGGAGATGAGCACATTCTAGCACAATGGGACTATTCTGCATCTCCTCTTAGTCTTTACAACAGCCTTTCATTTGTTTCCATTATGTAAGCACTTTTCTCTTACTGCTTTTAACATATATATCTTGTTTCCTCAAACAAAACATTAGTTCTCCAAAGCAGGAACTTCTTGGTACATATCTTCCAAGGGCTGGTTACTCACCCATATGACCCAATGAACACCTATCAAATAAAGGGTGACAGGAAATCAGCAGTACCTGCTTTACATGGTATACGCAGGAGCAAATGGCCTTTTGCAATCCTCAGTAACTTTCTGCAAATATTTGTAGTAACTATGATATGCACGGTAATCTGAAGGAATATCAACAACATTGTACAAACATACACATAAGCAGATAACATTAAATACACACACACGCACACACACACTACATTATGAGGGGATATCTCCATTTAGCCATTCTCAGACACAGGATTCCTAAGCAGACTATGGTTCAAATTCTGGCTACAATCAACTCTTAAGAGCCAGGGCTGTCCATACCAGCAAAGCATGGGAAAGAGCCTAGAGCTCAGCACTGGGATCTTGGCTGACCCACTGTGGTCACTAATGCTGATTCTCTGGGCTACATGCTTCTCCAGTTGATTGCTCTAACCCATTCCCTTCACCCCTGTCCCTCCTGCTCAGTGGGTCTTTCAGTTTGGCCCCTCAGCTCAGTCAACTCCAATCAACAGGCACGTCCTCGCAATACAAAACTATGCATCTCCCTTTAATTTCACACAACTTGAAATGACCAGGTTATAGTTTCCAACATGGCCTCCTCTTTCAAAAGAAAGAAAGAACAGAACCATTATTGGTGCTTTAATAAAGAACTGATCATCCTTCCCTGAAAAAGGGAGAATGAGAGCAATCTCTCTGCTTTCTGACTGCTGGGATTGCAATGTGGGTGAGCCAGGGCACAGGGACAGCTGAGAGTTTGCTGTCACAAAGAGCAAAATGGAGAGTTCAGAGAGTTCTACTCATAACTGCAGAATTACCAATCGATCACTCCCCATTTCATAGTAACTGTGAAACACATCCAACAGTGGACACCAGATAAGCTATCCATACCAATAAGTACACATTTCCAGGCATGAGAATTGCCAGAAAACAGAGGAAGTAACAAAAGAATGAAACCATACATACACAGGAGAGGGAGGGAGACTTCCAGCTCAGATGGTTGCCCCCACCGAGCACACGGATAAGCGATTATCACAAAGTTGAAAGAAGCAAGTCTCGGGCATATGTTACAGCTAAAGTCGAAGCAGGGGTACGGATGATATAGCAGGACAGACAATTAGGGAATTAATTAATTAAGGCTCTGTTTATACTTCTATCGTCAGTGCTAATTATTTGTTGGTTTGAAGTACGCTCCCCCGTCTGCATTAGTGGCTGTCAGTGAATGATAACATACTTGGATTTCCACAAGTATCAGTTGTTTCCAAGGACTCTATTTGCAGCATCAGTTCATATTTTCACACGATGACAGTAATAACCAAAGAACCCAGACTCAATGGAACTAAAAATGATTCGTGGTTCTTGCCCCCCAACAAGAGCTATGTTACTATTACTATGTTATTATTACTCTTACTTCCATTGGAGTTTAGTCTCTGTCTGGTATTAAGTATATCAAGGTAGCAGTTTTCCTTCAACATTGAAGGGAAAAAATGATTAGGTTCTTTGGAAGAGGATGAGTTAGCAAAAGTTGCCTCCATGAAGCATTTATAGATCACTGAATCTAATTTACAAATGACATCTCTGCCCCCTTTCAGGCATTCCTAATGTAAGCAAGCACATCTAGGACACCTGGTTTGGGAATCTGTAGACAGCTTTTCAATGAGGAATTGGAGACAGGATCGACTCGCTCATGCCTGTGATCATTAATTTCTGGCTTTCAAAAAAAAAAAAAGAGTGGCTGCTATTTTTTTCTGGTGATTTCTTATGGCTGCGCTCAGACCAGACCGCAGCCTGTGTTCTAACTTCTGCAGTCCTGTAGGAGTCTTCAGGGTCTAGGTGATAGGGGTAGCACTTGGGGGAAAAGACTGGAAGGAGATAAATGAAGGTCTTTATCAGCGATGGCTCAGGAATATGCTTGGAGAGAGAAACGGGGTTTCTAAAAAAGGAAAGAAAGAAGGATGCTAGATTCAGGAGTTTTTAATCACTGAGAGCAAGGGTGTGTGTAAACGGAAGGGGAGAATGAAAGAGAGGAGACTGTAGGAGACCAAAAAATGTAGTTATGACAAATTTGACACGATTTCACTCTGGGATGTTATTTTGGAGATATTTATGACTTTTTAACCAATAACTAAGGGGCATCTAATCAAGCCTATTCTCCTTTAAAAGCTAGACCTGAAGAAACTGACTTTTTATTTCTTTTTAAGAAACTACTTTGTTGCCTTAAATGGAAAGTACCCTGTGGTACATCTTATTTTAGAATCTCTAACTTTACCTTCCCTCTTTCCCATTTTTTAAAAATTAGAATCGTAGGCTTATTTGTGATTTTGTTATTTCTGGGCACATTTAGACGAGCCATTCGTGTCAGATGCTAAAGGTGGTGGTTCCAAAGGCAAAGGAATGGAGTCACATGTGCATATAACCCTTCGCAGTGCAGAAAGATGCACTTCTGAAAGAGAGGCAAGGGGGGCGGGGGTGGAGGACAAAATCTGAGTGTAGAAATAGATACAATGACAAGAAGACTAGAGTTGCCATCTGCTGGAGGATGGAAAGAATGACATTTGACACTCACTATTTGCAAGAGCAAAGCTAAACTCATTAGTCAAAATAATACATCTCCCTGTACTGTGTACTGACAGTTAAAGGCTAAAAACTGGGAAGGGGTGTTATTATTTAAGCATGCAGTTTTTGGGTAATGTAGAAAATATATGGGGGAAGTAAAACAATAGCATCCTCATTCCCTAACTTCCATCCTGCATACACTTCAAAGAGATGATGAATACTGCTTTATACCCTTTCAAATGCCAGCATGTTCCCTCCACATGTATTTCTCACTTTCACCACTGCGACTTTGAAACTGAAATCGATGATGGGGTTTCTTCTGTAAGTATGCCTAGTCATTGCTCACAGATTTTCTTTTGGCTTATGTAACATGGCCAAGTACATGAAACTCACTGAGGTTTGATATAGAGAGCACTGGACTGGGGGTCAGGAAAGCCAGGTGAATAATCTCAGTTTGCTCACCAGCTCCTAATGTAACCATAACCCAATCACTTTGTTACTTTGGGCCTCTGTATTTTAAGCTGTAAAATTATAAATGATATGGAGGAGGGGCTGCAGAGTTTAAATGATCTCAAAGGTCCTTTTTAGCTCTCAAATTCTGTGAATCTATAAGCATTCCAAACTCATGTAGCACTTATAACATGAATATTCAAGCTAAATTCCCATCATTGGCTTCTACTGAATGCAGCAAAACAGTATCTAATGGCTTGATTAATCAGCCATAACCATCTTCTTTGCCAATGAAGGGAAGATATGTTTTCCCCCTTCTCATATTGTAGAGAAAGAGCCAGTTATTTAAACTTGATTTCTCTGATGCTGTTCCTATAGCAGCAACTGCCATATCAAAGTTCCCTGATGAGGGGGAAAAAAAAACAGCTTTAAGAATCACAGAATTAGAACAACAAGCAACCTTGAAGATCAGAAGTGGAAACTGAGGTTAAGGCACTCATTCACACTCAAATAACCGGTTTGGGTCCAAAATAGACTAGATTATTTAATTGGCAAGTGCTTCCCTTACCTGAAACAAACCTATCTTTTCTTTCGGTAGCTCTAAACCCTGCGTACCTACAGCATCCAAGTCAGGGGTCCCTTCTTCTCTAATCAATTTTTGTCTAGCCCAGAGTGATTCCTTCCTCCTCTGGAAACACTAATGTTTAGTATCTGAACCCTCACTTTGCAATTAACACAGACAGCCTTTCACTCATTTATTCACTCAACAAATATTTAATAAACACAGTTTTGATTCCTTGTATCCTTTTAGGTGGAACCAAAGAGTCAAGACCCTTGTTCTCATGTAGATTATATTTTAATGAGAGAGGAAGGGAAACATAAACTGGAAAATGGCCAATAGTAGCATGTGCCAAGGCAGAATATTAAATCACGATGGCAAGAAGATGGCTATTCCTAAAATGGAACAGATTGGCAAATGAGGGGGGCACACATCAAAGTAGAAGTGAGGCTGGAAAAAAATCAACAAGAGGGACAGTGACGAAAGATGAGGTAAGGGAGGCAGGCAAAATGGTTTTGGGCCTCATGGTCATGCTGAGAAATGTGCTTTTCTTCCAAGTGTTCTGAGAAATTAAGGAAAGAATTTAGTTCTCTTTTCATGGAAATCGGTCTTCCAGATCTCCAAAGGTTAACGTTGTACTTTTTTCTTCCTAAATTTCTCTCAACTCCTACACTGCCCAAATTTTTGTACATAGAAGACTTTTTAATAAACAGCTGCTGATTAGCTGACTGATTGGGTAGCACCTGAAATCTTTAAGTGAGTTAACATTTCAAGTAGGGGCTTCATTCCAGGGCAGTCAGAGGTCCTGATGACGGCAGCCCTCAACCTAAAATCCACATGAAGACTGAGGGATGAGCTCAGGGTGGAGGCTGCATGCCCTCAAACACAGCCTTTGATATCTCAGCTGAGACGCGGGACAATGCCTCAGGCCTAGGAGTAACCCTTAAGGAATAAAAGGAGCAAAGTGAATCCCCTAACTTTGGAGAGAGGTTCACATGGTCTTTGTACTCAGGTGTCACACAGGTATAATTGAAACTTTGGACAGGTGAATCTGTAACAATGCATGCCATTCCTGTTCAAAAGAGTATCTTTGTGTAAAATAGCCTGAAGAATGGCCAGAATTAATTCAGAGAAGTTATTCTGTATTTTCTCCTTTAGTGGGAGTTTCATTTTTACATGCTTTTCTTTTGACTAGAGAGTGATTTTTAATTGCAGCTGTAAGAGAAGCAAGTATAATGAAGTTGTTAAACATTATGAAAACTATAATGTTTCCAATGTTAGCTGAGAGTAACCTGACTTATTTTTCACCCTGAGTTCTAGAAAAGGCAAATTCCATGTAATTAGCAAAGAATTGGATGTGTGTATATCATCTTCTTTCTTCTGCCTGGCTCCTTATAGTCTAAGGAGGTACCCTAAGTTCTGATGGGAGTAGCCTGCGTCTTGGAAACCCAGGTAGATGCCAGCACCTTTTTAATCTTACATGATATCTGGGGTGCTCAGTGACACACATGGATTTACTAATAGCAAAAAGGAAAGAAGGGAGGGAGGGAGGGAAGGAGGGAGGGAAGGGGGAGGAAGGGCGGAGAAAAGAAAAGAAAAGAAACAGAAAGATCCAGGGGAAAAAACAGGATGAGAGCATAGAGAGAAAAAGAAGAGCCAGCAAAGTATGGAAAAACTAAAGAGAGATGGTCAATGATGAGAGACCACCAATGCTATATGGAGGAAGAGATCAAAACCTCCCAAGCATCTAGGACAGTGCCTGGAACACAACAAACACCATAAGAGATAGCCTTTAGACAGACATGCAGGAATTGGGGGGAGGGCAGGAGGGTGGAAGGAAAGGGGAAAGGAGGAGGGGGAGAGAGGGAAGAATGTAGGGAGAGAAAAGAGGAATTGATTTGAGAGACAGCATGCAAGCAAGAAGGAAAGAGAGATATGAGGAAAAGCTGGAAATGAAAACGAAGAAAGAAAGGAGATTATTTTCAAATTTGGATGCATATCAGGATCACCCAGGGGAATCTGCCTGATGCAGATTCCCAGGTCTGTTCTCAGCCCTGCTAAATCAAAAGCTGGGGGTGGGAGTGGGGTGCAGCCTAGGAATCTAACAAAAGTCAAAACCAAAAGCATTCCCTAGATGATGTTGCTGTGCAGTCAGATTTGCGAACCCGTGAGCCGCATGCAAAGGAGAAAAAAGGTAAGATGCGACTAGTGGGCAGTAACCGGGCTGATGCTCGCATGGAGCTTGGAGGTGGCAGCTGTGGTGCTCCCCCAGGGTACCTATTTCTCTTCGAGAAGATGGCTCATCTTCAAGAATGAGAGCCCTCCTGTTAGAAGCCGTCCCCATTTTTGCCTGTTCCCAAACTACATGCCTTTCAGGGGCGTCAGGAATGGCAGGTGGCAGACTGCAGGGAGCTACGTTGGAAGGCAGCGCTCTCCTTTGTCTGTGGCTCCCGCGCGCGGCAGGGAAATAAGACTTGGCTCGCCCGCACTCTCTCGGATTGCGAGGCGGCCCAGCCTGGTTTTGGAGTTTGGCCCCCCATTGGCACCGAGTGGTAAGAGAATCTCTCCCACATGCTGAGGAACTAGCAAAAGTGACTCGGTTTCAGAAAACCGACAAGGCGGCGCTGGCACCCTTCTAGCCTGACACGCGTTTCCGATCGCCATGGTAACACACGCAGCGCCGGGCGCAGCCAGGGGAAGCGCGTGTGCGCCTGGGCCAGGCGGGCGCGTGGGGCCACCCGAGCTGCGGGAGCCTGGGGGCGGCAGCCAGCTCTGCCGGGCGCGCAGCCGCCCAGGCAAGGGAACCGTTGCCTCTTGGGATTAAGTCTCCGTGGGCCCAAATTGTGTGTTACTATGACAATGGTAAATAGGTTCACTGGCTTTCAGGGAAGTGGCTACGTGCAGTGGGAGCTGCAGAAGGCACAATCTCTCTCCAGTTTCAGAACACACACGTACCCATTCATGGGTCTGTTTTTACACCGCAACAAATGAGGAGCTTAGGGAAGCCACAGCACTGCTTAGTTTTAGTCACTGGGCATTTTACTGACAATGACCTATACTCAGTTTCATTTAGTAGTTCTAACCAAAAAAAAAAAAAAAAAAAAAAAAAGGAAAAAGAAAAAAGTAAAAAAGCCTGGTGGTAGAAAGAAGAGAATTAAGCATGTTTATCAGATGGTAATTAATTTGGTCTCTAGAAAGAAAAAAATAAATTAGGTAACTGTTCTGATGAAGTAGTTCTGTGAAATTCTGCACATACCAAGAATATCTCGAATATCATCCTAAACAAAATACAACCATATATAAAATCATGTTTTGTTCTGTTTGTTGCTTCCTGAGCAAGAGGAATATCCACTGTTCTCTGAAGCCTACTACACTTTTTAAAAAATAAAATACAGAGCACCTTCAGAAAGGCTATAGTTTTTCCTAGAGTATAGATTACGTACCATGCCAGAGACAGTCTCAAAAAACATGTTAACAGAAATAAAATGTTGATTAAATACAGTCACAGTAAACATGAAACTTACATTAATATTTCCCACCACTGGTGATTTAGCATTTTATTATCCATCAGAACCTGTGCGTATACACACATTCACAAAAACTAAACCTTGCCATGATTAACAGAATTAAGAAAATATAGCCTTTTTATATATTAGAAAAGACGTATTTTTAAAGCCCGCTCTTATATGCTTTAAAAAAGACATGTTCCACAATTATTCTTGGTTGTAGTTGCATATATTTTATGAATTCAATTGTGTCACAAATTATTTTAAAATATGCCATTCAATAAAGAAATAACATACACAAGACAAATCACTGGGTGGTTCTAACACACTTCTTTCACCTGATTTCTATGTGCACTTTCCCCAGCAACTGTACTTTGTCCAGTGAATACTCCCCTGGGAGAATTTCTGTTCCCACCAGTCAGTCTGGGTCCAGGAGCTCATCACCACCAGTCCTGCCTGAAAAACCATCATGGTATATTTTCTATAGTGCCATCTTTTCCCAACCCCTATGTGAAACCACAAAACCCTTTCAATTAAAGTCAAGTTTCCTTGTTTCTCCAGGAGGTCTTTCTATTTTATTCTAACCACGGTAAATACTTACTTGGTAGGTTATCAAGTTTTTCTATGTTATCTCAGTCTATGGACTTTTCTTATATTCTTTTCAGTCATTTTTATACATGAACATGTCACACTTATCTTTATCCTGCTACAGTGTCTAACACATAAATAAATAATTGAGTGAGTGAATGAGATGGCTGACGTTGGCATACTCTGGTGGCCATGCTGCCTATGGGAATTCTGGGAGTTATTCTCCCCTCTGTCCCCTTGAAGATATCACCTCCCTAATGAAATGAAATGCAGAGACATGGTTTGGATCCCGATTCAAACATCACTTAAAAAAAAAAAAAAAAAAAAGAGAAAGAAAATGGAAAGAAATTCGAGGGATAATGGGAGATATCTGAATATGGACTGTGCGCTAGATAATATTAAGGAATTTTCAATAATTTGCTAAAGTGTGACAATGATATTGTGGTTATGTAAACAAAATAGTATTTTTTACAAAGCACAAACTGGTGGTTGCCAAAGGACAGGGGGGTTGAGGAGAGATAGGCAAAATAGGTGAAGAGGATTAAGAGTTACAGACGTTAGTTATAAAATAAATAAATCATGGGGATGCAAAGTACAACACAGGAAAGAGAGTCAATAATATTGTAATAACTGCATGGTGACAGATGGTACACTTATCATAGTGAACACTGCATAATGTATAGAATTGTCGAATCACTATGTTGTACACCTGAAACTAATATAACATTGTATGTGAACTAAAAAAAAAAAAATTTAGAGCTATACATAAATATTTAGGAGTAAAATGTTACGATATCTATAATTTACTTTAAAATGCACAAAATTAATGATATAAAAGTTACAAGGCATTAATAACTAAGTCTAATATTAATAATTAAGTAAGTCTTATCAAGTAATTTCATCGCCTCTCTTCAAACCAACTTGATAAAGAATAAAATCATAATAAAGAATAAAAGTAAGAACTATATCTCCACATGGGAATCACCTGGGAGTGATTTCAAATATTCTGTCTATTCCCTAGTTAACCATTCTGGAGACAAGTGGCTGCCTGCATCATAATTCAGAAAATGTAAACTGTGGTTCAATCTACCTAGGGGTAGGTACAAGGGCTGCTGGAGCCAAACAAGAAAAAACAGCTAGGAAAACAAAGCTTTCTTCGAATACAGATCCCCACTTTGCTGGAAAATGTAGCTACTTGGCCAAAGAGAAAGGAAATGACAATGCTAAATGCTAAATCCTAAATGACAATGCTAAATGTAGGTCTCCTATTTAGTAGACCTACAAAACTGGCAATAATAATGAAAATATCCCACAGTTGTACATTGCAAGTTGTACATGAAAACCTACTGTATGTGTATCAGCTCATGTTTATTTTTTTTAAAGTTGTTCTATAAAGCAAGCACATTTCATAGATATAGATCCCATTTTATAGATGAAGAAACTTAGGTCTTGATAGTTAACTTCATATTTATCCTTAAGTTGTTTCAAATTACTAAATGGATGAAAAATAATTCCCGAGATTAAGGCAGTAACAGAATCTCAGAATCGGAGCAAAACTATTCCCTGACATTCTGATTATTACTTTATAACATGCGATCCTCCCTTATCTGCTCCCGAAATAGTTGGGTGGAAAACCTTGCCTCATTTCCTACCAGCAGGCTACAAGAAGAGACTCGCCTTGCTGCAGAAGAGCCCCAGTTTATGAGTTGTTACTGTCTTCATATAGAATATCAAATATTTCTGGAGAGCTTCTGAATGTGTCTCATTTTAACCCTCCTGACACCACTGCAGTTAGGTGGGTGGTAAATGACATTTAGTTTACTTTATAAATCAAGAATTCTTATGACAGCTGGAAGGGTGTTCTGTATGGCAATGGCCTTGGAGTTGAAAGAATTCTGGAAATGAAGACCCAGATACAGTTGTATGATATCCACATCACCAAAGTTATACAGTATTGCTTTTCTTTTTCAGCCCTCAGGGATTCTGAAAGAGCAAAACCATCAAAGTAAACAGTACTTCCCTTTCCACAGTGGTTGAATAATATCCTAAGTGGTAGGGACACTTGGATTTCAAAAAGATTTCTGAAGCTTTTGCAATGTTCGCAACAACTATAGGAGAGATGTACTATTCACCACATTATCTAATGAAACAAACTTTATTTAGGTTTGAAGAGATGTGGCCAGTTAGGCAACATGCCAATTTCACTTTTTCAAACAACTACTTAGTTTTGTACAACAAAAATACTAGTTGGCATCCATTAGCCCTTGTTAGGCAATCATATTGAAAGGAAGTAGTTGATTCTATTAAACAATATTCTGAATTTATAGACATATTGAAATCAAATAGATGAATTTAAGTCCTTTTAGAAAACTATTTATTTTTAAAATGAGTGCTTATAGGTTATTACTATCTGAACATACTTAACCTATGCATATGGATGGCCAAAGGAACTCAAAGTGACCATTTGAGTAAAGAGGGCTGCAACCAGGCCAGGCTACCATCTGCGATAGTTTGATAAAGGAAGGGATTCTCCCTTTGATAGCAGCTCCCAAACCATGGACTGAAGCCTGCCTTAATCATCAGTTATGAATTGTTCAACCAACCATACGTGAAAATCTCTTCTAGGACCATTCTGATACTGCCAATGTTGAATGTCTAGTGTAAAATCAGCAACTCAGTAAAGACAGAAATAGAGAGTTGGCTCAGCATGAGATCATACCTCCTGTCTGTATTGCTGTATGGACTGGGGAAGAATCCCTGCCTAGCTGAAGACCCTATCCAAATGCCTACCTTCACAAGAAAGGTCCAATCCAATTTTCTAAACTGTTTTTATATATACTGTGTTCCATTCTAGAAGCCAGTAGCAAATTTACATTACAGGTAGAAAACCAACTAAGCTCTCAGCACTTTTATAGTGAATGCCCCTTTCACTTTCCTGCCCTTTTTGGGTACTTCAGAATTCACATTTTCATAAATGTCGAAATTGAAAGGGATCTTAGAAAACCTCCCATCCAACTTCCATTCTCTATATAAAGAAGGAAGGTACCCAAAACAATCACAGAGCTAGTAAGTGGCAAAATGAGAATTTAAACATTGATATCCCAACTCTATGTTCAGGTCACTCCACTGTGCCAGAAAATATGATCTGGGTTTTGCTCCGGAGAAATTTTGACCTAGCAGATATAACGGGTGGGGGAAGGAGGGGAGAAGAAGTCCAGAAACAACTAGAGAGCAATTTAAGACAGTATTTAACAAGACGCCTAATTTTTAGAGGAATAAGAGTTCAAAGAAGAGATAGATTGATATGGACTTCTGGGAGCGTGATTCCCCGCTAGGGAATAGACTCTCTGAAAAATGGAATACTACCCCAAATATTTTATATGCCCTAGCACTTAGTACAAGTAATGAAACAGAGTAAGTATCCACTATATGGTTTTTGAATGGATGGGTGACTATATGGATTTGTGGATGGGAAAGCGAACAGTCTAGAGAATGAAAGCCTTTGTAAAGGAAGTGGGATGGGGTCAGAATCAGAAGGACAGTGTGGAGGTTAGAAAATATTAAAATGAGTGCTATTTACTTAGAGGCTGTTGAAAATACAACCTGTCTGAAGCAGAAGCCATTTACTAGGACGTAGCTGATGATGTATTTGAACATTGACATCTCAGCAAAATGCAGCTGATCATTGCCTATTCCCATGACTTCACTGGGTTATGTTTAGATTGGTGTTGTAAATGCAGGGAGAGTTTGAGGAACTTGTTAATGAATCCAGACTCCCACATACAAAATGAGATTTCTGAATGTGTGTGGTCGTTGGTACTCTGTTCTGTTCTTTTTCTATGCAAACAGCAACAGATGGAAGGAATGGGGCGGGAGGAGTGGGAATCCAGGAGGAAAGTTTAAGTTGCCCCATCTTCTCTCTTGCTGGGTCTATATGGATGAACTCTGGGGAAAAAGAAGACTGTAGAAAACTCAGGTTTGGTGTTTACAAACTCAAAAGGCTGAATGACATCCAGTTCTTTTAGTTGCCCCAACAGAGAATCTAGGGAATATAGGAAAATCACTGATGACCAATACCAGCTGTGTTAAGGTTAGTGGCTTAGGTTTTCTGTGCCTGGATTTCCTCAGGTATGCTGGGAAAATGGTACAATCCCAGAGAACTTGAACAAATGAAAGGAATTAATATATTAATGTGCTTACTTTAGCGCCTGAGATAGAACTGTCACTCTGTAAGGTTTGGTGGAGCTGATGAGGATGCTGTTGAACATTTGTGCAGATTTATAAAAAGTGCATTGACCTTTGAAGAAAGCATAGTTTATGTTCAAAATCCTCCTCATATTTTCAACCCCGTCTCACTCAATGCAGCATACTAGCCATTTACGATCCATTGAAAATAGGCTTGCTTTGGCCTTAGGACCTTGGCACTTGATGTTCCCTCTGCTTGGAATGCATATCTCATGGAATCTGAAATGGCTGACTATTATCATTCAGTTTCAACTCAAATGTCACCTCCTCAAGGAAGTCTTGCCTAATCTTAGAGGAAAGCAGGCCCCTTCCCTCAATTTCTCTTTCTCACCTGGTTCCATTTTAACTTTCCCTAGCATATTGGCACCTAAAAATTATCTGATTTATCTGTTTGCTTACAAGGTTACTTAGTCATTCACCACTGTATGCCTATAGGTAAAGTGCTCAACAGATATTTAACTAGTGACTGATGGACTAACAGAGACAAGAACAGGACCCCAGAGAACACATATTTGAGACAGCATTAATTATAGCTTCAAAGAAAAAGTTATCCCATTCCAAAAAGAGAATACTCAAGGTAAATTTCACATAGAATGACAGCATTACACTTTAATGCAAAATGTCTTCGTGTTGTTGCTTTCCTCCTCCTCTGTCCCCCCACCCCCCCAAGTCTTGAGGTCAAAGCAAACCAGAAAAGGGCACTGGAAGTTGCCACCACTTTCTTCCTCTTAGAGGAAAGTCAAACGTTTAGAAAAGCTAGAAGTCTTTTAAATGTTACTTATTTGTCCTCAGCCTGGTAAAATACACTTTTATTGTTGAAAACTTAGATTCTCCTCCCTCCTGTCCCCCCTCACTTCTGGGGCTGAAGTGAACAGAACCCAATAAGCTATGACATACTTGTATTTTCTATAAGTTGAGACCAGTGGTCTGCACATGCTAGATGCTTCATAAGTTCTGCTGGTCTTATTACTTGTATAAAGGCCAAAAGAGAACCTAAGGACTCACGCTTGTTCTAGAGATATTTAACTTGTGGTCTAATGGTTGGAAAGTCAATCTTTCAACCTTTAGAGAACCAAAGGCCAGTTAGCAACTGTTCAGGAATGTAAAAGGTCGATTTCAGAGTAAGTATGTGCCTCGCGGTTTCTACATTAAAAATTGTTCTAACATCTAAATGGTGATTCCTAGTTAAATACAATATTCTTTAATATTTATGTACTGTTATTTTAATTTTAAATTTCTATTTTTATAGGCAAGGGACAATTGAGCGGAAAAATGTTATACCCTCTCTCTCTCTAGCTATTCATGCTGTGAAGCAACCTGTTTTACTGTTTAAACCTATGTTTGTTCTGTTTCAATTGTGCAAGAGGAAACAGTTCTGGCACCTTTAAAAATCAAAGATCTATCACTCAACAGGAGAACATAGCAACTAGCAAAAGGAATTATGAGGAATAGTGAAGAGATACCATGCTCCTAAAACCCTATCAGACTTAGGATTCAGCTGGGGTTCTTGCAAAATTGTCAATTCTGATTCAGCATATCTAACGTGGAACCTGTAATTCTGCATTTCTAACAAGCTCTATGTGCTGCCTAGGCTTCTGGTCCTTGGTGCTTATGGACCATAGTGTTTGGGCCATATGACTTGAGAAATAAAAATCGTTTTAGAGCTTTACTATTTACAGACAGAGTAAACATTAATCCACTGATGCTTTATTTAACCTGTAAAAACCACCATAAGTTCTTCCCCTCCTATCCAGAAATGGAGCCTAATCCTCCACTCCTTGAGTCAGGCTGACCATGTAATTAGCTTCAGGCAACAGACAACAGCAATTTGTCGGAAGGCGAGACTTGAAGGATGTGGGTCCCATGGTGTTATGGTTAGCACTCTGGACTCTGAAATGTACTTGCATACTGGGACTTGCTCTTTCTTGCCCCTCCTGGAATCCTGTAGTCACCACACAACTGCACCTGAGCTAGCCTACTGGAGGATGAAAGGCCGCATGAAAGAGAACTGAGGGGTCCCGGGCTACAGAGAGTCAGTGAGTCAGTCAGTGGGGCCCCAGCCAAGAGCCTGCCAATGTCCATGCCTGTGAGTGAAGCCATCCTAGATTGCCTGGTCTCCAGCTAATTCTCCATCTGATAAAAGACATCTGAGTGAGCACCATCAAGCTGTCCCATACAGAAGATCTCCGGAGCCAACACACAGAACCAGGAACTAAATAAAATAATCTACGGTTTAAACCAAGCTTTTGGTTTCTTGTCTGTTTTTACGCAGCCTCTGAAGCAGGAACAGGTACTTAAAGAAGGGGCAGTAAGAGTTTAAGTTAGAGATGCATGATACCATCGTGCTTGAGATTCTTTTTCCTTCTTGTCTTCAATCGAAGTGATATAACTTCGGCCTTATATAATATAAATTGAGATAAGTAGCTATTGCAATGGCATTTGTACTACTTCTCTATTTTTATAATTTGACTTATTATTTTTTTATTTTACTATGTTAAATACTTCTATTTAGAAGTTAAGTCATTTTGTCCAGGTCATATCGCTTATAAATGGTAGAATACTTTTCAGCCTGGATATAGCATCAGAAATGTCAAGTTTTTTCAGTAGGTTATTCAATGTCTCAGATTTTTCTGCTAAAATGTAAATATAGGACTGCATTCTGATCTCCAGTCATCACCCTGTTTCATGTTTGAGAAAGTAATACAAGGTATACAAGTAATACAAGGTCCATCCGCAAAGGAACAATCTTACACTGATGTGAGATGCCAATGACAAACTCTCTTGGGAGAGGGATACACTCCATGCCAGCCAGCCATTGACACAGTCCCTAGACAGACAGCACCACGACTGCATTTTTCCTTTGCAGGTTTACTCATCATTGGGCACTCTCCCCTGCGTCAGTAATCCTTGACCATCTGGGCTCTTCTCAAAACCTGTCAATGTCAGCCATATTTTTTTCTTTTTCACAGCCACGTGAAATCCATATTAATGACACTGTCATGGCCATGCCTATATATTAAAGGCTGCTCACTATGGACTATATAGTGTTTCTCAATTTTTTTTAAACTATCCTACCTATTGGGTCAATTTCTACCTCTTCTGCTCCCTCTCATTCTTTTATGTCAAGAACATTATTTTAGAAGAAGCTCTGCAAACTGGTATTCCACAAGCTGAATATGGTCTGCAATATCACTTGCTTACTAATATAATCTGATTCTTAAAAATTAGAATTTGATAGCCTTTAAGCAAAACATATACTTTGCAGGTAGCCTGGCCCCTGTCATTCCCTATTATCCAGCTGCTTCCCACATCCACATTGTCTTACCAGACTACAGAGACTTCTGATGGTGCACCAGCTCTAGGCTAGTGTCTCTCCCTGGGGATTTGCACCTACCGCCGCCGCTCTAACCACCATGTACCTCCCAGAGATGCCACAATCTTTATGCCTAGCTATAACCTCTGTTTCCATTTTCAACTGCTTACTCTTAGCTCCAAATGTTAGTTTGCTTCCACATCTTACTCTTCCTTGCTTTACATTTACCCTAGATTAACCCATTCTATTGCAGTCATCTTATATTAATTTTCTGAAAAAGTATCACTTACATGATTGTCAATCCCACTACAAAACTATAATTGTACTTGGACTGCCCCATCCATTTCTAATGTTAACAGAGTAAGTCCCACTTGGACTGACAATATCACACTTGGGCAGATGTGGTAGCCTCCCAACTGTTCTCCTTCCTTCCAGTATCCATTTCCCTGCCCTTCATGTTCAAGGTCATCACTTATTGTCCCCGCCTTCTGGAAATCATAATCCAGGTTGAAAGTCTTCCTAGTCTGGCTCTAAGCTAACATTCCAATCTCATCTCTCCTCATACACGTGCTCCCAAGACCCTATGCATCTCAGAAGGCCTTGTGGTGTTTTCACAGATTTTGCCTACTAACTAGAGTGGCCTCCATCCTTCCATCTAGTCAACTCCTCCTCCTTTTCTCCCAGCTCCTCTGGCTGATCTTGCTCAACTAGCTGGAGAAATCTCTCCAAACACAGCTCTTGTTTACATCTCTGCCACAGCACAAATCAAATTGCCTTGCTACCCATGACTTGCAATCCAGATCTGAGAACACTGGAGGCAGAGACTACATTTTATCAAATTCTGTATCTCATCAGCTAAACCTCCATTTTACTTAAAAGAAAAATAAGTAAGAACAGCAATAGACATTTATGTTAAATAATTAAAAGGCATTCTCAAGGTGTCTATGGGAGATTAAGAAGTAGTTCCAGGGAATAGGAGATGATTTAAATAAAGACATAAATGCATCCAACTGAGCAGGTAAATTTACCACAGAAAGCTCATTGCTTATGGATGGTGGGGGATTTCCTACACAAAATAGATCTTTGTAAGGATGCCATGTATAAATGGCATTAATAAATCTGTGTGAATTCAATACAAAAGTTGGGTTATTTTGTGCCTATATGTCAGTATACTTAGAGGCTATTTATATTTAGCTCAGATCTCATCGGCTATTGATTAGGCAAAAATTTGAACCAGTTAATGAACTCTATTCACCAAGAATCTCTACGAACCCAGAACTGTGCCAGACTACATTTAGAAGAGAGTATGCATGTGTATCAGTGCTAGGTGGCTATTCCTCCACTCTTTATGTATGGTCTCTCATATCTGATCTTCTTCTGTACCTTTGGAGGTAGATATTAGAGGGTCCTAAAAGCAGGAACATAACAAGTCTGTTCTTAGGAAGTTTCATTGTATCTGCAGGGACAAAATTAGCGACATCTAGAATATTCTATAAAACAAGATAATTAAATGTCAAGATGTATCAGAGACAGAACTTAATACAGAATTAAATTGGTTTCATTATTTGTGACTAGGATGAGAAGGTAAGACTTGCTAATATCAAGCAGAAGAACTGTGTTGTCTAGCTATCTTCATAAATTCTGGGGACCTGGAAAGAAAAAAGAACAAACTGTTGCACCAGTGTCCTACTATAGGGCTTGAAATCCAAACCTTAGAATCACTCTTTGGTAGGGTGAGAGCCAAGTTAGAGTCAGATGTTCCTGTGGACTGCAATTAAATAGATGTTTCCAAAGCTGTCCTAGCACATTCGTTTGGTGTTAATAGGTGTCCTAAATAATTGGGTGAAACCAAGAAAAACAAGATTTCCTGTGATTGAAATAAAGAATGTATTCTGAATCTCACAGAACAGAGCACAGTCTGGTTCATTTCAAAAATACATTTAAATATTCTTATCCCAACAGAATATTTTAAGTAACACTGCAGTAAACTATTTTCAGACATTAACACCTTTATGAAAATAATTTGGCTGGACAGCTACTTAATTAGATGTGAGAATGAAATGCTCATGAACTCCCAAAAGGAACGCTGGAGCCCCCAGAGCACAACCCTCCATCCGAAGTGGGAAGGGACTCTTCAGGAAGGAGTGGAGAAACCAGAACGGGGAGGAATGATAGTCCTCCCAAGACAGGGAGAACATTCAGATAAGGATCTCAGTCAGTGCCTGAGCGAGATGAAGGAGAGGGGACGAAAAGATGTTTGTTTGTGGTGTGGTGGAGTTTCTCAAGGAGAAGAGAAAGCAGCCAAAGAGCTATTGAGGATGAAATGTGTACAACCTTTCAGGGAGACAATTTGGTATTATGTATGGGAAGTCTTTTAAAAGTCTCCACTTTTTGAACACCAATTTTAGAATTAAAATTTAAGGCCACAGTTGTCCAAACAAGCAAAGGAATATGTCCTAGTTCATTCAGGTTGCTATATAACAAACTACCTTAGACTGGGTGGCTTAAACAATGAACATTTATTTCTCACAGTTTGGAGGTTTGGAAGTCTAAAATCAAGGTGTGTGCATATTCAGTTTCTGGGGAGAGCCTGCTTCCTAGTTCATAGATAATCTTCTTGCTGTCCTCACATGGCAGAAGAGGCCAAAGAACTCTTTGGGGTCTCTTTGGTCAAGGCTCTAATTCCACTCATGAGGGCTCCATCCTCCTGATCTAGTCTCCCCCCCAGGCCCTACCTCCAAATAGCATTACCCCTGGGATTGGGTTTCAACATATGAATTTTAGGGGGATACAAACCTTCAATCTATTGTAGTATATGTATGGGAATGTTCATCAGGGCCATTTTATAATAGCTAAGAAACAAAAACGAGTAATTGGTAAACAAGAGGGGATGGATAAGAGAAATAAAATAGAATGTTTTGTAGCATTGAAGAGGATTCTATTGATTTGTATTCTTGACGTGGAAAAATATCACAATGAAAAAAACAGTTACAAAGGAATATGAGTAATGTTATCAGATTATTAGAAAATATATGCAAAATAGACAAATTCTAAAAGATTCCATACCCAAAACTTAATAGTCGATTTCTGGATGTTGAAATTTAGGTGACAATCATCATTTTAATTTTCAGTTTTTCTTGTGTTTTTTTTTTCTAATTTTTATTTTTCTATAATAAAAAGGTAAAACTAAAATGTTCATGAGAAATACATACAGATTGGCAGTGACAGGAAAACTGAGGAGTCAAGGAAGGTGGAAGAGGACTAAAGCTAGCACATACAAGGGCTCTGTACTTCCTGTTCTACCGATAATAAAACCAAACCTTACTAAGAACCTACCAAGGACTAGATTACTACAATAGACACAGACTTTGCATTCTATGTATTTGAAATCTAATAGGAGAGAGAACAAGATTCAGAAGGGGGTTTTTGTCCAAATTCTACCAACAATCACGGGCAATCAATTAACATCACTGACCCTTCAATTCTGCAGTTATAAAACTAGGGAATTGGTGACCCCTGGGTTCCTTTTTCAGGTTAGAATTTGTGAGTGCTTCAACAGAATGCTTCTCAAAATTTAATTTTAACCCAGAGCCAATGGTAAAATACAGATGTGATTCAGTGGGCCTCTGAAGTCACCTGATTCCACCTGTCTAACATACTTTAAGGCTGTGAGTCCCAGGCATATACTTTTGAGTTTCAAGACACTAATATACACGATCTCACTGAATTTCCCCAAGACTCCTTTAAAATAGCCATCCTTAGTCTTATTTTACTGATAATGGAGTGACCTGTGTGGGATCAAATGGATAGAAAATGGCAAAGAAGGGACCCCAATCAAGATCTTTTTACTGTAGTCTCCAAGATCTTTAATGTCCCATTTAGTGCTAAAATACTATAATTAGAAATTACTGCCACACTCATACAAAAGGAACAGCACCAGGCATTGGATTGGTAAAGACAAGCTGCTAATGGAGCTCAGAAGAAAGAAAGATCGCTTACAGGGGAATCTGTTAAGAACTTATACAATAAATTTCACATCGACCTTGAAAACAGCTAGAATGAAGGTAGGCAGAGACCAAAAGAGGATACAACAATTAGGTATAATATGACACAATCAGAAAATACGGCAGTGCAGAAGGAACCTGCAGAGAAGGGCCCACATAACAGAACAGGCCTCTTAAACTAAGACAGGCATTTATTACAAGAGTCAATGATGACTCTAAGGTGTTGGACCTTAGAGACTAAAAGAATATAGCAAACTCGAATTTTCAGTATGGCATCGGAAGCCCTTTACCAAATTCCTTCCTCTTCCCGACAGAGGTTCCACTTGTCCCTGTTACCTTCTTCCCCTCCCCCACCAAGAAATTGAGCCACTCAAAAAGATTTAAGCATTCTGGTTCCCATATTTGCACTTATGCCTTTATGATGCCCACCCCTCCTGCCAGTGCACCTACATCTTGAGTCTATAAACTCCTTCATAACCTTTACTTCCATCAATGAAACCTTTAAGCACTGGTCCCATTGGATCTCTCAATTCTTCTCATTTGTATGTTCTAGAGACATTTACTCTCAAGCAGTGGGCAATATATAAATATTATTGGCAAAGTCCCTCAGTGTCTGCTTCTCCTTACTACCTAAAGTTCCTGGAGGAAAGCAGTGAGTCACTGTATTTCTTGGGTTCACCCCCATTACTCCTTTCATGCGCTGAACATGGTAGGTACTTCCTCAGTGCTATCTGTACTACTACTTAGTTTTAAGAGGAGGACAAAGTTTGGTAAGAAAAAAATTATCCCCCCCCTTTAATTTGTTTCTCCTACACAGAACTCCTGAGAAAAGACTTAGGGCCCTCACCTTTGGCCCCACGTGCATCTTCAGAGGCATTCTGTAAAATGCCAGCTGTATGCTATATGCCCACAGAAACAACAGAGTTAATTTTCTCCTTTTGAAATTGTGACTCCCACCCTCCACCCCTTCCTCTAAATGTTTCCTTTTAAAGAAAGCCATGGTTCGCTGCTACTGAAAATTAAAGACAACAGCATAAAGATCAAGGTCCAAGCTGGTGCTGGCGTTGACAGAACATTAAAATCACCACTCAAATTTCTCTTTCCTTGAACACTGCCAAAGACTACTCATGGAAAGCCAATCCCCAGAACGCATGCTCGTTTCAGATGTTCTTCACTTGCACCTTTTGGTTCACAAACTATTTTGACTACAATGAACAAATTGGAGGTGACCTCCAGTTGCAATGAAATGGGAAAGACATATCCCTTAATTGTATGTGAGGGGTGCCTGGGTGGCTCAGTAGGTTAAAACCTCTGCCTTCGGCTCAGGTCATGATCTCAGGGTCCTGGGATCAAGCCCCGCATCAGGCTCTCTACTCAGCAGGGAGCCTGCTTCCCCCTCTCTCTCTGCCTGCCTCTCTGCCTACTTGTGATCTCTCTCTGTCAAATAAATAAATAAAATCAAATAAATAAATAAAAAATCTTAAAAAAAAAAATTGTATGTGATTACCCCCCACCCTGCTTCTCACCAGCCCCACTTCACAGCATGAAGTATCAAGAAAAAGTGGGAGGGTTTATTATGCAAAAGTTAATTTGTAAGGTTTAGAACAGGAGAAATTAATCACTTCTTCCTCCTCCAAGCTATACTCTGCCCTCTCCAGCTGTCTCAAGCTTGCTCTTCTACCTCCTCTTAATTCCAGATTGTGTTTTGGAAATCAGAGTGGACCCCAGAGTTCCTTCCTTTTTCTGCATCCACATTTTCAAGATTCTCATCCTTTCTGACTTCAGTTCCCAATCACATGTTGGCGTGATGGCTTGGGGGTGGTTTTTTTTTGGATGTCTGACTACTGTACTCTGGTGGTTCAGCAAGACGGGGATAAGCTCATTCCCCATACGAATGTGGGAAATGTTAAGGGTGTTTTCAGAGCATGTAAAGTATCTCTCATCAGCTACCAACACTGAAGGAGACGACATTATGCCAACAGAAACCTTTGGTTTGCGCAGAAGAGACTGACCAAGTACACACAATAGCCACATTATACCCTGAATGAGATGTTCTCACGAGACAGGTAAGGAGAGAGAAAAGATCAAACATGAGGAAAGAGAAAACTTCAGGGGAGTTCTTTTCATTTTTAATTGTTAGTGTGTTGGACCCTGAGAAGCATGAAATTAAAACTCGCAAAAAACAGCCTATATCAACTTGCTGTGGTGACTCAAAAGTTGTCGTTTCTCAACTCAACTTTGCTGAAACACTTGATTCATGTTGTTCTTATTTAACCTAATTTGCATTGATTTAATCAGTGCTGGTATGCTTTAAATACATAATAAATTGGGATTCTGCAACTTAGATGACTTAGAATAGCTAAATTTCAATAAAGCTCATTTCAATCTGTTAATGTATACAGTTCTGCCAAGGGGTTTAAAAGCGTAGAAAAGATGCAAACTTGCCACATTAGAGGTGGGAAAGGTTTAAAGATACCATCCAGATGAAATGATTTGCAGGATAATAATGTGAAAAGCAATATATATATATACACATATATATCTTAATTACAACCTAGACACATCTTCTACATTTTGAGTAGCATACTTAAAAGAAAACTCACATATAAATGCAGTGAATTTAATTTTATTCTCTTTCCTCCTTGCCAACACTCAACTCTCTTCTGCCTCTCTGTACCAGCTCTACAAATCAAGTGACATCCAAAGTGGGACCTCTTCTTGCCCATTTGGCAGGCTTCATCACCACTTTGCCAAGCCGCCTGCATTAGGAGGATTTTCTTCCTAGCTGCCGTGGGGATTGGGTGGTTTAGACTCACAGTGCTTGCTGAGTGGTTGGCCAATGTTTACTCCTGCCTGCCCCCGCCTCCCCCACCACCCTTTAGAGTTTAGGGCTCAATCAGCCAGTCTGCTGTCAGGAATAATTGTGTTGGCAAAAGGTGAAAACACTTGATGGTGAAATTGTTTGTCTGCTGAAGTGTTCCGCAGCACCTTGCAGGTGCCAGGATGAAAACTGCTGGTGCCCAGTCCAGAGTCAGGTAGGAGGCTAGAGTGACAGAAAGGCAACCATCAAGAATGGCAAGGGGAGAACACCACCTGGGTGTAGGACAGCAAAAAACCCATCTGTGGGGTAGTGAGCTGTAAGACCTTGGGTAACAGCCCGGTATCTCTGTGTCTCAGTCTCATCATGTGCAAAATTAAGGGACTTGATTTTCTAACATCTCTTCTAGCTCCTAAGATGACACATGATGTCCAGGACATCTCAGATTTGTTTTCTTTCCAATAAAATAATACATCTTGGAGATAAATAACCAGGGAAGAGCTTGGACGAATAAAAAATGTAATGATTCATGCCCCTGTTCATAGGACTTTTCCTGAAAAGTACCACCAGTCTTTGGTGACTTTGACTCCACTGGCTGGTGCCTTCAGCTTGGATGCTAAGAACCAACCTAGTTACTTGTCCAAAGTCAATCCAGCCTAGAAGCTTTGGTAACCAATCTACCGCCTTCTTATCAAAGTCAGTACCACTACAGACAATGCCCACTTACTTTCAATCCCTGAGAGGCAGAGATGATGGGAATTCAAAGAGAGGAGCTGGAGATTCACATCTAATTCCCCCTATCACCTCCTTGGTCATCTCTGTCAAGAAGCTAAGCTTGTGGGGCACCTGGGTGGCTCAGTGGGTTAAAGCCTCTGCTTTCGGCTCAGGTCATGATCTCAGGGTCCTGGCATCGAGCCCCACATCGGGCTCTCTGCTTGGCAGGGAGCCTACTTCCCCCTCTCTCTCTGCCTACTTGTGATCTCTCTCGCTCTGTCAAATAAATAAATAAATCGTTAAAAAAAAAAAAAAAAAGAAGCTAGGCTTGCCCACACTCACTTCCAGAAGGGTTTCTCTCTGCCATCTCTGAGGATTTTTTTTTTTTTTTAACAAATGATCAACAGGTTCCTGACAATAGCCATACAGACCCTCTCCAAGCCTGTTGGTTGGAACAAGAGAGAGAGAGACAGCTCATTATAAGAACCCCATCTACAGATGATTGTGAATGGAAATAATCAGGCAAAGACTTCTCTTCATACTTAGAAGGCACAATTTAGCAACAGTCTCAAAGTTTAATTAGGGTTATATCTAGGGAGGGGGGTAGGCTTCATAATGGTTTAAACTACTCTTTCTCTCCTTATTCTCTAGCATTTTCTCCTAGAGGGTACCGCAGGGTGCTGTAATCACCCTGTGCAGCATGTTGAGGTCAGCCCTCCTGGGTATCATACAGCAGAATCCTTCTTTAATCCACCTGGGACCTTATAGACATCTAGAGGAATGATCAAGTCCCAGAAGGCTCTCAGGGGAGACTCCCTGTACACAGACATACGGTTCTGCCACACTGGGTCTCACACCACCAAATCGGGATGCTTTCCAAACCCACTGGGTTTAAAAACCATTTCCCCATCTACCACTAAAAAGGGCTGGCTGACTGCAGAACTCCAGTGCCTGTAAGGAAAGGGAGGAAAAAAAAAAAAATCTTAGCCAAGCCCCCACAATCACTGCTTTACTCTATCTTCTCTCAAGTTGCTTTTCTAAAGCAAAGGACCAAATGTTGATTTCTCTACAGATTCCTACGTGTCTCTTACACGTAGACAGCTTTAAAGGGGGAGGGGGGAACATCCCCAAAAGGAAAGGGGGAGAGAACAGAATCTTTCAGTTTCCTGCTTGGAAATATCTTGCCGTTGATGATGTTAACCCATCTCTCCATCCCCTCTCCCCCTTTTTTGAAATATGGACAAAAAAGCTGAAAGTGTTTTCCGTTTCATCAAAGAACATATATTACTTTAGTGGCTCGGTAAAATGTTGCTTTTATGCCCACCCCTTTTCAATCTGCCCATGTCTGAGGTGCTCCGGGAAGACGCACAATCGTGAGCAGCTTACGACACTCAGTGAGCAGTAGGTGCCTGTGCAAGCTCGCGCCGCACACAGCCTGGCGGAGGGAAGGAGCCCGGGCGCCGCTCCCCGCGCCGCCGCCCGCGCCGCCCGCGCCGCCCGCACCTCCCCGCCGCCCGCAAAGCATGAGCGAGCCGGCTCTCCGCAGCCGCCCCAGGCGCGAATGGCAGGCGGTCTCCGCGGAGTAAAAGGTGGCGCCGGTCAGTGGTCCTTTCCAATGACGGACATTAACCAGACTGTCAAATCCAGGGGAGTCGTGAGCCCCGATTTTGGAGTTTTTTTTCTCCACAACGTCACAGTCCGAACTGCAGAGGGAAAGGACAGCGGCAGGAAGGCGAAGCCCGACGCCGGCACGTAGTTGGGAAACTTGCGGGTCCTAGAAGTCGCCTCCCCGCCTCGCCAGCCGCCCTTGCAGCCCAGAGCCGAGCAGCAAAGTGAGACATTGTGCGCCTGCCAGATCCGCCGGCCGCGGACCGGGGCTGCCTCGGAAACACAGAGGGGTCTTCTCTCGCCCTGCATATAATTAGCCTGCACACAAAGGGAGCAGCTGAATGGAGGTTGTCACTCTCTGGAAAAGGGTGGGTAAGACACTTTTTAATTAAATTCTTTCCCGAAGATTTTTTTTTTTTTCCTCCCTTTTCTTTGCTGCAGCATCTAACATGGACCAAATCACCATCTCTTTGATCTTTCTGTGGCTGTGAACTTTCTATGCTGCCCAGCTTTCTGCATGCTTAGAGGTGAACGTGTGGCTTTGGGGAGGGGGGGGTCCTTCTTTATTTCAATATATTTATTTGATTTCGCCCTTTTCTCCCCCTCCCCCGCACCCCCTCCCTTGGAATAAAATATGATGTAGATTTCTGACCGAGAGCTTCCAATGGACATTCTCCAGCCTCTCTGGAAAGATTCTCGCTAATGGATTTCCTGCTGCTCGGTCTCTGTCTATACTGGCTGCTGAGGAGGCCCTCGGGGGTGGTCTTGTGTCTGCTGGGGGCCTGCTTTCAGATGCTGCCCGCCGCCCCCAGCGGGTGCCCGCAGCTGTGCCGGTGCGAGGGGCGGCTGCTGTACTGCGAGGCGCTCAACCTCACCGAAGCGCCCCACAACCTGTCCGGCCTGCTGGGCTTGTCCCTGCGCTACAACAGCCTCTCGGAGCTGCGCGCCGGCCAGTTCACGGGGTTAATGCAGCTCACGTGGCTCTATCTGGATCACAATCACATCTGCTCGGTGCAGGGGGACGCCTTTCAGAAACTGCGCCGAGTTAAGGAACTCACACTGAGTTCCAACCAGATCACCCAACTGGCCAACACCACCTTCCGGCCCATGCCCAACCTGCGCAGCGTGGACCTCTCGTACAACAAGCTGCAGGCGCTGGCGCCCGACCTCTTCCATGGGCTGCGGAAGCTCACCACGCTGCACATGCGGTCCAACGCTATCCAGTTCGTGCCCGTGCGCATCTTCCAGGACTGCCGCAGCCTCAAGTTTCTTGACATCGGATACAATCAGCTCAAGAGTCTGGCGCGCAACTCTTTCGCCGGCTTGTTCAAGCTCACCGAGCTGCACCTGGAGCACAACGACTTGGTCAAGGTGAACTTTGCCCACTTCCCGCGCCTCATCTCCCTGCACTCCCTCTGCCTGAAGAGGAACAAGGTGGCCATTGTGGTTAGCTCGCTGGACTGGGTTTGGAACCTGGAGAAAATGGACCTGTCGGGCAACGAAATTGAGTACATGGAGCCCCATGTGTTCGAGACCGTGCCGCACCTGCAGTCTCTGCAGCTGGATTCCAACCGCCTCACCTACATCGAGCCCCGGATCCTCAACTCCTGGAAATCGCTGACGAGCATCACCTTGGCCGGGAACCTATGGGACTGTGGGCGCAACGTGTGCGCCCTGGCCTCATGGCTCAGCAGCTTCCAGGGGCGCTACGATGGCAACTTGCAGTGCGCTAGCCCAGAGTACGCGCAGGGCGAGGACGTCCTAGACGCCGTGTACGCCTTTCACCTGTGCGAGGATGGGGCCGAGCCCACCAGCGGCCACCTGCTCTCAGCCGTCACCAACCACAGTGACCTGGGGCTCCTGGCCAGCCCGGCCACCACACTCGCTGACGGCAGGGAGGGGCAGCTCGACGGCACGCATGAGCCGGCTACCGTGGCTCTCCCCGGCGGGGAGCACGCCGAGAACGCCGTGCAGATCCACAAGGTGGTCACAGGCACCATGGCCCTCATCTTCTCCTTCCTCATCGTGGTCCTGGTGCTCTATGTCTCCTGGAAGTGTTTCCCAGCCAGCCTCAGGCAGCTCAGACAGTGCTTTGTCACGCAGCGCAGGAAGCAAAAGCAGAAACAGACCATGCATCAGATGGCTGCCATGTCTGCCCAGGAATACTACGTTGATTACAAACCGAATCACATTGAGGGAGCGCTGGTGATCATCAACGAATATGGATCCTGTACCTGCCACCAGCAGCCCGCAAGGGAATGCGAGGTGTGACTGTCCCAGCGGCTCTCAACCCGTGCGCTACCAAATACGCCTGGGCAGCTGGGGCGGCTGGCCAGCGCCAGGCTGGGGTCTCCTTGTCTGTGCTCTGATATGCTCCTTGACTGAAACTGTAAGGGGATATCTCCCAGAGACTTGACATTTTAGCTTTATTGTGTCTTAAAAACAAAAACGAAATAAAACACAACAAAAACCCCGCCCCACAACCTTCAGGACAGTCTATCTTAAATTTCATATGAGAACTCCTTCCTTCCTTTGAAGATCTGTCCATATTCAGGAATCTGAGAGTGTAAAAAGGTACCAATCATTGATTTTTTTTTGTAAACTAAAATGTTTAAAATAAAATAGCATTTACAGTTTTTACAGACTGGTGTAACCTAAATGAATTGTTACCTGTGTTAAAAGAGAAGCAACAGTTAAAACGTCCTTCCCTGTGTGTGTGTGTATGGGGGGGGGCAGTGGAGGGTGCACCTGCTAGAGGGAAAATCCAGAAATTCAGGAGCATGATAGACTCAATTTGAAATATTAAGAAGGACAAATACAGCTCATCAGGTTAATTTATCCCCACATGACTAAAGACTGGAGCGGGAAAAAGCAAGACCTTTCGTATTATTTTTAGGGGAGTGCAGTGCAATCACGGTAACGCAAGTGAAAGGGGAACTGAGGACTGAGCATCAATGCCTAGCCTTGAAGGCAGGGATCATTACAAATAGCTTTTAAAAGGCAGTGTCAGACAGTTTGTCCTATAAACAAGAAACATTTTTGCACTTAATACAACCATCTTCTAAATCAATTCAAAATCTCACCCGCAAATGCCACTGGTTCATAATTCTCTTATGCCTCTGATTCACCAGAGTGGTAGGATTTGTGCCCTTTTCTGCACTCTCCCAAGTGAAAGACAGACCCTCAGCTCCTGTTTAGCAAGATCTGACTGAGGGGAAGAAGGGGAATAAAGCAGAATCCAAATGCTGGCAGATGAAAGCTGTGCTTTTTGGAGCACATTGCTAAGACTGCAGCAAGCTTAGGCTCTCAGTAGTGATAGCACACTCCTAGTTACTCTGGGGAACAGTGAGAAAAATCCTACCTCTCATTGAATGCCTACTGGGTAATGACTGATAGGAGACTTTAGGGGCAGACTTGATAGAGAAGTGATGGGTGTGGGGTGGGATAGGGGGAGATCACCATTTGATCCTGTGTTCAAATATTACCAAGATGGGAATAATTTGTTAGTCCGGAACAGAAAAGCTGCCTCTTTTCAGATTGCCCTTTTGTATAATGCCTGCTTTCCCTGTGCTCTTTTACCTTTTTCTGTGTTGGGATCAATGATTGCTTCTTCCCACCCTTCACAGGTTTCCAGGTCCATCACTGAGATTTAGGTTGTTTACTGAACTAAATTAAAGAGTAGTAGCAGTTGGTGGGTGAAGGGAAGGGAAAGAGGGAGGAGTACTGTGTGTTGGATGGGAGGGGTCTTTCACTCACTAACACTTTAAGCAAATGTATGATGGAAATAAATGGAGATGGAGAGCAGATGGTGAATACTGAACCAATACCCATGCCCAGAAGTCTTTTTCAGACTCAGGTGCTCACCCTTCTGAAAGATCCTACAGCCTGGTAGCTTTCTTTCTTTCTCTTTCTTTCTCTTTCTTTCTTTTCCTTCCTTCCTTCCTTCCTTCCTCCCTTCCTTCCTTCCTTCCTTCCTTCCTTCCTTCCTTCCTTCCTTCCTTCCTTCCTTCCTCTCTTTCTCTCTTTCTCTCTTTCTCTTTCTCTCTTTCTCTTTCTTTCTTTCTTTCTCTCTCTCTCTCTATCTCTCTCTCCCTTCCTTCCTTTTTTTTTTCTTTTTAAGAGAAACATTCTAATATTAGGGAAAGGGAAGGGGAAAACACAAATACCACCATCTCCCAAATGCAAATGCCTCTAGCCACCTACCTAAAGAGGAAAAATCAGCTGTCTGAAATGCAGAATGTCCTCACCAGGAGGTTTACTTAGGTTGAGGACTGGTAGTAAGTTTCTCTTCTACCTAGGGAGAAATCCATTTGCCTAATAATAGTGCACATGAGGGACCTTTTCGAGAGAAATACTTTGCAAATGTCTCTAAGATGCTAAACCTTGAGAGTAGAGTTTAATACCTCCCTCCCTCTCTCTCTCTCTCTCTCTCACACAGGCACGCACATGCACCCCAGCTCATTTTTTCTGGTCAGAAAACTTCATCTTCGTTGTTTCTAATTAAAACATGACATTATGACAGACACCATGCTCCTATCACCTATTTAGGCAAGAAGAGAGGTGCTTTATTTGGTAACTTTGAGGGAAAGGTTTTGGATTTAGCCTATGCATGACAATTCGGGGCTGCCGTTTTAAATAGCATACCACTCCAGGGGCAGGGGTACTAGGAACAAGGTCTGCTTAGGGATGTGCCATCTGTAATTAAACTCCAATAAAGAGTCTCTAGAAGACAACATACCCTTTTTGGAAAAAAAAAAAAATTCCCAAACTGTGGCAATTGAAAGAAAGTTCCTTGGATACCATTGATTTAATCTCATAGGAAGGTTACTGGAATACAGTGCTAAAGGCTACTTCTAGCTTGGTGCATTAAGGACTGTGTGTTGATGTACCTATAGGGAAAGCTTCAGAAGCAAATCCTTTCTGGCAAACATCAGAACCACGGGTCCCCTCTTCCCGCAGAAATATAGATATTCGAGACTGCAGAATTTATCTCCTATACCCAAGACCTTTTTTTTCTTTCATTTGTCTTTTTTCAATGTGGTCATGAGAAAAAGCTAGAGAATAATTGTGCTTTGTTTTATGCTGCTGGCCCACCCCCCACCCAAACCAAATGACTAAATATCACATATGTAGAACTTAAGTCCACGTACATCTAATGAAAATCATTGTAAAGAGGAAATCTGTAATCTGGTAACGGGAGAGCAAATGCCGGCCACAGAAAACTGTGTTCTTACTTTGTGTGTCTGTATATCTTTGCATTGTGTGTCTTTGTAGCAAATATGTTTGCTACACAAACAGGAAAGTAGCTCACATCATTTTATGCTCATGCACCTCTTGCTCTGGAGAAAGATGGAGTGGGGAAAGGCAATGATAAGGGAAATCAGTAGTTTTAACTAAGGTTTTGTGACACTTGAAATCTTTTCTTTCACAAATTGATTAATCTTTAAGCTTTAAGAAACTTGTTCTGACCCCTCTAAGCAAACTACTAAGCATTTAAAACAGAATCTAATTTTTAAAGGCATAGTATCCTTTTTATGTGTTCTTCCCACAGAGGGTGCTAATATCGTTATCCTGTGCAATCCAAAAAGAATTTAAGGCCACAATTCATGTTTCTTCCTGGGCACTGTGATGGATTAACCCCCCATTTGCAGTACCTCCCCAGATGATTAAAGTTCAGCCATGGCATAGAGGTTTTTCGAATATTTATATAGAAAAAAAAAGTCCTTTCTGATGACAAATGACACTCTCACACCAGTCTTAGCCCCGGTAATCTTTTAGGTTGTGCCAGAGGGAGCAGGTTAAAGAATCCTTTGGCCTTCATTTAGAGAAAAGGCAGCCTCTGATGCACAGACTTCACCCATGATGGTGGAGAAGGCCAGTCCCAAGCACAACCCACGTTCCCAAGACTGCAAGTTGCTATCACAAAGAAAAGATTATTCCAGCAAAAGGATACCTTTGTTTAAAATTCATTTTTTATATTCTCCCAAGCTCCTCAAAGTAGTAGAGTGCCTTACCTTTCCGCCCTGCCTACAGGAAGGCAGACATTTGGTATGACTTAGCATCCACAACACATTTCTGAGTATGTGTAAGCAATTAAAGGGGAAAACACCAATGTTATTTCTCTCCAGTTTCGTAAGCAACTATACACAGACCACAGGAGGGCTCAGGGACCACCTGTGTTTTTGGGTTACGTTAATCGACTTGCCATCAAGTTTGGTGCCTATTCTATCTGGCATCGCCACATAGAAGGGGACACTGGTGGGTCACATATTCTGGTAAAATAAAAGGCACTGGATACCTCTCTCACTGAGAACATTATCAAAAGGCCAGAATGTATATCTTTTTTGGATAATGGGTATTATAATGTTACACAGTAGTCAAAATAAGCAGCAATTATCTCCTCTAGATAGCCAGTTCTGTTGGTTGATTTGGGTTTTGTCATTGATGGAATGACAAATAACGAGGAGTTAGCAGGAATATGACTATTAAGCAGGTACCTGAAATATATTTTAGGAGAAGTTTAGGGACACGCACACACATTTTACACACATAACACAGATAATAACCATACACACATGCACATATTGCCATATTCCTATAACCACTGGAGAAATAGGGTGGTTATAGGGTGGTTATAGCCACACACACCACGGTGTGTGGTTATAGCCACACACACGATTACATTACATAAGTACTTTCCAGCATTAATTACCCTCCTACTTTCTTCTTCCATGATCAAACTGTTAATCAGGAAAGGACCTGATAAAATCACTCTCAATTAAAGTGTAAAGGTGGATAATGGTATTTTCCGGAATCACTCAGTGAGGTGGTAGATGGTTTGCAGGCTGGGGGATCTTTTGAGCTCCTCATGCTGTAGGAGAGTGTAAGCCTGCTACCTACTGGTAAGAGCCAGCAAATGGCAATGAGTTCTTTTGAGAGTACCTTCCTAACTAATAAATTCCCTCTCAAGGTTAGGAAACATATTTCTCCATTAAAAATATTCCACTCTGCTTTTTTCCCCAGAGATCTAAGTGGCAAAATTCTTAACTTGTGACTAGGCACCATCTTCTGGCCTTCCTCAGTAGATCCAGTTTCTGAAGGTCTCTGGTTTTTTGCTCACAAGCCTAGGGTCTGGCCACTACATCCTTAAGGTTTAGTCAGAGATATAAACGAGATGGAGGGAATAATATTTATTGAGTATGGGAGCCTTTGCCTAGGTCTTGATACGTGAGAGATAAATGAGGAACCTGAGGGATAGAGACGTTCAGTGCTTTGTGCGAAGACACCCAGCTCGTAACGGGGAGCACTAGTATTCAGGTCCAGTGGCCTTTTCACTATACCCTATCTCTTGTTTCCTTGAACAGTTGCTCCCTCTATCCCTCCATCCAGCAGAACCTAGCACGAGCCTGGGCACAGGGCACATGGTCACATGTTCTTGTTGGATGATGTAGGTACAAGTGTTTGAGTCTAGGAATTTTCACAGTATTCCAGGAAACTTCACTTGCTCTGGCCTCTGTTAACTGGCTAATGCAGGACTCTGCCAACAGAGGATACCTCTCACAGGCTTCCAGAAACAGAACTGTCCTGTTAATCACCCAGTCAACTTCTATCCAGAAGATCTTAGACCCAGGGAGAATAAGGTATAGGCCTCTATCCACATATTTTTGTTGAGGATTTGTTCACATTTCTTTCTTGGTCATTATAAGGACTATGTCTCTATGGGCAGATCTGCCACCCACTCATCAACTGGTAATGTCTGGAAACATTTTTTTTTTTTTTCATGCATGATGGTGGGCCCTACTGTCATCTAGTGGGTAGAGGTCATGAATCCTGCTAAACATCCTACAATGCACAAGAAAGCCCTTCACAAATAATGGTTTGTTCCAAACTGTCAAGAATGCTGAGGTTAAGAATCTCTGCTCTATGGTACAAAGTAATGAGGCTGTCTAAACCAACATATTATGTTCCAGCTTTGCATGGAATAACCTTTCTGATGAGTTAAGTTTTGGTTTGCCCAGATCTATTCTCTTTTAATTGTCCTCTCTCTTGGCCAGAAAACTGAAAGTCTAAATTAAAAACCCTCAGGTTGGTTGCTAATCAGCAAGAAGACCTGTAGTTAGCACATGGTTCTCGGAGAACATATGGCAAAACTTAAATTAACTGGGACGAAACTTGTCAGAACCCTCAATTGACCCACTTTTTCTTAGCAATACCTCATGTAGGAAACAGAAAAAAAAAAATCAAGTTAACAGTGGATATTTACTTAACAAGAAGGAAAATGAGAAACATGATATTCCTTCCAGAAGGTGTTCTGAAGGCTGAACAAATTCAACCGACCTGCTCGTGCTTTCTCCTTCTCCTACCGAGCCTGGAATGTCCTGAGGTGGGATTGGGTTTCCCTGTAAAAAAAATCAAATGTGCTTTGTCTAGTGAGTAGGGTGGATATATTCTTAATCGGGAAAATGATCACAGCCCTTAGAAATAGGATGGTCTAGAGACGCAGGTATCACAAACGGAAATGCACTGGTGGGCCAGGCAAAGCAACACAGGTAAATGAAGTTATAGGCATAGGACATTATGAGGGAATTGAGAGTTCACTTAAAAACAAGGCAATTCACATCTGATTGGCTCTGGTGAATCACAACACTTCTGCAGCCAAGGTCCAGCAACTGCTCTGGAAGAGCAGGGCCCAGAACTCAGGAGCCGTGCCCTTTAAGCCTGGTGCTGTTCCTCACATGCCTTGGGTTCATCTGGTGATGATCTTACTGGGCTGTCTCTGTCTCTTTGCCTTGAGGTGGATTCATCCAGGTATTCACTAGGAACCTTTGCAGTTCTGGGCTCCTATGCTACTGCAAAATGAAAATTCTACCCCCCACCCCAACTCCCATTCCCCAGATATTCTGATTCAGCAGGCTTCCCTACATATGAATGAGAAAAGGTAGAAAAAAATCACAGAGACAAGGGCTTCAGAGAGGAGGTGGGGATGCTGGAAAACAGATGAGAAAGCACAAGCATGTGTGGGTGGGAAAATAGGGTTTCAGAATGTGCAGTTAAGAGATAAAAGGAAATCCTAGCAAAGACTCACTCACACTCACCCACACGTGAGACCAGAGGCATAGGGATGTGCTCTGAAGCAGGCCCAGTAAAAAAAAAGAAAAAGCTGATGAATGCCACAGGGGAGGGGTGGGGTGGAGACTGGGAGTAAGGGTGGGGATGGGTAGGGAAGAAGTACAGAAAAATATCTGTACAGGACTCCTAAAATCACTTACTATATTACACGCAGTTACAATGAATATTGCAGTTCAAAGCTCTTTTGTAACATGAGAAGAGGTGGGAGGGAAAAAAAGAGGGAGAGATGGGAGAAAAGTCAAAGGCCAGGTGAGCAGAGGTGGAGGAAGGGAGTGAGGGGGGAAAAAGAGAGCAAGAGGGAATTATATTGCTTAAATAATCATCTAAGTAGCTGTAATACACCAACTCAACTCCTTAGTCATTTCATTTTAGTCATTTCTTTCTTTATGCTGGTCTACGACATTGGCTATTCTCTTCTTCCTAACGTGATGCTGGGAAGCCATTTCTCCCCCACTTGATGAGAAAAAATAAGTCATTGTCTAGCTGCGTCCTCCTTTTTCTCGCCCAGCCAGGAGAAATCTGCACACTGGAACCACCGGGGAGCTTGAATGAACACAGATGCCTTGGGTCCCTCCCCAAGAGATTCTGATTTAATTGATCTGGAGTGTGGATTTGGTGAGGAGATTTTTTAAAGCTTCCCAGGTGATTCCAAAGGTCAACCAAGGTTGGCAGGCACCGAGCAAGAGGGTCACAAGAATCACAACAGGTGCACCTCAGTGACTGACCCCACCCACAGGTCTGACTGCCGCTCTTTACACAAGGTGGCTGGTGGCTGGGCTGGACAGGGTCACTGCCAAGTGAGGAGTCCCCACCTGACTCTATCTGGTGGGGCTGATATCATGAGAAAGATGTGTAAGCATAGATGGACTTGTAATTTGTCCCTGAGCACTCCATAATTTACAAAGTGCTGTTTATATTTAATTATTTTATTTGCTTTAATTCCCCCAACAATCTCACAAGGCAGACACAAACTTGTCCCATTTTTTTGAAGACAAGAAGACTCCAATGGCAAGAGGTTAAGTAGCTTGCACAAGGTCAAGGCTACTGCCAGGCCTGACACCCAAAATTACCTCTTCTAAATTCTGTGCCCTTCCCCTTCCAACGCTTCCCTTTCCTTCCCTGCTTGAGATATCAATCAATAAGTCTTCCAGGAAGAGTCCTGGAGAACACAATGCATGCATGCTTCTGCACCCTCTCCTTCACCTACTGGAGTCCAGCAATGACAAGGATTGGCATCATAGTCGCCCCACTGCCCCTTTGGTGCCCCCACCCCTGCCCATGCCTGACATTCTTTTCTTTGCCCCAGGAGCTTCTATGATGCCTCAGACATATCCAAATAGTTGCCGACTTTTTCCAAATACCCCAGCACCAAAAGTTCCCTTTCCACTCAACCACTGCCGTCCATTCCTTTGCTACCAACTCTCTACAGAATGTGAAAACTAAGTCCCAGTAGAAAACTGATGGATGGATGGATGGATGGATGGATGGTGATAATTGTGTGTGTGTGTGTGTGTGTGTGTGTGTGCTTAAAAAGAGATCTTTTTTAAGAATAAATAACAAAGAAATTGCTCCAATGCTAGAACTTCAGTTCTGAAGCAGCTGGGTGATGTATATTTGGACAAGAGATCCTCCCTTGTTCCCCTCAAATGAAACAACACAGACCATTGCTCATGTGTAAGACCAGATCTGCCAATAGTTTAAGGGCTTACAATAAAGCCAGGATAAAGATTGAATCTTGCAGCATACTTTATCTCCTTAAACCAGTGTTTTCTTTAAAAATCATGTATTATTAGGTGGTCACCATCAGTGTGTTTATCTTCAATGAAGAATTCTCAGTATTGCAAATTACAAGCAGCAAGGACTTCTATCTCAGAGATACTGCAGGCAGCCCAGAGAAAAGGGAGAAGGCTCAGTCAGTGGCAAGTGAGAGCTGCATTACTCTGCCACAGAAAGGTCTGAAAAAGTCAAGTGATATGCAATTAATGGGCCAGTGCAACAGTGTGTCCCCAAATGGCCAAGGCAATCCTGTCACTTGTCTCTCAGTTGCAGAACAACCACGTACTGTATGATTTTGTCTCACTGTCTCTGCTCCATAGTGATTGCATTTGTGGTAAAATCCATATTTCCCCACAACTGAGTCTGTGTGCGTGTTGTGTGTGTTTTATTCTAAAAATAATGGTCCTTTTTGGAATTCAGCCTCACTCCTTTGCTTGCCGTCCAGGTCATTTTTATCTGAGTTTCTCATATTGATCCTATTTTGCACACTATTTCAAAAATCATAAAGGTACAAAAAGAAAAGAATAAACATGCTTTAGGGAAAAAGAGTCTTGAGAAACCACACTGAAACTGAAATGGAACTAAAGGTAACATATCACTCAGATTTTTAAATTCTAACTCTATTGGTCAACTCATTCAATCAAAGTAGCACAACGTTCCTTGTGTAGGGATTAAGTAAGTGTTGAGTGAACAACAGAACAATTTAACTTGAAGAAGAGGCCTTAGCAAGAGGACTGGGCTATGCATTTAGACCCACCAGACTCACCAAGTATGTGTGCAGAAGAGGCCTCCACTTCATCCCATTCCATGTATGAAAGACAACTGCCCCCCTGGAAGGCCTTATTAAAATATTTTCCTTACTAGGTGCCTGGCAACCTGCTAAGTCCTTACCATCTTCTCAGTTAAACCCTGCAATAAACCGTTACCCCTCCTTGTCCAGAGAAATATTTTAATATCCTCATTTTACAGATGGGTAAACTGAGATTTAGAGAGGTTCTGTGACTTGCCCAAGGTCACTTACCAAAGCAGGGCATGTCAAGCACTTAACTCTAGACACAAAATCCTTGGGTTCAAATTCTGGCTGAGTATGTTTTGCAAGTTACTTAACCTTTCTGATTCTCAGTTCATTCATCTAGAAAATGGACACAGGATTGTTACAGGAATTAAGTAAGTTAGTATTGAGAATTAAATACATGACTTATTCTTCGTAAAGTGCTTAGAACAGTGCCTGGTACGTGGTAGGTGCTAGATAAGGACTGTGTTTCATTTTGTTTTGTTTTTTTTAGTTTATGTTATTTTATATTGTTAATAAAAGATAAATAAAAACAAGGTCACATGGCCAGGGAGGACTGTTATATTCCAAAGCCATGCAATCCCCTTTTTCTTCTGTGATAAGATGATATACAAAAATCTGAATTCCTGAAAGCATTGGGTTTGAAAGAAAAAGATAAGGAGGCAGAGAAGATGGGGTCCAAAGACCTTCTTTCATAGCTTTGCAACTGGCTCAGGCCTTGGCCTCTACACTCCCATTTGACTTTGTTCTGGTTGTGAACTGGCTTCGCTTTGCCACTGAGGTCAGGCAGCCCTGGTGAACGTACCCACCTCTGCAAGATGTGTGTGCATGGGCCTGCCTGCACCTCTGTGGACCTGTGCAGGTGTGGCAACATCTTCCAGTTTCCACATGAGCTGAAGGCTGATGGCCAGCACTGTTCTTAAGAGTCTTTGACCATCCAGCAAAACTCATTTCTACATAAGAGCTGTTTGCTCTGTGTACTCAATTCCTGAAGGTGGAAAGCTACTACACAGCTTGCAATTGTTATCCAGCTCCCAAACTCTTATTTAATACCAGCAATATTAAATCATACTGGCCCCCGGGACACTACGCATACATCTTCAGCTGTAACGGATTTGCTGGTGTTTATTTAAAGATGTTTTTTCTCTGTGTACTAACAGCTACAGTTTGATGTTGCTCAAGCAAAAGTAACGGAAGGAGACACATCTGAGCGGGACTCTCTTCTGGGAGAAGAGCTCATGTGTCAAGAGGCTAAATCTAAGTTCAGTTTTGATAGTAGCTTCCTGCTGGTCCTGGGGCAAGTCCCTGCTACCTGTCCAGGCCTTTCTTTTCTCAAGGGTAGTAGTGATTTTTTGGCTTTCCTTTTAGCTGTCCTATTTAGTAGGCAGGGCGTGGTGTTAAGGGAGGGGGTAGGAGTCATTTCCAATACATTCTTCTCCACTGTTGCTTATCAGCAGGTAAAATGGTGAATTCATCAAACTTCCCCCAAGGAAAGGTTCCACCCTCCTCAGAGACCTACCCAACACCACCAACAGAGACTAGGCTTGGTCAGAGAGGATGCGCTATTTTGTACCTAGGGAATTTATACTGAGAGGTGACTCTGTTCGAAACCACTGCCTTTCCTTGTGTTTCACTCACAGAATGGTTCAAGAATGCTCTGCCCCTGCTTTGAACAGGCATATTGGGGATACTCTGGCCAAAGTGAAACCCCAACACATGAATCTATATCACAGGGAAAGCGATAGCTACTGGGAAATTGAGGATCACCTTCTGTTTGCTGACTTGGCTTTTTTTTCCTTTCTTTCCATCTTCCTCTCTCCCAACCAGTCTCCCTCCCTTCTTTCCCTTCCTTCTTCCTTCCTTCCTCCTCATTCACTTTTTTCTTTTCTCTCTTCTTCTTCTTTTTTTTTTAAACTGAATTCATAGTTATGAGTTACACTATGCATTCCCAATGCGGGCAATATTGAACCAAGGTAGTAAAGACTGGTTCTTGAGAGGGCTAAAAAAATCTTACCTGTATGTATAGAGCACAGGTGTAGATATCATACAGAGTACATAAACAGATATATGATAAATGTGTGATATTAAAATTTCAGAGGGGGCAACCGGGGAAAAAATGTATAAAAAAAATCTCTTTATGTGGAAGATAATGAAAAAAAAAAGTTCGAGAAACATTGAGATAGGCGATGATTAACATGGGGAAGAGATAATAGTAAAAGATTAAAGCATTACGGCAGGTCACCATTTGAAGACTTTGAGATGGTCAGGGAGGTCTGGGTTCTTTGACAGTAAAAACTAGAATTCAGAGATTATTTGGACAGCAGCATAATTTGGGGAACTTGGTCTTATCAGCCCGTCCTGCACTCAACATCTTCCAGAGTTGTCTTTATTTGGAGGCTTTATGATATATTAGGGGAAAAAATGGGTATGGAATTAACAGACAGAATCCTGGTCCTGGCTCTGCCCTTTACTGATATAGATAAATCACCACCTTTTCTGAACTTCAATCCCTTATCTATAAAATTCAGAAAATAATCCTCACACAGCCTGGTTTGCCAGGATCTGGTAAGGATTAAATGAGATAATGTAAGTGACAACTTCAAATGCTTTGAAGTGCTATGCAAAGATAGAAGCGGTGGACAGAAGAGAGGGGTGGTGAAATGTGGGTGGCCACCCACACAGTGTGACTTTAGAGGGCCATGTCCCAAACTCTCCTCCAGAGACGCGAACATCCCTGCTAGTCACTGCTCTGAATTAAGTCCTTCCTGACTCCTCTGTCTAGAGCATATGTAGCAGGGAGGCAACTAACCTGTTTACTCCTTGAGGGTTGGGCCCTCATTTCACTTGGCTTTGTCCCTCATTATGTGGCACAGAGTCTGACCAAATGGCCTTTGGGCAGGTCATTTTTTTTCACCTCTATGAACCCTGGTGTCCACATCTCTAAAATGGGCATACATTTGGTTTCCTCGAAGGTTCCTAGGAAGAGTATCAGGGATCATGCGTGTTGTGTCTGCCACATGCTGGCGGATAGTGAATTCTCAAGCAATGTTCTTTCCCATCCTGTGTCACTGATGTAGAGTTACACACTGTATTTATACAAAATGGACTTGGGGACGACTGAAAGGCATTAGGAGCAACTAGTTTCTGGAAATGGATTCTGAAAAGTGGCTATATAAGGTTCATTTAAAGAGAACATTACACTAGTAATGTAAACGTTTTCTCCATAGAGGAGATGGCTGGGGTATAGATTAGCAACTGTAATAAGTGGGAAGAAGGAGAGACAGTACCTTCTCTAGTAGAGTCGGCTGGAATACTTAGTTAAGAAGGAGGTTATAAAGATCCCTGTCACCGTGGTACTCCAAAACTTGTCTCAGGTGATTACTTTTTTTTGGTGTGTTTTTTTTCAATACAATGGTTCTTCCCAGATCTGTCAACAGGTCAACCCCCAGTCCTCTTTTTCTGAGCATGCCTCTCCTCAGCAGCATATAACCTGCTCTATCACCAGAAAGCTTCGACTGAGACTTCTGCTAGAAGGTGGAGGCAGAAGTCAACTTTGGTTCAGTTATAATCACTTACTGCCTCATATGACCGCCATCAAAAGTGCACGTGCTGCTTCTTGAGCCCTCATGCCCCCGGGACTGCTGTGGTCCCCTTTCTGCGGGCTGGGGAGACTCAGTGTTCCTGGACCCCAGTCCAAGCGGCCCCGAACGGCAGCAAAATCCAGCAACACATTCAGCAGCCAGCAGCCTGCTGGGCTCTGCCGGTTCACCCAGGGCTACCAACCCCAAAGAACTGGGATGAAAGCAGATGGGAAAGAGGGAAAGGGTCTGTTTGTGTTTTTATTTTTTACCAGGCTCAGCTCTTTGGGAAAAAGAAAAGAAGAATCGTGCTCGGAGCTGGTGCCCTGCCAAGCTCCCTCCCCTCCCTTGCTAGTCCAAGCACTCCACCGTCTGTACAGACTGCATAACAGCAATTTCTGGAAACACAGCAAAAAGCCTGGGCCAGTCCACAGGCTGTGGATTCCTGGTCTCTGTTTGGTGGGGTTTTAGGACTTTTATGTTTCACCTTAATTCTTTTAAAAGCTGCCAGCTTTTTGAAGCACATCTGTTATCAGCAGCTTCTGTTTGTAAAATGAGACTGAGGTAACCTCTCTAGAGAAATTCCTGAATCTTCTCTGTAGTTCAGAGCTTCCACTGTCAGTTTGGCTCACAGAGTACGACTGTGGTAAATATTACAGAATGTTAATAAAAATGAGATGAAACACCCAGGGATCCTTTTTTCCCCAAATTTTGCTTTGCTCACTACTAAAGTTTATCTTGACAGAAAATTTACTTCTCTGATCCACATCATTTCCCAAAGCAATTTTCCAACAGCAAACATAAATTTCTGGAGATCGCTAAGAGGTTTTCAATCCCAATGCTAAAGAGGCCACGGGGTTTCAACAATTTGTCTCACTTTCAGGTAAATACTCCTCGTTCCTGACATCGTCACTGGGGGACCCTGGGCAGCAACTCGGGGCATAAGCCTGAAGATGAGCTTGGAGGTTTCCAACATAAACAGGCTTGGTGGAGGAAACGCTTTGTGTATCAAGATTGAATCCTAAGAAGGTGATTAAGTTATTAACTAAGAAAATAACCCACACAGCTGTGTTCTCAAAGGGACTGAAGCACTAAGTAAATGCAATGAATGCCTTTATATTGCACTGACCTTTGACCTGGTTAACATGGATTACATTTATACCTTATCAGAGGTGAGAGTTGAGCACACATCATGAGATAAAATTTGTGCCCTTCTTTATGTGGCATTGTGCTTTACATTGTTTCAGCCTTTGGGACTCTGGAGATCAGTACTGTCATCCTTCTCCACTTCCTCCTCCTCCTCATTACTTTCGGTTCACACAGACTAGTGCCACTAGAGTAGGTTTTGACTGTGCACACCATGAGTCTCCTTTGCAATGCCATTTGCAAAAAAGTAGAATTCAAACTCTGGACCTTACTAGATGGAATCACATAAAATAATATAGTTGACAGCAATTTATGAGTTGTCAGTTTTGGTGAAAACATAAGGCACTGTTAGGGGGTCTTCCTGGTTTGTCCGAACCAATCCACAGGAGCCTGAAGTCATTTCTATCTTCCTCCCTGTGCCCCTGCCTTCTCTCTTCTCTCTTTCCTCTTCTACTCATTCAAATTTTCACCATGATGCAACATCCAATTCAGGTTCTAAAGACATCTATGAAGCCTTTCCCAATGGCTTCAGCTCACTGTGGTCCCACCTCTTGCCACCAGAAGGTGTTAGAACACTCATTGACCTTACACCCATGTTTGTCAGTGTGGAGCGTCCCAAGATATCTTCTTTTCATTGTGTATATTACTAAGATACTTATGCATCAGGCATATATATTTCATCCACTATGCACCATTCTTGGTCAGGGGACAACTCACTTGCATCAATTCCCTTCAGTTAAGGCACTATCAGTAAAGCAAAGACAGCAAGACATGGCCCTGCTCTCAAAGAGTTTACAGATTCATAGCACACCCATAGTACAACGTCCACACACCTGATGACAACCAAAGGCAGAAAAGGATGCATACTCTAACACTGGTGTATAGAAGTCCTCTGAGGACCCAGCAAAAAGGAAGGGCTTTCTAGATTCAGGGAATTGGGGAGAGGGCTTGAAAAAGGAGGTGAACTATGGACTGGCTCTAGGTAGGTGAGTGGGATTTGACAGACAGAAGGGAATCTCTCAAGAGAACAATCCACAACGTGCAATAGCACAGAGGCAGACAAGTGAAGGGGAAGCTCTGGCCAAATGCACTGACAAAGTGGCATGTCATGATTTGATTTGTTATAAGTAGATACTTAATCAGCAAGACCATCTAGACTGCAATTTTGTAATGTTGTGATGTTCCATTTCAATAAGGAATGCATCCTATTTAAAAATGGGATGGGTGAGTGAGAAAATTACTAACAACTCTTCTATCCCTCCCCTATACTAATTGTTAGAAGGAGAAGAGAGTGCAAGGGAGTGTTTTCTAAGGCCTCCTGAGGGGAGGTCCTGCAGAATCATCTCATAGGTTATTAAAGAGAAGTACTTGAAAGGGGTCACCTGGCAGCATTGTACTATCTAAAGTTAGGCCTCCTTAAGTTTCTAACAAGACAGCTTATTATTTTCACTCAATTGTTAATGCTCTACTCTCACCTTAAAAAAAAAAAAAAAGAAACTCTCTCCCTCTCTCTCTCTCTCTCTCTCTCTATATATATATATATATGTATATATATATATATATTTTTTTTTTTTTTTAAAGATTTTATTTATTTGACAGGGAGAACACAAGCAGGGGGAGCAGCAGGCAGAGGGAGAGAAAGAAGCAGGCCTCATGCAGGGCTCCATCCCAGGACCCTGGGCTCATGACCTGAGCTGAAGGCAGACTCTTAACCAACTGAGCCACCCAGGTGCCCCAGAACTCTTTATTAAGACATTAAAATCATCCAGTAAGAACTAGGGTAGTCCCACTGAATTTACAGTGCCCGTTGCTCTAACTGCCGTTGAAGTAGGAAGGCAGGATGCCTTCCACTTGTGTTGTCATGAATAAAATTATTCTGCTCACACTAACTGTGCCATGGGCAGGGAAACTGAGATAATGCAAGCACAAATAACTGGCATGATGCCTGGAATCAATCACTCTAGTTATGAATGGCCGGCCATTTTTCCTCCCCCCTACCTTGTCCCCTTCTCCTTCGTTCTTAATCCTTCCTTTCCCTCCCCTCTCCTTCGCCTCCAATCTTCTGCTCTTTCTTCTCACTCAATATTCAGCATATGCAGTGGCTAGAGAAATGGCTAGCTGCTTCTCCAGCTCTAAGAGGGCATAAGGACATGCTTCCCAGCTTCCCCCAGCTGCAGTGGAGGGAGGTGGTCAAGGGGAAGCATATATAACCTGTCATCCTCTGCTGTAGATTGCACCATTCCCATGGCGCAATTAATGCCCTAAAAATGAGTACTTCCCTAGCCTAGCTAACAATATTCATTGAAAACAACTCAACTACTTACAAGTTTCACTTCTCAGATTACATTTGTAAGGTTATTCCCTTTGCCAAGTCTATCTCATTCTCGCTCTTTGATTCTTTATGCCCACAGACACTAATATACACGCCTTAGAAAATGACTTCTTAAAACTCTTTAATGACACATTTCAGTAATTTTAGCCCCTACTCTCAAGCCCTCCTGCTTAAAGCTAATTTGTGTATTTCAGATTAAAACCATTTGTAAAATGCTTGTTCTTGCCTCTCTATCACCCTTTATATGCTCAAAGACTGATTTGGAAGATCACTTAGGCTTGATTCCCATAGGTTCAGAAGCTGCCCTTATAAGCTCCAATGACTTCACCTCCAGAAGTGAATCACTTAATAGTCTTGCATCCAACATGCTGGATGGACTTAGTCTTTGAATTTCTGATGAGCTCATAATCCTGGCCTGGGCCTTAACAAAGTAGTGTCTTAACAATGTAGATCCCATGCAAGCACCCAGGAACATTTCTGAATATAACTTGTATATAATTAATCTCTGGTCACCCTGGGGATCCCAAATCCCTTTGGATCAATGGAGCCAAGGGGCAGCATTTCAGCTAATAGCCAATAGCATTTTATGGCTCTCTTGAGACGGCAAAGAGAAATGACGGTATTTCCATGCAGCATTTCAAAAAGAAACCTTTCGAGGGGGAAAATCAACTCATCAAAGGAAATAAACAACATTTAGTGTTCACCAAATACCTTTCAGATATATTTGAAAATCCTTTGCCAATAAAAATTTGCTCTCTGTTTCAAAGGGTAAAAGATAAAAGAAAAGGAGAAGGTCAGCAAAAGATTATGCAAGACCCAGGGTTAGGCATTCCACTGGTAGGTAAAGGAGCCTTGCCCTGAAATATTTTATCTAAATATATGCTTTCCCGCAGGGTTCAAATCAAGGGCAGGTGCTTATGTTTTGGTTGTACTGCCTAAGGCTCTAGAACTTAAGGTGATTTGTATACCCCCACCTATACGTTGACCTCCCCAGGGTGGTGGGTGGACAACTGAGTAGCACAAAGTCACAGTGGACGAAGCTCTGGACTGGAGGCAAAGACCTGGGACCATCCCCAGTGTTGCCTCTCACACAGCTGGGTATCTCTGAGCGGTGAAAACCTTCTGGCACTTCCAACTTCCTGGAGCATGGGCTGGTGCCAAAAATCATAATCCACGATTTGTTTTGTACTTTAGAGTTACAAAGTGCTGCAGCTAGCACATATGATCCCATTTTATCAGCTCAGCAAAGAGGTGAAGAGAGGAAAAGAAAACAAATATTGTTTGGAATCATACAAGGAGACAGGTCCCAACCTTGGCATTTATAGAACCTTAGGTCATTTACTCCTTATAACAATACCACTCAAGTAGGTATTGTTGAACTGGTGAGAAAACTGAGGTTCAGAGAGGTTAAGTAAATGCCCAATACCCATAGCTAATGACATTCTTCCTATTCCAAATCTAACAAACATCTCCACTGTAGAACAGGTACAAGTAGAAAAGGAAGCTTGATCCCTACCTTAAGGTGTAACAACCTCACATTTTCATCAGGTGGCCACTCAGGAGGCCAGGTCATGACAGATGTCTCAGGGCATTGACACTATATCTCATCTGGGCAAAGAAAAGTAAAAGAGTACAAGGCTCCCTTTGTGATATGATATAAAGGATCATGGAAAGACTTCTGTCCATAGAAGTCAATTTTATCGGTCCAGTTTTTGTTTTTGTCAGCATTCCATTCCACCCATTGGTGGGTACCATCAAAACAAGCTAAGAGCTGAAAATCCGGGATAGAAGATGTATACATTAAAAACAACAACAACTAGTACTGTAAAGTTGTATAGGATCCTGGCTAGAAGATACTTTCAAACTCACAAAACCTAACACCCTCATTAAATAGATGGAAAAGCTGAAGCCTATATCAGCAAAATGGTTTGTCTACAATGACTGGGAGAAAGAGTAACTGTGCTAGCACTGGACTGCACTCAAGCCGATACCTATCCGAAAGAGAGTACTCAACACATGTTTGCAGCATGAAGAGACAAACGGAAGAAACCTAACTCGCAGGAAAAAGTCTAGTACCCTTGATCTCCATTAATCATCAGGACATGGAGTGCTCTAGAGGTGGCTGCCTGAACTAGAGACTATTCTCTTTTCCTCTTACTCAGATGGGGATGAGGCTACCAAGGCTGTTTGACTTAGTAATCTCTTCTTTGGGTTAACCATCTTAGTCACCCATCAATTTTCCATCTGCTTCCTCTCTTCATCTCTCTCTCTCTCTCTCTCTCTGTCTCTCTCTCTCTCGTACACATAAAAACACCACACATCCCCAACATGCACATATATACACATAGGGAAGTACAAAATCACTTATGTGACAGGACATAAATACAAATTCAGTCCCCAACAGAGTAATCTATCCTTTACTATTGCCTGTAAAATGCTTTTTTTAGAAAAAAAAAAAAATTAGGCTGGGGTAAATTAGAAGATTAGCCATATCCCTCTCCCTACATTAATGATATCTGGTGTCATACCACATGTGGACTTTGGTCAATGGAAAAGCAGTGGAATATGACACCAGTGGATACTTAGAAAGTGCTTGTACAATAGAACATGTCCTTATGCTCCTCCTGGGGACCCTGAGGCCCTCACCATGTGCTAGCCTAAGTGACCTGATGGATGATGCAAACATCTGGCCAGAACCATAGCCTGCAGCCAGCCAACTACCAGACACGTGAGACCTTCAACCACCAACAGATGGCAAACACATGAAGGATCCCACCCAAGATCACCAGAACTTTCAACCTGAGCATAGCCCAAGTTGTGAGCACACAGAATCATGAGCTATTAATTTTTTTTTATTTTAAATTATTAAATTTAAGTGTTTCTTTATAGCAAATGCTAATGGATATAGTGCTCTAATAGATCATATAAATTGAATACTTACTCTGTGGCACTGTCTTATTTCACATAATTTTCACTATTTCAAGGACAGTTATAGAAGGAAGAAACTGAGGTTTAAGGCAGTTACACTTACACACCTGGTAAATGGCAGGTAGCACTTCGAATCCCAATCTCTCTGATGTCACAACAGACTATTTGTTTTTTAAGATTTTATTTTTTTTAAGTAATCTCTACACTCAACATGAGGCTCAAACTCCCACTCCAAGATCAGGTCATGTGCTCCACCAACTGAGCCAGCCAGGCACCCCACAACAAACTTCATTAACTACCATCCAACCCAGGAAGAAAATTTCAGGGACAGATGATCTCAGAACCATGTGGTCTGAAGAATGTGGACAAGGATTGGATTGGTTTAACCTGCAGGAAGCAGACTTTTGGGCCAGTAGAAAAATTTTCACTCTCTTAGTGACTGCCTTATAGAGGACAGAACTGAGAGCTCTGAGAAAAAGGTATCTTAGAGCTGAGATGGCTTGTGGCAAAGAGGAATCTTATATTAAAGTGTGATGCAGAATGGAAGACAGGTACTCAAAGGAAAGTGACTTCCCTATAATCAGAGATATTCAAGGAAAGAAACTTAATCCATTCATGAATATCTCATGTTGATTTCTGTCTCACATGTACTCATTTTGTTCTTCTCATCAGAAAGACCTTCTCTTTTCTCCTTTTTAGGGTCCATTTTCTACACAGCCTTCAAGTTCCAAAGTCCAATCTTTACCACAGCACCTTCCCAGATTCTCCCAACCTCCCTACTGCCACCAAGCTTCCTTTTTCTGAACTTGTACCAACAATACCAGTTCCCCCCTACCTCTCAATATAACTCAAATCCATTCTATATTATCACGTAGACTAGTGGAAAATTATAGTTTTGGAATTGCACAGACCTACATTTGAATCTAATAGTGTGTTTTACTTATCTTTCTGGACTACTTCATGAGGCAGTTATGAAGATACATACAGAACATAAATAGAAAGTGCTTGGTTGGCATGGGCGGCTCTTAGTGTTACCGTGGTCCACACGTTCATCTGGTCTCCCGAAATAAACCTCTAGGCAGGAAACATAATTTACACTTTCCAGACTCTTCTGCCTCCCAAAACAGGTAATCAGCACAGAGAAAATATCTTAAAACTATTACTTGAACTGATTTAATAACTCCTCAAAAAGCCAAATCCAAACCATTTTTATAAAAGAAGTCTGGTAATATAAAAAAAAAAACCCAAAAAACATAAAAACATCTGGCCTTTGTCCCTGGTTCCTGGCAAAGAGCTTCAGAAATCCTTGGGATTTCCTGAATGACAGGAGTGTTTTTATTATGTTAAGAGACCACTCCTGGTGGGACTCTGAGGTAGCTTCAGGATGGTGGCTGGCAATCAGAAAGACAAATTGCATGGGTTAGAACTTTGGGCCAGCCTGACCTCTAGGGAAAGAAGGAGGACTGGAGATTAAGTTCAATCACATGGCCAAGAATTTAATAAATCATATCTGTATAATAAAATCCCAATAAAACCTCTGGACACCAACAGCTTCCCGACTGGTGAGCACACTGATGTGTTGGGAAAGTGATGTGCCAGATTCTACAAGAAGGTATAAAAACTCTGTGTCCAGACACCTCCATGACCCACGGACCTTGTCCTAGATGTTTTTTTTTTCCATTTGGTTGTTCCTGAGAAGCATCCTTTAACATAAAACTGTAATCTTAAATAGAGCACTTTCAGTGAATTCTGTGAGTTCTAGAAAGTGATGGAACCTGAGGGGGTTGTGGGAATTTACAAATTTGTAGCCAGTTGGTCAGAAGTACATATGGCCCTGAGATCTGCAGCTTGTATCTGAAGTGCTGGCAGTCTTGTGAAGGACTTGGTCCTTAACTAGTGGACTTTCAGGTAGTGTCAGAATTGAACTGAATTGTAGGATACTACGTTCAAAGAATTGGTGTCAGAACCTAAGGTCAAATAACCAGGCATTTCTTGGTTTTTAGACTGTCTCTTCCTGGATCAGAAAAACAAAAACTCCAATGAGCTGTATTAAAGATATACACATTTAGAATACATTTCTTTAAAAAAGAATCCCATTATTAATTGTCTCAATTTTTTCCCTCTATTACCAAGTTAGTATTTAACAACCCAAAGGATGTCACTGATGGGAATGGAAAAGAAATCTCCTAATGAAATTCACAAGGAAGAAAATATTATGACATACAACTTAAAGCATCAATTCTTAACTTAAAAAAAGAGAGAAAAATATATGCTATTAAATAACTTCTGATGTTTCTACAACATGCAGTAATGTAGATCATGTATTTTCTTTAACCAATTAGTTTTGCTTGACTGCTAAACTACAATTTGAAATTTTTACTTTAAAAGCTTAACCATTTTTATTCATCCCCACCCCTCCCCCTATCTCTTGCTCTCTCAAGGAAAAATTTTGTAAAGAGTGACAGACTAATATTCCCTGTAATTTCCCGGGGTAGTGTTACTGGGGTAAACGAGGTGTCAGGTCCCACACAAATTCATCACTTATTAATTAACAGTATCAACAACTCCTTTTCCATTACTGATAACACGTTTTATTGACTACCAGAAGGATTTTTTTATTGCAAAACTTATCTCAAAGGCTCTTTCCTGTTATCTACTGCAATAATTTTTAAAAAAAAAACATCATTCAATCATTTTAACGACTGATCATTTTTCCTCTCACTAAAATTATATCATAAAAGCCACTTAATTAAATTGAATGGTAAATTGAATAACTTTAATCATGCAAAGAATTAAAATGAAGGACGCTTTCTCTCAAAGTCTGACAACATGTAATGACGTGTTTTGACCAATGTGGCAAATTCTAAGAGCAAGCAGAAAGTCGATGATTATCTTGACTTTTGGTATTAAAAACAAAAGAACTACCTCTAGAAAAACCGTTCGCTCCTTCCAGCTTTGGGACAGGTTCAACCAACACATCTATATGCGGGGTCATAGGGTCTGACTTGAGGAAGGTTCTTATGAAGGACCAAGAAAGGCAAAGCCAGTAGCTAGAGAGAACTCAATGTTCAGGAGCAAGAATAGATTTCTCTGAAGTTTCCAAAATAATCCTTTGAAGAAGCACTTATTATATACCTTCTATATACCACACTTTGTGGAAGAGATACAAAGATGCCCTCCCAGGTATGTGCAAGGGGCTGGGAGACCCTAAGTGAAAAATGAATAGATGCTTTCAGGAGAAACTTAAAAAAAATAATTCACCAAGAAAGTGATATATGAATTTTGAGAGCTGAGAAGTTCTCCAGGCAACAAAGACCACTCTAGAATTGAAAAAGAATATGCCAACTGAGCAGAAGCTCAGTGAGGCTGGCCTACAGGCAGGACCAAAGGGAAATACAGATGGGGAAGCAGGGTGAGGCAGACTTTATGCCCGATAGGGAAAAAGACGTAACTGAACTAATGAGAGTTTGCTCCTCGGTGAGTTCCAGACAGAGACTACCCCAGGTGGAGCTGTCACACAAAGCAAACTTGCAGCAAATAAGATCACAGGGAATTAGCTTCCAAACCCTCCTCTGTCCAAAGCCACGGTTGCCCAAGCAGCAGTGAGCTGTTTCTTTTTATTTAGGATTTGGGATGAATATTCAGATGGAGGAGCTTTCTCAACACATGTAAAGGTGGGCATAAGGTTGCTCAGGTGGACACAGAAAACATACCTACACATGCCCCCCCTTAGGTATATTAAGAAGCTTGTGTTCCTTCTAGGGCAGAGACTAACACTATAATGAAGCAGAGGTAACTGACAAGGGGCAGGGGTTCTGGGCGGGTTCTGGGAGCTGGTAGAAACTGGATGGGGTGCTGGGCTCTCTCTCCTGTAAGGAAACAAGGCCTTGTATGTTCCCTGTCTGGAAGCATATCAGTTAACCTTGAGTCCAGACTTCTGTAGAGACAGCTAGTGGATCTGTTAATGTGGTCTGAAGAGAAACAATAGCTGATTAGGGAGAAACAGTTTGCTGAAAAAACAAGTTTTACATTTTCTGCCAGTTTTAACTTCATTAACCCTATGGGGGTATGGTTTCAATCCTGCAAAAACAATTCAAGAATGTGAGTTAGGTCAATCTTTACTTTTGAAACAGCACTGGGAGTTTCACCATTGATTTAATGTCTCTGATATGGTTAGGCTGTTTCCTAACTTGGTAGAGACTGCTCCTTTTGCATTTCCTGTGTTCACTTAAAATCCTTAACTACTGAAGTTTTTGCATTTCTTTGCAATTGTAATACCTCCTAGAGAGTTCTGCAGGAAGTGTGCAAGGAGATACAGTAGAGCTGGTGGGGCAGAGATCACCGAAAATAGCTGGGGGCCTAAAATGGCTTCTTTTGTGTCACACCAGCTCTGTTCTCCTTTCCTTTTCTTGGGACCCCTAATTCTTTCTGCTTACGATGTCTGTTTACTTGTTTATCTGTCTATCTATCTATCTATCGATCTATCTATCTATGATTTTATTTATTTATTTGCCAGAGAGAGAGAGCACAAGCAGGGGGAGTGGCAGGCAGAGGGGTAAGCAGGCTCCCCACCAAGCAAAGAGCCCAATGCCAAACTCAATCCCAGAACCCTGGGATCATGACCTGAGGTGAAGGCAGATGCTTAACTGACTGAGCCATCCAGATGTCCCTACAATGTCAATTTGAAAGCTGGACAAGGACATGGCTTGATTTGTTTCTTAGGAGGATCTTCCTGGAAGCAATGTTGTAAGGGACTTGGGAATTGGAAATTGAGGAGCACAGAGGATAAAATAAGATCCTCAAGAGACTGGTCGCTATAGCACAATGCAGAAAGGACCCCCATAAACCCAAAGAACGCTGGCCTTTTAACACTCTTAATGCCTTCCCAGATCTTGGTGATGACATGGGAGTCCCAGAGTAAAGACTACTGATGTACAGTTCATAGCTATGTGACAAATGAGTATTTCTGAAATCCCGAAATCATGCAGAGACATCCCTTGACCAAATTGTAAGGTGTGTCTAATGCTTCCTCAGGCATCCAAAGTCCTTATATTGATCTGCCTATCCAACTGTCCACTTACAGTCTTGGCCCTTTCCATCTCCTGCCACCATGCCTTGGATTTTCTGCAGAATGTGACCTGGCCAACATAAGAGTCCCACACCTCATTCTCCCATGATTCTGTTATGTGCAGGTAGTTATCTAATCCATAAAACAAATTTGTTAAAAACTGTTAATGGTCCATTCTTTCATTCAACAAATATCGATGGAGCACTTTCCACATGCCAGCTATTATGCACTGGCATATGGCAATAGCAGAAATAAATAAAAGCAAAAACACAAGATCTAGTATTTTCACAGAGCTTATATTCTAGTGGGAAAAATACGCAATTAGAGACAAACAAGGAAAAGATGGAGGATGAGCAATGGTCTATACCATGAAGAAAAGTGTAAATAAGAAAAGTGGGGTGGAAAAAGGTTGCAATTACTGAGAACAAAACATTTGAATGAAATCTTGAAGGAGCCAAGGGAACGAACCATGCAGACACCTGCTGCAAGAGGACACACAATTGCAGGGTTTCTTGGCAGGCATGTGTGATACAGCAGAGGACTAACAAGGGGGCCAGTCTGGCAGGAAAAGAGTGGTGGGGAGGCATTTCAGAGCTCAGAGAGGTACAGAGGAGGGGCATGGGGCTGGTCTTACAGGCCACTGTTAGGACGTTCCCTGAGTGAAATGGAAGCCGTTGAAGGTTTTGAAGTGACATGAACAAGATCAATCATGGTGCTTGGTGGGACTAAACAGAAAAGAGCAATGGTGGAAGCAGAGAATAGCCAAGTTTGGACCCTGTTGCAATAATTCAGGTGAGGAGTGATGGCATCCTGGACCAGGTTGTTAGTAGCAGGTGTTGTAGGAAGTGGGCAGAGGCTGGCTCCATTTTGAAGGTAGAATTGACAACCTTTATTGTTGGGTTGGATTTGGAATGTGAGAGAAAGAGAGGAGTCAAGCAAATTTTGGCTTGAGTAACCAAAAAGATGAATTGGAAAGTTCACCTTCCCTCTCCACTCACATTTGTTAATAATTATGATTAAAAATAGGAAATAAAACAAAGTGCAACAGTTACTATGTCTTAGTCTTACTCCCTCCCTCTTTCCCTCTACCAGGCTTGTGAATGCAATGAATTGATGCTTCCGTCATGTTGTAAACTTAGGCACAACAGAAAGGTTTTTCCAACTGAACTCTCTTTCTAAGCCACCTTTGAATGGTGCCCAGAGTTCCACCAAAAGAGATTCATTTTTGGAGATCCTGAAAAGTTTGGTCTTAAGGACTTCCCAATAAAAACATCTATGCCTTTGGAGAGAATAACCCTGATACTATTTTTCAAACGAATAAGTTGACAAAATAGTTGTCTTGTGGGTTGGGTTGCCGGATTGGGTAAATATAAATATAAAAACATCCAGTTAAATGTGAGTTTTGGATATAGAACAAACTATTTTTAGTATGTCAAGTATCACATTTTTGTTCACCTGAAATTCAAATTTAACTGGATGTCCTGTATTCTGATAGTCTGTTTGTACATGAACATATGTGGAGTTGTTCATAGCTAGTCCAGGACACAGAAGAAAGAATATAGAAAAGGTAGGGAGAAGAGGGAGACCACAGTTTTTTCTACCTCTCTCTTTACCCTGGATTTACTCCTAACTCTTGGGTCTTTAACAGCCAGCGGTTTTAAAACTGCAATTTGCAACCACCAGTGATGGTCCTTGGAGGAAATAAACATGGAGAGATTTAAATAAAACTTATAGCCTTTGGAAATCACATTTTGAAAATGTAGCCAACTCTGTAATTAAGTTCCAAATTATTTGGTGCAGTTGGTTTGGCTAACAGATGGAATGGTATTTTTGTTCATCCTTCATCCCCCGAGTTAGTTTCCAGAAATCCTGAGTGGTGTGTTTCAAGATTATTGCCTGAGTGACAGTTACATGTGTCTAATAATTTACTAGAATCAATGGATTTCTTTAAATGAATTCAGTGAACTGTTATTTCTATAGATATGAATAATACATTTATAAGGGGGAAAAGAAGCAGTTGGGAAATACTTTTCAAAATGATGTATTGCGGTAATGATAAGTAATTATACACCAACATACTACTCTCTGATAAGATGTAACCAGTGCTATTTCAAACAGTCTGTTCCCCAGTGGTCCTCTGTGATTCATATTACAGTGGAATCTGATCTAAAAGGGGTAGCCTTCCATCTACGAGGCAGAGAGCATTCACAAAAAGACTCTCTTATAGATCAATCTGATATAAAACCTAACTCGATGAGACCCTTCAAGGCTTTAAACTGTTAATCTGATCCTTATATGGGATTTTCTCCCAGATATTTAGTGTTTACTGTATACACTTGCATTGTATACTTCTCAAAACAACACTCTGAGGTAGTTTTTCCTCATATCTTCATTTTATGAAAAAGGAAAGTGATACCCTGAGGATAAAGAAACTTGCCCAATGTCTTATAATTTATGCTTGGAAGACCCTTCTCATCACTACATAATATGAATCAATTTAACTACCTGGCGATATTTCCAAATCTCGATGTAGACATACACATACATATACCCCATCAATACCATCACTATCTATCCTTATTATATACTCTACAAATATACTTCTCAGTTTTACATGGGCAAAGAAGGAATATAGAGAGGCTCCCTTTCTTGTTTTCCCTAGATTTATATTTTCCCATCATATTGAAATCTCTGTCCTTCCACTAATAGACAATTAATCCATGTCTACTAAAAGGGCATCTCACATTTGTGGGGGAGGGGATTTTATATTTTCAAAGAGTACTTTTCTTGGCAGGAGCTTACAAGTGTATTTTTTTTTACCCTCCACCTACTCACTCACTCTAATTCTCAAACTGCCAAAGTCTCATAAAATAATCATCTAAAAATACCAGGATAGCTAGCATCTAATTATTAAATTCTTGGGTAAGCTGAAGTAACTGTTATGTAAATATTCACTCCATACTTTTTTTTTTTTTTTTTTCCTTAAGAAGCTCCTCTCTGAAGGGGCGCCTGGGTGCTTCAGGCAGTTAAGCGTCTGCTTTGGCTCAGGTCATGATGTCCTGGGATGGAGCCCCACACTGGGTTCCCTGCTCAGTGGGGAGCTTGCTTCTCTCTCTCCTTCTGCTGCTCCCTCTGCTTGTGTGTGTGCACTCTTTCTGTGTCAAATAAATAAAATCTTAAAAAAAAAAAAAAGGAAGCTCCTCTCTGAAGCCTCCACCCCATTTATCTGATAGGCTATGTAAAGTTGTCTAAGACTGGAATTATCTGAGTTAAAAAGTTTACTACCCAAGAAAATGAAAGTAAGACCTCTGGTATGCTAATTTTTTTCAGACTCAAAAACAGTGATTTGAAGAGACCGTAACACAAGTCAGAGCAAACCATCAAGAGCTCCATGAAGACATTAGCTAAGCTACAATCAAATTCTGTCCAAACAATTTCTTCACTAAGAGACTGGTTTGGGTTTGAACCAGTTATTGTACATGCTGTAAGTCCATAGTCCATTATACATAAGGTGATCCCTTCCTTGCTGGAATAAGAGAGATTGTTAAGCTCTGCACGCTATCAATGGCAGAAAGGCTTGTAGTACTGGAAGAAATCTCTAACTCTTCCCATTTCTATTTCCCCAGGCGGTTTTTAATTTATAGAATGTTGGAAAGAAATTTTAAAAAACAAAAACAAAACCACCACAGGATTTAATATAGTTTGGAGTGAGGGGGGAAAAAAAAAGTAGCACCAACTTGGTTGCTCATTGGGGCTGGCAGGAAGCACAAATGAATGAAAAGGGCCAAGTGAACAATACAGAAGGTTTGCCTGTGGCAAAACGCTGATATTTTTCTGTCTGAAATAATGCACCTTCATGTTTAAATGAAAATTATGTTAGCCAAATAAACACAGCTGGATTTGACCTGCTTACAGTTAGCTTTACAACCCCTGCCTTATGGCCCCCGTTCCAGCCTATTGTTTACAACCCCAGCGTAGGTGGGGACTCTTCCTAAGTTGCTCAAAGCTGCCTTGGTTGCTGGCAAGTGTGACTCAGATGAAGCTCCTAGCACTCTAAGGAAATTTCAGGGTAATCCTGATTTTAAATTGATAATTTATAAAGAACATTGTAATTAAACATTATAATTATAATACCTTACTTATAATAAATGAATGTGTAGAAGAATGGGTGGGAAGAACTACCCATATGTGCCACATTGCGTGATGACAGAGTGCTCTAAATTTTTCGTTAAAAGTAGAAGGACCATTTCATAGTCAGATTGTAGGATTCTTATAAATAAGCTCCTTTCTGATATTGAAAAAAAGAAATTTCAAGTTAAATCTGCTGGGCTTGTGTATAATGGAAACACAGAACTTTGTATGAATGATACAGAACGATACTAACACTTCCTCAAGAAATAACTAAATTGTAGGAGCAGTGATGAAATTAAAATTCAGATAGCCTTTTAATATAAAAATTCAAGGGGCGCCTGGGTGGCTCAGTGGGTTAAAGCCTCTGCCTTCCGCTCAGGTCATGATCTCAGGGTCCTGGAATCAAGCCCTGCGTTGGGCTCTCTGCTCAGCAGGAAGCCTGCTTCCCCCCCTGTCTCTGCCTGCCTCTCTGCCTACTTGTGATCTCTCTCTATCTGTCAAATAAATAAATTAAAAAATTAAAAAAATATATATATATATAAATTCAAATTCTAACAGCAAACAAGATGATACAATCTAAGCCTTTATTGTACATTACAGTCATAAAAACTTGCATGCTATCTTTAGGAGACAGCTATTTCTCTCACTGCTGCATGGAAATACACAGACCTCTCACTTATGTCTACTTTGCTACTTAAACATGTTCTAGAAAAGTCGTTAAGTTTCAACAGAGGGCTGCAGGCTAGTCAAGGAGCCCCCAGCCTTTCCAACCTCCAGACTGTTTGTGGGTGTGTTAATTACTTTCTGGCACTAAACATAGTGGTCACTAGTTTATACAAAAAAAGCTGGAAAATGGTTTTTTCTTTTTATTGTGATAGTCTAGCCTCCTAAGGGTTGTCATATGTATCCCATACCAATGATTCAGAGTACAATAAAATACACTTAATGGGACTGAACAAAATTAAATCTTCCTTCAGTGATTTATAAGACAGTGCGGGATTATTCTTGAGAATATAAATTTTCACTATAGAGGAGCTGAGGTGGTAGAGTACATGTAAGAAATTAGACCGAGACGTGTCCTAGATTTGTCTTTCTAGATACTCTGATTTCAATTTTCTTGCCATATTTCTCTAAATGGAAGAACTGGATCCTAACTAGAGGATTACCGAGTAAGAAACAAAGAGGAAGACTGGAAGGAATATGGTCTGTGGAACTTGGTTAAGTCATTTAATCTTTCTGTAAGACGGTTTTGTCATCTGTACAAGAGATACGGCATGTGGATATCAAATGAAATAAAAATAGATGCAGAACAGTTTTGCCCATTTAAAAACACTGCAAAAGGAAGCAGAGATCTCTCTAGAACTGACAGATAGCTTTCTACACCTGTACACCACTTTCCATTATTGGGTGTTAATTTTGCTTTTAAAACTGTGCCAGTCTGTGCCTGCATTTGTAATTCAAGACTATGAGTAAAACTATGCCTTGGCTATGGGCACAATCTTCAGGGCAGCAGCTGCCACTCCAACTCTCGGTATGGTACACATTTCCAGAAAAGCAAGAGCTGAGCACTGCGGGCTTCCAGCTTTTGCACAGAGCCTGGCCTATTGCCTATTTTGGGGAGCAGACTGCAGCCACTTCAAAGCACAAGCAATTCCACATCTACCTGGCTTTCAGAGGAAGTCCTGAGGCAGCCCACTTTGGTGAATTCCTTCTGGCCACAAAAGAAAACATTGGATGAAGCAATCCTGCCCTTCCTCCTACTCCTCTCAGACTCTCACTGAAAAATCCACTCACATAGCCTTCTGTTCACCCCCTCCACCCCCCTGGAACACTTCAGGGTTCCTCTCGGCCCTTGTGGCCTAGTGCATACCTACTCATCCCTCAATTCTCTCCTCAAATGTACCTTCCTCCAGTGAAGCTTTTCCAGGTTCCCCAGACTGGCCCAATTCCCTCATTTAGCACACATTGTCATTTGTATTTATGCTCTTGGGTGGCAATTTGATTCAGTCTGTTTCTCTACTAGACTGCAAGTTCCCTGAGGGCCTGTCTGCCTCTTCGTTATAGTCAGATCCCAGCCGTGCCTCCGGCAGGAGAGTGGTGCCAGACAAAATCCAGTTAAGTTTTCGGTTAGGAGGCGTGTCATGTACTGGGGTCCAGAATTTTGCTCCCTGTCAGCTTAAGCCAGATTTATTTGCCACTCTTCTCAGTCCCTTCTCTCAGTTTTTTGTCCCTCTTTCTACTCTCCACCTGCTATATTTACCTTTGACTATGACTGCGGTTGATAGAGTTTAACATACTTACTAAAGATCTTCCCCTCCCCGCACTGCACATCCTCTGAGAACTTGTGGGAAGATGTTGTGAGTACAGTGAGAATTTGGGGAGAAGGCAGAAAGAAGGGAGAGGGCGCCACCAGGAGGACCAGCCCATAAGTGTGAAAGAGGGTGTGAAGATAGTCCTCAGGAAATGACTGAAGATGGTGGTCCTCAGGACACCGGGAGCTGGACACTGGTCTTTCTCAGGCAGTTCCTCCTTGACCCTTAGAACACATAAAATTTGAGTGACTTTTTCAATTCTCTCAGGGAGGGTACATAAGTAATGCCATTCTAAGATTTATAAGAAAGAAGTTAATCCTTACATATTATGGATGCCTCGAGGCATTAGGGCTTAACCTGCTTGCAGAATTCCAGGTGAGAGCTGCCACTCAGGAGACAGGACATCCAGAGGGCATTAGGAAGATGCTCTGTTTTGGGAGCAGGTGGCAGGACCCAGGCACTCATTTGGAAGTTTGGCCTCTGGGTCTCTCATTCTGGAAAAATGGCTTACCCCTTGATTCACTTTGCAGTCCAGTTCAGCACTGATGGATCCATAAGCAACTTCTTCCCATGAAGTATAGCCGGGAAGGTAAAACAGAAAAAACATATATATATATATTTGTTTGTTTGTTTGTTTGTTTTACATATATATATATTATATATATATATATAATATATATATATATTTCCCCCCCCCCAATACTGGGCATCAATTACTCTTTATCCATAGTGGTTCAGTGAGAAGAAGCTGGCTATGAAGCTAGCATAGGAAAATTCCTATGAGCTCCCCAGTGAAGAAGAAGGCACAGAAAAATGTGTCACAAATCACCAAGCTTGCAGCACACCTGAGGTGTGGCTCAGGAACCAAGGAAGATTCGTAGGCGAAAAGCTGGCAAGACTCAGGGGCACAGCTGACAGTGGCCCACGGGCTTCTGAAGAGAGCCCCCCCTACACACCCTTAGCCACCTACCACCATCTGTGCTCCACATACGACTCTCAACCACGCTCGCCCACATAGGACTGTCAACCACGCTCGTCTGTGGGCGACAGCATCAGCCATTAGGTTCTCTCTGATTGTGTGCCCACCCATCCCCCTCACAGGGAGAATCCCCAGGCAATAGGACTCCTCTAGGAGGAGTGACGGGGAAAATTAGTATGAGGGACTGCAAGGCAATACATTCAGGGAAAAGTAATGCACGCTCTACTCCTATGATAAGGAACTAGTTACGACACAGGAAGCAGCCTCATCTAGGTATGACTGAAGCAATCCCAGCACCATCTCCTGTCATTCCTCAAATGGGCAAATTTGAGACCATGCAAGTTCAGTGCCTTGATTAAGACCACCGAGTCAAACAAGATCCAAGTCCGAATTAGAAATCTTGCCCATCATTGAACACACCTTAGCTGGCCATCAGAATCCGCTGTAAGTAAAAAAACCGGACATCTGGATCCCATCCTAGAGCTGCTTAGTCTGAAGTTTCACAGTGGAGACCAGAGTCTTTATTTCTCAAAAGCTCCCAGGAGATTTGACAGATTTGGGAAACACCCTCTCAACCTCCTCTCATCCCAGTTGTTATTTGTGTCCATAGAGGATGATTAAGGAAGGTACACAAGGTCTCCTCTGACTTCTAGAAGCTCAAGTGTTAGCTGAGGAGACGACACATGCTCAGGAGATATGTGAGGACACAGATGACTGGGCTATTCTAAGGGAGGTGGAACAGCAGTCAGTCTAAGTGCCGGAAGCTGATAGGGGTGCTCGGTGTCGCTTCTCAGGTTTGGGAAAGCTCTCAGGGACTGGACTCTGAGTCCTTTATACTGAAATAGGTGAAGAAGGGAAGGCTGGGTAATTTCTAAATGTCTCCTGAATCCTGGGCACTTTTCCATTTCCAGTGCCACTGCCACCACCTTTGTCCTAACAGCTGAATTTCCTTGCTTTAGTGTCACCCACAAATGCCTAACTGGTATTCCTTTTTCAAGCACCCCTCTTCTCCCATCTTTCATATTGTTGCCCAAGAAACCTCTCACAAATACAAAGCTTTCATGGTGTTCTCCTGCCAGAAACTCTTCCTAAGCCCTTCCCATTTATAAACTAAAGTTCAAAAGCCTTCTAAATGCCACCAAGACCCTTCTTAATTTGGGTTTTGGTTATGTCTTTAACTTCATTTTCAATGCTGTGCCTTTCACACCTTGAGCTCCATGTTAAAAAAAAAAAAAAAAAATGCTGTCCCTCAAAGATATCACTATGTCTTTGCACACGTTTTTCTTTCATAACAAACACTCTCATCACAACTCTGTCCTCTCTTCCCAATTTCCACTTAGAAAACCAGCACATATCCTTCAGGTCCTAGCTGAATGCTCATCTCCAATTAATAATATTACCCTACCCTGGAGATATTTTCATTTTAATAGGGAGAAAAGTTAAAGAAATTGAACTCTTAACAATGGAATTCCAGGCATCAACCAATAATGAGGACACCGATGGGCATTCACGGCACTGAAATCACAACTTCTAGATAAATGTCTCCTTTGCCAATGCATAAAGTCAAAATCAAATGGAAAAAGATGTGAATCTCAGGGCACAAAACAACTTCTGATACATTTTTACCTGGAACAAAGGCAAACACCTTCTTGTAAGATTGGTAAGGATACAAATATATTGTCGGGGCTGATATTCAAATCCAGATTAAATTTTTGGACTCATTTATGGAAATAGTTAAGCTGGGAAATGCAATTACTATTTGTAAATCATTTTGCTATAACCTTCTCCTCCAATATCGTTAAATAGCAAAATGCAACTGATGCTATTTTAGCTACGAGCAGAAGAAAATAAATCCTTGTAGCAACAAGCATCTGTCAAGGGATTTGACGTTCTCCAAAATACTCCTTGGTATTAAGCAAGCAATCTTTCACTTCTAAAAGGGATTCTCATTGATATGTATGAGCTAAGCACGCTATTATTTATGGTTAAGTGCAAATTGATGTGTTTAAGAAAAATGCAAAATTAAGAGACGTGTATATTAAAAGACCTAAGGTGGTAATTATGCATCCAGTGTGGATAATTTAAATATAGTGGCATTACAATATGCTTTAATAAACCTAAGGATGGCTCTGGAATGCAATAATGAATCGCTTTTAAAAGGTCTGCACACGAAGTTACAAATAAGCAGCGTTGCTCTAGAATGCCTTCTGTGCCTGTGAAAGATGTTTCAATAGAGAATGCAGTGGAACAGTGGAACCAGTATTAGACTGAAGGTTAAAAAGCAGAGCTGTTCAGTACCGTTGACAGAATTTTCTGGGATAAGAGAAATGTTCTGCAACATTTCTGTAGCAGTTTCTTTAACAATATAGTAGCCGTTAGCCATATCTACTTATCAAACACTTATGCTGTAGCTACAGTGATTGAAGAACTGAATTTCAAATTCCATTTAATTTAAATTATAAATTTATATCTAGTCTCTTATGACTTGTGGGTAGCATATCAAAAACTGAACTTTAGGCTCAATCCTTCCTGTGAAATTCACCACACAAAAGTCTCCCAACACTTCTAGTTCTCAGTTTTTTGTGCACAAAATAGATTTAACAAAATAATATATAGCAGTCTGTGGATTTATAGTTTTTAAATTCTTCCTGCCACTGCCCCCACCTCATCAAGCGAAACAGAAAACAAATGAAACTCAATAAAGACATCCTACTGGGACCACGAACTCAATTAAGCAATTATGCACCCCCACTCCACCCCCAGTCAAAGGGTGTTCTGAAATCAATTTCTAAGGAAACTTCTTTTCTGGGTGTTATGTTAGATAATGCAAGCCTGGCATAGTGGAATTTTTGTTAGCTATTATTATGTTCCTTATTTTTAACTTGTGTCAATATTGTTGTTGACAAAGCAGGCAGTCTTTTTGCTGGGATTTGAAAATTTTGCAGATGGTTCTGATTTTTAGTTCTTAAGAATGAATCTTTTGAAGGTTTGAGCTGAGGGCATGTTGATAATTAGTAGGGATAACATATAAACTAGCCAACAAGACAGCAGGTATGACACTGATATTTCTATCCAATTGATTAAGACCCTGCTAAACCTACCTGTTAAACCACAAAGAATGAAGCAGCCCATGGCAATAGGACATGCGATGAGTATGTGTAGATGGTGGAAGAAAAGGTAGAGGGAGGCCCGAAGGACCACACTGAGGTCTCAAGAGCTGACACAGAACAGCCACATAGGCAATCCTCAGAGAGTGAAGGTTGAAAGAAGCACCAGAGACAAAGAGACTTCCACCCAGCAATTCCATTTTTAAGAGATTCTCATTAGGAAACACTTTAAAACTTGTATGGAAAAATATATACACTAAGTTGTATATAACACAAGCATTATTATTATCAATGAAAACCTGGAAACTATATGTCTAACAGTAGGGAACTGATTAGTGGTTAATCTACGGAACACTCTTCAGCCAATACAATGTATATTTAGGAAGACTAAAAAATGGAAATAGTCTCAAAATTCACTCTAAACTTAGTGTAATATAAGTGGAAATAAGTATTGAGGAAAGGGATATCGCTGTCTCTATATATTCTAAAGCTAGAAAAAATATTAAAAATTAAATCATTCATGCTCCTATCACTTGGAGAGGACCATTATTAATGTATCTTCCTATTCATAGATACACATTCTTACACATTTTTCAAAATTACCATTTATAATTAAAAGAAAAATTATAAACCCTAGTTTTAAACCACCTTTTAAAATGTTGAAGAGTCCAATGCATTAACAGAACAGTAAGCAGTTAGCTTAGTAGATGTTACCATATTGTGTACAGTTCATTAGTTATGTATAATAACATGTCTTAGGGAACCATAAAAGGGTTAATAGTATTTCTAAAACACCCTATTTAGGCATAGGGAGAAAAACTGAGCTCATTTGAGGATAGATACATACTAATAAATGTCTATAAATATTAATCAACATCTATTGCCTTTGGTTTTATGTAAACCATAAATATAATTTTCAAATGGCTATGAGCAATCACTATTTGTTCGCCCTTAGAAAATGCAATGACTAATGCACTGATCTCTTTATAGCACTGGAGTTAGCTGCTACAGTATTAAAATTATTATCTCTAAACAAATACCAGCAAAGGTCCTCAACCACCTGGACACTACAGGGGAAACCCATTTCTGGGACTTTTTTTTTTTTTTTTTTTATCTTGGCCATTTAAACAATCCAATCCGCCTCTCCTACTACACAGAAATAGCTCATAATAGCTACAAACTGGTGTTAAAAAATATATTAGGAAGTGCTTGAGAGCACGCAAACTGCTCTGTAATGAAGTCATTAAACTGGGTGAAGCTAATTTCTGAGGTACATTCTAACCTACAACCTAAGCCAGCACGCAGAAGTCAATAAACTTTTATGGGATTCTGTAACCACACCATTCCTAGGAGTTAAATTACCAAAGCCCATTACAAGGTGTGTTTGACCAGCAAAACCTGAACTGACACTTGGAGCATACACACAAATAATCTGAGCAAATGGATGTCTACATTTTCTGCTAACTCTACAGGTGCATGTGTCATTGGAGGAGAGCTGCATTTATGTGTGAACGGAGAGGCAAATAGTGCATCCCGCTTTGAACAATTACCATAAAGTCAAGCAATTCCAACAAGATTTGGAAAGCAAACTGCAAATGTTCAGAATGGTGCATTGTCTGACCGCAGCCTTGGTGCAACCAGGTGTTTGGGTAGGCCACCGGTTAGCACCAAGAGAGCAGAGACAGTGTCTGTCCTTCAACAGTTGCTCCCCAGCACCTGCACAGGGCCCTAAGGTAACAAGTGTCACCTCAACATTTTGGAAGGCATGCTTGAACAGACATCAGGAAAAGGTGCAACTCAAAAAAGTGAACTGTGTCTTTAAATACTCGATTTAGTCACCTGTTCAATGGAGACTTCCTTCTCAACCACTGGGATTCTCACTAAACATACAAAATGGAGCTGATCAATTGTGATGTAGGCTGGCTCTGCTTTTGCTGCCCTTCATACTTAACTTACTGCCTCACATGCTCTGAGAATCTCGTAATAATTTCCCAACCTCTAGTCTACCTCTGAGTTCTGGTTTCCTTGACGTACTCCATTGGCAGATGTGAGGGAGGTCATAGCTATGACTTTAAAATGCCTAAAATGCCATCCTGAAAACAAACAACCAAACAAAGAAGTGAAGTTCTTCATTAACAACAGATGAAGATTCTACTTTGTGCAAAGACCTAACCAGGAATCACAGGACTAAGAAAGACCTAATGTCAACCAATCCATTCTAGAGCCTCCATGCAGAGACAGAGCCCTAGACACCACTAAAGGAGATAATCTTTGGATAGAACAGTACATGAGAAACAGAGCCATGGTTCCATGAACAATTTCTATAAAATATGCACTGACAGCTGACCTGTCATTTTCCCTCATTGTCACATTAAGAGAGGCACACCAATCCTTCAGATAGTTGTTTTGCTATTATTAATTATTATTATTAATTGCAACATCGTTGCTAAGAGGATGGGCTTAGGAGGGTGCCAAGATGTGAATACTGGCTCTAACAAAGAATTGGAAGACTAGGAAGAATTTTAACTACTGGAAGTCTCTATAATAATGTGGGATAATAATGTAGTAATAATAGCTTCTGAATAAAGCTTCTGATGTGCAGAAATAACCTGAAGATTCTCCTTGGAAAATGTTCACAATGAGTTTTGCTTACTCAGTCTAAAAGGATGGACTGTCACTTTGCTCAAGGTAGAAAGAGCTCACATATAAGCCTCACACGAGCAATAAAGCTCTTTAAAGTAAGAGAAATGTGTTCTTTCAGCTATCCCATTCAACACTTTATTTCCATCTATTAGAAACATTGTAAGGTGCTGGACCGTTTGAAAAAGCCACTTTAGGAAAATTGTCACAAAAAATATATGTAAATCTCTGATGTCTATGGTGTACACGACGCAGTCTAACCTTGTGCAGTGTACAACCTCTACAACTGTATGTGGCAATACTGAATTTATTTTTATTTTTATTTTTATTTATTTATTTATTTTGCAATACTGAATTTAATCATAGATAGAATTACTTACAGTAGTGACTCTACTCTTGCCTTCTGGTGCAAATAAAATTTAAAATCCAAGTTGCAGTTTAATTGACTGCATTGATAATTGCCATAATAAGGACTTCACCATAATCATCTCTATATTCATGGACACCAACCTCTGGTCTCCTTGTTCAATAATTGTTTTTCCTTGATGGAATGTCAAAGGCAGAGTTGTAACACACCTAAGAGAATGAACGCTAGAGGAAAAGACAGTTGTATATATGATTCATTTAGGACCAAGTTGCACAATAACTCACTGTCCAGAAACTGGCTGGCTGGGTTAGGGGAGACATGAGCTTCACACTGGATCCTCCTGTATATTCAAATTTGGGGATGTTCACTGGCAGCTGGTGGAGATGCATTATATATTCATTGGAACTCCTCTCTGAAGATCACCTCTCAGCCTTCCTAGGCACTGCATTCATCAGGTGGCTACACGCAGGCCTCAGAATGTGATGAATGGCCCTCTTTTCTCTCTGTCCCATCCTTCAGCAAGAAGGCAGTCATTAACATTTGCAAGGTTCTTTATAATTTAAAAAGTCCTTTCATCATGTGTATCGTCACAAAATTGGCTCCCCATGGTGATGCTCTGAGGTAGGTTTCATAATTATTCTCACTTTAAAAATTAGTTAATGACTTGCTGACAATAATGTAGCTAATACAGGATAGCTTTAGGTACAACAATTAAGATTCTGACTCCAAATTATTGTGTGTGTGTGTGCGCGTGAGTGTGTGCGTGCACACGTGTATGCATGTGTCTTTATGTATTTTACATATACATATATGTGGTGGGGTTTTCTTTTTCCAGTTATAACCATCTATCACAGAAGAGGCGGGACGTTTATGTAAGAAGGAAGTAGATGCGTAGAGTCAAGACAAGGCTGCAATGATGAATAAAATGCCCTCTTACTGGAACATATGACTCCTCAGAACTTTCCAGAAAGCATAAATGTCTCTAAATATGACATGCTTATTTTAACTAAAGAGGAAATACTGGGTCATATTCATAGGTTTACTTAAGTGAGGTCATCCTTGGCACAAAAAGCCTCAATAAAATGATTGTTGACAGAACTCTTGAACAAACTGGGCATTCTAGACAAATCTCTTCTACTAAGTGTCCAGGGGAGACCAACCAATGGTGTTATTAATTCAGACGTTGGCTTCCTGCGGTTGGTGTTGTTCAACTTGTAGAATACCCACAACGATGCACCAATCTGTCTTACATCTGGCTGCAGCAAAATTTTAAGTTTCTGCTTAACAGAGGAGCATGCTTATAATATTTTGAGCTCCCCAGAGATGGACTTCTTTCCTCAGAATCTGGGTGACTTGCTTTATCGAAGTTGTTCAAGTAGGAAGCTGAATGGCCACTTTCTAGGGATGACCTAACTGAGTCACTTCCTCATGTGAAAGTTAAATGGATACTTGAACAGGTAGCCAGTTTCTATCTAGAAGCAGGGGTTTCTGGTAGATGGAGTAACAATATACCAAAAACAAAGTTCCAAGGAGTTCCTTGAAGGATCCCTGAATCCTTTCTGGGAAAGAGTCACTATTTCTTGCTATATTCTTTTAGTTCCTAATGATTTTGGATATGCCATAGCTGTCTAAACTTGCAGGGAGATGAAGAGCAGCCTAGAGGAGCCATTAGAAGATCCAGCAGCAAATGGACTTGGGTGCAAGATTTAAAACACAGAGCGTTAGAGGGAGTGGTGCTGGCTAGATAGAGCCCATACATACATTCCTGAGAAGAATCTCCCTCCACACAGAAGACGACAACAATAGGCTGTGCCTTTTAATGGGTTTCTGGAAACACTATTCCATTCGCTGGCAAAGGAAGCCTATTAATAAAGGGAGAGTGGCTGGTAACCAGCCACAGATAACGGGGCCATGCCGGCTTGCTGTGATTAGAAAGCTTGGTGAACTTAATATATCCCCTATCCACATGGAAACAGCTTCATTTAATAAAGCAGTATCACTGCTGACACAAATGTATTAAAAAGTGGGCACAAGCAAGAGTCTAAAGCTCCTGGGAACATTCATCCTGCTGTGACCTTTGTCAAGTCAATTTCTTCTTTGAAAAATAAAGGGATTTCCCCAAACCTAGTAATTTGTATAACACATCATGATTTTTGCTAAATCCATAGACTACATCCTATGATTTAATTAATATGTTTTAAAATTTAATAAGAAAATCTTATTATTTCTGTAAATGGGAAATCTTTTCTTTTTCTTCTTTTTCTAACACAATTAAAATACACAAAAACACTTCCCACACATAATAATTTACCCAGCCATTACAGTCCCAAGGTCTATCACCTTGGCTCCCCCTTTTGGGGAACACCGGGTATGTATAATGATCGCTGGCTCAACTCTGGAGATCTGGACTGTACAGTGGAGTCAAAGGGCCAGATCAGTGTAGGTCCCAGGTCCCTGGTACCCCATACCTTGGCTTCTTTCTTACAGTGGCTTCTTACTCTGTTTCAAATACTTTTTTCCTCCATTCTCTCCTTATTTTTCTACAGTCTTCTCAACTCTTAGCCATCTTCAATGCCAATTTTTACTGAGAATCAATGTGGGCAGAAGCATGTGGTAGGTGTCATCAGGGCTTATAAAATGAATAATGCATGCCCATAATATATATGAGTCAAGAGTCAAGACAGATGAAGCAGTTCAAGAAAAAACTTACAAAGAAACATAATAGCACACATGCAATAATACATTCTAGCAGAGACACAGTCAGTTAAACATATATTCAAAGATCTACCCTTAGAATTGAAAGGCACCACAAAGGCCACCTAATTCAGAACCTGCATACCAGTGGCCTGCTGTTTGAATTCAACTGTCAAGCATGTTTGGTTTGGCCTGCAAATTACTTAAAAAAGGAAATAATGCAATACCTGTCCTATTGACTTCAGTCTTCAACTCTCTATGCAATCTTACCCCAGACCTGCTTCACGGATTTATATTCTCTATCTACTCAGAAAGATGTTTGCGAGTATATTCTCTGATGTATTTCAACCCCCGCCCTATCAACAAGCATTATACAGAGGGTGCCTAGGTGGCTCAGTGGGTTAAGCGTCTGCCTTCGGCTGGGGTCATGATCCCAGGGTTCTGGGATAGAGTCCTGCATTTGGCTCCCTGCTCAGCAGGGAGTCTGCTTCTCCCTCCTTCTGCCCCTCCCCCTGATCATGTGCTCTCTAGCACGCTCTCTCTCTCTCTCTGTCAAAATCTTAAACAAACAAACAAAAAAACCTGTTAATAAAAAACAAAACAAGCATTACACCAAAGTAGAAAAGAGAGGCTCAAGGTGGCTAATACCCTTGCCCTTATAGCAAGAAAGACTAGAATCCTACAGCTCTGGATTATCAGTGAAGTTTTTTATGAAGTTCAATCTACAGTGATGCTTTTGGAATGTATCGCTCTTATGTAGTTTTTTTTTTTTTTTTTTTTTAAGATTTTTATTTATTTATTTGAGAGAGAGAGAGACAGAGAGAGCGCGCACATGCCCACGAGTGGCGTGGAGAGTCAGTGGGCAAGAAGCAGACTCTGGAGCTGAGCAGGGAGCCTGATGTGGGGCTCCATCCCAGGACCCTGAGATCATGACCTGAGCTAAAACCAAGAGTCAGATGCTTAACCAACTGAGCCACCCAGGCACCCCTCTAACATAGGGTCTTGAAAGAGATGTTCAATGCATCAAATTTTCAGAGAAGAGATATTAGTTGAGGAAGGTTACCAAGAAAAGAGGTTGAGGAGAGAGGACTGAGAAATTTGAAATATGCAAATTAAAACCAAGCAAGTGCCAAACAACATCAAAGAGGTGAACATACAGACTCAACCTTTTCCCAGGGCCTAGAAGGTAAGGAAGATGCGGGACATGTAAGATGAAAGAGTGGGGAATGGGCTCTACCTAAAAGGATTCACAAGTTAGTTAAAGAGCTATCAGGCAGGTACAAAATGATCTGTACATACTCTCTTTAGAACTAACAGGAAACCAGGCTAGAAAAGCAGGGAGGCCAAGAGGAATAGCAGTGCTTGAAAACTAATCAAGGTGTCTTGAGTGAATTTTAGAGGTGGAAGTGATCTTAAGGATCAAGTACAAACCTTTTTCTTTTCAAGGGGAGAAAAAGGCCCGGGAATAGCTGTGTAACTTGTTCAAGTTTATGCGCCTGGATAGACACAGAGGGAAACTGGCCTTTTCATTTCCAATTTGGTGAAATATGCCAGAAGCTCTTGCTTCCAGGTCTTATTTGAAGGTCAGGCTTCTTTAGAGTTACCAATATCACTATCCCTCTCCCAAGAACCTGATAAATGAAATTTAAAATCAAGTCTCTTCTTTGCAAAAGTTATCAACTTACCTTCCCACCCACCCTCCCCATTATGCCTCCTGCAGATACATCACTTCGCAAACAAGTTGCCTCCTACAAGTCCTCTTGTAACCTCCAAAGCTTGCATAAGTTTTATTAAAATATCATAGAATGAAGGCAAAATCAACCACTAGTCATAATAAAAAGCACCTAGGATATATTTCTGAGCAACTACAGAGCAATTTATTTTCTATCTGCCCAGATATGTGTCAACAGCTCACTTTCTGACTTGAAATCACAAAGAGTTTCTGTTGACCAGAATTTATCGAGCTGTTTTAGAAAATACCTAATGTCAGCAAAGGGAACTATTTTTATCACTGTATGTTGTTTAACAGCCCTTGATGGTGATCGAATTTATAGTGCCTATAAAAGGCAGAACAACCCAAGAGGCTGAGCCAAGAACTTTGATTTCCAAAGAACAAAGCTTTACAAAGCAAGGATTCTAGCTCGTACCTCACAAACCAGGGGGACAGGGATCCCACTAAAGAGAAAAGTAAAGGCACAAAGAATCAGGAATATAGCCAAATGGGCATTTAAATCATCATCTTAATTTCCTCCTCAGAGTTTAGTCATCTAGCAAATATTTATTGAGCAGTTCTAATATATAAACTTTTGTTGTAGATATTAAAAGGGTCAAAAAATGAGTAAGTCTTAGTCTCTTATCTTCAAGAGCTCCCAAGATAGAAGAGGATAGAGAGATGTAAATAAATTACTGTAATGGACAATGGGATATTTTAAGTATTATAGTGACCTAAGCAACATGCTGAAGGTTCCCAGAGGAACTGATTCAGGAAAGTTTAAATCTGATTATTCTATAAACAAAATATTATGAATTGTAAGCAATGATGTGGACTAAATAAACTTCTGACTGAAAATTAAAAGTTTAAAACTGGAGTCATTTATAATTTTGGCATTTTATCTATATGTTTGTTAACAGAATAGCACTTCAACAATGTGGTGGTGATTTTTTTGGTGAACATTGGCTATTCTCAACCAGAAAGAGAAAAAGTATTGTCTTTAATGACTCATAAATGTTGCCTGGCAATGTGGACTTTCCCAGGAGAACTGACGCAGGACCCAAGGCAGGTTTTGTTACCTGGCATTTCCTTTTTTTCTTAGCCTTCTAAGCATTCAGAAATAAACAATCACTCAATAACATAAGAATGAGCCAACTGGATTTGAAGATCTTAGGGAACTCTTGGGGAAAGTGCATCACCTGCAGAAAACTGGCTTTGGTTTGGTTGGCTTTCTTCGGAATGTAATGGGGTGGGTAGTTCATCTATTTGCTTCAACAGGATCCATTTGAGTGTTCCCAGTTTTTCATTACACGGTCTCGTGAGGTTCAGTTGAGATTCCTTCCTCTGCATGGGTTGCTATTTCTCAAACTGGGGAAGCTGTAGTGCTTCTGAACGAGGAACAGTGGCTGGAGTAATAGCACACCAAATAAAAATGGGTGTCAAGGCTTTGAACTCTGTCAGTGAACTCTGCTTGTAGTACCAATTGGATTGTTGCTACAGTCACTTACAGTTAACAAACTGCATTTGAAAGATGAATAAACCAAGATGCAAAGTTTAAGGAATGTGTCGGGCATCATACGTAATTGGCACCTAATTAAGGTAGATTCCAAGTTGTAGGTTCTAATAACCCTTGCATCAGTGCTCCTGAGAACTTGCTTAAATGTTTCTATAAATGGCTGGGAAGAAACTTTGGATGAGATATTAAAAGGCTATATCATATATAGCATTTACTAATCTTTCATGACTAAGATTGAGGCATAAAAATTGTGAGGATATAGGGGCGCCTGGGTGGCTCAGTGGGTTAAAGCCTCTGTCTTTGGCTTGGGTCATGATCTCAGGGTCCTGGGATGGAGCCTGCATGGGGCTCTCTGCTGGGCGGGGAGCCTGCTTCCCCCTCTCTCTCTACCTGCCTCTCTGCCTACTTGTGATCTCTCTCTCTCTGTCAAATCAATCAATCAATCAATCAATCTTTAAAAAAATTGTCAGGATATCAAGAGCAATATTCAGAAGCCCAGCTATTTGACTTCCCTTAAGATTCAGTTGCCTCACAAGCTGAGAACCACTTTAGGGTTAATGTTTCCCCTTGAAATATTTGTCTTGGGTAGTGGGGGGAAAGATTAATACTTACCAGTATCATAGTACACACAGCATTAGAATTAGAGTGCATTCTAGACATTATATATTAACTGCACAGCCTAGAAAATGCAGGCTCAGAAAGATTAAGTGCTGTTCGAGATCACTTGCTGGAACCTGTACCAGAAGCCCAGCCTTCTGGATGTCACAGAGAGGAGCAGGCTGCCTCTGCACCTTTTATTTGGTCCCTAACCACAACCCTGTCCTGTATGCTAATTATCCCTATGCAATTGCACTTCCAAAAGTCCTCACTGGCCTAGGACATCAGATCCAAGGGGAAACTTTCTAGGTACATTCTCCAAAACACTCCACTTTCCTGAAACTCTCTGCTCCGCTGAATGGCATGACTCCGTTCTCTTACTCTGCCTCCAATTCCTCTGATCACTTTTTCTCATACTCTGTCACTGGCATTTAAAATATTCATGTCCGCTAGAATCCCATCCTCAGTCAGCTTCTCTTCTATCTTCATATTCACTCCCTGGAAAATCTTGACAATCCCAACAGCCTTCCACTGTGGGTTATGTGCTAATGATTGTCAGAGGAATTTCTACAAGCTTATCTACAACCTAGATTTGACTGCTGAGCTGCTAGCCTCTCTTTCCTCCACTCCCTAGGCATCCACATATGGATTCCCTATAGTCATTTAAATTTAACATTTCATAAACTTCTTATGAGACACATGCACACACAAACACACACATTTGTAGGGAGATACATAGATGGGGGGAGAGGGAGGGAGAGAAAGACTGGGAGGGAGAGAGAGAGAGAGAGAGAAGTTGAACTGTAGGATAGAAATGATATAGTTGTTTAAAAAAAATTAAGCCTCAAGTTAAATACATAAGAGGCTAAGAAAGGGGAAAAGATATAAGGAAGCAGACTATTCATTTTATATACTGGGGAAGTGGGAGTGGAAAATTGTTCAATTTCTACCACTGATAATTAGTTAAATATGTTTAAAGAGGCCTTTGAAAAATCCTAAGTTAACAACTACGAAAGATAAAACCAAGATGTCTAATTGCAAATAGCTTCAGAAAATAAAAGAAATATAACAGAATATGTGAAGAAAAAAATAGAAGGAAAAGATTAATAGGAAAAAAAGACAACATGAAGATGACAGAAGGTTATAAAGCTATTAATATGGTGATTATGAAGAATTTTTAATAACAAGAATGCTTATGGTTTTTAATAATAAGGAATGCTTAGTTTAAAAAGCAGGATACAAAACTGCATGTACAAATGATCACAACTACGTACATCATGCAAGGATTTTTACAGGCAGCAAATTACAATAGTTAAGACTATGTATTTTAGAATCCACAGATCCAGATTTGAATTCCTCATCCATAACCTACCAGGCGACCTTGAGCTAACTATCAAGCTTACCAAACTTCAATTTCCTCTTTTTCTGCTGTTTGTGGCTCTTCTTTTTTGTTTTTAATCAAGACAATAATCACACCTACCTAAGAGTTTGTGGGTAGGGATTAAGTTAAAACTACTTGCAGGCTTTAGACAAGTGCCAGGCACACAGAGCATGCTCAGTAAATGGTAACAATAGTTATACTTGATAAATAGTATTGTAGTGACTTTGTCTCAATCCCCAAGAACTCCCTCTGCTTAGCCATATGGAGGGAGCTTGGATAGGAAGTCAGGAGGCCTGAATTCTGGCCCTGAATCTGTGCACAATTAGCTGTGATCTGAGTACTGCACATGGATGCCCTATGCAAAGAAGAGTTAGCCTCAGTGGTTTTGCAGGTTCTTTAAAACTCTATACGGTGGTCAGAGGAAGGATATATGAACAAAGAGAATTGTGAAGCCAAGCATGGACTTTGACATGTTCTCTCTGGTTGTATGTAGGTTTGCCTTACCAGCCACGTTGCTCTGTGTAGCAACAAGAACATGCCATGGAAATGAAACCCACGTCATCACCGTTTCTGCCCAACAAGCTTGCCAACAATGGAGAAGAAAAAGGTACTGGAAGTGCCTTCTCTATTAAGAGCCTGATCAGAAAAGAAAAACAGGCCCTGATGGAGCAGTCACAATGTTCAGCATGTTAAATTAGATGGACTTCTACTTTATGAAACAATCTCCCTGCATCTCTGTTATTTCTTCATGCATAATTGCTAGTAAGATTCAAAATTCAGACTTTTTAGTTATTTAATAAATTTTTATATTACTTAAATACAACTCGTTGCTTGGGGCGCCTGGGTGGCTCAGTGGGTTAAAGCCTCTGCCTTCGGCTCAGGTCATGATCTCAGGGTCCTGGGATTGAGCCCCGCATCGGGCTCTCTGCTCAACAGGGAGCCTGCTTCCCCCTCTCTCTCTGCCTGTCTCTCTGCCTACTTGTGACCTTTCTCTGTCAAATAAATAAATAAAATCTTAAAAAAAAAATACAATTCATTGCTTTACCACAGAAATTGGGCCCAATAAAGCTTTTAGCCATCTTTCTTCATTGGGGGGGGGGGGCAATATTCTGAAGCTCTAGAGGTATATTCCCCACCACTGGAAGTGTGAAGAGAGAGCCAAGTACAACCATCTCCACCCAAAAACACAGTGCCTCCCTTGGGGCAAGTCATCAGGGTCCAGCCAGTAGCTGGTGAGCGACACCCCAACCCTGACCTGGCCACCTTGCCCAGGGAAGCACACAGTGGTTAGACACTAACTAGGTTACAATGTGGCTGTGTTTGTTTTTGATATGTATGGCTAAATGGGACAGTGATGGAATAAAAATTTGTTAAGGCAATAACTCTTAAGAAATGAAAGAAGAGTCTGCAAACCCTTTGTCAGATTTTGCATGCAAACACAAAGAAAGAGGAGCAACTAGGGGTCTGAACTCTGGAATTTTTCCTACCCCCAAAACCAAATAACAATTCTTACTTTCCTCTGGTAGGAGATTGATGATCATGTCCGAAACAAGAAGAATTTGTGAGCTGTTTCCAAAGCAGACAGAGAAAGGCACATTTCAGAACAAGTCTAAAATTCCTTCTAACTCTGACAAGAACTTGCTAACTGACTGAAGAATAAACCTCTGCTCATGGACCTGGCAATAGCAGGAATGGTGAGATGCTCTGAAATAATAAAGGCAGACAGAGACACCGACTAGTTAATGCACACCTCTAAGAGATAAAGAGATTATAGGCACAGCCACAATTCCCAACATAATGTTCAAAGTCCAGAAAAAAATCAACCAAAAAAAAAAAATTACATGAGTGCCAATTTTAAGGGACTTCTACAATTCTAACAACATGTAGATTGCTTCAGTGAGGAATCACAGATTTCAAGAACCTACAGAGTAAGACCGCTTGGGATATTTATTCTGAGTTTCTGGTATCCAACCAATATAGGAATCAATTTAGTTGCTCTAATTTTATTTTCCTCTAGACTTCAGGCCTTATTAAATATTGGATATCCGCCTCCATAATATGTCAGAAGCCTATGGGCGAGTGCTTTGTACATGCCAAAGAAAAGTCTGCCAGAGGGATTAGAGAGATGGACATAACTCAGGAAAGATGGCACAGAGAACTCAGAGAAGGAGGGAAGGGGGTGGGTAGGGCTTGAGGAGCCAGTAAGTACGATTAGGAAAAGTGAATTCGAGAAAAGTCAAAAGACACTGAGCTATCTCCCTAGTCACATGAGGGTAGACTTGCTCAAGCTAGGATGCTGGACACATTAACTGGCAAAGTCTAAGGTGTGGAAGGGAGGGATGGCTCCACAATCTGTCAGATAGGGGAGGTTTGCAGAAGGAGCTCCGGGACATGACTGATCACAGAGAATGGTGTGCACAGAGATGTTGAGTCTCTAGTCTTCTCATTCTATAGGTGAGGAAACTGAGGCCCAAATACATTGGTCAGTGTTATATAGCAAACACAGTTACTACAATTGCTACTGACAACAGAGAATGCAAACTTTACCAATTTAATGCTCTGGTTTCTACTGCAGATGCCGGATATCAGCATCTGTACCTCATTTTCATCCTCATATCATTTGAACTGTCTGCAGCTTGTAACAGAGCTTTATAATTTCATGGATATCTTCTAGCTTTCTCCATCCCTCCCTTTCAGTGTGCTCCTCCACTTACTGGTCTTCCTGATAACTTTGACTGCTTCTTCCTCACTGCCTCGTCCTCCTCCTAAACCTATCCCTTAAAACGTGCATGTTTTCTAGGCTCCCATTCTTGCTCTTCCATCCTGAAACACATATCATATATAATCTAATAATTTTAAAAATGTGTATTTCTTGCCCACAGAGCACAGACAGATTTCACATTCCAAATCTAGGTAGCAGTAGTGGAAATCTAGGTGGTCGAGTGGCCTGGCTGACATCACTTTTCACTTCCTAATGCATTTCCCTTGTGGTAATTCTTCATCCCATTCACGGATTCACACGTCTGTAGACAAGTGACATTCTGTCTACAGAAAATATAAATATATATATTTAAATATTTAAACACATTTACTTGGTTAATTATTTTTTGGATATTATGATGTTTTGATGACTTAAAAAAATCTTTCTAGTTGGGGAGAGACTTCTTGGAGAGTCAGTCAATTCTTGGAGCTAGTAAAAGGTTCAGCTGGGAGCATTCCTTTGATATGCAAACTAACCATTCCAGAGCCTCTTATATCTGGCCCATGCACCCTGGGAGGTAATATTCCTCTGCTATAATCATTCTAGGATCACGTTCTGGTCAACTACAGATCATTCCTATAGCTCAAGGCCACCACTCCAAATTATTCAAAGAAGCAATCCTAAACTGACCTGCCTTGCCTTTCCCATAGAAAATGCCACCCCACCCCTGCAACAGGTTTGGCCTAAACCTTCACCTCTGTCCTGTCCTCTACCTCCAGACTACCCTCGTGGCTCTCCCACAGGGTCCTATGTCTCACGTAGTGCCTTCTGGTTCTAAGACCTGTGACTCTAATAAACTTCGTTTACCTCAGCCTTTCCGTCTCTTCTGTCTCTTCTGGTGGACACACCTGACTAATCATCTCATAAAAGAATACAAAATACATTCAATATGTTTTGTGTTTTCTCTTGTCCTTTATCAAACTAAGAACCCTTATTCGATCAGTTCTCACACTTCGGTTTTATAAGAATCACTGAGATTCTCCGTTAAAATATAAGTTTCAGATCTCTAACTTTTTCACTTCCAGAGATTGTAACTGATTCGATAGAGTGGAGAGGTGCCAAAGGCTGCATTCTAATATGCATTTCCAGGAGACTCCCCCTTGAGAGGATTTAGATTTCAATAGAAAGTATATTTTAAGCACCGTATAGAGTGTGAATGTGCCACAAGTAATGGTTCTGCCTTAGGTTTCTTTGGCCCTCTTGGGAAAGGTGCCACACACTGTATAGAGCACAGTAAGTGACATTCTCTCAAAGAAGAGCTGCTCACCCAAACCTCTGATACTCAGTGAAATATTTCCCATTTGGAATGTAAGATCCTGTGTAGAAGTAACTGGAACTGTGCTTCAAAGCATATGCTAAGGTTCCGGAGGACTTGGTTGCTGTCTTAGATAACTTGGTATCTTAGAATCTCAGAGGTCCTATCATGAACCAGTTAGTGTCAGCAGCCTGGTGGTAAGGCTGGAAAATACGCTCACATGCCCAGAAGTAGTACCTTGAGGAATCCTTGTCTTTGCATAGCGCTTCCTGTTTGTAAAGGGATTCTGCATCAAGCATCATGCCTAATGCCCCCAAGTGGATTCCTCAATGCTTGAGCTCAATCGGTTCACACTTAGTCTTTGGAGTGATTTTACGAAGGTCTTACAGCCCATGCTCTGTTTATCTGCTGTTTTAAAATTATACTCAATTCATTTGTTCAGTCTTTATTAAACAAGTTATTTCTGTACTGGCAAAAGGTCAATTTAATTGCACCAATAACTTCGAAAAAGACAGTCCAATCAATACAATTGTATTATATATGTGCACTAAAATTTACCTTGCTACTTCCAGTAGCAAATTGCAAACAATAGCAGTTAACAGCAATTTATTCCTGCTTTTCAGGAACTCCCTCACTTTCTGGCTCCACTAAATGAACTCTTGTGAAACTATTCATAAACTAGGGCTTGGAATCAGCCCTCTAGCCACCATCTCCTTTAGCCAGTCATGAAACAGCTGCTGAGAAAAGGAAATAAATGAGTTCAAGTGTATTCCTCAGCCATTGATTATTCAATAGCACATTTTTATCAATTAATTGATTCATCAACTCAAGAAATCCTTTCATGAAGTCCATCTAGTAGGAAGGCAAGTGCTTGGTGCTGTGACAAATAGCACACAGGCGAACATATAGTCCCTCAATTAAAGATGTGCCTCGTCTATTCAGAGAGGCAAGGTATAAATAGGAAAAAAAACTAAAAAATGATCATATTTTTAAAGATTTATTTATTTGAGAGAGAGAGAGAGAGAGTGTGCAAGAGAGTAGGTTGGGGGGATGTTGAGAGGGAGAGGGAGAGAGAATCCCAAGCAGACTCTCCGCTGAGTCCTGAGGACTGAGGACTCCACTCCCCATGGAGCTTGAGGCGGGGCTTGATTCCAAGACCCCAAGACCACAACCTGAGCCAAAACCAAGAGTTTCCATCGCTTAACCAACTAAGCCACCCAGGTGCCCCAAAGGTAACAGTTTTAAATTGTTATTCAAGATTAAAAAAAAAAAAATAGAAGAGAGGTTCCAAAGCATCTGATTAGCTGTCAGATAAATAGAACAGAAAGTAACTGACAAGAGTTAGGGGAAAGAGAGGAGGGCAGGGATTAAATGCCGAATAACACGTAGGATTGGGATAGAAAAAAGAAAGAATATGTGAGTAAAGGCACAGGAGCTAGAAGAAACATGACATGCTCGTGGGACTATGAGGCAAATAACCTCGTAGAACAATGGTCATGTATGAATTCTTTGTGAGTGTGATCTAGATATTCACCCATGATTCATCCTTCAAATTAAAGAATGTGCAAAATGCAAGTGATGTAAGTATAGGAAAAGTACTAATAAAAACACTTTCAGATAAAGTGAGCTCTCCAAATATACAAGATACTAAAACAAATGGTCGACTGGACCCTAGATTAATAATTTATACAGATCTACACATTCAGAATAAGAGGGAGCTGCACATTTCAGAATAAGAATTTGCAGAGAGCAAAGCTGGTTCCAAATAGCGCAGTCTTTGCAGGCTATTCCTACCAACTTCAAGCAATAAGAAGACACATTTTCAGCTCAACTGCCCTGACTTTCCAAGCCTAATGCTGCCCTGAGATAATGAATTCAAAAAGAGGAATTCAAGTGTGAACACTTTGCAAGGCTCAGCAATGTGGAAAATCCTTTTGTGTACTTTATAATTTTCTGTTTGTTTTAGTCCTGCACAGTAAAAACACCCGCTTTGTCACACGCACATGAGCTGGTTTTAGGGCTAGGTCAAATCTCCCACCTGGCTCCCACCTGTAGAGAATGGGATTCTTCAAGAAAATTTCGTTATTTTTCTGCTGAGATGTATGATGTGGTGAGGAAATGACAAGAACTCTGTGAGCACTATGCCGAGAGTGGTTGACTCTTCATTTTCTGGAATAAGTAAGGCACAGAGCTGAGAACCCAATGGCCCTTGGGGTCTCCTGGGTCCAACCCACAAATACCCTATCTGGTCTAGCCCTGAAGCTTTAGGATAACAAGTTCAAGGAGGGTTCTTGTGGGGGCAACTCACCGAAGAGCCAGAATCCGTGTCTACATATAGAACTGTGACCTCCCCAATTAATTGGAACGTTAATACCAACTATCTAAAATTGTTATCATGGGTCCAAGAAAGAGCATGGGCCTTGAAATTAGACCTGGTCAAAATCTTAATCTAAGTTTGCGACCTGGGGAAAGGTATTTATTTGTCTGCAGAGTGGAGATAATCATACATATGGCCTAGAATTGAAGAGCAAATTAAATGAGATAAACTACAAAATAACTTTATCTAGTTGAGTGCCTGACAAAAATATTTATTCCTTTTTTATATTCCTTTCTCTGTAGATATTTATTTAAAGTGAGTTTGTATGCCTGTTCTCTGAACTTCATCTTAGAACTTTAAAAGACATATAATTGTAATGATGACCTCACTTAATAAGATATGCATATTAAATAATATAATAATAATATATAATATATAAGATATGCATATTAAATAAGATATGCATATTAAATATATATTTATATAATATAAATAATATATAATATATATTAAATAATATATACTTGGTTAGAGTTGCATATGAAATTCTGTAAAAAGTTATACCTAGTGTTTTGCTCATATCTTGGCCAAACTTGTTCAAAGAAATGAATGAGTGATAGTAAATAAATCACTGGGGAATAAATGAGGAGGTGCCCATGGGATACTCACAGGCATATTTCTATTCTCTGAAATTACTGGCAAGTCCTTTGGCATTCCATCTTGGCTATGGTGCCTTAGAAGCAGCAGAAGGGCTCAGATGTCTCACCAGCTCCAGCCCACTTAACTTTGGTGGCATTTAAAGGCTATATCCTGCTCTGCCTCTGCACCATGATACTTCAACTTAAGTGGCAATGATGGTTTACCAACTATATCATTATGGTCTTTCAAAGATCCTTTCCATAGTCCCTGCAGGGAAAAAATGGAAGACCTCCATCTCACTCTAAAATCACACACACTCACACACACACACACACACACACACACACTCCTTGAAGTGCTCTAATCACCACAGAGCACAGAGGACCCAGTGGTAAGTCTCACTATTTATTCAGATTTGGGTTTCTCTACTCAGCAAGAGATATCAGAAGAAAGTATACATAGACAGACAAAAATGACATAAATATCTCAGAGCAGATGGTTTGGGTTAGTGCTCTGGTGTTACATTTGTTTTTGTTTTATATAGATATTTTTCTGTTGTGGTGACTTTGAAGGTCTGGAGAGGGACTAACATATATTACACAAGTGACAGAATAGCACGTGCTTTAGATTTAACCATGCATAATCTTGTCCACTTAGTTTTCTAACCTTAACATTAATAAGACAAAACATGGTCATAGAAAGGTAGCACCAAATTCGGTTCTAGGAGCCCTGTGTTTCAGCCTCACCTCTCTAACAAATAATATGACCTCAAGCAGGAGCAAATCCTATCTGCTCTTGAGGTTTCATTCTTCCCATCTGATACAAGAGAGTTGGATGCGATCAATGATTTTTTCTTTTTCTTTTCTTTTTCTTCTTTCTTCCCTTCCTTCCTCCCTCCCTCCCTTCCTCCCTCTTTCTTTATTTCTTCCCCCCTTTCCCTCCCTCCCTTCCTTCCTCCCTCCCTTCCTTCCTTCCTCTCTCTCTCTCTTTCTTCTTTTCTTTTTTTTTTGAAGTGATGGGATCCTTACAAACTCTTACATAGAAGTTCTACTTGTAAAACATATGGACAAAAAACAACATTGTTTTCTTCATTTTCTCCCTCCTTCTTATTCCAAACCTGGTTGTCAGGAATATAATTTGAGAGTTTACTGGACCAGATGATCTCTAATATACTACCTGGCTATATGAGTCTAAGATGTGTAAAATAAGAGAAGTAGAAGGAATGCTACTTTCCAAAACCTAATTTGGCGTCCTCACACTATACCATCAACCTACTTTAATTGAGCAGTGCTATGTGGACTGTGATTCTCAATCATTTCATGTGCCCAGGCCAGCAGTCACTAATGCCTTAGATAAAAATCTGCTCCATGAACAAAACTTTTGACTGCAGAAATAGCCCTCCCTAGGAGGTAGTAAGCTTGTGCTCACTTGTGTTCAGAAAGGATATGAAAGGGATTTCTGTTCAGTGCATTTAGGCTAAATAGCCATACTCAGAAACATGTTTCTAAAGTACATTTTTCTAACTCTGAGCATCATGTTCTAGTCAATATATGAGCAACATTTACTGGATTCCATAAAATGAAAGACAAAATATATTTCCTTTCCTTCCTTTTTATGGAATAATGGTCAGAACTTTTAATCCATAATAATCTATTATTCCATTATTATGACTAATGCCATAGAACAAAAATTATTTAGTTATCTGGACTCTCACAAAATAGATAGTTTCTATCTATGTCAGGCCATGAATATCCCTACCATTGTCTTCCTTCTTTGTCCAGCCCAACCCTTGATTCTTTCATGTGTGGCCAAGACAAGTGGCCACGTTTGAGGCAGATGGGCACATAAGCTAGAGAGCCACCTCACAGTAGGGATTACAATGTTAGGTCAACCAGGATATGGAGGAACTGGGACTCTCAGCTGGTGGGAATATAAATGGTACAGCCTCCATAGAAAAGAGCTTGGCAGTTTCTTAAAAAGCTCTACATATACTTTTAAATGACCCAGTTACTCTCTCCCCAGATATTTTCTGGAGAGAAATGAAAGCATAGTAAAACGTGTATACAAATGTTCACAGCAGCTTTATTAATAACAGTCCCAAACTGGAAACAACCCAAGTGTCCATGCACAGATGAATAGATAAATGGACTGTGGTATACCCACACAATGGAATGGTCCTCTGCAACAAAAGAGAACAGGCTGTGGATCCATGATCCAATATGGATGAATCTCAAAATAATTATGCTGAGGGAAAGGCACAAAATGGAAAGAGCACACAGTGTTTGATGCCACTTATACAGAAGTCTAGAAAATATAGACTAATTTGTAGGGACAGAAAACAGGCTAGTAGCTGCCCGGAGATGGGGCGGGGTAGGGGGTAGGCAAGAAGAAGTACAAAGGGCATGAGGAAACTAAGGGGGAAATGGATATACTCATTACCTTGGTTATGGTGATAGTTTCATGGGTGAATACCTATGAAAAACTTAAGCTGTATACGTTAAACAGGCTCAGTTTATTGGATGGCAATTAGACCTCCATAAAGCAGGTTTTGTAAACAACCAGGACAAGAGCTAAGAGCTTAGAAGAAAAAGGAGGAGTCCTGCACAGTACATGTAGGATGACTCCCATAAAGCTTTTTTCTAATCACCAATGAAATAAAAATCCAAACAAAACCCTAGTCTCATATTAGAAGAAGACATTCTTTTGGAACCCGCTGCTCTTTGCTCTAAACAACCTGGCGAATATGCGTGAGGTCGCTCTCTAGTTTAGAGTCGAGTTCTGCTCTCCTCTCACGCCTATCCTGAAACTGTTTCTCTTCTGTGCCTTCAGAAACTGTTCCCTGCCCTTTGCTGCTTGCTCTGCCTCTCTCCTGAGGTCCAGATGAAAGCCCTGTGTGCCCAGGCTTTGGTGACAGCCCAGTGAGTCTGCTCCATCTAGTGAGATCCCTGTAGAATGAGGAAGACACACCAGCCCAAAGTCATCATGGAGAGAAGGGAACAGACACAGGCTGGCACAGGGACAGCTCAGCACGGGCTGCCACTCAGTTTCGAGATCCAGATAAGGGAGGCATCTGGGGAGAGGGAGCCAAACTCTGAATGGGAAATGCTGTCGTTGGACTTGACACTTAAGACAGGAAGGGCCAGGACAGATGTAAATGTTCCTTGCCGCAGCGAGACACGAAAAGGCCACGGGAGGCTGGCACCTTTGATTTGGCTCTCATGGCACTAGGAGAAAAGCCAGCAATGCTGGGCTATTTTTAATGTTCAAAGAGCCTAGCAAAAGATTTATGACTACATATACGTAGTGTGGGAGAGATAAATTGGAGCCGGGCTCTCCCGGCTCCAACAGAGGAGTCAGCCTGCCAGCCTGGTCAATAAAGTATTTAAGCCCTGAGTGCTATGTGGGTTGTCATAGATTAAAGTTTGAAAATCTTTTATGGTGTAACAAGGTCCTTAATTATAACTCTGGGCTTTGGAACATTTGCAGGTTGTGCAAACAGCAAGAGTTATGCCACAGAGAACATCCTTGGATACAATACCTTTAAATCCAATGTCCATGAGAGAAAATACTCCATCCTCAAGTTCAGAATTTTGTCCCAGGATAAAGGAGTCTGATGGATTTCTACCATAAAACCTTATCTTGTCTCAACTACACTTGATATTATTTCTCTCTCACACAGAATTCATAGAAACTAATGAGATGGCTGAAGTTCCAAGGTGATTTTGCTTTCAAACCTTTTTTTCCTTTGTCGCTCAGTATTTTGCTAAAACATTCTCGCTCCTTCTGAAATTTAAGATGCATGATAATTTCACTTGCTGTGAATTCACCTGCTGATTAACTTCTCTGACTGGCGGTTACTAGATCAACAACCTCTCTTGGAACAAAGGAGTCTTGAATCTGCAACTAAAAGGACTTGATTAGCTAAATATGTATCATCAACAGATCCTGCTAAAGTAGTTTTGATTCTTAAAGAACTGACATTGGTCTAGAGCAAAGTTGACCTTATCTTTAGGCTCCATGCTTGGGACTCACTTTTAATTCCAACTGTCATATGATCAAGTAAACTCAGAACATCACTAACCCAGTATGTTAGGCCTATATAAATGAATCTGACTTTATAAAATAGAAACTAGACAGGAAGTCCTTAATGATTACACATCCCCACACGAGCTCATCTGGCATCTGTTATCTATAAATTACACAACAGTGGTAAGGACATTAGTAATAACGATGAGGGAATAGGAAGAAATAAAATCATGAGTGTAATATGGACAAGACATGTTTTTTGTGAGGTCTTATGCTGTGTGGGTCTTGTGTGGGGGAGAAAGAGGAATAAGGATCTGGGAATGGAATGAGTAAGATATGTTCATGGGCTTTGTGAGCCAGAGAGATTGGCTGGCTTATATAGGACCGCACGCAAGGGATAAGCTGAACAGGTAATGTGGGAAGGAGTTGGACCAGGGTGCACACATCTGTGGGGATGTCTGGAGGCAGGAATGGTAAGCAACGTTAGTGGAAAACATCAAAGGTAGAGTGCTGCTGAGGAGATGCATAGCATTGGTACTGACAGTACATATGTTCTCTTTTTAAATTTAAATTCAATCATTTAACATACAGTGTATTATTAGTTTCAGAGGCAGAGTTTTGTGATTCATCAGTTGCATATAACACCCAATGCTCATTACATCAAGTGCCCTCCTTAATGCCCATGGTACATATGTTCTTACATATGGTTGAGATTCAAGTCGTTTTGTGTATTCTCTAAGATATCCTAAAACCAAGGCCATTTGATGACTTCTACTGTTGATCATTATCTCATATGTGACTTACATTCCCTGTTTAGATTGGATAAGGCCTTTGTTCATCCTTCTTTAACATACCTCATTGGGATGGACCAGAACTCAGTTCACTGAGGATGTTCAATAAATACTTATTATTAGGTACCCTCAATACATCCTGAGAGATATATAAGAATGTCCATAATTGGTTTAATTTCAGATATATATTTAGGCATATGCTCACACACTACACACACACAAACATCCCTGCACAATAAAAAATCACTTTCTGATAATCACCAAGTTTTTGCATAACTAAGCTGGATGGCTTGTCACCCAAGTCTCAATTCCTAGCTGTAATTTATTTTCAGTGCACTGATAATTTTCCTGGCATAAGAGCACTCTTTTCAGACTACATCAAAAGCAGGATCTCATGGAAGAGCCATTATTCAGAACAGGCATTTGAAAGATAGCATAATACTTGTAATCTCCATACATACATGGACTGAAGATGTAGGAGTTAATTGTATTCAATTACGCTCGTAGTCAAGATCACCTAATCCTGAGATGGCTCAGTTTTTAAGTGTAAAATTATATTTCCCTGATGCAAAAATCTTCCTCTGATGTGATATATCTTAAGCCCCCTCTTACTCATACATTTTTAGAACAATTAGCTTCTATTATAAATATGACTTTATTAAAGAAAACAGGGCCTATAAGTCAGTATGCCATTCCCCCTTCGGCCACTAGGTGGCCAATACTAATTAAGGGCTGTTATTCATCACTGAGAGGTGAATTCTTCCGAGTGGGCCCTGGAGATTGTGGCTATTTTTTCTGGTTTGATGTAAGGTTCTTATGGTCTCAAGGCTAGTTTTACTTACCCTGATGACTGTGTTCCTTCCCCCAATTCCATCTCCCTACTTCTCTTTCAGAGCAAAGTGCTTCTTAATCCAAATGCCAGTCCCTAGACATGTTTCATAAATCAAGAGGCTCATTTTCTTAAAGCTTAACCAAGTGACTTGTCAGGAAGTTCTTATTTCTCAAGAGCTCAGGACTCATGGGAGTCTTGGAATTTTCCCTTAGTGAGCTATCATTATGCAGGGATTTCTCTCCCCGCACTGCCTAAAAAGTCTCTTCTGCATCTGCCTATAAAACATCCTCCAGGCTCTCCCTCCTCAGTCCTTTCCCCAGCATCATAATGAAAAGGCACAGCACCCTGTAACAAACGCTTATCAAGACTCAAGGGCTTCTAATTAATTCACTGTAATGCTATTTCTTATATCAATTAAGTCCTGGGGAACCCGCAGCTCCCTGTCAAGGCCAGCTCTTCACAACTGCAGAGTGGGAGACTTCCATGCAGGAAGTGGTTATATATAGGGTCTTGATGGCTCAGACCTCGAGCATCCCCCGCCTTGCCTAGCATGTGGCCATTATCCCTTGCTCTGGGGCCTCAAATGATCTTGAGTAAAGTGTTTCCCTGAGGTCACGCAATCAAGAATGGGATTTTGATTCCAGATGTTCTTTGTGAGAATGTATTATTATACCCCACATCTCTGGATGTGGCTATACTGATCAGATGTAGTACGTCCTTGAGAGGCAAACACACCCAGATGTAGGTTTAAGAGACCAGGGAAGCAGTCAAAGAGGAGCAAGAACGAGAGTCACATCAGAAAGAAGGCAATGGAGGTGCCTGGGTAGATCAGTCAGTTAAGTGTCTAACTCTTGATTTCGGCTCAGGTCATGATCTCAGGGTTGTGAGATCAAGCTCCATGTTGGGCTCTGCATTTGGTGTGGAGCCTGCTTAAGATTCTCGATTCTCTTTCTCCCTCTGTCATCCCGAGCACTCCTCAAGGAAGGAAGGAAGGAGGAAGGAAGGAAGGAAGGCAGGCAGGCAGGCAGACAGGCAGGCACTGAACCCAGAGAAGTCAAAATATTGAGAACAAGTTTTTAGGGAGAAGGGCAAGCTAACTCTATAAAGGGCACGTAAGGGACCAGCTCAATCCACTACCATTTTGCCCAGGATACAGAAGCTTCACAAGACTATTCCTTCTTTTTCTTACTTCATTTCCCAATCCCCAGTTCCATATGCAGAACAGCATTCTGAGAACTCATCCCCCCTATGATAAATCCACACAGACCCTTAGGACCTCTTGGTTGGAGGTACGTCTCAAATCTTCATGCCTAGGGCTGGACTATGCAGGTGCGAAGTCCACCCAGTTTCACTTTACCCCTGAAAAAACTTCCACTGTGAAGGGCAGGTCTAATTTGGAGTTGACAACAGCAAAAAGGAAAAAAGGTAACCCTCCCTCTAGTATCACCCAGCACTGCCATGGAGAAAACACAGCCACGGGCTTCTTTAGGTTTCTCTAAATGATACATTTTAAACAATCACACCCAACTTCAAGGCAAAAATGCAGACACAAAGTAACATATCCAAGGTTACCAAGCTGGATGATAGCAAGGCTGAGGGGATCCATGCTCTTGACTCAATCATATAGGATGTTCATTATCTCCTATGACTTGCAAGACACTTATTCAAAACTCACATCTTTGTCACCATGTTTCTTGATTCAAGGATTAGGATACATGGACAGAAAAATGGGATGGGATCCTTGAAAATCCAGGACAGTTTTAGCTGTTGGGATGACAGAAAAGCAAACTGCCATTTCTTTCTATATGCTCCTGCTGTTACTCTTAAAACAGTTTTAGGAAAAGTTCCTTCCCTCTGTGTAGTGATAAACACTCCAGAGTATACAAACTGGTTCTGGCTCACATTTGGTAGTGAGAAGAATCCTTCCATTTTGGATTTCCATCTCCGATGAGCAAGAAATTTTTCTTTTTTAGGAATGAGCCCAGGAAAACTCTCTTTCACTTCTCCTAGGGATTTTACAGACCTAAGGCTCTTGGAAAACAAATCCAAGCAAGTTCAGAGGCACTTGCGCAAATAGAGACAGTAATCTATAGGCTTGCTTTCTGTGTTTTAAAGCCCGACTAGTTCATCTAATTCATTTCCTTTTCTTCCTGCACATGCAGGTAGATTGCATTTCCCAGCATCCCTTGCAATTAAGTGCAGCCAAGTGACTGAATTTTCATTTGCAAGCAAGACAAGAGAGGATTGCACGGTGCTAAGGAGTGAGAAGACACAAGATGGGAAAAAAGGCTGTCTAACAGTATGGCTGTGTGGGAGAGACCACCCACCATGCACACTGCAGTCCACCACTGATTAGATTACTAACAGTAACTTCCTTGAGAATTTGAAAGAAAGATACAGAAAGAGTATTTATTTAGCAATGAGAGGAGAAGCAGAGAGACAGGAAACCACTAATTAGCATTAATAATACAACTCTAAGACAGGAGGAGTGACCAAGAAACCCACCCATCCAGGTCTCTTGATCCTTGACTATGGCTCCAGTTCTTTCCTGAGGTAGTCAGGACTCCTTCTGTGTTCTCACAAAGTTCAGGCAAATTGTAGCGATCCTGATATTCTTACAATAAGCCTCCATGAACCTGAGTTAACCTGAGTATGTCTCTGCTTCCTACAACCAAAGGACTCTCTGATTAATGCAAATAAGCTAGCAGCCACCTGCAGCCATATCTGATCCACTCATTGGCCACAGGGCTACACATTTGTCTTCGGCAGGCTTCCACTGGGTTAACAGTAACGGATAGTTCCTCAAGAGGAGAAATATCAGCTCCAGTAATTTGAAAAATCTCCCATAGTTGTTAGTGCAGTGTTAGGCTCTCCACTTACATAGAACTGCATTGTTGTTTTCAGGGTTAATGATTCCCAGGGTTAATTATTACAATCTTTCTTTTATAGGAAAAAGTGCGCTGAGCTTAATTCTACGTACCAAACAAATCTGTTTTCATATGTGCAGATTTGGACACTTATAATACTGTTAAAATGACCACAGCACAAATTAACTTTGAAAAATATTGCTAAACTTTAAAGGGAGTTAATAATCTTCAGAATCCTAGGGCTTCTTGAATTTTAATAAATCTAAGAATTGAATTTAGTACGCAATATACCATGTAGCAACCAATCTAGTGCTTATTTTTAACAACAGATTTTATAAACAAGTGACTAAATGGACTTTGGGCCAAATAAATTACCATCTTTTTTTATTTTTTATATTTTTTTATTACCATCTTTTTTATAAGTAAAGTTTTACTAGAACACAGCCATACCCACCTATATATCATTGTCTATGTTTATGTTTATGGAAGAGTTGAGTAGTTGTGGTAGAAAATGTCTAGCCCCCAAAGCTTGAAACTATTTACTATTTAGCCCTTTACAGAAAAAAATTCTGCCAACTCTTGGATGGAAAAAAATTATGTTAACCATTTTCCCTATCCTCATCATATTTTCCATCACTGTGTCCTCTTCCTTCATTCCTGGTATGCCTACTATGGTCCAGATACTCAGTCCCCATCCTCTGCCTGTGGCAGGAGCCCTCAACACATCTCCTGTCATCCATTCCTCACCCCCTTGCCTGAACCACTGCTATGAGGATCTCCTCCATAAGACCCAATCAGCTAAGATACCCTCAATAGCATCCACCCAAGTTTCAAAATGACATAATCCCTGCCTTTAACTTTGAGAGGTCATGAGAAAAAGAAAGAACCCTTCCCAGGGGAAGATTACAAAAGTATAATGGAAGATAGGTTCGTGACATATCGACTAAAGCATTTTCCTTGGAAGCCCGAAGAGAAAGGATGAAGGTGGAGGGGTTAGGGAAGGAAGGCAGTACAGAAAGCTAATGCCTTCTGATGTTTATGCTTCCTCTACATGCAATAGTTCCTTTGCAGCATAGTCAGACATTTAATATCCTTTATTTGGGCATGGAGGTGGAGAAAGATTGTACAAATCCACTTATTCAAGGTAGTGGTACTATGCAACAAATGTTTTATTATTTCTATAGCAACTTAAAAGCCCAAAAGGACTAGATGCAGCATTCTTTAAGCATAGCACTTAATATTATTAGAAATCTTTCCTTGTTCTAACATGCAATCAAACACTTCTTCAAAGCTATTAACCCAAAGCCTAGTTGTGATTACCTGGGTGAATGAGGATGATAGTCAGTCTCTGACCAGATGGGTGTCCTAAAGGTATGGGTGCCATTTGGCTGCATAGATATTTCTCCATGGCTGCATTTCCCCAATCTGACTGCTAATTGTAATCGCTTTTAAAGAGATACCTTTTCTAGCAAAATATGATAGCATTAGCTCAAATCCATGTCAATATAATTAAGTTTCAGTCTGTCCTATCACAGATAATGGCTGAGTGGATTTTCATTAAATTTGAAGGCTATGTGTCATATGATAAAATTAATTTGGGGGAGTGGTTGAGGGTGTCACTACAAAAATGGAAGTGCAGTTATTCTCCAGAGCAGCTGCATTAAGATAAGATGGGAGGTCTAGGAGCTCGGTCAGAAGAGACAGGCCGCAAGTACTGAGAAAACAAGGAATGGCTTCAAATGAGTCTCAGACTGAAAGTCACAGCACCAGACACTCTTAGGGGCAGCTGCTGCTTTTCAGTGGGGCTGCTTCTCACGTGGGCAACTCTATGCAAGAGTGTCCTGGCATGCAAATACCAGGATATTTATTTATGCTGATATAAATATCAGCTGATATTTATTTAAAGGTAATTAACAATTGTAGCAACACTGCCAAGGCTGGTGAGTTTTTTGTTCATTTGTTTGTTGTTGTTAAGATTTTATTTATTTATTTGACAGAGAGAGCACAAGCAGGTGGAGCAGCAGACAGAGGGAGACAGAGAGGGAGAGGCAGGCTCCCCATGGAGCAGGGAGCCCGCTGTGGGGCTCGATTCCAGGACCCTGGGTTCATGACCTGAGCTGAAGGCAGAGGCTTAGCTGACTGAACCACCCAGGCGCCCTGGGAGGTGAGTTCTTGATCATTTAAGAAAGAAACTGTGTGTGGGCACCTGGATGGCTCAGTGGGTTAAGCCTCTGCCTTTGGCTCAGGTCATGATCTCAAGGTCCTGGGATTGAGTCCCGCGAGCCCCGCATTGGGCTCTCTGCTCAGCAGGGAGCCTGCTTCCTCCTCTCTCTGCCTGCCTCTCTGCCCACTTGTGATCTCTCTTTGTCAAATAAATAAATAAAATCTTAAAAAAGAAAGAAAGAAAGAAAGAAACTGTGTGGATCGATATGGACATATGGACAAAAAAGGACCTATAGTGATTGTTTTCAGATTGTTTCCAGTTTTCAGCCTGGCAGTTTGTGACCCATTCAGTTTTATCAAGGACATTCCAGAACAGCTGAACACTGATTCTCTTTTCTCTGATATGTGGTGGGCAATGGTCATAAAATGTTTTAGATGAATTAGTCTCTCCTGGTCACTTAACCAGCACGTGAAATGGAAAAAAACAAAGGTGATAATGTTAGGGAAGCGAGGCTGATGCCCAGCTTGCTACAAAACAGGTTTGGTTAACTTTCTCATCTTCAGGGCGCCTGAGTGGCTCAGTGGGTTAAAGCCTCTGCCTTCGGCTCAGGTCATGATCTCGGAGGTCCTGGGATCCAGCCCCGCATCGCGCTCTCTGCTCAGCAGGGAGCCTGCTTCCCCCCCTCTCTCTGCTGCCTCTCTGCCTACTTGTGATCTCTCTCTCTCTGTCAAATAAATAAGTAAAAAAAAATCTTAAAAAAAAAAAAACAAAAAAAACTTTCTCACCTTCAGCTGCATCATGTATTAACTTGAGGGGAAAGTAACCCCTTCTTGTCTTAGCCAAGGCTGTCTGGTCACAGGAAACAGAAGTGCTTCAGAGCCATTTCAGGAAGAAGGAAGATTTGAACTCAAGGGCAGGACCTGACCTGGACATGGGAAGGCCTGGCTTCCTGGGATGCTCCTCTCCATGTGTTTCCTTACCACTTCACTTCTGCCAGCCAGTTTGCTTTGCTTTGCTATGCACATGGTCTAAGAATAGCCACCCCATGTCTGTGATCCATCCAGTTTCCCAGTTAAAGTAACAACAAGTAATTTCTGTATCAGGTTCACAAGACAGAACATCTGACTGCTCAGCCCAGCTTCCTTCTGAATCAGCCACTCACTCCTGCAGCAGTCAGGTTTGGGTGTAGGAGATGGAGAGGAGGGAGGAGGCTGGGGAAGGGGCTTCACATTATATAAGCGGAAGAGTCAAGACTGGGCAGGATGGATTGCCTGGTCAGTGGGAGATGTGAGGCATATTTAGATGTATGCTATACCATCAGAGGCAGTCACAGAGGTTAGGCTCCTGTGAATCAGCCAGTGCTCAGAGTAGATGTAAACACCGGGGATACACTCATTTCATGCCTATTTCCACATTGTGTTAGCTGAGAAGAATCTGGCTGAAGGTAAGAAAAAGTCCAATTCAACTTGGCTTAAAGAATAAGGATTTTTACTGGCCCCAGAACTGGAAGTACAAAAGTAAGGCAGGCTTTGGGAGTAAACTCCATGTAGTGGCTCTAGTTCTGTGTCCCTGTAATTCTCTGCTATCTCCATGTGTCACCTTCATTTTTCACACTGATAACAAAATACCACATTTGGCAATATCCAGAAAAAAGAAAGAAACATATTTTCTTCTTTGTCCTAAGAGGAAGAACACGTTACCTAAGCACTAGAAAACTCTCTCTTTTCTGTGTGATTTTCCCAATTAGAACAGGTACCCATTTATGAATCAGTCCTTGTGATCAGAAACTGATGAATGCCAGAAACAGATGAGCTTATACCTGGATGTCTAGACTAATCCAGGGCATGAGAGCATGAGAATGAATGAGAAAACACCCACAGTGCCCATTACATCCACATGGTGGGGAAACCACCCACGATCCTCATCCTTCTGATTCCTCTTGTAACGGTGATACAGAAAAATCCATTCGTTTAAGAAAGAATGGAGCTGTCTCTTGGGGTGCCTCGGTGGCTCAGTTGGTTAAGCATTCAACTCTTGATTTCGGCACAGGTCATGATCTGAGTTGTTATGGGATTGAGCCCCGTGTTGGGGGCTCTGTGCTCAGCAAGGAGTCTACCTGTCCCTCTCCCTCTGCTCCTCCCCACCGCTAGCTCGTGTGCATTCCCTCCCTCTCAAATAAATAAAATCTCTCTCAAAAATTAAAAAAAGAAAGAAAGAAGAAAGAAAGAAAGAAAGAAGGAAAGAAAGAAAGAAAGAAAGAAAGAAAGAAAGAAAGAAAGAAAGAAAGAAAGAAAGAAAGAAAGGAAGAAAGAAAGAAAGGAGAAAGCAAGCAAGCAAGCAAGCAAGTGAGCTATCTCTTAAAAATAATCCTTTCCCGGGGCGCCTGGGTGGCTCAGTGGGTTAAGTGTCTTCCTTTGGCTCAGGTCATGATCCTGGGTTCCTGGGACTGAGTCCCACATTGGGCTCGCTGCTCAGGGGGAGCCTGCCTCTTTCTCTGCCCCTCCTTGCTGCTCATGCTCACGCTCACACACTCTCTCAAAAAAATAAATAAAATCTTTAAAAAAAATTAAATTAAAAAATAAAAGCAATCCTTTCTCATCATTTATATATGTCTGAAATTCCCTTAGCATAGAATAAGTAGTATTCTTCCACTTTCAAGAAGACAGGGCTAGGATTTCCATTTAAAATGTGTACACATAAGATATGAATGGGGAGTGTGTGGGTGGCTCAGTAGGTTAAGCTTCTGCCTTCCGCTCAGGTCATGATCCTGGAGTCCTAGGATTGAGTCCCACATTGGGTCAGGCTCCCAGTTCTGCTCAGCAGGGAGTCTGCTTCTCCCTCTTCCTCTGCCCCTCCCCTTGCTCCTTCTCTCTCTCTCTCTCTCTCTCACTGTCTCACAAATAAATAAAAAATATTTTACTTTTCTTAATTTGTTGTTTTTTAAATAAAAAATCTTTAAAAAATATGAATGACTAACATAAAATTCAGGCATTTAGATTTGCTATAACATCATGAGAAAGAACATGAAAGAGGAATAAAATACTATATTTAGGACCAGTCCGATCACACGTGACTAAGCAGTAGATAAGCCTTCAACAGTAACATAATCTAAGTGATCTCACTCTTGTCTTCCATACGCTCTCACCACCACCAGCTTTGTCCCTGTCGTTTGGCTCATGTGTCCACTTCTCCTAACAGTCATTGATGTGCGGTGAACAATGATTCTGACAGTGACTGACTTCAGAAACCCTGTAATGAGTCTTCCGCAACTTGAGGAATCTGCTTCTTGGGACACCAAAATAAGGTGACACCTCGATGCAAGTTAAAGAGGTAACAGGAGAGGGGTCCAGGCCACTGGACCTGAGGGATATAATGACCTGACCTATAAAGACCTGAGGGATATAATGGACAACTTTACCAATGACAAAATCTCATTGAATACTGGTCCTGACCACGTACATTCATGGAAAGATCAGCCAAGTTTAGTTCTAAATGGCAGAAAAGCACCTTAAGCCCACTCTGGACTCAAATGCATGATGGCTCTGTGCTGAAACACCAGCTACATATCAAAGAGTGTATTTTGGGGAAAAACATATCCTGAGCAACTTCTCTTTCTCAAACTTTTCCAAGATCACCAATGCCCAGAGCACACGATCACAAAGTGTGCAGTCATTCTCCATGGGGTTCTATAATAGATGTGCTATCTCTGGGATTTTTGTCTTTATACTTCAGTAAACTGACAAACACCCAAGTTTTTCCTGGGTCTCTGAGACAAGTCATAAATGTCATCTTCACTATGTTTCTTCATCAATCAATCCTGTCCACATCTGTCGTCCAGTGAAGCGGAAGCACAATGGGAGACAGGGAAGCGGGAGAGGCTGCCCCGAGCAGGCGAGGAGTGCCCAGACCCCATTCATGGATAATCAGCACTGAAGGCACAACTTGGGCTCATGGCCATGGGCAGGAAGAGCCACCAGCAAAGGCAAGAATCAGCTCCTGCGTGTGCTTCTGCTGCGAAGGATAATTATCTGATAGCACGAATCAATGCCTGGGAATGTCATTTTAGGGGAGCATCGCAACATGAGAGGAAAGCTCATAAACTCAGGAATTCAGACCAAATTCAGACAAGCTTCTAGTGTTTCATTTATAAAATGAAGATAATATTAGTCCCCTGATAGCACTGTGTGAGGAAAAAAATAAGTCAGGAAATAAATAGAAAATTCATCATTCAGCCCCTAACACCGGGTAAGCATTCAGAAAAGCAGCCATACTTACCATTTTTGGAAATAATGCCTAACGTGTCCCTTCTTGGAAACACAAGCCCATGAAAATGCGTTCATACTTGTGAAATTAAAGTAACACACCAATAAGCAGTAAGAAATAACAAAGAGATCCTTAAAAGCAGGCTTGGGGTGGAGGATTCCCATCTGCAAATGCATGCTGTCATCACAAAAAAGGGGTGACCTTGGATAATGCCTGTGCCCATGTAACTCTGTGGATGAATGTTACATGTATCTCTTAAAGCTGTTCATAACCCAGGTTTAGCAGCTGTGATTATATATACACTTCTCTAAGCAAGAAGTTTCCAGGGCTGATTCCACAGACATGAAATAAAGGTGATGAAGTGGTGGGGTATGTGGCATGGAGAAGACTCAATGCACTTTATCCCGGAGATGACCTGGGAAGTGACGCATCCAGAGTACAGGTGTGAGGAGGGATGAGAGAGAGAAGTACAGAGATTTTACATCAAATATTTTAATCACTTACCTGAATTTCAAGTCACTTTGGTCACTAGCATCACAATAACTCTTTGGAGAATTTGTCACTCAGGACCAGTCTCCAAACCTTCCTATCCACACAGCTCTTACATTCAACCCCAAGGAAGTAGGGTGGAGACATGAAGAAAAATGAGGCAGAGGAAAGCATGGCTGCTGTCTGCAGGTGCACAGGCTGCGCACTGCATTATTCTGGGAGGACCATTCTAATCGGAGCATATGTGAACAGCACCTCACTGAGTTGGATCCGGCAGGATATACAAAATTATAACCAGAGGTCCTGTAAATTTTAACACTGCAAGTCACCTGTGCCAACCCGCCACCTGCCACTAACAAACACATCTGAACAACCGGCACCTCAAGCTTCAGGGTGGCTATGTGACTCTGAACCTCCAGTAAGTACTCTCAAGATCCAGCCAGCATCAGGAATGGCCTCTAGTCCCTCAAGGGAGTTCTCATCTAACAAACCCCTTATCCCTTTGCCATGAAGTCACAGTTATATATTTGTCTAAATGAACATTGAGTGAAGTCACACTGGTGAAGTCACATTGTGAATGTGAATGTGAAGTCACATTGAAGTCACATGTGAAGTCAATGTGAAGTCACATTGGTGAAGAGAGACCAATTGTAATTACCCAAGGGAGCTATTTGTCTTTAACCCCAATATCTAGGTATGTTCCATGAAACAGACAGTCCCATTAGCTGAAGCCACTGAAGGCCATTACAAGGATGGAATATCTCGATCCCCATCTGATAATGGATGCCAAAGGAAAAAAAAAATAAGCATCTTTTTTTTTGGGGGGGGGAAGGAGAGAAGGAAAGTGGAGGGGGAGAGGGAGAGAGAATCTTAAGCAGCTTCCATGCCCAGTACAGAGCCTGACACGGGCCTTAATCTCATGACCCCGAGATCATGATCTGAGCCACAATCAAGAGTCGGACACTCACTTAACTGAGTAAAACACCCAGGTTCCCCATAATATATATTAAACTTTTTGAGGGATCCAATGTTGGAAATGATCAATTAAAAACCATGATACAGAAAAAATTCATTATTCAGGAAAAGCTAATGTATACACTTTCTGAATTGAGATCAAGAAAGATTCTTTCTAAAAGAATTAAATTCTTTTAGATTCTAAATAGAATTTAACCACTGTTTTTTTTTTTGGGTTGTTGTTATAGATATCACTTAAAAACAAAAAGGAATCCACCATCAGATAAACACTACTAGTACAACCAAAGGAAATTGAAATTGATTCTGCTCTAGCTTGCACTAAGATCAACAAATTTCATTTATATAGAATCCCATTGCTTTGACTCAAGGCTGGATGGGATACAAAGTAACTATTTTAATAAAATCTAATTCTGCAGGGAAAAAAAATCATCACCCTAGATTTATGCCTCAGTTAGTGTGAGAATAAGTCTGACAGAGCCATTATATGTTATTCTATATACGTAGCTGCTTTCATTGAAGTTACTTCAAGATGTTGCCCTACCAAAGCAATGGAATTTTTTTTTTCAAAAAAAATTAAAAATAGGGAATTGCTGCTATAAAACATATACATCGCAAAGGACTCATATTCTGCATTTTTCTTAAACCACTTACCATAAAACCTTCATTTTTTATGGCCAACTTGGTGCTGATTTCATGATTTGCAGCCAGAAACAACTGATTTCACAACATCAGTCAGTCATAAATCTTAAGAACCTAAGTTCCGAATCCCAAAGCAGTGCCCAGAGACACAAATGAGATTTCTTCCCACAAAGTGTGACTTTTGTTTGCAGCTTTGATTAAAAGGAACAAAGTTGAGAAAAACGGCAACCGTGTTCCGCTTTTCAAATATTTAGGAAAACATTTAAACACTTTTTTCCAAACGTACATCATGACTAGGGTAGAGCTCTGGGAGTGGACCTGCTCAAGGCTGTCACCTGGGGACAGTGACACATATTCCTAAGGAGGAGGGTAGCTATGCCCTCTGTGGTGTCTGTCAAGCCCCTTATGGGAGCCAGCATTTATTTTATCATGTGGTTCCCTTTAAGAAAGACACTGACATCTGGCTGGCTCAGTCGGTAACAGCACGCAATTCTTGATTTTAGAGTGCTGAGTTTGAGTCCCAAAATGGGCACGGAGATTACTTAAAAAAAAAGGCAGACACTGATGTGCTGCAATGGGTCCTAAGAGTGATCAGGACCATGAAGAGTGTGGGGAATCTGGTGCAGGGGGATGGCTGAGCTAACTTAGGCCTCTTGCCCTGTGTTAGAGTGGGTAGGGGGTAGGGTGTTGGGAGGTAAGAATGATCTGTGTTAAAAATTGTCACTTAAAAAGGAGGATTAGGTTTTATCTGTGTCAGCCAGAAAGGTGTGAAGAGGAAAGAGCTTTATAATTGAGGACACGATTAACTGATGATAGAGGGTCAAGGAATTCAGCAGTTAAGAGGTAGGTCACTGGTAGTGTTAGTAATACATGTGTGGTGGACTGAATGGGGAGAGGCCAGATGTGAGTACAGGGTGAAAAGCCAGAACCCATGAGTATGCAATTATTGTTCCAGACTCTTAGACTGAAGTGGAGAGAGTCTTGCCAGAGGAAGAGAACAAAGGTGGGTGTAAATGCAGACAATGTGTTTGGTATAAACTGAGGGGTGATGAGGAGGGTGGGGTCTCTGAGGCAGCAGAGAGTAGAGACTGTCATCTATATTCTTCACTATGGAGGCACAGGGACAAGACATATGTTCTATATAGGGACACAGACGGTCATCTACATTCTTCACTATATTCTGCATAGACAGACCTCTAGGAACACAAGACACCAGACATTTTGTAGCAAGAGCATTGGGACAAATCACAGGACATGAGAAGGAATGTTGGTACTCGGCTCAAAGGCTGGGGCAACCAAGGGGTTGGCGATCTTAGAGCACTGGGTGCCTACAGTAGATCAGGAACTGCACTAGCAGGTTTTGTTCTGCTTAGTTCCTTTGGATCCACTTTCACATCCAGTAATATCAATGAGCAGGTACAGCATCTATGATTACCTTGAGTCTGAAAAACCACAGAACTAGGAAAGCTAGGATAATGTCTCTTTCTAAGATTATCAGTCACCTCTGAATCCACAGGGATGGGCACTGATTCAAAGACCTAATTGTTTACAATGAGATAAGATTCTTCAAACCAGATGTGAGTCTAGCTCATTCTGTGGAAAGCAGCATTGCTCTCAGGAGAGAGCCTAAGTAGTGGACACTTTCTCCTAACAGACAGCTTGGATAGTTATTGGTTTACTTGGAGCATTCTGTAACATGGCTGTTCAAGGAAGACTTACACAAGAAAAGTATGTATGTACATAAGAGATGGCAAGTCATCTCACCAACAGTTCTCTCACCATCCTTCGTCTCTTGGCTTTCTGATTGCCTTCTTCTATCCTGTGTCTTGACCAAGTGCCCTTCTGCCAAACCAACCAACACACAAATTTAGAAATACACACCACTCAAAAAAGCCCCTCAGTTACATCTTGAGAAGCACCCACTTCAAACCAACCTGCCTGATCTTTCCACTGAAGAGACAATAGAATCTATAAACTCAAGGGCCAGAGAGTAAGATGGCTGTGGGCGATATCTGAAACTTGGGATTTGGAAAAATAGAAATTAGGAATAGCTGCATGAGTATGAGAAACCATTGGGTTTTTTTCTGAATACAGTTCCAAATTCAAGCCAGGCTAAATCAATACCAAAGTACTGAGAGGAGTCAGTTTTAGATGGAATCACCAAAGAAATACAATCCCATTCTCTTTTTTTCAAATGTCAGTATCTTTTGACTTTCCAAACAACAATGACAACAACCCCCCCCTCCACTGAGATATGATATTTTATTATTTTATAAGATTTGAGATTATGGTGTAGTGATCTAGGCATAGAGTCACCATGGCCTGATAGAGAATGCAGCATAGATACTAAGGAATGGTATATACTCTCTCTTGAGTTTTTGCACACAGTTAATCTAGCTAGCTTCCTAGGGATTACCCTCCAGATAAAGAATTTACTCATTGTGACAGCACAGTGGAGCAGTAGGAAGATTTTGGGTCTGGGTTTTGGAAGACTGAGCTCTAGTTCCTTCTCTACCACTAAGGCCGGTGGGGGTGGGGGGAGGTTGAAGGGTTCACTTACTGCATTCCCTTGTGGTTTAGGTTGCTTAATCTTAATCTTTGGGATCTGAGTCTCCAGAAGTAAGGTCCAAGTTATGACCTTGTCTTTGTATTTAGAGATAAGATTTGCAAATATAATAAGATAACACATTTATATTTAGATAATAAATAAAGAAACTATGGTATGGGGCAATACAAGTGACTAATGAATGGTAAATACATAATTTGAAGGCAGACAAAGATCACTATGAGTTACATTTCTTGTCAAGGTGAGATTTGCTTTGCATATGAATAGAATGAGACACTGGAAGGTGGAAGTGAAATTAATGGAAGAAGAGGGGAAGGGGAAGGAGAAGGAAGGGGGAGGGGGAGGGGGAGGGGGAAGGAGAGGGGGAAGGAGAAGGAGGAGAGGGGGGAGGGAGAGGAGGAGGAGGAGGAGGAGGAGGAGGAGGAGGAGGAGGAGGGGGAGGAGGAGGAGGAGGAGAAGAAAGCCAGGTCAAGATGGTAAGATGATGGGGGTTATACTTGTGGACGATTTTCTGATGGGGGTTATACCTGTGGACGATTTTCTAATCTAGCTTTTGTCATCAAAGCTCTTTTCCTGCCTTGTTTCTCACCATATATTGTCCAAGAGGCAAACATCCCTAGTGTTTGGATTTATGCAAAAGGGACTGTCACTGGTTTGCTCTCCAGGATCATGGAGGCTGGCTGCCAATGCAAGGGAATGGTAAAGTCTTCCAAGGGTCTGAGCACTGCAGAGAGTAGTAAGCCTTCTCAAAAGCACTGGTTTTATTATAAGGCAATTTGGATAAAAAGCAAACTGTCTTGAATTTAAAGCCATACAAGTGGAGGTGATTAAACCTGCATGATTAAATTTCAGAAATTAAAAACCTATAAAAAGCAGTCTAGCAAAAAGATCTGTCTTGTACACCTTTTAACCGTTAATCTGAATGCTCTTTAGCTATCCAGTACCACTTCACTCTTTACTTCATCTTTTTGGTTGCTCAGGTCAGGAGGTTTAGATATCTAGGACGAGGAGAATCAAACCAGAGAAGTCTGATCCATTTCTCCCCTTCTTTCACGAAATTTTTTTAATGATTCAGGAGAAGAGGTACAGATGGAAGAAAGGAAGCTGAAGGTCAAGAGACTAGCCTAGCAGGAATGAATGGCTTATGGGAGAGATTTATACTCACACTGCATTTTCTAACTCAGTCAGTGAATTGGTAAAAAGTCATCTCTCAATCATCCAGTCCTGTGATATAGTGACCCCATGAGGGTGAGCAGAATTTTAAGCCCCAATTTGGGAGGAGCACTGTGAGAAATTCCTTTTCAACCTGTAAGCTGCCAGAGGTGACCATAGCAGCTCTGATATACGAGCCTCAGTGGCAGAAGGAAACTGACTGGATCCTTGGGGCAAACAGCCAAAAGTCTGTCGGCTCCTCCTACAGGACGTGAGATGGGGAAGTGTACATGGTAAATCAAACCTCTGATGGGCCACCCAAGACTAAGCCTTTCCTACAGGTCACAAAGCCCTAAAACATGAACAGTAAGGAAAAACTTCAATTGTGGGAGAGAATAAAGAAATTACTCTATAATCATTTGTGTCTTACAGTAATAATAGGCAATATTTTATTCTTTTTTCATAATAAAATAACACACCTTTTTATAATTGATGTCTTCTTATATTTGATGAAATACAGTATAATTCTGTTTGAAGACATCAAGGTGTCTTGTTTGTTTGTTTGTTTGTTTGTTTTTAAGCCTGAGGAAACTCCAGGTTTTCCCCTATAGGGCTTATAGGTACTGGTTGAGTTGGAGGAGTGGAAGTGTGTGTGTGTAGGGCTGGTTTCCAAGTAATCTGTCCTGAAACAATGTTTGCACAGCAAGCTCACAGTTTTAACTTAGATTTTCCATTTGAGGATATTTGTGGGAACACAAATGCTGATCAGCAGCCTTGTCTTAAAAGTGCATTGGTGTAGCAAAGCTGCTAATATTTTAGTTTATGTTTGTTTGGGGGAGTTGATGCATCAAGGGGCCTTTGTTTCCCTAAGTATTCCTTCTGTGAAGGGGTTACAGGGAACGGTAAGAAAGGAAGGTTTGGATCTAGAAATGTCATGCCTAGTTTGAAAAACCATTTTCAATGAGAAGACTCAACCTCACAATTAACATGGTCATGATACTAAATTGTATTAAAAGGAAAGGATATATTTACTTTTATTTTAGTTTACTTTCCATAAAAAGGATAGAGGTTTTAAAAAATGAATAAGAAGACACAGGCCTACAAAATACAGTCAAACTCCCTAGCCAGACACTGAGGGCTTTCAGGATATGCCTCCTATCCAAGTGATTAACTTTTCTTTGATCTCTCGTTTTTCAGGACCCAAGATGGCATTCAAACACAACTTTTTGTTAATGCTACTCTTTGTAACAGGGATATTCATCTCTTCATCAAACCCTATTCATCTTTTAAAGTCCACTTTGCCCAGCACCTTCTCATTGACAACCCCTCTGATCCTCCAAGATGGAAGAATATCTGCCACCTTTCAAAATCAACAGAGAAATGACACACCTCTCCAACTCTCCTATAGCATTTGTTATCTATTTTGTGTTGCGATAACTTATGGACCTATTCTTTCCCCTACTAGACTGTAATAGCCTGAGACAAAGGATATTTTTATGACTTCTTGTAAGGAAGTCATCACAACTTAGGTCAAAGTTGGTAGAATTCAGTCATACCTGCACATTTCTGATAGAGTGGTGGAGGAGAGTCCTCCCACAGTCTTTCTGCAAAAGGAGCTGAGAAGAGATTCCTCAGAGAGAACTCATTCTTCGGGAAAAACATTCAGCAGAATAACTTGTCCCAATAAGCAAGACTTAGTCCTTGAAAAGAGCAGTTCTATACTTAGTAAGCTTTCAGACCCATGAACTTGATTCACGGTCACGTGGACCTGGTGGGCTTTTATAAAAACAGAAAAAGATATTGTTGCTTATATGCCTTAAGGATCCAATATTTACTTATATGGAAAACGTATGAGCTAAAAGCCTTGAAAAGTGTTCTCCGTTCTTCCAATTCCTGATGAGAGAATGCACAGCTTAGCTTTAGCACACACGGTAGTTTCCAACAGTTAGTAGCAAGAGACCCAAGACACAGTAAACATGGCAGAAAGCACTGGAAGTTGAGCCAGCACCACTTGGGTGACATTCCAAGGAGGGGAATAAAGGTGGGTGCCATGTGAATGCTAAAGAATCTTTTACTATTTGTGAGTCTCTGTGGTAAACCTCTTGAGTGTGTCAAAAGTATTTCATATGATTCCAGGAGGCTGGAGAGGCAGAAACATTGTGAATTTTCTTTTCTGGTGTCAGGCATAGACTGATGCCTCAGTATCTTGATGCTAGAAGAGGGCAAAGGAACTTATTTAAATGGTTAAATCTTACAAATATTTTTACCAGAAGGACTGCAAGCACATGCCCTCAGTATCACTGCAGTCGAAACAAAGGCAAGCTACTAAACCAATGCAATTTTGGAGGCTGTTTTTTTGTTTGTTTGGGGCTGGGTTTTTTTCTCTTTCTTTTTTTTTTTTTTTTTTTTTTGGGTTTCTACTTAATGTACTGTGAGGCAAGGGATAAACATACATCTGTTATATCATAAAAATGTAAACAGATGATATAAAATGCAGAGTAATTAAAAATAAAGTTGCAAAAAGAAACCTATTTGATGTAGTTCAGTTAAATGGAGAGAAAATGGAGGGGTTTAATGAAAACAGTGCTGAGTAAGAAAGTAGAGGGCCAGAAGTAAGATCTAGGATGAGAGACACTTAAAGATCGAGGTTTTGTTGTGAACTTAAGGTTTATTATTATGCATAGATATTTGCTGTTAATCAAGCCTTTTTCTAAATCCAGGCATTACAAATACAGGGTGTGAGGGTTAAGAAAGTAGTTGCCAATGCCTATAATCTTCTGTGTAATAGGTATTACCAAGAACATGGGTGGGTAGATTGGTGAGTCGATTGACTTAGACTAGTATCTCAGACTTCACATTAGGTGGTACATACTTAAAATGAAAGTAACATAAAAGAGAAATGTTGATCCTTGCCTAACTAACTCATAGGGATTAAATGAGTTTACATCAATGATAAAACTTCTTAAAAATTACTAAATGCCATAGGCCTGTTTTATATTAAGACATTAATAATACCTAAAAGTGTCTCAAACTCAGGAGGTTCTCAATAATTGGGTTGTATTAAGTAGATATAGCTAAATCCTTTCTCACTGTGCAGAATCCTGGGGATACAGTGGGACACTGAGCAAAGTTTACTGCACAGAATTATTACAATCAATAATGGCATTGTAGAAAATGTATACTCAAAATTCTATTGTAGCACAAGACAATGTCATAGGTTTCTTTGTAAATCAGTCATGGTGCAATCTGGTGATATATATTTTTTAGCTCCTGAAAATGGATTTCACCATCTCCACTCTTAATTACCACTATAGCCAAATACAGTATCCATAGGTGATTATATTTTTGGTTGTGGATCCTGAGCATATGATTTTACATATATTAAGTTGAGGTCTTAATATGTGTAATCATCCATTACTAAATGGTACAATTAAATAGTTCTTCTACTAAGTATTATCCTATACCTCAGATGATTCTAAGCATTAAAGAAATCATAGTATTAATTCAAATGACACTAAATACTCTTAAATGTATTTTTACCTTTTCAAATGGACAGAAAGTTGAGTATATAAAGAGGCCACAATGATTACTAACAGCTATATCCATTGAGTCCTTGCTATGTGTCTGGCTGTGCACTAAAGGTTTTGCATATATTATGTCTTTTAAATTGCACAATGACCCTGTGAGTAAATACTATTATCCTCATTTTACAGTCCAGAGAACTGAGCCTAATAGAGGGTAAGGAATATGATCAGGGTCACACAGCTAATCACAGTAGAGTTCAGTTCTAAGCTCTTCTGATTCCAGAGCTCTTGCCCTCAACTGTTTTGTTATATTGCCGATCTACTCACCTTTTAACACCTTGGTTCATAAATGATGTGTACTCCAGGGTAACCCCTTTAAGTATACACTACTTGGTCTTCACATTAATACCCAAACTACTGTCAATGAACACAAAATGTCCTAAAGTCCCGCCCACTTCCAGGAACTCTAAGAGCTCTCTCCCCTTGTTGACAGAGCCTCTTTAGCATCTTCCCATAAGATCTGGCACAGGTAGAGACCTTCGGCTTTTTTCTTTTCTTCTTTCCACTGAAGCCCAAAGCAGCTCACCATTCTGTGGTAGAGCCAAATGGGTGGGTAGAAAGAACAGAGGGTTTTCCACAGTTGGGGAAAGGAATGATCCCACAAGTACTCAATACCTCAACCTCCCCCTACCTTTTCAAGTCCATTCCAAAATCAGTAACAAGAAATAACCTCTAGCTGACTGATGCTGTCCATATGTGAATATCCCTATCCAAATTTTTTTTTTTTTCTGAATTTGTCATTTTTACAGGGCAAATTCAAACACTTTGAGAGAATAGGTCATAATGGGTTATTAACCTCTTTTATGGCCTCATTAATAAATGAGATCTTTTTGCAATTATTCTACAAGAAGCTCAATGTCTTGTGCAGGGGTTTGCTGACTGTTCTCACGGGCATTCCACTCAGCAGAGGGGTCTCGGGTATGCAGGAGGTCAAGGGGGTTAGCTCCCACTACTTCCCCATTTCAGCCACACCCACTCTGCTTTTTATCTGCTCATAGCTTAAGCTGTGTATTTGGGCAAAAACAGAAAACGACAAAAGTATTTCACAGTTTAAAAATATGGAAATCACAAGTTTAGTGGAAGAGTGTGAAATTTATATTCAGCAAGGCCTAGTACAGTGTCTAAATAAAAAAAAAAAAGTCATTATTTCTCCCTCAGAACAGGTTTGAATTTGGGAAGTTAGAAAGTAACATTTTTTTTTTAAGATTTTATTTATTTATTTGAGAGAGGGAGAGCATGAGCCAGGGGGAGGGGCAGAGGGAGAGGGAGGCACAGACTCCCCGCTGAGTGGGAAGCCTCAGGCTGGATGCACCGCTCGATCTCAGGAACCCGAGATGATGACCTGAACCTAAGGCAGATACTCAACCAAGCGAGGCACCCAGGGGCCCCAAAAATAACATTTCTTAAAATCTAGTAGGGCTCAGGCTCTGGGCAAGGTCTTTTATTTTTAGTACTTCATTTAATCCTCTGCCAGGTAGGCATTAGGCCCATTTTACAGATGACAAAAAAGCTCAGGGAGGTTAAATAATTTACACACAGGGAGGTTAAATAATTTACACAGCCAATGAGTGGCCAATTGAGACTCAACCTAAGGTATCCTTGGTTCCTGGGACACTAATATCGTGAGGATCAGGATGAAGTTCCTGGGCTGGAGACTAAGGCATATGTGAGTAGCTGAGGGCAGTAATCTAAGCGTTGCCTTCTTGGCAATGTATATCACAACGAGTCGTATTGTGTTTCCTTAAAAATCACACAGAAACTGTTTACCTGGGTCATTATCATTTTGTGGGGTCATTAAGGAGTGGAAAGAGCTCAGGCCAAGCCAGTCCTCCCAGAACTGTTTCCTCTATGATGTCTATGAAGGTTTTCACTATTATTGTTATTTTCCTCATTATTTAAACTGCTCTGCCTGCCACAAGCAATGTGCTCAGAACAACAATGAAGATGATGGCTTTAATTTGACAATGCAAATGAAAAAATCTATAGTCATTTAAAAAATGATCTCCACATAGATGAGGAGATACATCTAGGATATACTGTTTAAAAAACTGTAAAGCAAATTATGTGGTTAAGATCCTACAAAAAAATATCTATTTACATACGTTTATTCTTACATGGGAAAAATACTGCCAAAAACCATACCAAGTAGTCAACAGAAACTATCTCTGGAGATAGGTTTGCTGGGGAATATTCATTTCCTGGATTACATTTTTCTGTAATGTTTTATTCTATATAATATGTGTACTGATATTTTTGTGATTAGAAACACAATGAAGACATAAATATTAAAATCTATGCTAACATTCTGATTTTTCAGTGTTTTTCTTTATCATGGGGGTTGTTATCAAGCTTCATCTGGGTTGTTAGCTGAGGAAACTAACAGATTAAAATAATTTGCAGGTGTACCAGTGCATTAGAACATTTCTCTTTGTGCAACCATGGATGTGAAATATTTTGATGATATACTATAGGCAATTTGACAATCGTATTCTTCTAAAGAATTGTGGGCACAATAAATATGCCCAGACAGGTTAGTTCTCATTAAACAGCTACTATTTCCAAATGATATTTTCATTCACCACAAACCTGTTGTTGGTGTTTCGTGATGATGTTTCAGGCTTCCTTACTCTTTACTATAATATTTGTCACTGACTTTAAAGTTCTCTTCAGCAAAGATCATGAGATTTTGTACGTGTCCTTCAGTTAAAGCTGCAATCACAGGGCAGTGTGTTGCCTTATTCAGGAATCCAACCGAACAGGGTGGCCACAAGTGCTCCCAACAGAAAGTCACACATTAGATGTGACCTTGGCAAGTGCATCTCCTAGTCATATCTCAGTCAGCATCAGGGGCTTTACATAATAAATACAGGAAATGGGCTTTCATGGGTGAAATTGCTGGCTTGTTAGTTAACATGAGCAATTCATTGGTGAAAATACTGGTGTTCAACCCCATGGACTGGCTAACATGTTTTATGGACACTGCACACAACTATAAGAACAGCAAAGCATATAGCGAGGCCTTGGGCTTGGATCTGTAGGAATGGCACCAGACCCTGGGGTCCTAAAGGCTTTTGGGCCCAGAGGTGAGGAAGCAGAAATTTTACTTGCCTGAAGACTTCTACAAGGTAACAGTCCTGCCTCTCAAAGCTTGTTATGTTTACCTCAAGTGAACGTTTCAGGTAAGGTATGGTTTAGAGTATCTACCTGGATAGGAAATCGGGAGCTCATCAATAGATTTATTCTGAAAAATGCTTTCATGGTAATCATTAGCAGTATGGAGGTGTGGGGTAGCTAGAGCTCTTCCTCAACAGTTTGGTTGATACTGTTCATCTACCTAATTATCTATATATTTATGTATCTATCTACCCACCTGCCCACCCATCTATCCATTTATCTATCCATAAAACTTAACAGTTGGACACAACCAAATTGGCTTATTAGGTTAATTTTTAATGTTCCTATTAAAAAAAATAAAGCAGATTAGAATAGAGGTCATAATGATTTTGGCAGAGAGAAGAGTGGATTGGTTGACATGTGTGTGTTTGTAGAACTATAAACATTCTGTAGCTAAAGTTAATGCCGAAACTTTGGTATATCACCCCTGTACAGGGATGGCCTTGCTTTAAGCAAGATACATTTTCCGGAAACACATCTGATTTCTTTCCCAGTTGCTCATCCAGATCCACAAACCCCTGGATGATTTTTAGTTCTATTTTATCTCAACTCCCTCCATGTGTTACTGCTGACAATTTCTTTTTTTTCCTCTGACTCCACCCTTCTTGTTCTTCTCTCAGCAGCTGACTATTCCTTCTCAGTTTCCTCCTTCGGCTCCCTTTCTTCTTTGCTCCCTAAATTCTACTGTTCCCCCGAGGTCTACTCTCTGCTTTCTTCTTTCCCTTCCTTGGACAGTCTCATTAATCCAGTGGCCCAAGCATCCTTACTGATGTCCGGTGTGCTACTGAGTTCCAGATCTACAGCTACATCCCTAAACCTTCTCTCATGCTTCCAACACTTACACAAAACTGTTCACTCTGCCAGTGTGCCCTCAAATTCAACATGTCTCAGACAGAAATTAGCAACTTTTCTTGGCTTCTTCACCTCCCACATCAATTGGCAAGGCACACCAACCCTATACTTCAGTTATTCCTTATACGTGCCCTTGACTCCTTATACCTAATGCCAAAGCCCTAGTTCAGGCACTCACTGTATCTCCACTGGATTATTATGGAGTATCCCACCAGAACTCCCTGATTCCATTTCTCCTTTCTCTACTCCATTCTCTGCACTGCCTCGGATAAGTCCTTAGAGCATATAAATTCTGACCTCCCTAATGCCTTTAGCAGCAATTCTAAACTTCTTAGCAAGAAGGCTATTGTCACCTGCATTTCCCTTCATCTGGAATTTCTCCCCAATTCCACCTCCCTCCCTTCCAATAAATCTCTAATAAATATTTTTTCAGTGAATAAGTAATAAAAACTTATTTGAGTGAATTAAAAAGATATATTAAAATTCCCCATTGGGATTCTCCCCATTGATTTTCCATAGCTGTTTCAGAAATACTCCTGGGGTTAGGGTGAGGGGAGGTCACTCGCTTAAGAAGTGATAAAACTTAGTCTCAGAAACAGGAAGTGGCTTGGCAAATCTCCCACCCAGTCACACATGTACATGATGGAGTAAGCATCAGACCTCCAAATCCCCAACCTAGACCATGGAGGCCTCAGTGGCAGACACTGCCTCTTCAGATGGCTTATCAAATTGCACTAGAAAAACACTTCAGGATGAAGCCCCAACCTTTCGCCAGGCCAGCTTCTCTATCAGATGACAAAGAAAGAAAGAACTCTGCATTTAGAAGTAATCTATCATGACCAAGTAAAGTCTTTAGTGATTAAGAAAAAACAAATTAGTCTATCAATCCAATGTTTTCAGGCAAAAATCGTATCAAGTAAATGTGACAGATTCTTAAGGTCACTCAAAAACACTACCTTGGGGTGGGAGATGTGGGGGAGGGAGGAACAACTAAAATCAAAATGAGTATAAGGTGCAGGTAATGCAGATGATATAAATGTGGACTTAAAAGGTGTTTACTTGTCCCTGTCCCTCACTGTATATAGATTCCTCTTTCCTCTCTTCACCATGCAAAACTGCACGCTTTTGTTGCCTCTCTACGGAAGCATATCAAACATTTGAATTTCAAAACCGATTATGTTTTATTAAAAAAAAACATTGAATGGGATGTGATAGCACTTTACAAATACAAAGATCTCCCCTACATGTTCAATATAGCATATTCTGTTTAGCCCATATTAATGCACAGGCTTCAAACTGTTCTAAATCCCAGCGTGGGAATATCTCTTCCTAGTAAGACTATGCATGAAATCAAAGATCCTTGGGGTCTATAATAATGATGCTTAGATCAGGATTGAGAATACAGCAAATTCCTAAGAATACACATTCTATTATGAAGAATCCATCTCTTCATCTGTAATGACATGGTTAGAAGTCTTCAGATCATTACGCCTCTACATTCTGTAATGCTGTGAGCACAAAAATAATAGATTTCAGTATTACTAAGAAGAGTATGCTGATAATTTTGGGAAAAGGCAATAGTGAGTCAGATTACTATGGTAATTATGAAAAGGAAACACTTAAATGGATTACCATGACAAAAAAATAAAATATATTTCACTGTGGTGTGAAAGGCTATACTAAAGCCACTTGATGATCTATATAAAGTACTTTGTAACATGTTCTAAATTCATCATCTTGAATCCATTATAAAAACTTCTAGTGCCTATTATTCATATTCAAGATGTCAGAACTTTGGATTTTTAAAATAAGCATTTTCCTTTCTTATATATCGTTCTAAGAATATATATATATATGTAAGCTTTAATAGTACGGAACTACTGCTGACACAAGAAACTGCCTTTTGAAACAATCAGGGTCACGTTCCATTTGAGAAGTTCCTTAAGAAATCTAGGAGGATCTCAAGAATGAAGGTTTGTCTTTCTGGGAAACTTTTAAGAGTGATGGTTAATACACATACACCCCAAAGAAAATTATGAGCACCCAGTGTCAAACACTGGGATATAGTGTTGAACTTATGTGTTCATTTCCCGACTGAAATTTATTTGCACTAAGAAAAAAAAAAAAGAAAAGAAAAAAAATAAATTTATTTGCGCTAAGAATTACGTTCCAGTTTTTGTGAAAATTTTTCCACCATGAAGTATCCAACTTTCTCACCTTCTGAAATACAGCTCCTCGAATATAAATAAACCTTTATTTGCTGACTCTGGTCCATCACTATTAACAATTATTGTGCTCTTTAGCATTCAGGGATAAAACACTGGGAGTTACTGAGCTAAATATCTGTTTCTATTTTATTCTCTGTGTCCGCTGGTTTTCACAGACTTTGTTAATTTGTTTTATAGTTTTGTTTTCTTTCTCATTATTCAAGTATTAGGGAACACTTATCCCTGGGGTGAAGCTCTGTTCCTTCAAAGAATTCTCAACCCTTCAGGTTTGGTTATTTCTAATTTGATAGTAGTCTAACATATCAGAAAGACAAGAGTATCAAAATTACATGTAAAAGGCTCTAAGAAGAGAGGTTATAAAAACTCTATAAAAACCAATACAATCAGCTTCGGGCTTGAAACCACCCTTGCTCCCTCCCCTTTTTTTAAGTCACTTAGCAGCCAAGTTGCTTGCTTTACAGCTTACGTCTGGATTCATTAGCTGGGCCTTGCTCTACTTTAATTAATACACTAATTTTAATATGGACATTTCAAAGTACCTTATAACATTTTCTTAATAGAACTCTTATTGAGTTGTAGAAAGGAGATGTAAGGGAAGTCAATATCCCTAATTATCAGGTTTGCTATGAATGCAAATGAACGATAGGATTCATTCCATTTGTTTACCTATCAGATATCTAGTCATTCCAAATGTCAGCCATTCCAGGAAGCCTCTATGCCTCACCAGGCTGGAGTGGGAGATCCTCCTTTGCTTTTCCACACACCTTTTTCTAATCCATATTGTTACCTGTACTGCATTTTATTTTTTGTACTGTTTTTGTTTTTTGTTGTTTTGTTTTATTTTATTTTTGTGGGTCTCCCCTTTCAGACTGAGTTCCTAGAGACCAGGACTGATGCTTCGATGTCTCTATCTCAGGATAGGTGTTGAGTTATGTCTGGCTGATTAATACGTCAATTGATCTCAGGCATGTAGAGGATTAGAGATGGGGAGGAGGCAGCAGTAGAGAACAGATCAGGCAGAGAAGGAAGGAGGGGAGAAGGCTATTACAGCAATATGCATATCTTGCTGATGGTGAAAAATAAACAATGCTCTGCAGAATCAGTTGTGGGAGAGAAAATAAAATGCAAAAAAGCAACAGAGTTGATGAAAAGGGTGAAAAGGATGAGAATATTTTCTTCACTTAGTTGGGGTAGTGAAAGCAGTAGATAATAGGGATAAATTAGGCCCATTAAAATGTAGAGAGGGCAGGAGATTAATGTTGTCTCCAAAAAGGTGGCAGTCCTGGGCTCATTCTTTAATTAGTGTTTAACAGAGAAAAGAAAATTGGGCAATTAAAAAAATAACGACGACTAGGCAAAAACATCTCCCGAAGAAAAGCTTAAGAAGAGAATGAATATCCATTAACCATGAGATTGGTCTTGCAGGTTGGGATATTAGGAAACCTGGCATGTTTGCTGAATACTTTTCTATGATTGGAAAAGAAATATCGTGGGCCTGGTAAAACATGCCCAAATAGTCTTAAATGCAAAGGCCGAACAATTCCATGTTTGAGACAGAAATACCTCCCTTCTTTTTCTTCTCTGGGAATATAATCTTCATCATTTCTTCAGATGTCATGGCTCCCATTCAAGAGTATACTGGGGGACGTACAGGATGGAAAGCCAAGATTGGTGAAATCAATAACTCACTTCAATGTGTCCAAGTGTAGGTTTACACACAACACTTGTGTATACATACACACTATCCTCATACAAAGTGAAAATTAGCTATGATCTTTCATGAAGTACAGATAGCAATGCAGAATGGCATAATGTTAATGCGGGGGACAGATTTAAAAATCAAATAGCTTGGATTCACATTTTGGCTTCACCCCTTTTGAGCCTCATCAACTCGCGTTAGTCATCATATACCAGTTTGGGGACTCTGTTTCTCATCTGCAGAAACGGAGGAACCGCCAGCTGTAAGAGTGTTGAGAGATATTGTGTATAAAGTACCTGGCACACTATCTGGCACATGGCAGACACTCAATAACTGCGGATTCCCTTTCTTTCTTTCTCAAAGGTCAAAATGGGAAAGTGGTACTGAATGAATTTTCTTCTCAAGCATTTCTATTTCCCAAAATGGGTAGCCAGGTACAGCAAATTGGCACTCTCTTTGGTTAAAACATTCAAATTGTCTATAGGATAGAGGCTTCACTTTCTGGACATATTCAGGGAAAGTCAGAAATACTAGAGCTTAGCTGAATTAGTGCCCAGGGGAGAGGTCAGGTGAGTCCCTGGCGAAATCTCTTGCCTTCTGCTCAGAGTGAAAAGAAAGAAGACCTGCTCAGATCTCACCTTTGCCCGGTTCCACTTTAGTTATACTTTTTTTTAGAGCGGGAGAGAGAGAGAGGGCACAGCAGTAGGGGTGGGGGGGGATGGTAGAAGGGAGGGGGCAGAGAGAGAGGGAGAGAGAGAGAGAGAATCTTAAGCAGGTTCCACAACCAACATGCAGAGCCTGACCTGGGGCTGGATCTCAGGACCCTTACACCATGACTTGAGTCAAACTCAAGAGTTGGATGCTTAACTGACTGAGCCACCCAGGTGCCCCTGGTTACACTTTTTCTAAGTAAGTCAAAGAGTCAACAGCCCTCTTTCCTTCTGTTGATGGACCTGTCTATAGGGACCATATCTAACCACATTCTTCTATCCTAACCACACATTGTTCCAGGAAAGGCCAAGTCTAAATAAATCTCCAGCTTGAGATTCCCAAGATCCAACCATGACACCTAAGATTGGCCAGTGAAGTGTTCCAAGTTGCATCTCATTCTTGAGATGTTTTCCTTTGCCCTTCTCCTTATTCCGCTCTCACTTCCCAAGTGCAGTTTCTGCTGATACATTAACCTGGGAAGCTTTACGACCACAGATGTATTAACAGGTTACTGCTCTCAGAAATCTTTGTATTTCTTGAAATGTTCCAGAGAGAGATGATCTGAGAACTGGCAGCAAAACTGTCCTATTAATGAGGATGTTTCATGGAGTAATCATGAAGCCCCTCCGCATTCTCCTAGTCCTAACCCTTGCCAAATTCAAGGATCATCTCTCCAAGTTGCTACTCACATGGCTAGCTTAAACAATTGAAAAAACATGGCAGCAATGCCTTGACTTTTCCAAATTAAAGAGTTTAGCACTGTTCTTGTGAACTATGTAGTTCTAAAGGACAGATTCACTCACTGAAAGGAAAAAAAATCTGATGTTGGGCATATGAGAAATAAATCAGTAAACATAATACTGAGCAATGACATCATGGGCATTAAGCCTCATGGATATAGTCAACATAAATCCTCTTCCAAGCACTTTGGGATGGGGTCATAAAATTAGTGATTTCAGCAATGAAAGATGTTTTTCATTTTTCAACTTCAGGAGAGAATATACTGCTCTATCTTGTGGCATTTCACTTGCAAATTTGATTCTAATTTGATTGGTTAAAAACAGTTTCACACATTGAAAATTGAAAAATACAATGTTAAAAAAAGTCAGATTAAATGGAAATCTCATAAAATGAAGAGAGGTGAAAATTATGGCTTATTAAGCACAGGTTCAATCTACCCAACAAAGACATATTCTCTAGATAATAAAGAGTATTTTATCAGAGCTCGGCTTTCATTCATTTCACTAAATAAGCCTCATTGATGCTAATTTCTTTTACCTCCTCATGGACATTATTGTCCAGTATTTAATCAGTTTGAAAGCAATCCCCTTTCTGAAGTCCCCATGTTCCTATAAATCTGAAAGAGCAAAGACCTCAAGCAAGGGTATAAGCAGAAGATGGCCATGATGTAACTGGCGAGCTCACTTCCTGAGGCGTCGTAGATGCTCTGGTGTCATGATTGAATTTTAACAATGGTGATTCTATCATGGACTCACATCAGCAATACTTTCATTAGCTTGTTTTTACACAGCTTATTCCATGCACATGAGTGGTGGTAAGAGGACAGAGAAATTACTAATCAAATTCCCAAATTGTGTAGTATAAAATATCACTATTGTCTAAGTGTTTTCTCATAGTGTGAGACCGGCTAGTATTTTGGAGTGACTATTGTCACAGTCATAACTGTTCATCAGGTAGAATGAATGTAGGGGTGGTTTGGCCATGAGCCCAGTCACATTACAGATTGGAAACTTATTTTCTCTCAGACTGCATATCAAATAATTTAAGTAGGAGCTACCAACAGAATAGGAGAGGCCTAACTAAACAAAATGGTAGCACTTCCTTGGGTTACAAAAAGCCTACTACCTTCTGATTCAATTACTGAGAATTTATCTAGAATAAGATTATTTCATGCAGAGTGAGAGACTAGAGGTGGGGCAGACTGGACCCAGAAAGGTTAACAGACATTCCAAGGGTCAGGCAGGTAATTAGTAATGGCTTAACAAAAGACTTCTATTAAGAGGATCAAGTTTGGACAGTAAATGATGAATTTTCTAAGGGGCAGCCAGTTGTAGCGGGGAGAAAAACAACTCAGTAGAATTCTGGTTTCATCATAACTACTTTTGTAATATAGAGGGAATTACTTTATGTTTCCAGAGTCAATTCTCATTTTCTAATATGAGAATCATAAACTCTACCTTATTGGAACTGCAAACATTCAAGATAATGCCGAATGCTGATTCCTTGGTACATAAGAAACTGACTGCAACAAATTATTAGAAGAGGAAAGAACAGAAGCCATACATTATGATCCAAGCAGATAATCTGTTCATTTAATCATTTAACATGAAGCCTACAAACTAAGCTACTCTACAGGTGAGGTAATTTGCTAAGATTAGGGTACCTGGTAGTGAAGCAAGTTGGTTTGGGTCCTGCTTTCACATATTCTACTATCTGAATGGCCATTAAGCAAGAAACACCATATAAACAATTAATTTCAGGTTGTGCTAAGTGCTGTGAATAGAAAGCTCAGAGAGAAAATCATGGTGTATACAAAGGATATCATACATTCACAGAGACATGAAAGATGAGTAGGCATTAACTCAAAGTGTTTAGAAGGGAGAGGACTTCAGAGATGGGAAGTCATATGTGCAAAGGATATACAGCAAGGCAAAGGCCAGTAAGTGTGAAGACTGAAAGCAGCCAAGGTATAAGGGAGAGAAGGACCTGGGTGAATTAGTCATGGGATAGACTGTGTAGGCCTTAGTGGCATATTAAAGAACTGTTAACTGCACCAGGAAGCCAATGGAGTGGTTCTGAGTAGAGAAGCCACTTGATGCAATGTATTGTTCTAAGTGATCTTTCTACAAGCTGGAGAATGTATTGGGCAGATGCAAACAGAGAAAGCAGGGAGAGATTACTACAGTAGTTCAGAGAAACATCGTGGTGACTCGGCCTAGGGTGATGGCAGGTGGTTTCCAAGAAATTCAGGAAGGAAGGCATAGTCAGTGGCTGCTCCAGCAGCTGGGTGAAACTTTTCGACAGGAACCTCCAAAGTCAAGCAATAAAAAAGGAAATCAAAGTGAGAGACAGTGGGCACTGAGGATGTTGGAAAATTGCTATCAGTGCCAGAGCCTATTAGTGTGCGGAAGGGCAAAGTGGGGTTCCATTTCCAACTAAATCTGTGGTAGTGCCAAGAGAGCCAAATAGGGACTCAGTTGTGAATGGCAAGTTGTTGGGATTGCATATAAGGTGATGCAGTCTGGAAGTTACTAGAGTGGGACACAAGTTCAGAGGAAATAGCATGGCTACCTTATACTGAGCTGCCTGAAATGATGGCTTGGAATTCATTTAATATCCTGTAACTAGGAATAAGATTAGTCTCAGACATCAGGAAGAGCTAAACCAGCAGATGAAAGCTATGAGACCCAACTCAGGAAAAGAGAGGACCCAACTAATGCCAGGCAGACACAAAGGCACATTATTATTCTTCATTAACTTAATCTGGGTGTATGTTTTTAATATTCTCTTGGGAAGATTTATAATTACACATATCTTACAAAAAGGATGCCAGATCAGGTCAAATAAACAGAAAGACATACACAAAGATGTAATTTCAGTATCCTGCCAAACAGACCAAAATAATATATCTATTAGTATTCAATATAATGTTTTTTCCATCCACTGTTTTATAATGATGCAAATCCAATTTCTCAAAACTGTAGAGAGCTGTGGGTATTAAAATGTCTGGACCTCATCTTCTACACAGTTTTAAGGTAGCTTGTTCTAATCACAGTGTTACTCCTAAGCATCTAGCAAAATAATGAGCAGTATCTTTCATGTCATTCCACTAATATCGAGAGAAAAGAAAAACACTTAGGTTTCCTTCTTTGTTTGCTTTCAAAACCAATGAACTTCTTTCTTACCTGTTTTGTATTTTTGATTTTCTAAATCATATTCTGATTCTAAGAAGAGATGTTTTTCTGGTTTTCTACTATGGGCTTAGATGAGCCATTACACTGGATTATCTCTGGAAGTCATTGATGGCCAATCAGAAGGACTAAGGTCGTAAATTTTAACTTGAGTTATTAGAATTAAGAAATTCTATCCTTGTTCAAATGGAATCTTTAAGTTTACCTTTCAAATTTGTTAGATCAAATTTCATAAACCAAAATATCACATGAATATATTGTATGCTGTTAAGATTTTTTTTCCTCCGTAGGGCATAAAAGTCAAATTTACAATGCTAATATTTCTGTAAGATAGTTCCAAGTGGTACACTTTTCTTCAAATAGGCAACAGATTTGTCTGTCTGTAAATATACTTATACTCCTATTGGAGTGGTGAAAAGCAGCAGACATACCAAATTCAATATACAGACTATACAACTGGGAGAACATTCATACATTAGAAAGCTATTGTCAAGAACAGTCAACTGTTCCTTTACATAATTGAGTTCAACAAATATTTACAAAGAATCTGCAAGTCTGCTAGTTACTGCAAGGAATGCAAACTGATAAAGCCTGGGTTATCAAGAAACTTAAAATATAAAAAGGAAGATAAGATGTAGATTGTCTTCATTGAAGCCATTAGTAAGTACCATGAAAGAGAAAAAGTTTTGAATTTATGTTTAATTTTGAATATAACTCACTCTTCAAAGCAGGAATCTGAATTTAAACAACATGCACACACTGATGTGTCAATTACAAGTATACATCATTAATCTACATGATTAATATTGATAAAAAGTATTATATATATAAATAAATGCATGGATTTTTTCCTCACCTCAAATAAACAAAAGGTTACCTGTCATCTCAATAGTATAAATAGAACCTTAACAGGTGAATTTCCTAATCTTTTTTTTTTTTTAAACCACCTGAAGATACTTGCCAGGCTCTGGTTTTAAGCTATAATATGAACATATATAGACATGCAGGCACACACCCACCCATCACCCCCTCCACCATCACAACCTGCATACTTTGGTGTGAAAACGACACCTGTCATATAATAAGAAATAGGATTTTTAAGTCAAATTATGCTAAACTTGTCTCTGATTAAAAATACTTTAAAGCATTGCTAAACTTGGTGTATTTGCTGTAACAACAACATTTCAGGTTAATTTCTCTCTCTATAAGAACAGTGAGAGGCCACATTGGTCATCCATGGTACCAAGACTCCCTGGGACATGAGGATGGAAGGCCTCCAAAGCTGAAGCATCAGCATGCACAGGGTGTATCTGTTGATGTATGCCACCTTTAATAATTTAGTATGTTGACTTATACTTTCCACACGAGTAGTCTTGTCTTAACAGCAGTAAATACAGCTACAAAGCAATGAGGAATGGCAATTGGCTAAGGGCACTAATTACACTGTCTTGACTTGAATTAAAATTGCTAAACAGCAAATGAGATTACCAGCCTAAAGATAACCTTAATTTAAATGCAAGGCTGCGTTTATCTCATCTACAGTATAATTTTCCAGAGGTGTAGAAAAATACAATTTTAATGGAAATCCATTGTTTAAAAATATAATTAAAGTTCCTGGTCCCTCCTTCTGTCCCTCCCCCCCCCCACACCCCACCCTTTGATTTTGTTCTATAGGCAAGATGTGCAGACTGATTTAGAGGTCAGAATGAAAACATGCAGATCATGTTCTTGTGGCCAGACATTACTTACAGTACCATCTTCATTTTTAATGATTAAGCACTGGCAATGGGATAGATACATGCCAAAGGAATGGAGGATGGGGGGAGAAAAGGGAAAATAACCTTATCCAATCCCTGGAGCTAAAAGGAACCTTAGAAATGGTAAGAACCCAACTCTACCATTTGATTAATGAGGTAGCCCAAGTCCCAGAAAAACCAAGTGATGTATCCAAGAACACAGAGCAAGAAGGCAGCGCTATCCAGGAGGGATTATGTTGGCCTGGCACTCGGAGTCAGAAAATCTATGTTTGAATTCTGTCGCTTTTACTTACTAGTTCTCTGAAAGGCCACTTCTTATATTAAGGCTCAGTTTTTGCATTTCTAAGGTGGAGACTGAAAGAATTTTGACCCAACGGGTCAATGAGAATACATGCACACCTACCTGATTTATACAAGGGCTCAATGAAGATGTTTTTCTCAGGGACTTTTCAAGATCAGAACCCAACTGTTCAGATTCTCAGCCCAAATATACTTCTATTATAACACTTTCCCTTTCACCAACCCTGAGATTATAGCTACGTTCTCATTAATCAAACTGGATGTTCAGCGTATGTGTGAGTGAAAGGGGAACAAAGAGCAAGAAATACTTGTGAATTAATATTTCTTATTGGTTGATATGAATCAAAACTCAGTTTGGTAATTACCAGTATACTGTTACTATTAACAACACTAATACTTATAGGATAAAGGTTAAGGGGTTTTGTTTATCTGGTTTTTTAATGAATTATGAAGCACTCACAACAAAACAAAGCTGAAGATTGATCCCTGAGAATTGAGGAAGACAGTAATTTTGAGATGAAGTTTGTCTTCATCAAGGACTTAAAGTCCTATGTACACTTTACACACTGCAAACACACTCACATATCACTGCATACATACTCCTTCCTACAAACATGTCCATAGTAGTTTAATCATTCCCATCAATATAGGACATGGGAGTAGCAAGTAGAGGTGGATTCCCAGATAAGTTCTACACATGAGCCAATTAAAAAAATTAAAAAAAAATTTTTTTCTATTCTTCTCATTAATGAGACAAAAGAGAAATAACAAAAGGAAAGAAAGGAAGATAAAAAGGAAGAGAAACAGAAAGGAATTAAATCATCACAATCATTTGGCAAGAGGATCCCCTTTACAGATGAAAATAAGCTGGCTCTGGTTTATGTAAAGCCTGTGCTCAAGTAGAAATAACCTTGAATTAGGAGTCTGAGTTTCTAACTTCTTGTTGCCAGTATGTAGTTGTATGACCTTTGATAGACATTTAAAATTTCAAATACTTATCTGTAAAATGAAGACATTTCTCTATCTGGGTGAAAATAAGACAGATGAGATTACTTGCAAAGTACTTCTGGAAATTCCTTGATTCCATGAGTATTTGCAATTGCAGGCAACAGAGATAAATACCTTCCAAAAATAAGGAAGCCCATGTTTTCAAGGTATAAATTTAGGAAAGAGTCACTAATCAAACTAAATTATGGTAGAGCTTTATAGGCCCTAACACTCTGAATAGTTCTACTTTCTAGAAGGGGTCCTGACTAGTCAGTTAATCTTGTTTTCCTTGGACCTCGACTTTATCCCTAGCCCTAGAAAAATAAAGGATGTGTGGTTTTATTTAACCATATTCTAAAGTCTGAGTTGTTCTCAAGAAAACAAACTAGGTATCTTTGGAGCTGAAATACCCTAATCAGAGTGCCATCTAGTCGCCATATTGTACGTTACAATGGTGAAACAGGTAATACCTACCTTTGCCCCCCCAAAGAGATGTATTAGTGAGGCACTTTTAGCTTTAGAAGAATATTTCTGTTACTCTTCACATTTCCAGCTTTCTTCAAATAGTCTTTAGTGTCTAGTCTCAACTCTAGGATGAGTTAAAAAAAAAAAACATGTCTGAAGCTGAGAATGTAGCAGTATTACTTGTTTTCCTATTTGAAACCAATGAGGAGTGAAGGAAAAGATGGAGAGTCTAAGAAGGACAACTGACTTGGTAGATAGGCAACTCACTTCTTCCTCCAAATTAAACTCAGACTCTTCAGAAGATGTGCAGGGACCATATCTTACCTGTTCAGAACACCATTCCTGATACATGTCAGTACTGAATAAATGCTTTGTGGGGAAATGAGAGCTACTAAATCCAGAAATTTAGCCAAAAAAGACAGAAAAGGATCTAACTGGTGCTAAGATTTGTTGGAATATTGATATGAAATGTCAATAAAATAGTATCAAGGTTTATTTATTTTTTCCTAAACTAGTTGCATGGCTCCCACCTTTCTCTTTTATGGCTTGATCTGCCCTTTAAAACTACTGGCCATCTCCCTATTTCTTCAGACAGTGAAAGCACAATAGTGCTCATCTCCTGGCACAGTAGTCTAGGAAAACACTATGTGATTTCACATGTTGAACAGTGTCAACTATGACTATGAGAAAAGGTTGTCTTACTAGAGGAAGTCTTGAAGCCACTGTGAATTTGAACACCAAAACACTTTGGTCAATACACCAAAGGAGTTGTAGCCTGTATTAAATGGGTTGGGACAAGTGGAATTTTAGGTCATGGAAACTGGCCATCTCCTCTGTTTCCTCCCTGGTCAGCTCATATATGAAAGAATAATCAATGGGAACAACCGAATAGCCAGATTTCTCAGAAACATACATCGCAGCTGCAAAAGAAATTTGTACAACTTAGAAATTAAGGGACCACAGGAGACAGCATTTTAGAGAAAGGGACTTCACAAAAACACTTGAATATGGCACTCCCTGTAAGACTATATTCAGACCCAAATCTCTGGTAGCCTGCATATTATCTTTTGTCACTGATTTCACCAGTTAAAGTAAGGAGCCACATGGAAACTGGATCTCTATGGCCAGACCTTAAAAGCATTCATAATGAGATTTCTCCCATGGATTTCTCCATATGATTCCTCCTCTCTCCAAATCTTGGCTAAGGTACATGCCTTACATAAAGGCATGTTTCCATTACAACATCTTCCAATTAATTAAGGATTATTTTTTAAAAGGAAAAAAAGAAAAGCACCCTCAGATTTGATTTCTGTTAGTATAAATGCTCTCTATTTGCATTACACTCTTATCTGGAAAATTTGCTGATGAGTGCTTTCTTAAATGACTGAGGCCCACGTTGAGTCATCTCTACTTAGGTATTGTGTGGTGGAAGTATGTCACAGATGCCCAGGCCTGGGCATCTGCAGATCTGAGTTTGCATGATCTTTGCAAATTTCTTTTCCTTCTCTGAGTCCTAGTCTGCTTCTCTGTAAAAGGGAGAGGCCTGGAAAAGTTGCTGTTGAAGGTCCCCCAAATGCTACTGCACCTTAGAGGGCAAGCCATGATAATGGCTGACAAAATTTAAGAGTCCTCTTGGGGTGGAGAGGTAGAAATCAAGAATTTATAAGCATCGGGAAGGAATCAAAGATTTGACTTAGATTTCTCTTGTGGCTAGCTCAGCTACAGCTTGGTAGAGATGTTGATGAGGCAACTGGTTCCCATTGATCACAGCAGAGAAACAGCATTAAGTCTTGGTAGAAATATATGACTTGGACTGAGAGTGCTGTTAACTGAGGCCGTTTAATAAAAAGCAACTCCTAGTACAAGATACAGGTCAGAAAGAGTCGTCCACCCCCCGCCCCCCCCCAGTTAGTCTGCCTGTGGTAGGCAGAATAACTGTCATCTCTCTTCCAAACATGGCCACATTCTAATCTCCGAAACCTATGAATGTTACATGGAAAAAAGGACTTACAGACATGATCCAAGATTTTGAGAAGGGGGCCATTACCTGGATTATTCAGGTGGGCTCAGTCTTAAGTCATGTGAGTCCTTAAAAGCAGAATATCTTTTCCAGCTGGAGAAAACAAGAGAGAGAGCCCACTGCTGCTGACTTTGAAGATGGAGAGAGAGACCATGAGGCAAGGAATGTGGACGGTCTCATGAAGCTGGAAAAGGCAAGGAAATGGACTCTCTCTTAAAGACTCGAGAGGAAAAAAAAATAAGCAGCCCTATCAAAACCTTGATTTCATCTCAGTAAGATGCACTCTGGACATCTGAACCTCCAGAAATATGTGATAATAAGTTTGTGTTGTTTTAAGTCACTAAGCTTGTGCTAATTTGTTACAGCAGCAATAGGAACCTAATACAATACCACTGGATAAAAGCATCCAGGGACACTCCGGGCTGGTCTTAGAACACAGCCAAGCATTTAGATGTCACACCCACAAAACTTCTTATTTTGTCATATTTCTCCCTTGCTGGGATCTTCACATCAACATATTCTACTTAACACAATTCAGGCTCACGAAACACTCCTGAACCTAAAACATTCCCAATATATTCTAAGTATATAAGTGACTGATGCCAGCTTCAAATACGCAGTGAGCATTTATATGGATCAAAGCCTTGGATTAAGAAATGAACTTCCAAAATTTTATCTTCAAAGAACAGCCAGCAATAAAAGAAGAATGGAGTGTGGATAGGGGCTCTTTCAGGCATAGGTACAAACTCTCTCTGTCCTTAAGGCTACTTCTCGACATCCTGTAAACCTTTGCTGTTTCATTATTTGGAGAGCATACTCTCTCCAACCTAGCAGTCTTAATCATACACTGTATACTGATAATGAAGAACTAGGGAAGGAAAAAAAAGGCATATTGGTAGTAGGATGAGAAGTAAAAGGAATGAAAATAAAAGGAAAGGAAAAAAGGAACTTTTAAAAATGTATATAAACTTCTCAAACATGTAAGCATTCAAAATTTTAAAAATTGAGAGGCATCTGTGATAACTATAAGCATCATTTTCTCCATCATTTCCTACCATCTGCCTCCCTCTGTCTGCACTTTTCCCTCTGCTTTTCTGCCTTATGACCTGCCCTTTGCCGTACAAAGGTCACTGGTAGCCAGAGGCCTTATTTTATTCTATTACTGCATTCAGATCCTTGGATTGGCCTACGTAATACTTAGACATATACAAATGCTTTCTGTAAGGCAAAAGGGAAAGGTCTCTATTTAGAAAAGTCCTCTATTTCCACATGAAGTACAGATGTGCAACACACATAGTTGATTTATAAACCAAACCAGAGTCTGTGACAGCACCTTGTTATAGGATATGAATAAAACTTAACAAATTACTAGTTAGTTGACTATCTCCCACTGTGTACTATTTTTCCTTGCCAGATCTTTCTTCACTCCTCCCTCATTATAAATTAGCATCATTTCCTGGCACTTTTCAGACACAACAGATGTAATGCTATCAACATTCTCATAATGCTAAAGTAACCACGAGCTCCAGGCATACTGATTGCTGTCAGTGATCCTATGTTTTTATTGTAAGTTTCTCTCTGTCTTCAGTGTATTGGATTATATGATGTATGTATAACAGAAACATGCACACTGCAATACCGATTGCTGAATGGGCCATGAACCAAAATGAACAAATGGAAACATCTGCTCACCTTCAAAAGTCATTAATGAATAAATAAATAATTGTCAAAAGCATCTTGAGCAAGAACCATAATTCACTACAGTTTTTAATAACTTATGAAACTAAAGAAAGTTCTAGATGCATCAACCACCTGTAGATTAGTACTAAAGTGATATTCCACCAAGAACCATCCTTTTCTAGATTTCTGGGGGCTTGTATTGTAAGACTCACACCGTATCATGCTAAGTCTCATTTTGCTAAAAGAATGCCTAATAAAATTACAGGAGTCATGAAGAAGAAAGAAGCACAAATCTGTGGAGAAACAACATACACACACACACACACACACACACGCACGCATGCACCCCAGACTTAACCTAATTCACAAGTATTGCTACAAAGAACCAGGCCCAACATCAAAGAAGTAAGTACCATCCATCTACATATCCTCTCCTAAACCCCTCTTCCTTGCCCTCAGGGACAAACAGAATACTTTTCCCAAGTGGCAGAAAATGAGAAAAAGAGTAATTTTCAAGCCAACAACATGTGTTCAGACATGTAACCGTAACCTAACAATAACTATACTTTTGCCCCAAACCCACTCTCGTGACATACTAGTCAACCCACCAATGATCAGAACCCGTTTAGGAAGATGGACTGGATACTGCCTTCTCGAGCAATGGGGAGGGAGATGCAGCCACCCGTGGTCAAGGCCTCTGTCTGAGAAGAACAAAGTACCCAGTCCACTAAAGGTCCAAACAAAAAGTTAAATAGTAATGTAATCTTTCCATACATGAATTGCCAAAGCACAGAAGATGCATTTTTAAAGGAGTGATCTGGGCAAAATGTAAAAACACTGAGTCAACATGTTTTCCAGCAGCAGTTGGCAACCTTTTTAAAAGTGAACTGTGAAGTTTCTAACATCTTTCTTTCTAGAGTAAAGTGGATACTGGTGACTCTCCAACTCCTGCAGGGATGGGGGAGGGAGCCAGGGACAGAAGTGGCAGAATTAGCGGTCTGGATTTTGCCATCAAGAAAGGCTGAAGAAAGAATACTGACCAGTGGTTGATAGACATGATGCTTGGCTCACAACAGTTCCTAAAAACAGGTTCAACATCAAGTCATACACTATCTTTCATTTATAGAGCTTATGTTGCCAGTGGGTGATGCAGAAGACAACCCAAAAGAAGTCATAATGGTGGTGGCATAAGTAAACCTGTGGCAATTAACAAGGTGGAAAGAGCCTCAGAGCTTCAGGTGACCTGCACTGATTCCATGTTTTGCAGCCAATGGCAAGTCGACTCTAGCCCTCAGTAATATCATATATGTGCATCAAGTGAATATGCTGGACAGCACTTCTCCAACTGTGCTGAGAAAAGGTAGTTAAATATGCCCCTCTTCCAACAAAAGAGACTGTGCCAACAGAATTGAGGAGCCCCCTCCCTTCCCACCTAGAGATTCAGAACCAAATTAGAATGCTCAAAATTCTGAAAGTCCTGGACAAAACTTGGTCCAACTCTGGAATTTTACAATCTTTTTTTGATCATCAAACTCTTACAACATTACTACCTGTGACAGATAATTTCTGAAATATCTCCCAGCAATTCTCACTTCCTGATTTTCATGCATGTGGATAACCTTCCCATTTGAGTATGGGTTGAACCAAGTGCTTAGCTTCAAATGAAGAGAATATGGCAAAGGCAACTGGGTGTCCTTTCAAGAATAGGTTATCAGTTGCTGTGATCTCCTTCTCTTGTGCCTCTTGATTTGCTCAGTCTGATGAAGCCATGTACTATGTTGTGAGCCGACCTATGGAAGAGCCCATTTGACAAGGAACTGAGGGTGGTCCATAGCCCACAGCCAGCAAGAAGCTAACTCCTGCCAACAAACACATCAATGAACCTGAAAGTGGGTCTTCCCCAGCCAACCCCTAAGACTACTACAGCCCTGACAAACCCCTTGATTGCAGCTTTTTAAGATACCTTGAGCCATTGGATCCAGCTAAGCCATACCTAGACTCCTGACTCAGAGAAACGCTGAGATAATAAATTGTTTTAAACCACTAAGTTTTAGGGTAATTTGTTATGCAGCAACTAGCAAATGCTAACACAATAGCATATAGAACTACCCTATGGGAAACTCACTTTGGAAAACACTGACAGGATTTTTAAGGTTATTTCTTAGGTATCTTTTCAATGTATGAGATAAAGCAAATCATTGGAAAATAGATTTTCCTTATCACAATAGGAAAAAAAACGCATAAGCCTTTAAATTATATGAACTCAACTGTCACTAATTAAAATGACTGAGTTGAGATTCACCCTTTCACTGGCAATGAGAAAGTATCTACAAAAATAAAGTCTGAAAAAGACAGGTGCAAATTTTTCAAGCACTTTGGATATACTCCAATCCCTGGGGGTATTTTCTGCAAACTAAAATTTATGCATTAAGGCAAGTCTGCAAAAGACCTCTTCTTGTCTACACATTTTTGGATCAGTTTCAGTTTTGATACAAAACTCAAACAATATTAAAATTACATTTCATTAGGACTGTTCTTCCTTGGAATAGGTCCCTGATACAAGCAGGCTTACAAATTATCAAAACTTCTCTGCCACTAGGGAACTCTGATCCCACATTTTGTGGTCTCACCAGAACTAAAAAATTGTCAGAATAACTTCAAAGCCTTGGGAACTGTGATAGCACATAATGCAGGCTTAATGTTAGTATTCCCATTATCTCTTTATCGCACTTATGAATATATAAAAGTATAAACAAAAATAAGTATGCATCTGTCTGTCAATGGCATGATAAAATTAATGAGGGTGATTTCCTAATAAGTAGACAGAATGTATAAACACAGATGAGCATTATCTCCTTCAAAGAAAACACACTGAAGGTCTCTACACTTTTCTCAAGAAGCTGTCACCATCCATTGCTTTTTTGCATAATTTCCTTTTGGGTTACCTTTTTAAAATAAGCTTTTTTTGTGGATATCATTATTATTAATTAACTCTCATGGCAACATCCAATTTTCTTATTCATTTCATTTGACATAATTTGCTTTAGGTGATGTTGATTGCTTCAAAAAATAAGGGACAAATTCATAAATTGATGATTTTCTATGATTTAAGATCTCCAAAGATACTACATGCAATTCTTACACTCACAAACACGCACACACACAGCACACACTTCCATCACTTATTTTTTAATTACAAGGTTAATCTAAAATAAATATGAAATTGAAGTTGTACTGACATTTAACAAGTTAAGCAAAGTAAAAAATTAAACAACAATCATATCCTCTTACAAAGATCAAGTGATTTACTCATGTATATGCACAGGGAGTTATAGCCATAAATTATTTTGCATCCGAATGATAATATACAATGTGCTGTGGCAGATTAAATATTACCAACAGCATCAGGCAGCGGTAGCAACTGAAGAATGTTTATTGCATTAAATTAAACTTCCTTGTCTGCAGCAGCATTGAACAGAAGGTAGGCTTTCAAGTTTACCTTCCCTCAAAGCACAGATAAGCACCATTAAAAGAAAATGTCATACAATAGAAATCTGAATTTACCAAAGAGGAGAATTAGGGGGAAATTCTTTTTTTACACAGTATTTTTATGGTTTTGGTTTGCTTGTTTTTCATTTGCCAAAAACAACTGCGACGAGGGAGGGGGAAAAAAAGGATGAGAGCTCTGCTCTTATAAAAGAACAGTAGGCATAGAATCAAAGAGACCAAGTCCTGCCATGTATCTGCTTCTCTTTATAAGGCCTCAGTTTCCACATCTGTAAAATCAGAAAGTTCTAGTACTTCTAAATCAAGACCAATACCACTCCTTACTGACATGTATGTGAATGCTGGCATTTGGGGATGAACAGAGTCTGGTTGTATCTGCTGGCATTTGGAGAGGTCAGCAGGCAGGTTCTCCACCTGCCCAACGTCTAGAATAGCATTCAGGTGGTATTCAATATACGAGGTGACCCTGGGGTTAGAAGAGGTGGCACAGCAGTGAAGCTAGAAATGATACACAGTTTGTACTGTGATCAGACCTGTGCACACAAAAAAATTGTCCCAACAAAGTACCAATGCTCCCCTTTTGAAAAATAGGGTTTTCTAAGGCACCCTCCAATCTCACATTCAGTGATGCTAAGATGTATGCCTCTGGGTCAAAGCTTTGCCCTTGTTAACCCTAGGAATGATAACACATTCATTTTTTCCCCTTACTTCACCATACAGAATCCATTCTCATTCTAGAGGTTTTTCACTTGCTGTGTCTTCTGCCTCGAACTCACCTTCAGGAGCTGACTTCCTCTCAATATAAAAGTCCAGCTCAAACGGATCTCCTTAGAGAGCCTGCTCACTCAATGCAACTCTTCCCACAATGTCATTTTTCTAATACTCATTTTTCTTTTTATTACACCATGCTATTCTGCCTTCTTTGTTGAAATTACTGCAATCTATTTTCTACAGTTATATGTTTTTTTGTGTCCTTTCCTATAAGGATGATCACACCAAGAGAGCAAGATTCTTGTCTATTTTGTTTAGCTCTGAAAGCACAATTCCTAACATAATGGGAAACTCATATAGTTGCTCAATAAATATTTGTTGAAGGGATAAATGAGGGGGTGAGTGAATTTTAGCAAGAATTTTTAGCACATGAATATTTAGATCCATTAATTTGCTTAAACGGAAGGCACTAGACTAGGCACTGAGAATACTGAGAAAAAAATGAATGTGTATCTTGCCCAAGTAGATCTTATAGTGTAGGAATAAGACAGACATTATCAAATAATCAAACTAGTATATACAACATTTAACACTGCAAAGTGCTGTCAGGTAGAAGTAGCTCCCACAATGTTATAGAAGCTCAGAATGGGGACCTTTGAAATAGATACAGTCACCAGGGAGTGATTAAGACAAGCTCCAAAGAGCATCCCAGGCAGTTCGAGCAGCATTTGCAAAGGCCATGTAGCCTGAAAGAGTGGACTGAGCCCTGGAAAAAAGCCAGTGTAGCTGATGCAGAAAGGGCAAGGGAAAGCTAGAGATGAAGTCAGACTTAGAGGTGAAGGGGAACTGGACCATGCAGGATCTTGAGTCATGGCAAGGCCTTTTGTCTTTATTCTAAGAGCAGTGAGAAGCCACTGCCTAATTTAAGCAGTGAGGATGAACAGAAGCAGAGGGTGATATAATCAGATGCATATTAAGAGGCCAGAGTTATTGCTTACAGAGTAGTTGGGAGGCTATTTCAGTGATCTACGTCATATGGGATATAACCTGCATTTCGTTGTGCTGCTGTAGATAGAGAGAAGTAAACGAATTTAAGAGATGTTTAGGGGAGAAGATCCAGGGACTGGATAGTAGAAATGCTATAGAAGGGAGAAAAGAGAGAAAGATATTACAGACAGAAATTGCCATTCTTTGAGAGAGAAGGACAGCTAAGGATAGAAATGAATTTGGTTTGGAGATGTTGAATTTGGGGTCCCTTTGAGACATTCAAGATCAGCCTCAAGACGACTTTTGTATAGGAGCTCAGAAGAGCAGCCTTGCTAGAAGAACATCTGTGAGTCATTTGCACGGAGCTGGCAGTTCAAGGGCAATGATGGGATGGCCTAGGATTGTGTAGTTGAGCTCAGCTATGGCAGAAATGGCCTCGAGCCAGGGAGAACAGCCTAAGGAAGAGAACCCAGAGAAAGGGATCTAACGAGGGAGTGGTGTGAGTCCCTAGAGATGCTTTGGGCATCAAATCAAATGTATATGGACAGGTGGGTACTATCATCAATATTTGCTCCATTTACAATTTTTTTTTATCAACTTCTCCCTTCAAAATCCATGCCACCCCTTACCCCCTCCAACAAATCACATGAGGTAATGTGGGTGGACAAGCAGGTTCTGTGTGTGTGGAACTAGAGAAAAGCTGGGAGACTAAAGTCCTAGTACATTTGATGAAGCATTAATCATTCTACATTTTTTATTTTGAGCCTTTTATTTCCCTTATTCTCTGCAACCATAGTTGATGTAAGTACTGGGGAAAAGACTTCATATTTGCATAGTATGTGTGCCAGTTATCAGTCTGTTGCCTCTCAGCTCCAAAATGTATCCTCCAGTACTTGGTGCAGGAGGGGGCACAGGCATGATGTTGAATGACGCCAGTAGAGGGTGCTGGAGGGGCACTGCAGAAGAAAGATTCTTTTCTTCCTAATGCTGGTGTGCTTCCATTTGTCTTCCTTTGCCTCCTCTCTACCACAGGGCTACCGCTGGCGTTGTATGGGGGGTATCCAGTGGTACACACATTCCCTTGGTGCTTGGGGCTGGATCCAGGTCAGTGATCACTTCATTGCAGCCCTCCTGATTTAGACTGGAAGCTGGCTCCCAGAACCTCTACCTTTTCTGTGGTCCCACTTACCAGCATCCACCTGCCTAGCCTAAGGAGGATATTTTCTGGCCAGGAACTGTTGACCAACTCCAGCCCAGGGCAACCCATGAGAGCTCTCTGCCATCCAGTGGGGGGCAACCATACCTTCTCCAATGAAGTCTGAACACGAGATCTGAGAATAAGGTCCTTCCTTCTGAATTTGTTCCTTCCTTGCATATTCTCGCTCACCCTTGAAGTCTTCTTTAGAGTTTTCTTTATGCCTTCGTAGTTACTCCCTTCTTATAGATAATAATTATATAAAAGATTCCCTATTCAAATGAACTGTGTTTTAGTCTCCTGACTGGACCCGGACAGATACAGTCACACTTTCTACTTTTTAAAATATATCTAATAAATAATACAACCTTTACAATACTCCTGTGAAGTAGGTATCTCTATTTTAGATGTGAAAGCCCACTGGGCAAGTTTTTTCTTTAATTCAATAAGTATTCACTGAGTGCCGAATATCAGCCTGATGCAAGGCTGAGCACTCAAAGTCTCTAAGGTAGAGCTAAAATGCAGGGATCCAAGCTGACAGTGTTTTCTATCACATATTTAGGGCAGCAGGAAGCATGCTGGTAGCATAACAGTTTTTGAAGAACTTTAGGGTGTTTCTTCTTAAATTTAATATGCTTACAACCTACCTATCTTTGCAAGTATGGATTCTGATTCGGTGGTTGTTGTGGATTGAATTGTTCCCCTCCTCCCTCTCCCATTTATATGTTGCAATATTAATCCTAGTATTTCAGACTGTGACCTTATCTGGAAATAGGGTCATTGTCGATGTAATTAGTTGAGTTACAATGAAGTAATACTGAAATGGGGTGGGACCCAATCCAGTATGACTGCTGTCCTTATAAAAAGAATGCCATGAGAAAACATACCTGCACACAGGCAGAATGCCACACCATGTGAATATGAAGGCGGGATCTGGATGACACAACTGGAATGCCCAAGATGGCCAGCAAAACACCAGAAGCAAGGAGAAAGGCATGCAACAGACTCTCCCTCACAGACAGCAGAAGAAACTAACCCTATCAACACCCTAAACTCAAACTTCTAGCCTCTAGCACTGCGAGATGGCACATTATGGTAGTGACGTCACCCGTCATGGTATTTGGTTAAGGCAGCCCTAGGAAACTACTAGAGTGGGTCTGATGTGTAGCCTGGGCTTTTGCATCTCTAACAACTTCCCAGGTGACGCTGATGCACCGGTCTTTGGATAACACTTTGAGTAGTCAGGAGTTCATGTGTTAAGAGATGGTGCTATTCCTCCCACCTCCTCTTTTTCCTAACACTACCTTTTCTATAGCACCGCCAGCTGAAAGGACTAACCCTACATTTTGGCCAGTGACCCAGAACCCCTGTGACCCGACTCAAAGCAACAAAAGAATTTTCTAGTTAACCACAGAGGAAGAAATTACAGTTCTGTTAAAAGTAAGGTCAAGGCCCAAGGCAGTTCATCTACAAGTGTAAATTAAAAAGGAATAAGCAGAAAAATCCAGTTATTGGTAGGGCTGAATGAACACACATACAGAGGTTGTCAAGTCACTTCAGTGCAAGAGGTGAAAGATTTCCCAACTCCAACCGCAGGGGTCCCTTGAGCAGGTAGGAAACACCTCCCAGCACCATCTTTGCAAGGTCCAATGCAGCCATGCTTGCCTTTCAACTTCTATGGTTTTTCCCTCACTGCTTTGCAGGTACTCTGATAATCTCTCTCTCTCTCTCTTTTTTTAAAGTTTTTATTTTAATTCCAGTTAGTAAACATACAGTATTAAATTAGTTTCAGGTGTACAATATAGTGATTCAACAATCGCATACATCACCCAGTGCTCATCACAATAATACCTTCTTTTTTCTTTCCCTCATTATTTGTAACCAGAGTGTTCTATTAGAGTACACACACATAAAAAAAAAAAAAAAATTGGAAGACTGAACACATCTGCTTCCTACCATTGATCTCTGGCAGAGACACTGAACTGTCTCCTACTGACCATATCTCCTTCTTCTAAAATTACGAATTTTACCAGGGCCTCCTAGCTGGAGATTGTACTTCAGAGCATCCTCTGCATTTGTGGCCATGTGATCAAGTTTGGGGCATTGGAATATGAGTGAAGGTTATGTGTAGAATTACAAGGTCACGTTCTTATACACAGCACTTGCCCTGGACTCTCCCTGTTCCCACAGCTAGGAAACAGCAACAAGAGCAGCAGCAGCTGGACTCATAAATGGAAGGCGCATGCAGGAAAGTATCTCACACCTGCTACCCTAGACTGCTTACTTTGCTTTTCACGGTCACATATTTAGGGGTTTCTTTGTTACAGCATCTTTACATGTATCCTAACTCACATTCTCCAAAAAGCTTTCCACTGATGCTTTACTTTTATATGAACTTGCTCTCCATTTCCAATTCTAAGTCATGGCCTGACAGTTCCATTCTGTTTTACTGGAGGTTCATGGGGCTTGGTGGTGATAAAGTGTGTCCATGTCTAGGGCAGAACATTAGCAGCCTCATTTTTTGTCAGGGCTGTAGGGCAACTTCCAGTCACTGCACGGGCCTTAGGACCTGGTTTCCCATTAAGCACTACAATGTCTGAACTGAGATGGCCCTGTCCTCATTTAAAGCCAGTATTATTCCACCCATGTATATGCACAGACTGAATAAGCCCTGGACGAAGACAAACACAAGTGTTGGATGACAAAGGAGAATTTCAAATGATGATGATGATAGTAATAATGATAATAATAATAATAATAATAATGTCTCTCCTTTTTAAGAACTAATATATGCACAGTCAAGTGTTCTGATAATCAATATCTTATATTGAGAGCAACCCCCAAGAATTCACAGCACTCAGGCAGAGCACCTAGTTTTATTAAACATTTTCCCATTTGAGCAGATACCATGGGCCCATTTTATAGATGGGGGAACTGACAGATGAGAAGGTTAAATCCTGTCATGCACACAACAATTAAATATAGAAGTCACCTCAGTGTAGCATCCTACCCACTCAGGACACATTTTTCACCATTCATTCCTGGTTCATTCATTTCATGTACTCTTATAGTTTATTCAAATATTCAACGAAGACAGTAACAGCTTGGCTGTTACTGAATGTAAAATGGGCTGCAACTCCTACTTGCATTATTTGTCATTTACTTAATTTTCATCTGACAAGCAATTACTAAACACTTACAACATGTGGCCCAATACACTCAGGAAAGTACTGAACAAGGGGCTTTCGGCTTCGTTGTTGTGAAGCACTAAATGTAGGTTATGATAGGGCTTGGTTAACATCAGTAGACTGGAGTTGATCTTGCCTCAATTTACCAGCATGTACTGAGCCACCAGCTGAGTACACCCAGCCCAACAACCAAGCACCATCCACATACCAATTCTACCACTCTCACTTCAGAAAAACTTCTGTGTGGGGGAAAAAGATACTGGCAGAGAGAGAAATATGAACACCCTACTCATAAAAAATTCAAGTGCTCAAACTTCTGATGGCAGGTTAGTGGTCACTCTGATATATGAAGAACATAGTATACATACATGCACATACTATGCATATACATGCATGCACACAGATGCACACACACACACACACACACAGAGGCAGAACTGACTTGGAAAATGAATAACAAGAAGAGAAATGGCAATAATTCAGTTATTTAGTACAGAAAATGTGAATGAAGGAGGTAAAGGAGAACTGTTATTTTTAAATGAATTGGCCTTGAGAAAGGGAGGCAATTATTTACTGAATTCTTGCTACCTCTAGGCATGGTGCTAGGAGCTGTCACATGTTTCTGTGTTTCCTCATTTAATCCTTTCCACCCTTGAGCCAGGTGGGTATTGCTAACTCTGATTTACAAAGAAGCCAAGGTTTGGAAAGGTCAAGAATGTCACCTATAAGTCACAAAAGTGGCAAGTGGCAGAGCCAGGTCCAGAAATCGTATCTTGTTACCAAACCCCATGTATTTGGTAGTTATTAGACCACCATGTATGAGCCCATGCAAGAGAAGAAAGCACTACAATATAAGGCTGGCAGGAAGCGAGAGAGAAGAATCCAGGGGCTAAATATCAGCTGGGCAGGGCCCCTGTGAATGATGGGAGAGAGGTATCAGAGGGTCACAAAGCACTTTTCAGGCCAGCACCTTCCGGCCATAGAATACAGGCCCAAAGAAATAGAACAGGAGCAGTTATATGTCAGACCCTCACATTTTCAGAGTCCTGCAAAGAGTGAATGTGGAAATACAAATACCATATTTTAAAGTATTTAAATGCTATAAATCAAGCAAGCAAACTTAAATAAGGCATATTCCATCCTTCTTTCTTATCAAGCATAGCTTTGTAACAACTGGGGAGGCCAGGTTCTGATTTGGATTTTCCCAGAGTCTCAAAGTATCATACTTGGCAGCACCTAGAGAGTCAGCCTGTGACCCCATTCACTACCCACCACCTCAAGGCCTGCCTCCCCTCCCCCCGTGTAGTGTAGAATGGAGGGCATGGGGCCCCAAAAATCACATCTCCTGAGTACGTGGATTCTTTATCCCATGAAGAGGAGCACACCTAGAGGAGGGCCAGAGCAGGGTCCTCTAAATCACATGGCTTAGGGCAGGGATGCCCCTCTCCTCAGTGATACATCTTTGTGTGTGTGGGGTGGGGGGGGAGTCATAGAACTTTTCTCTGGAAAGGGAGATTTGGTTTGTGGGGTTCAACTAGATTGGATATGTTCTAGTTCATCAGTTTTCACCCCCATTGTAAATGCAAAACACCTAAGAAGGTATAAAAAAAGTACATACCTGGCCCTATCCATAGAGAATCTGCTTTAATTGGTATGAAGAAGGGCCTGTGCTTTGGGCATTTACAAAGCAGCCCAAGGGATTTAAATGTGCAACCAAGGTTGCAGATCACTCTTAAGGAGATAAAACAATGTGCCCTACGGCCTGGAAACAACTCACCCCACCCCCACCATGCTCATGTCTGCAAAACTCTGATGGTTACTAAGGGTTAACAGTGAGGATAAGAGGAAGATGATTAGAAGGAGGGGAGGAGGAGGCCAAGGCCAGAGGCAAAACACTGGGACAAGGTTGTGTCTGTTCATCTGATGGAAGAACACTTCTCTAAGAGTAAAATTATGTGATTTTGGGGGTCAGGTCAGGAACTGAATTAGTTTGTTTGATTTTCATGGATGATTTCTTCCTTTCCAACTGTCCTGCATATAGGCACCTCAATGCTTGTCACCTGTTTCAAGCTACTGGTTTTGATAAAAGTCTTATTCCTACACATAGTGAGAGACTTTTCGTTCATTTCATAGCCTTGACCTTTCTTTCTTGAGAAGTGAGTGGCCACAGTGACATAGGAGAGGAGAGCAGAGGACACACACCTCTGTCCCCTTCCTCCCATATAACACCAAGCCACACCCTTTCCATTATAGACTGAATGTTTGCAATCCCCAAAATTCCTATGTTGAAATCTAATCCCCATTGTGAAGGTATCTGGAGGTGGGGGTTTAGGAAGAAAATTAAGTCTTCAGAGTGAGGTCCTCATGAATGGGATTCATACTCATAAAAGAGGCCCCGGTGAGAATCCTTGCCCCTTTCCACCATGTGAGGATACAGCAAAATGATGGCTGCCTATGAACCAGGAAGTGAGCTCTCAACAGGCACAGAAACTTCTGGCCCCTTGATCTTGGATTTCCCAGCCCTCAGAACTTTGAGATCAAACGATCTGTTACTTATAAGCCACCAGTCAATGTCGTTCTGTTAAACAGCAGCCGGAAAGGATTAAGGTACCTTCCTGACTGTACCTCTCTGATGTCCATCCAGGATGGGATAAACACACACATATGTCAACTCTCTGCTTCCCCGCCAGGCACTGATTTTGTTTCATCAGGGGTACACCGTAACCAGTGTACTAAGTGTATTTACTAAGAATAAAAAATGAGCAAGAGTGTTTTGGCACTACGAGCACATAAACGCACACTGATTACATGCTTTCCTCACAAACAGCCACAGACCCCTTGTTCTCCATCAGTGTTATCAAAGCACAACTTTCCTGAGATTCTGCTGTAAATTCCAGTTACAATCACTTATTAGCTATCTTCTTTTCAGGCATTTTTTTTTTTAAATCTAGTAGATGGATATAAAATTTAAGTTGTATACATAAATGAAATTATAAGACAAATTTCCTGCATTGCAATTCATTTCCATTTACTCCTCAAGACAAATTCTAGATATGGTCAGTGAAAGAGATCCACCTTTCATTAGTTTCTAGGCTGAAAGTCTACAAAGGAAAGATGTTTCGCTTAAGCAAACTTTGTTTAGAACAAAGATCTTCGAACATGGATATGTATACCCCTAAGGTGTGCCACGATCAAGGAAAATTGTAAGGAAAATGAATTCCATATTCTCATTGTCCATTTTTACCCTTTTGCAAGTTGGTTAGCCTAAGAATGTACAGTGCATCTCTTCATAATAGTTCCTCTTCAGTTACAAAGAATGCATACCTTTGAACCAACCTATCACTATTGTTTTGCCCTGAGAATAGAAATACCTGCAGGCACCAAAGGGATAAATCTAAATATTATTTTTCAGGAAGTCTCTGAAGCTTCGTTAATAATGAATGAAGATACATTCCTTTCTTTTTCTGCCTTCTACACATTTCCTTGAAGCACGTAGCTTGGGATCACCAAGAGGTATTTAGTACCCTGGATAAAATGCCAAAGCAATTACAGTGATGGATATCCTTTTAAACATAATGAGCATTTGCAGGACTCCCATATGTATTCATACATTTAATAACATTGGATGAAACTTATGGATAAAAAAGTATATGATTCCTTTTAAATTTGGTAGATTATGTTAAAAGTGAAATTAAAAACCTATTGGTCAAGTAGTAACATTAAATATTTATTCCAACAATCCCTTTAATTTTACTCTTTAAGATATTTCATGTTTTCAAACTTCTAATAATAAGAAAAGTTATATTTAAACTTTGATTAAAATGCTTAGGTATTTACTTAAAAATGTAAGACACTCTTCTGCTTCTAGGAAGATACAGCACATATCGTTTTCGCTATTGCTCCTGCTAAGTACGACTCAAATCTGTAAATGTTATATATAAAATATATGACAGAATACTCTGAATGGTGGAAAGCAAACATATTGGCTAGGGACTATAAGACTAGAAGAAATACAGTCATAATTTCCCTGGGTTTTCTTTATGTCTCATGTTTCAGACTTGGATCAGAAGAAACTGGCAATTGAGAAACACCAATGGCACAAAAATAAAAGTCCCAACCAAAGCTTGCTTTCTCTACCCAGAAGATCAGAAAATGGGAAGCCTTGTAACATGGAAAATTTTAGACAAAACCCAATTCACTCCAGGAAAACAGTATATAAAAACAAAGAGACAAAACATTGACTCAACCCTCACCTGTCCGCTTAGGCCAGCAAAGGTAAGGGGAACTGAGACCTATACCCTCATGAAGCTGTAATGAGATGCCCCAACACCCATACCAGAATATCAGAGAAAGCCACAGAGGGAGCTAGGACTTTAATCTATGTAGTAACAAGACCGGCACCGCCCCCCCCCCCCCCCCCAGTGGTCTTAGTGAGGAGTTTGGACTACCACTCTACCTGGCAATAATCAAGCATCTCTCTCATCCTCTCTCCAGAAGTGGTCAGAGGAGGCCTATGGAGACTCAGGTCTTTTCCTATCACTTATCAGTAAAGATGTCATCCCCATTAAATTGTCAGTGCAGACCACGTGGGGAGCCAGAATTCTCAAGCCTGCCCAGAAGTACTGAGATCTCTCCCCAACTCAGGTATCAACAGAGGCTAAATGGGAAAGAAACCTGGATTTCTACTTCCACTTGGCAATAACAACTGGAATCCCCATTTCTCTTCCTGGAGTGGTATCAGAAAAAGCCAGCTAAAACAGAGAATTTAAACAAGATGCAGAGTCTCATAGTATAATAATAAAAATGAATGGTTAAGTTTCAATAGAAAATCATTCATCATATCAAGAATGTGGGACATCTCAAACTGATCAAAAAAGACAATCAATAGATGGCAACAATGAGATGAGAGAAACATCAGAATTATTTGACAAAGTTCTTAAAACAGCCCTGATAAAAAACTCTTCAAAAAGCAATTATAAGCATGCTTGAAACAAATGGAAAGACAGAGAGAGCCTTATCAAAAAAGTAGTCACAGCAAAAAAAGAAAGAAAGAAAGAAAGAAAAGAAAAAATAAAGAGTCAAATGCAAAATTTAGAACAAAAGAAAATACAATAACCAAAATGAAATGCTCAGTGGATGGGGTTAATAGCAGAATGGAGGAGGGGAGAGAAGAGAGAATCTGTAAACTAGAAGATAGAAAAAAGTGGGGGATTAGCCAATTTGAACAACAGAGGAAAAAAAGAGTGAAAAAAATTAACAGAGGCTCAAAACTTTTAGGGATGTAACTGACTAAGTCTGTCTGTCTATCTATCTATGTATCTATCTGTCTCTATCTATCTCACACTTTTTGAGGAACCTCATATTCTTCTCCAGAGTAGCTACACCAGTTTGCATTCCCACCAGCAGTGCAGGAGGGTTCCCTTTTCTTCGCATCTTCACTAACACCTGTTTTTTCTTGTGTTGTTAATTTTAGCTATTCTGACAGGTGTGAGGTGGTATCTCATTGTGGTTTTGATTTATATGTCCCTGATGATGAGTGATGTTGTGCATCTTTTCAAGTCTATTAGCCATTTAGATGTCTTCATTGGAAAATTATTCATGTCTTCTGCCCATTTTTTAACTGGATTATTTGTTTTTGGGGGTGTTGAATTTGATACGTTCTTCACAGATTTTGAATACTAACCCTTTATCAGATATATCATTTGCAAATATCTTCTCCCATTCTATAGGCGGCCTTTTAGTTTTGTTGATTGTTTCCTTTGCTGTGCAGAAGATTTTTATCTTGATGAAGTCCCAATAGTTCATTTTTGCTTTTGTTTCCCTTGTCTCCAGTGACATGTCTAAGTAGCAGAATATAAAATCAACCTACAGAAATCTGTTGCATTCTTATACACCAATAATGAAGCAGCAGAAAAAGATATCAAGGAATCAACCCCATTTTCAATTACACTAAAAATAGTAAGACACCTAGGAATAAACCTAACCAAAGAGGTAAAAGAGCTTTTCTATGAAAACTATAGAACCCTTACAAAAGAAATAGAAGAGGACATAAAGAAATGGAAAAAACATTCCATGTTCATGGATTGGATGAACAAACATTGTTAAAATGTCTATACTACCCAAAGCAATCTACACATCTAATGCAAGCCCTATCAAAATACCACCAGCATTTTTCACAGATCTAGAACAAACAATCCTGAAATCTGTATGGAATCACAAAAGACCCCAAATAGCCAAAGCAATTCTGAAAAAGAAAAGCAAAGCTGGAGGCATCACAATTCCAGATTTCAAGCTATATTACAAAGCTACAGTCATCAAGACAGTATGGTACTAGCACAAAAACAGATGCATAGATCAATGGAATAGAGTACAAAACCTAGAAATGGACCCAGAACTATATGGTCAACAGCAGATTTCTCATCAGAAACCATGGAGACCATAAATAAGTGTCACATTGTTTCAAGTGCAAAACCAAAACCAAAACACAAACAAAAAACCAACTGTCAACTAGAATCTTACACCCAGAGAAAATATCCTTGACCAATGAAGAAGCAATCAAAACATGCTCAGTTGGAGGCAAACCAAGAAAGTTTACCATCAATAAACCTACCCTAAAAGAAGAGCTAAAGATCTCGGGATGTTAGGAAGGAAGAAAGAACATAATAAGCAAAAATACGGGTGAATACTATAGTCTTTTTTTCTCCTCTTGGGTATTCTAAATTACATTTGATAATTGAAGCAAACATAATACTGTTTGATGTGGTTCTAAATGTATGTATAGAAAATACTGAAGATAATTATAACAGTGTGGCAGTTAAGAGACAAAAAGAGAAATAAGGTTTCTACAATTCATTCAAACTATAAAATAGCATTATCAGTAGACATCATATAGTAATTTATGTGTAAATAATGTAATGCTTAGGTTAATTATGAAAAATGCCACAGAAAGAAATATACTATAAATAAAAATAGAATTTTAAAAACAGATTTTATTTATTTTTGCGAGAGAGAGTGAGAGAGAGAGTGCACACACACAAGTGCATGTGGGCATGAGTGGGGAGGAGGAGCAGAGGGAGCAGACTCCCAATTGAGCAGGGAGCCTGCTGTGGGATTTGATCCCAGGACCCCAAGATCACGATCTAAGCTGAAGGCAGACACTTAACTGACTGAGCCACCCAGGTGCCCAATAAAAATGGAATTCTATAAAAAGTTCAAGTAACACACACAAAAGAAACCAGAAATAAAAAGCAGAGGAAACAAACAGAAAACAAAAACTAAAATGCAGACTTAAGTTTTAGTAAACCAATAATTACATTAAATGTAAATGTTCTACATATACCAATTAAAAGGCAGAAAGTGGCAGAGTAGATTAAGAAAGTATTATTCAACTATTTTCTGTCTATGAGAAATTCACTTCAAATGTGACAATATAGGCAGTTTTGAAGTAATATGTGTGTGTGTGTATAAAAGCAAAAATAACTATATTAATATTAAATAATGTAGACTTCAGAGAAAAGAAACGTACCAAAAACAGAGACAGAAACATTTTATATAATAGTTAATCCACCAGAAATATACAGGAATCCTAAATGTGTATTATCAAAAATCAGAGTAACGAAATATGTGAATTGACAGAACTGAAAGAAGAAATGGACAAATCTACAATTATTTCTGGAGATGTCAACACTCTTTTCTCAACAACTGACAGAACAACTAAACAAAAAGTAAGCAGGAATATAGCAGAACTAAACAATACCAGCAATCAGCAGGATCAAATCAACCTTCCCAGAACATTCCACCCAGTAACAGCAGAATACACATTCTTTTCAAGTATGCACAGAATGTATACCAAGATAGATCATATTCTGGTCATAAAAAAACCTTCAAAGGCAAATGTAAAAGAACTGGAATTATATACAGAATATGTCTATATATTATACAGAATATGTCTCTGACTTCAGTGGAATCAAAATAAAAATCAGTCACAGAGTGGTAACAGGAAAATCTCCAAACATTTAGAAACTAAACAACATATTCTTTAAGCTAATGGATGAAAGGGAAATCTCTTGTTCCAGGTGGTTTTCCTGGAGAATTCCACCAAACATTTAAAGAAAAATTAAAGCCAACAATCTTGCCCAGAAAACAGAAGGGAAGGAAACACTTTACAAGTCATTTTATAAAACTAATTTATAAAACTAATATTCTGACACTGAGAAGACAAGAAAGTAGAAGAAAACTACACACTATTATCCATCACAAATATATGCAAAAGTCCTTAATGAAAATGTGAATGCAGTTTAGCTATATATATTTATATATAAAATGTGTATATAAGTTCAGCAATATATAATACACATATATAAAGTATATACTGTAATCAAGTGAGTCTACTCTAGGGATGTAGGCTGATTTAATATCTAAAAATCAATCAATATAATCCATCATAATAACAACCTAAAGAAGAAAAATCACATGATTATATCAGTTGACGCAGAAAAAGCAATTAACAAAACTCAGCACCCATTTATGATAAAAAACTCTGAGAAAAATAAGAAGAGAGGGGAATACCTTCAATCTGATAGAGTATCTACAAAAAAAAAAAAAAAAAAGAAAAAACTTAAAGCAAACATACTTAATATGGAAAGACTGAATGCTTTTCTCATGAGAATGTGGGGTAAGGATTTCTATTCTTATTACTCTTATTTAATATAGTGCTAGAAGTTCTAGCCAGTGCATAAAACAAGAAAAGGAAATGAAAGTTATACAGATTGGAAAAAAAAAGAAACAAGCCCGTGTTTGCAGATGGAATGACAGTCTATATATAAAATCCTAAAATATCTGCAAAAAACTATTAGAATTGATAAGTGAGTTCAGCAAGGTTGTAGGATATAAGATATACAAAACACAATTCTATTTCTTATAATAATAAACATTTGACGCCAAAATTAAAATATTCCATATATAATCACTTATAAAAATACTTTGATGTAAAACTATCAACACAGATGCAAAATTTGTATGCTGAAAACTATACAATGTTGATGAAAAAATGTAGTGATCTAATAGAGAGACATACTGTGTTCACAGGTTGGAAGATAAAATAATAATAAATTATTTTAAAACTTAAAGCATAATAAAAATGTCAATTCTCCCCAAATTGATATAGTGGCTAATACAATTCCTATCAAAATTCTAACAAAATTTCTTGCAAATACAAACAAGATTATTCTGACATGCACAGGAAAAGACAAGGGAACTAAAAAGCCTAAGATAATTTTGAAAAAGAAGAATAAAGTGGGAAGAATCCACTTACTCAATGTCACAACTTATTTTATAGTTACAGCAGTTAAGATCATGTGATATTGGTGGTGAGACAGAAACACAGATCAGTGGAACATACCTGAGAACCTTGACATAATATACAAATATGCCCATATGATTTTTGACAAAGGTAGAAAAGTAATTCAACAGGAGAGGTTGCTTTTTCAGCAAATGGTGATGGAGCAACTTAATATTCAGGCAAAAAAGTAAACTTTGACTTATCTCACACCTTATACAAAAAAATTAACATCAAATGGATCATAGCTTAAACAGAAAATGGAAAAATATAAAACTTTTGGAAAAAATGGGGAAAAACCTTTAGGATCTAGGGTTAGGTAAAGTTATTAGACTTGACACCAGAAGAATAATCTGTAAAAAAAAAAAAAAAAAAAAAAAAAGTTAAATTGGAATTCATCAAATTAAAAACTTTTGTTCTGGTGCACCTGGGTGGCTCAGTCAGTTGAGTGGTTGACTCTTGGTTTTGGCTCAGGTCATGATCTCATGGGTTGTGAGATAGTGAGATGGAGCCCCAAGTGGGGCTCTGCACTTAGCAGGGAGTCTGCTTCTTTCTCTCCCTCTCCCTCTCCCTCTCCCTCTCCCTCTTTCTTTGCCCTTCCCTCTGTTCACACTCTCTCTCTGAAATACATAAATAAATGTTTAAAACAAATAAAAATAAAAACTTCTGTTCTGCAATAGGCTCTGTTAAGAGGATTAAAAGAGAACCTATAGAGTGACAGAAAATATTGAAAAATATATATCCAACAGAGGATTAATATCTGGAATATGCAAAGATGTCTCAAAACTCAACAGTAAAAATAACAAACAATTCAATTAGAAATAGGCAAAAGACATGAAGAGACATTTCAACCAAGAGGACCTACAGACAGCAAATAAGAACATGAAAAGATGTTCAGCATCATTAGTCATTATGAAAATACAAAATAAAACCACCTTGAGATATCACTACATACCTACCAGAATGTTTTTTGTTTGTTGTTGTTGTTGTTGTTGTTGTTGTGGTTGTTTTAAGAGTGAGGCAGGGGAGGCACGGAGGGAGAGGGAGAGAGAGAGAGAGAGAATCTTAAGCAGGCTCCATGCCGAGCGCAGAGCCTGATGTGGGGCTCAAGCTTACAACCCTGAGATCATGAACTGAGCTGAAATCAAGAGTTGGATGCTTAAGGGCACCTGGGTGGCTCAGTGGGTTAAAGCCTCTGCCTTCGGCTCAGGTCCTGATCTCAGGGTCCTAGGATCGAGCCCCTCATCGGGCTCTCTGCTCGGCAGGGAGCCTGCTTCCCACTCTCTCTCTGCCTACTTGTGATCTCTCTCTCTCTGTCAAATAAATAAATAAAATCTTAAAAAAAAAAAAAAAGAGTTGGATGCTTAACTGACTGAGCCACCCAGGCACCACTAAATATTTTTTTTTGAAGTGAACATACCAAATTCTGGTGAGGATGAGGGGAAACTGAATCACTCTACGCATTGTGATGAGAATGTAAAATGTTGCTGCCAATCTGAGAAGCAGTCTGGCAATTGCTTAAAAAACTAAACATTTGAATTGCACTCCTGGGCATTTATCCCAGTTAAATGAAGTCTTCTCTTCACACAAAAACCTGGACACCATGCTTTCAGGAACTTTATTTATAATAGCCAAAACCAAGAAATAGCCTACATATTTCTCAAAGGGTAAATGGTCAAACTGTAGACACAGAACAATCTGGATGAGTCTTCAGAGAATTATGCTAAGTGAAAAAAGCCAATTTTCAATTGTTATACAGCATATGATTCCATTTATATAATATTCTTGAGATGAAAAAATTACAGAAATGGAGAAGAGATTAGTCGTTGCTAAGGGTTAAGGAAGGAACAGAGTTGAGAGGGAGGGAGGTATCCTTATAAAAAGGCAACATGATGGATCTTTGTGGTGATAGGTTCTGTATCTTGACTATATTAATGTCAAAATCTTGGTTGCAATATTGTACCATAGTTTTGTTAAGATGTTACCACTGAGGGAACCGGGGCAAAAAGTATTAAAAGACCTCTGTGTATTACTTCTTACATGTGAATCTACAATTACTTCAAAATTAAAAAAAATAAAATGTTTGAAATAGTACACAGTATTTCAAAACTCTTTCAGGGGTATGCCTGAGTCAAAACGTTTAAAGACCACTGATACAGAAAATTGGTGGATGAAGGCATAGAAGGAGCTCAGCCCTCGAGGTGATCCTGCTCTCTGATGATCACTCTAGTTCATAATTAAGCAGGTGGAATGGGCCATTTCTGACATTTGTATTCAAAAGCACATCAATTGAAGGGCCGTCAGATGAAGTGGTTATGTTAAAAAAAAAAATTACCTGCTTTTTCACCTAATTGACTGATGGGTCAATTTCATGTTTGAAATCTCATAAGAGCCTTAACAAACTACATAGTAGAGAAAGAAAAAAAAAATCTGATTATAAGGGAGTTTGAATCCCAGTGGATGCAAAAGAGGAGTGTGAAACTTTCTGCCTAGTCTCTGACCTTCAATTAGTGAACACCGCCCCCAGCTGAGGCAAGCACAGCCTATACTCATCTTATTCAGAACTGAGGTGGAGGGTAGCAGCAAATTATGAGGCTCTGCATCTGTGAACACAAACATATAAAATAAGAGCAAATGTCACAGACACACCATACCCTTTTTAACGTGTCTGTTTCTCCCTATGGTTGTATCACACGTTCTCAAGACACAGCAGGTGTTAGCAAATTAGAAAAACTACATTCCCTTGGCCTGATTCTGGTGTACACAGCACCAGAACAGCTGAGGAAAAAAAAAAAAAATAGAAATCATTCATTTGCCCAAGTGCTGCTTGATGTGGTTTTGATAAACAAAAAAATGGTCACGAATCTTCACTTGACTGATGATCAATCAGATCTGATGCAATAGACATATCTAACAGGCCATCAACTGGGATCTTTCCAGTTGTCTTACAATTGCGTTTAAGTCCCAATGTTGAGAATAAAGGCTCATAGTTGACGTTTCAGGGACCTATTATGTATGGGGCTGTCCCATTCCCACAAGGCTTACTGTGAAATGCTGCAGAACTATTCCTCACAAAGACCATCCCCACACCTTTCTGCTCAATATAAGTGACACCGTGGGGAGAAAGGTATGAGCAATTTTGGAAACTAGTTTTCATTAGAAGCAGCTCTTTGTTTCACTTGTCTTCTCTTTTAGAGGACAGAAGATTATCTTTTCCTACCCTGAGATCAAGAGGCTTACCTGGAAATACTGGAAGAGTTTACAACAAGGAAAGATTTACATTTCATTCCTTTGTGATACTCACATATAACACACACACACACACACACACACACACACACACAGAGCCAGTGTACTATCTGACTTGCAGACAGAAGAAACAGAAGACACGATGGGGAAGTGAAGACAAAGAAGGCTCTTCTTCCCTCTCCCTTCCCTGGAGTTCCTCATTCTGGAGAAGCAGGAATGTCAGATACTGTCAGGATCCAAAGTCCTGAGGAGGTAAATCAGGGGATCTCACTATTTCCACTACAGCTCCAGTTCAAGGGTTAAGAGGACTGCTTTCAACTGGAGGATGTGGCCAAAAGGATCGCAGCAATCAGGCAGCGGCTCAGAGCAGCACCTCCCATCAGCAATGTATATGGTACTAACACCTCATTGTGCTGAGTCCTCAGACAGTGAGCCTGCCTAGCATCAACGCTAGCCAGAAAGAGTGAAACTTGGTCAGGTCAAGTGAGGAGACTCTGGTCTATACTGTCTCCCTTTGCTCTAGTCCACTAGCATCAGCATTAAAAGGGGACATGATATGTGAGAGCCAGACCAAGCTGCCCTTTACCCTTTCCTTTCAAACCTCACTGGACTGCCCCAGTGGGGAGACGACCAGCTCTGAGGCACACATGATAGAAACTTAGAAACCAAAAGTTTTATTCAAAAGTAAAGAAAAGCAACTGAAAAATGATAGACTCTGTAGACATTTTGTTAACAGAGTTCCTGCAAACTAGGAGAGGGGAATTTACCCTAACAGGTTCTAGGCAGTTTTAAGGGAAACTGAAAACCGTCCCATATATATATCTTGAACTCTTGAGCATCTTCCAATATGCTGGTGATACAAAGTTCTTAGTGGATGGGATTCACAGTGATTTTTAAACAGTTGTCTCTAAATGTAAGAGTAGCTAAAGTCTCCTCTGGAATTAGAGGTAAACCATTAAGGGAAATGGCCCCCCAGAGGATACATGCTGGAACTGGGTTTAGAGCCTTACAATTCAAAGTGTGGTTCCAGGACCAGTAACACCTGCCTCTCCTTAGAAATGCAAAATCTCGGGCCTGCCCCAGAACCACCAAATCAGAATCTGTCTCTACAGGAACCCCAGGTGATTGTGCACAGGAAAATCTGGGCAGTGGAGACCTCAGAGCACTGAAGTGGCATCCTCTTCCCCCCCACATGCACTGTGATTATATGTGACTCACAAACGGCTGTGATCTCATCTGACACATAGTGTGTCCATCCCCAGCGGGGGTGATCAGAACATAAGAATCCCTCCCCACTCGTGGGTAATTAGAACACAAGAGTTTATCACTCTTTTAAAAATAAACTTATATTTATTTATTTATTTTAAAAAAGGTTTTTATTTATTTTTGAGAGAGAGAGAGAACGCATTCATGAGCGGGGCGGGGGGGGGGGGTGGGGTGCAGAGGGAGAAGCAGACTCCCTGCTAATGATGTGGGGCTTGATTCCAGGACCTGAGCTGAAGGCAGAGGCTTAACGGACTGTGCCACCCAGGCCTAAGGCAGATGCTTTAAACTTACAATTTTTTGAATCTCAGTTTTAATCTACGTTGTAGTAAATAGCTACAGATACAGCCCACATAAACAAAGATACCTTAGGATCATCATTTTTTTTTTAAATGTGAAAGAGCTCAAAATTTCACAAAGTTTCAGAATGGCTGTTGTTACAAATGGAAGCCCCATCAGCCTGGAGCTAATACATGCAGAAGAGATGCCATGGCCCATCCCCCCGGGTACCCCCCACTTTACAGGTATCTGGAATAGAAATAAGTCTTTGTGGTATTAAGTCACTGGAACTGAAGGTCGGCTGGTTTCTCAGCATCATCTGGTCTATCCTCACAAACACACGAAACATCCATGGAGGCCGAAAATGATTACGTAACCAGAGGAGCTCACAGAACACAACTTTCTGTCCCTAGGAAAATCACTTTAATGTCAGAAGTTTTCAGGTTCTCTTCCCCTCATAATCACACTCAATGCTCAGAATATTTCCCAGTTCGGTTTATTCCTGGAACGTGGCTCCCGGAGTTGTGGAAACCCACACCTTGATAAGATATCTCCCTGGTAGCAGTATCTCTTCAAAAACATCATCTCATTTTTCAGGGCACCACCTGAAAATATCCCTTCTAATTAAAACAATGGGTGATTCACCTTTCCAATAGCTAGAGGCTCTTTTGAGATGTCATTTCATATCTTTCTAAAATATCACCAGAAAAAAAATGCTTCATAGCTCAAGAGCTATAGGCTTTGTCTATGGAAAAATAATCAAACCAAATAAACTGCAAAACTAAGTGTGGGTAGCAGTGCCTAAATAATAATAATTATAATAGCAAATTTCAGAGTCATAGCTAGTATTTAATGAGCACTAATTATGTGCCAGGCACAAGTCTAGGCTCTCCTTCATTTATATTTTTCTTATAAGTGTCCTATGAGATAGGCACTAGCATTATCTCCATATCACAGATGAAAGAAGTGAAGCACAGAGAGGCCGAGTAACTTGTCCCAGGTTGCACAGCTAGGAAATGGAGAGAGAAGGTGAAAATTTGTGTTCGCATCATTGCACTATATTCACTCTCATATTTCAGGGAGAACCATGCAATTTGAATATACTACAACTACTACCATTCCCATAATACTCCCTATATCTAAAACAACTTCACACAAAGATTCAACGTTTTCTCTCAAGAAGCAAAAGAGAGGTTTCTTCCTCTTTGAAATTACTGTGCCACTCTGCACATTGACACCTCATCTGGTCCTTTTACCTTTGCGATCATGTGCTTTGGTTCCCATGGTCTGGCTGTGTTCCTTCCCTAGTCCACGGCAATGGAAGGTGGGGAGAAAGGAACCCCATAGGAAGAGGGGGAACAGAGGAGGGAGCTGTGCAGATGAACTGGGCCGTCACCTTTGCCAGGAAGGCCAGACCCCTCCTGCCACACTAGGCCGACAGGAGGCACAATCACGATGGCCCTTTAAGGACCAGTGGGTGCATCTAAGTCAATGGGAGAAATGATCTTACTTGGGAGGGTAACATTACAGGAAGGATCGTTTTAATCTAATGAAAACCACTGATCATGTTTTGCCCTGAAGAAATGGCACTCAGGAGGGGCTGGATGACAAATATTGGAAAGGACAGGAATAGAGGCTACTCTCAGCAGGAAAAGCCTCCTCCGTGAGCCCCGAGGGACACTGAGAGATCCTGGCAACAGTGCCTTCAGCCCTGGGTATGCGCACATTCAGCATGGACACCGAAGCACAGAGGCGGTGGCTTTTCTGGGCATCAGAGGCAGTGCCTCGGTCGGCACCAGTGGCCTGGCTGTCAAGTGCAGCGCTGGATGTTGCTGGAGACCATAGCTCAGCCATCTGGGAAGGACAGCCTCTCAAAGGCCCATAGTTGTCACAATGGCTAGTTTTAGAAACACAGCCCAGATCCCCTGGAGACTTCTAGAGCAATTTGGAAAGAATAATAAGGGGCTGGAGTTCTTAAAGAAAAGGCAGGATAAGCAAGGACAATCCAATTATTAAGGGCTTATTATTTTCCAATTCTTAAAGTCATGCCTAAAGATCCCTGAATTCCGGAAGGAAAGTAGGTAAGACCTGAGCTAGGACTTGGGTAAATAGAATTGTCCCAGTATCCTCCTCACCTTACCAGTGTTTTGAGAACAAAACACATCTGTGGCAATGGGAAAATTTTTCTTTTTTTTTTTTTCTCTCTCTTTTTTTTTTAAGCACAATAAAGGCAAGGTGGTGACATCATATTAATTTGCATTTCTTTGAATTCTCTTGTTCCTTTTTGGTAACTTTCGATATGCTGACTGGGTGGAGTAGAATATTAAGCATTCATCATTTGGAGCTTTTAATAATGAAAACTATTCTGGATGGAAAACTTTGCTCAAAATTTTTCTTCATCAAACATTTATGGAATCCCACAGCTCGGCATCGGAGTATATGCTTGTGAGTTCATGGAATTATAACTAGTGCTAGCCTGTGCTCTGAAAAACCTATAGTACTAATACAAGATGCAGAAACCATGTATGTACGTGGACACATGTACACACACACACACACACACACACACACACACGGCTTTTCATGCCAGTGTACACAGGCTCTCACACGGAACACAGAATGCCATGGATCAAGATGTCAGAAGGCCTCGGTTTTCCCCTGGATCTGCCACAAGCTTATGCCACCTCCCTTATGCCATCTACTCTTTGGTCCTGGGTCTCTGCTAAAAAGACTTATAGACTATGCAATTCAGAAGGGATTGTGGGGATCTGATAGTCTTGATTAATCTTATAAAACCACAGTCTAGAAGAGCAAAAAATCAAGTACTCCAATTATTTAGACCCACTGCTCACAGCCTGTTGAAGAGCTTTATCCTGTGCCTCCTGCCCCCTTATTGCATAGCCTGCATTTCCAGGGAAGCAGAAGCACAGTGGTCAGTGGGCCCCATGGACACAGCCCTGATGCTTGGGGTTGTATAGCGGCATCAGTGAGTTTGGTGGTGGTGGCAGCAAAGTTGGTGGAAGCAGCAAAGGATGAAAGGCCTTGAGTTGGCAACAGAAAAGGCATCACTGTCAGGAGCAACTGTACCCTAGATATCAGGCACAACCACCCTTGCCAAAAACACCGGATGCTGTCAGCCATCACATGGAAATTGGGGCCGGCAGGAACCCTGGGAACTCCAGTAAAGTTTAGCCAATAGTCCTGGTGGCAGAGCTGCCACTTCGGGTATTAGCTAGGGCCGCAAAAAAAGGAGAAAAAGGTATAAGATAATAGCAGAGATTCTGTGTTGCCAAGAAGAATAGTTTCCATAGTATGTGTAAGAAACATCCGGAAATGCTCAGAGCAGTCTGGGAAGGAATTTGTGGGTCACTGTTACAGTCCTGAAAGGTGGCATGTAAAGGTGGCGTGTAAAGGTGGCAGATTCTATTTCGTAGCTCTTGCTGTATATTTCACGATCATTTTATAGCTAGACCCCCTAGTCCACAGCTCTTAACTCTACACCACACACCAGGATGTAGCCCAAGAGAAATTTTGCCCCTGCACTTGGGAGAATAAATCCCATTTCTAGATGTGTGCCCAGGTTTGGTGTGAACTTGAATCCACCTGGACCCGATGGGGGGATATCTCAGCATCACTGTCGCAGAGCAAGAGGGACAGTATATTGGCGTGCAGAGGAAATACAGGTGGTCCCACAAGAAGGAAACAAGGACTTCTGTGCAGATTGAAGGCACAGAACCTAGGAGGAAACTGCCCAGCATAGAGGCACGGAGAGAAAGGCATGGAAGAGGGAGAGGAAAGTAGACCCACAGAGAAAGGCCCCAACTTTCTTCATTTTTGCCCAGGACTGACCCTCTGTTGATTCTCGATGGCTAACTATGTGGGAAATAGGATAAGCTTTCAGCTTTACCTTTAAGAGACTGGTTTCCTCTGTGTGTCCCAGCAGACTACTCACCTGCTGTCAGATCTAACATTAAATAGCAAATAGTTACGTGATCTGCATGGAAATGAAAGGGGGGCATATTTTTCCAAGGTGAATGAAAAGGTACCGTGTCAGTCTAAATACCTTTTTTCAGAAGCCACAATGGGAAAAAGGGCAAAATTTTTACTGCAGTACTGCATTCTGCTTTAAGTAGGCGATTCCGGGGTATAAAACTCTGAACCAACACCAGTGTTCATTTAAATGAAATAGTTGTACCTTGTGGGTTTTTTTCCCCTAAATGTTCCCCTGAGAGATTGTAAGTCCTTCTTGAGTGCACACGGGTTCCAAGATATGAATATCCTCAAAGTTGCAGCTTGGAATGGAAAACACATGAGTAACAGAGACTCTACGTTGCCTAAAGAAGCCCAGACTCCTTGGTGTGGCATTCTGGACTTTTCCTGGTCTGAGTCCAAAGGTCTGACCCAGGAGCCTCATTACCATCACTCCCTGGGTGGAAAGATGTGAGGCCGGTGTCAGCAACTGGGCAGACAGCATGGTCCTCGGGGCTGAAGAAGGGACATGGGGCCAGTGAGAATGTGACCTTGAGGACAGGGACCCAAAATGGAAATCTCAGGGAGGACTGAGGTTTGAGATGGAACTTAGAAGTTAGAAAGAGGTGCCTTGAGAGGACATAATGAGAAGAAGAGGATGGGGAGAGAGGGGGCGGACAGGCAGATTGAGCTCAATCTAGGGCTATAAGTAATCCCTTGGTGTTCAAGCCAAATGAAGGTACATCACAGCGGGATCGGTGGTGGCAGCAGCAAAGCTTTTCAGCCATCTCCGAAAAGGCTTTCCACAGTGTGGCCAAAAATCATTTGGCCATATTAATCAGAATCTGAGCAGATATTCTTAGAGCCTCAGAAGCCTGGTGATGACCAACACAAGATCCAAGAAGCCAACAGGAGACAGGTGAGGATGGATATGATGAAGAACAGGCTTGGGGTGGACACTCTGGAGGTCCTGCTTATCCTTCAGCCAAGTTTTTATGTTTAAACGAGATCATGATTGTGCCTTAAAATTGTAATTGATCATCTGTAGCTTAGGTCATTGTCTAATAAATCTTCAGAAAGTGAATACACTGTGTTCCTTTTAGTTTTTAATCCTGGTTTTTCAATCTCATTGATTATTCCCTGAATCCAGAGGTGAAGATCTTCAAGGAAAAGCTAACCAACATGACTTGGAAAGGAATTAGCTGCTTGAAATTCCAGTGCCTACTCAGGCAATCTCTTTGATTAACTCTGCCAAGCCTGCGGGTACATGGGAATGTTATACAAACCGTGCATGTTAAGGGGTATTCCCCTTGCTTAATGCAAGAACTATAGGGTCTGAGAATACGGAAAAGTCCTGGCATACAAGGAGGAGGACCCATCACTGGCTGGGGGAACAGGGAAGGTGACATTGGAGTTTTGAGTTGAGCTTTATTGAATGGCTATGGCGCGTGTGTATGTGGGTCCATATCCATCTACAGAGATAAATGTCTTACTGAGAGTGTGAATAACACATTTTCTAGGGGCAATGAGTCCTCGAATAAGGTCAAATAAGTAAAAAAAAAATCTCCAAACATCTTAAGAGGAAAAGATTCCAACAACTGAACTGAAAATAGAGACATTTAGACACTGGTAATGGAAAAAAGACAGGAGGAAAGAAGAAAGCCTGTATTATAAATTGTAACAGGATCAGAAACTTTTATCAGTCAGAACGTCAAGATTTTTCTGAGTTTTACTTCCTTTAATGTGGTAAATTCCAGCTTGCACAGCAGTGCTAATGATATTCATCAAGTGATGAGATTTTTTCACTCACCAGAGGGGTAGAGAGTACATGAGGCAGCAGCAGAGAGGAAGGGCAAAGTCAAATCAGGGCACAGACGAGGCCACTGGTGAACTTCTCCTCCTCATCTGGAAATGCTCTTTCCAAAGCCACACCCGAGAGATTCTGGGTTCTACTTTGAAAAGGAAGACAGTTTTCCCCAATGGAACCTGTGGAAAACTACAGTCTGTATAGCATACCTTCACAAACTCTTAAACCTTTGGAGAAACAGAACTCAAATTTAGCCAGAGCTTGGGTAAACCACGCTCTCCAAAAATTAACTCTCACAAAATAAAAGCCTGCAGCTGCAACAATTTGCCTTGGTGGTAAGACCCACCCTTAGCTTCTGGGGCCTCCTCAGCTCTCCCACCTGCACTGCCCCATTCCAGGACTGGTCATCTGGATGGGTGAGCACCTATTGCATTGTGCCCCTCCAGCCCTAAAAGGCCTCGTGGCAGATGATTTCTTTGCAAGGGTTGAATCATGCCACCGGATCAGGTATTGTCTGGCATTAGTGTTTTCTAGGTGTCTCTTGCCTACCTGACTGCTGACTTGTGTTTCACAATATATTTTTTTTAAATATTTTATTTATTTATTTGACAGAGAGAGACACAGTGAGAGAGGGAACACAAGCAGGGGGAGTGGGAGATGGAGAAGCAGGCTTTCCGCCGACCAGGGAGCCCAATGCAGGGCTCGATCCCAGGAGCCTGAGATCATGACCTGAGCCGAAGGCAGACACTTAATGACTGAGCCACCCAGGCGCCCCTTGTGTTTCACAATATGACTCTCCCTTCCCAACGGTCCTCTAGTCTTTGCTGCTGCTGCTGGTGGTAATGCCTCCTTCTGCAGCCCCCTGCATCCAGACAAGACTGGTTACCTTTAAATCTGTCCAGAAAGAAAGCTGCCAATGTCCTTTAAAAAAAACCTCCAAATATCTCAAGAGAAAAAGATTCCACCAACTAAGCTGAAAATAGAGATAGTTAGACATTAGCAAAGGAAGAAAGAGGAAAGAAAACAAGCCTATATTATAAATTGAACTATGTACATTAACCAAAAAAAAAAAAAAATCAAGTCCTTGGCTCTGAAGAATGACATTAAAAAGTTAAGCAGTACTTACTCTTATTTAAAATGTCATTCTTGTTCAGTGTAACTGTTAGACATTTAATACAGACAGATGAGCCACACTGACTCCATGAAGACAAAACTTCTCCCTGTACATCCGCCCTAAAAGCTTTTAAAACCACTCTGTCAAGAGCAATTTGACGGCATATCAATTGTGTTTCTCTACTGAACCACAGTACTGCACGTGACAAATGAATATCATAACAGGATTGGGTAGGTGCGGGGGGGGGGGGAAGGGGCTGAGATGTCCACCACATGGTACAAATGACTCTGACACAAAACACTGCTGATAAAACAGGAGAGGGAATGCATTAGCCTGCTACAAGGGGCTCGGGTTGACCATTAAAAATTTTATATAAGAAAAGCATACAGGGCATCTCAGCAAGACTTTACTGAAACCTAGGGATTCGGAGGCTCCTAAAAATGATTTACAAGGGGCATTTTGTGAGGAAGTCTGAGAGGGAGTCCTATAAGAGTTCATCGTGGCTGCTGAGTGGTCATTTTCTGATCCTGATGCCCTCAGTTAGGACCGCAGTTCCCAACTGCACTGTTTGTATCCACTTCCATTTTTATCTTGGGCCTTTACTCCATATTGACAACATCCCTACGACTTAAAAACTTTTATTACAAACTGGTTCTATAACTAGAAAATTAATCTTTTTGGTTAACTAGTTAAAGTGAGGGTTTAGTAGCCCAAATTTAGCGTCGAGTGAGAGCAAGGAGGAGTGAGCTGGAGAGTATTAAAGACTGGTCCACTTCCTTCCCAAAGGCAAGAAAATTCATTAAGGATAGAGAAGAACTTGAATTGAGAAGCTAAATTTAAACCCCTGTAGCTGGGACAGTCAACAGAGCCAATAGGCATTTTACTTTCTAATGAGCAGGAAGTAGAGTTCAGAGAAAAGAAATTTTCAGGAGCAACTGTCTTGGTTATCTTCTGAATCTACTGTTGAGTGATAATCTACTCCACAGTTTTGTGGCTTATACCAAAAATCATTATTAATTTGTTCACAACTCTGCAGTTTGGGCAGAGCTCAACAAGAACAGCTCCCCTGTGCTCCCTGTGATAATGACTGGGGCTCCAGGACAACCCAAAGCTCCCAGACAGCCTCAGTAACACAGCTGCCAGGTGGGGCTCACGGATGTCTGGGGATGTGGCTGGGGCTGCAAGTCAGAAAGCCTCGCTTGTCCTCTGTGTGGCTAAGTTTTTCACAGCATGGAAGCTGGATTCAGAGAGGAAGTATCCCAAAGGGCTAAAAGCAGCAGCTGCAGACCTTTTAAGACTTGGGCTTGGAAGTTACACAGCTTGCTTCTGCTTCATTCTGTCAGTCAAAACCAGCAGATTCAAGAGGAGGGGAACGTGACTCCACTTTTCAGTGGTAAAGAAATTATATCTCTTTGTTACGTCACAGCAACCAAGATCAAGCCAAGGGCGTATGAGTTGCAAATGAAGAATTTTGGAAGAAGAAAAAGAAAAACCCCTTTCTCTAAAGTCATATACACATTACATCACTGGGGATGAGTCTTTGTGGCATCCACCATGAACTCTACTCTCTTTTAGACTTTGATCTGCTGGGAAAATGCTCCCTGTACTTCTGGGAAACAAAATGCCCCAACTGCCAAAATATCTCATGGTCAAGGGAAAGGCGCATCCCATTATTCTCCTTTGTGTACCTCACAGAGAGCAGACACTAATTAATTTCTTATTTAATTGGATCATGAGTTTCTAGATCTCTTATATATTCTATATGGAGTAGGCACCTGGCAGTTCAACAGAAATGCTCTGGGGAGGTAGCATGATGCTGTAAATGAATTTAATCTCTCCCAACAGTGGCTAGTGGCTAGGGATGGAAGTTATGGATAAAGCCAGTCAAAATCAGAAAAGGAAACAACCATAATAACATGTTTGGGACCCAGTGGACTATCAGTAAATATTTCTTGGATGAATGGATGAATGACTATGGAGGAAAAGTGGTTTGATGGTAGACTAGAAGGGTCTTCTGGGGAGAACTTAACTCAGAAAATGCCTTTCATCGCCATCTATACCCTTGTGGCTATCTTCCTGCATCCTTCCAGCATTCAGTAGATTTTACATAGGATCATTCATCTCAGGCAGAGACATAGGCAGCAACCAGGAGATTTTTTTTACACTAACATTTTATAACATATGCATTTGTACAATTTTGAGGTTCTGTTCACTTCTATATCCACAGGGTCCAGAAGAGTGACATAAAGCAGTGGTTTTCCACCAGGAGTGATTTTGTCTCCCAGGGATATCTGGCAATGTCTACAGACATTTCTGGCTGTCACAGCTGGGGGAGAGGTGTTATAACATCAACAAGTAAGGGCAAGTGAAGCTGCTACACATCCTACAATGCTCACAACAGTCTTCCACAACAAAGTTATTCAGCTCAAAATGTTAATAGTGCTGAGCAGGGAAAAAAAAAAAAAAACAACAAAAAACCCAAAACTAACATGGAGTAAGTATGTGATAAATATTTTTAGGATGAGTGAATGAATATATTAGAAACAAAGAAAAATAGTAATATAGTTAATGAAGACTGTGGTTAAGGCAAAATATCTCTGGACTATTGATCAACTGCCCATAGAAAGACGAACCTACCTAGAATAATATAAAGTGATTTGAGTTAAACTTAGAAATAACAATGGAAGTCAGAGAAAAAGAATCAGGACAAATCAAGAGTAAAAGACTGATCAGGTCCAAGATAGGAAAAAGACCCTCAACACTGCTCTGTAAGTACTCAGTTATGATTTAGGAAGGAAAGATTGGTGAGCAGCTCCAGAATTATATCGCTGTGAAACTGCATTATTTTTTTTTTTTTAAAGATTTTATTTATTTGAGAGAGATCACAAGTAGGCAGAGAGGCAGGCAGAGAGAGAGGTGGAAGCAGGCTCCCTGCTGAGCAGAGAGCCCGATGCGGGGCTCGATTCCAGGACACTAAGATCATGACCTGAGCTGAAGGCAGAGGCTTTAACCTACTGAGCCACCCAGGTGCCCGAAACTGCATTATTGATAAGTCATTGTATTCTTGCATTTGTACTTAAGTTAGCAACTTACATAAAATTCATTTCACAGTAGATTTGAAATCTTGAATGATTTCTTAAAATATGTCATAAACCCGTAAGTTCTATGGATCTCTTGTGCTATTATTAAGGAGGAGGCTGTATCTTATTCAGGTCAATCTAAGGAACATCTCTGATGCCCACCCTAGGAACCCAGTTAGAAATCTTTTGTCCCTGACAAGTTCATGCTGCCAACTTATCACTTAGGACTTCAAATTTTTGTTATTTGTTTAGTGACTAGATCCATACCCTGCTGCGTTAACAATGTTACTACTTCCTTTTGTCTATATACATCAAGATTTCTAATATTTTGACAAGTATGAAACCCTTGAGTTAGAACTAAAAAAAATTGCTTCGTGCAAAAATGACAGAAAATCATGACATGGAAAGCACATAGGGAGAAAGAAGCCTTTCACCTCAGTCTCCACATCTTTTAGATGGGAGGCAAGACCCCTGGCCCTAAGTACTTCACAGAACTGTTAATGACAACCAAACTAATGGAGAGATGTGACCGCTTTAAGTACCATGCCCATATATGTTTAAATCGAAATTCTCTTTGTCAAGCAAAATGTGAAATAATAAATTGATAAGTAAGTTCCTGGGTCTTTTGGAACTGATTTTTCTTCTACTCAAGTATTTGGCAAAACAGAACTTCTCACCGCAATTATGTGATCCCTCCCTCAAGCAGTGCCAAGTTACACTTAGGACTGCCTCTGCTTTGATGTTTCTACTTCTCATTTGTATTGCCTGCTTCTTATTAAAAGGGGAATAGAAGCATATATTTTATGTGGTATGAAATCTATCTTCTACCCCATGTCACTCAACACAACATTCCATTCCATTAATTTCTAATGTTCACTTTGCTTGTGAATAAATACAGTAAAGCTATAGGAAACATTCACTGAGGAAGGACATCTGCACAGAGAGCTTTCATCCATTCAGCCTTGGCACATGGAATCAAAGACCGGGCCACTGGAAAATGATGTAATGTTAACTGTAGTTAATCGTGATGAATTGCCTGAGGGATCATCCAAAGGCACTTTGTTACTATACAGCCTTTGTTGACAGTTCAGGACACTATCTCATAGACAGGGTATTCCAGGCACTTGGGATTGAGAATACTCCACCTCTTAACTACAGACGTCCCTTTCAGTATGTCTCCCCCACCCCATTTTCTGCTTTCTCCTTATTAGTGGTTTCCTTTTCTCCGAGGCATCCTCATATTCTCTTGCCAGTGGAAATTAGCCCACAGAAATTGCTCTTCCTGGTAGTTTATGCCACCAGCCCCAACCCATGCTTGCTCTCTCAGCAAGACCTATTAAGGCTGACCAGAGGCAAATCTCTGAAGGAATCCATTTTCTCTTTGATGGGTTCCCTTCCTCCCTATAATACCTCTCCTACCCTTACAATGTGCCCTGAGGTTTCCCCACCGTATGGCTTGTCTCAGCCTTACTGGCCTTACTCCCTCCCTTGAACCTTTAGTTTCTACTTGCTGAGTCTACTTACAGCTAACAGAGCCTAACAGCTCTGACATTCCCTCTAAGGAAACAGAGTTCTGTGTTGAAATGCGGCTTCCAGGAGTCCAAGATTCATAATTCTTTGGGAGTTCTCTCTCACAATAGAGATTTCAAGAAGGGAGAGTTGCAGACGGCCATCTCTATACACGGCTGATTCTGCCACCCCTCCTCTCAAATATGTTCTCTCCTACAGAGGCAGGCTCCTAAGAAGAGGCATCTGGATATCCATACACGTATACTTTGCTTCCTAAAATAATAACAGGGGATCGCAGGATAAAAAAACACAACACAACACAACACAAAACAACAGCAAGGAAGCAGAGATGACAACAGCCTTGAAACTCTCCAATAGCAGATATTGTATCATGAAACCCAAATACCAACCTATGGCTATTTTTCATCAGGTGGCTTTTGACAGCTCCTCCCTACAAAGAGGTTTAATGATTTCATTGAGTAAGAGGCGGTGGACTCAAGATGTGTGCATTCACTGGGAGATAATTGCATTTAATGAAAAGCACATCCATAGGTTTGGGGAGGCAGGTGATAAATCTTCCTCCAGAGCCTGTGGATCGGTCATATTCCAACTGACAAGTGGTTGGGGGATCAATTAATAATCATGATGAGAACAACACTTTTCACTTGCAATTTTCCTCAGGTCGCTCAGAACAACTTTATAAACATGAACATCCATCTTCTTGGTCCTCTTGGGAAGTCAGCATTTGGCTGCATTTTCCCTAGATACGAGGCATGGAAACTGAGGTGTAGAAAACCAACTGGCCACCATGGCAGTAAGGGAGGGATGGGGCAAAAAGAAAGTGGACACATTTTGGTATTCTCTGTCAGCATTTTGAATATGTGTTCTACAAGCATGTATACTGATCTCAAATGATGTTAGCTAATGATTTTAGTGCCAGACTCTGTTCTCAATTAAGTGCTTTGCACATATTATCTCACTTCTTCCCCTCATTTCACAGATGTGAAAGCCAAGGATGCACAATCTGTCAGCATCTTGATCATGGATTTCCAGGCTTCCAGAATTGTGAGAAATAGATTTCTGTTGTTTAGAAGCCACCAAGCCTGGTACTCTGTGATAGGAGCCCAAACAAACTAAGACCGTCCCCATGTGCTTCTTGGTCTCCCTCAGTAAACCATAAACTTGTCAAGGACAAGGAATATCGTTTATTCGAAACTCCAGCAGCTAGCACAATACCTGGTATACACTACACATTCGTGATGTGCTCACGAATGGCCTTCCAGGAAGGAAGATCTGTTTAAGAGAAAATAGACATGGTGTAAGGGAAGCAATGAAAAAGCCGAAGGGGTATGCCACCATATTAATGAAATAAGCATGTGCCTACACGTTTGACTGACCTTCTGTCCAGCGGAGAGGTTGAGCAGGAGCAATAAAGCCAATTACACTAGACTTTATTACCACTTAAACAGTGGCCTCATTAATAAACATGGTATGTGGCCAAAGTACAATTTAATCAACAGAGTGAAGGAAAATAAAATCAAAAGGGTATAAAGATCACTGGCTCCACCCTTCCCTTGGAGTTATAGCGAATGCCTAAGGAGAAGAGGAGAATAATCTTAATAGTCCATGAACAATAATATCCACAGACTTTAAGGCAGGCCAAGAGTGTAGCCCTTCCAGGCAGCCAAGTGAATTGTTACGGGCAGGGCAGTCTCCCTAAGAAGTTTCTAGAGCCTGTACTATAAACTCCTGGAAGGTACAAGTGTGGTCCTAGTACCTGGAACCATGGATGACACATCATGGGAGGTCCACAACTAGTTGTTAACTGCATGGTACTCAAATGCCTCTCTGAGGTCAGGCCATAATTCTCCTTTGGCCAAGGGCGGAAGGGATAGTGTTGCTGTCTTGCACCCAGAAAGGCCAGAGACAGACTCTTGGCACCTCTGCCCGCACCTCTTCAAGGCAGATTTTCTCTGGAGACTTGTGAATTCTGGCTATGACAACCCCTGTGATTACTGACTGCTCACCTCAAAAACTCTGGGATGGAGCCAGAAGAGACTCTGTCTCCTGTCCTGAGCTCTATTTCTTTTGCATGCTGCCTTCCCAGAGCGTCTGACTTGCTGGCCTTTGAATCTCTGACCGGTGTTTCCTTGCCAGGACTCCTACCGGTCCTCCTGGCTGGAGTTCACGGCCTGTTGGCAGCTTGGAGGAGTGAGGTTGGGTTCTGGTGACCAGGCCCCTTGGCCCAGGCCTCTCTCTGCAGACCCTGAACTGCATCAGCCAGGTCCGATCCCCCCACCATACCACAAATCCTCAGGCTGCCTGTGAAATCTTTCCAGACTCTTTAAAGCAGAGCATTATTATTTAACTTTCTGCTCTTGTACAGATAAGCAGTACATGAAAAGAGAAAAATATGCAGATCACACTTTAATAAATATGGAATACTGCACCTGGCATCTATCTAAAAAAATTTTATTACCTGTGCTGTGAGAGCAGCAATAGCATTGCCATAACAATAACATTGTCAGAATGCAGGAAACCAAGATGTTTTGAATTGTGTTATAATTAGAAAGCAGATAAATAGGAACATCATTTATTCATTAAAACTGTGCAAATGGAAAATCTACTTAATTAATTTCTTTGTACAATGTCTGTAAACTCCTTCAGGGAGGGAATCTGAGGAACAATTTCAGACCCAGAGCAAACGACACAAACATGACTTTGAAGCACATCAGGGAAGGCAGGCTGGCGGGGACTGTTTTTGGTCCTAAGTGCTCTTGTGAATGAGGTACGGGAGACACCAGACCAGCCACACGAATGGGATGGCATAGGCAACCAATCACGAGGGCGCCTTCATTCCATTTGTCCTGTGCCTCTGAACGGTATCCCCTGCCCCCGTCTAACCCCCCGCAGAAATGAAGTCTCAGGGTGAAGTGAATGGAGTTGGCGTTGATTAAGGGACTTGCAGAATCCTTAGGAAGGCTTTAAAACTGGATCATGAGCGGGTTTCACAACTATGACAACAATCAGCATACCAAGCAAAGGATTTGGAGGAAGATCTGCCCTTAGCACATGGCGTGGAACAATCAGTTCACCCTGGTTCTCTCTTCCCTGCCTCCTCCCTCCCTGTCCCACCTCTCATGACTTTTTCTCTTCAGTCCTAGGCCACCCTCCCAGCCTTTCCCAGACATGCTCCTACTCCAGCCTGCCATCTCTGCATGTTACTTTCATCTGAAAACAAGTCCAGCCTGAGAACTGGTAATAGGATGGTGGAGTTAGGCTGAGTTTGCCTAACTCTTGACAACGTACAAAGCTCCCACGGAGTCTCCTAGTTCACCCTCTCACCACTTTCTAAGCCAGTGACAGCAATAATAATGGGAATTACCTTTCGAATACTTTGAGTCAGTCATTGCCAAGAACTTTACAGACAATATCTCATTTAACCCTCACTACTATGGCCCTAACTGGGTGATATCACGAGTATTATTCCCATCTTACAAATCACGAAAGGGAAGCACGGAGTGGTTCATTCACTTACTGAAATACCACACATTTAGTAAGTATGGGACATCTGAAATCTGATTTTCTAGTATTTTTTTCTCTTCTTTTTTAATGAACATTTGTGTTCAAGGAGGTTTTGTTTTGTTTCGGGGGGGTTGTTTTGTTTTGTTTTGTGTTGACTTATAGGAAAAGTCTGTGGTTCACCAAAAATCAACCCATGGTTTAGAGGACACTCTTCCAGGTTATCTAATGCCGATGCCACAGGAGCTATTTTGCAACTCTCTGTAAATTGTAGATGAACAGATAGCAATGCAAAAAATTTGGTCTAAATACATGCAAAGTATGCTCTTACAGTAAAGGTTCAGTGGACTTTCCTGTTCCTTCCTCCGTAAAAGATGGTTTCCCTACAGTTGTATATTCATTTCTTTTTTTTTTAATTTAATTAGCCAACATACAGTGTACATTCATTTCAACATTCCTTTTTTTTTTTTTTTTTAAAGATTTTATTTATTTATTTGACAGAGAGAAAGAGATCACAAGTAGGCAGAGGGGCAGGCAGAGGGAGAGGGGGAAGCAGGCTCCCTGCTGAGCAGAGCGCCCGATGCGGGGCTCGATCCCAGGACTCTGAGATCATGACCTGAGCCGAAGGCAGAGGCTTAACCCACTGAGCCACCCAGGCGCCCCTCATTTCAACATTCCTTTACTCCATATAAATTTGTGCATTTTGACTTCTCCTTTCAATTGGTTGTTAACACTTCATTGCTCATAAATGACATAAATAAAATCTTCACACATGTATATTAGTTTCCTAGGGCTGCCTTTACAAAGTACCACAAGATGAATAGCTAGAACAACAGA
>CM052885.1:38365566-38412945 GCA_028534135.1 Potos flavus
TCAGAACGGCTGTTTGTTAATATACTTTTTTAGAGTTAAAGTCCTCTCCATACCCATTGCAGGCCCTTGTCCCTTTCTCCCTCATCCAGGGACAACCATTATGAGTTAACTGTGTTCCCATCCATTTAACTGTTTTTCTGCTCTTACATGGATGTTTTTTGGATACATCGCTCTTATCTCTTTACTACAAGTGATTTTCAACCATCTTTTCCTGTTGATATGTGTATGACAGATGATATTTGAGTAGGAATGACTTCCAACTGCAACTCCTAGAGCACTAGTTGTTATCACTTCTTCTTCCACTCATGAAAAATAGTTGGAATATATGACAGCTACTCTATGATGGGCATCACCTTGCATGTGTTCCAATTTACAGAAATAGAAAAGCCTTCAGAAATTCCAGGACTTTACTTATAGTAATTACTTGAGCTATACCTTGGAACTGATCTCCATGCAACATCGTGGTTTTAAGCAGCTGTTTTAATAAACAAAAGCTTTCTAGGCAACCAGATCTTTTTTTTTTTTTTTTTAAGATTTTATTTATTTATTTGACAGAGAGAGAGATCACAAGCAGGCAGAGAGGCAGGCAGAGAGAGAGGGGGAAGCAGGCTCCCTGCTGAGCAGAGGGCCCGATGTGGGGCTCGATCCCAGAACCCTGAGATCATGACCTGAGCTGAAGGCAGAGGCTTTAACCCACTGAGCCTCCCAGGTGCCTCTAGGCAACCAAATCTTATCTTAAAACTTTAGAGCTTGAATGGAAAAAGTCTAAGCAAATGAAAGGGCCATGGGTTCTTTCTGGCATGGCTGGGACTTGGCCAATGATCTTTGGTCTATGTAGATTTCTCTCCTGTGATCAGATTGGTTATCTTCTCTCATCCTCCAAGACCAAGCTCTTGTTTATCTCAGTCCCCTGGGTACTTCCCAAACTGAGCTGTACACCATAATTTTTGGGTTAGATCTTAGTTCTTCTTCCAGAATGAGTTCCTTGAGAGCAACGGTCCACTTATGAACCTCAAAATCCCCAGTACCTAGTATAACTACTTAACTACTAGAGGCCCTCAGGAAATGTGCACTAAATGGGTGGCGGTGTGGTATTTAAGTGACCAGGCTGGCCAGGTTTCAATGGAAGTACCACTACTTACAGTGATGTGACTTTGAACAAGTTATTTGTCTGTGAGTTTCATCTGCAAAATGGACATTTTTGTGATCAGAGCATTGGGTAAGGATGAGATGAAACTACACATAGAGCAGTGGTGATTGATACCTAGAGTATTTGGTGAGTTCTGGGTTGGCTGGGTGACTAAAATTGCAGTAGTTAGCCTAGGCACATAGCAAGGGCACTTGGCATTAGAGGTGTATGGAGGTGATAACATAGGGCCCAGGATGAGAGGTGCCAGTAGTATCTATGGCGAGCATGGAGATGCCCTACTCAGATCTCCTTTTAAGAGAACCTGCCGTGGGGCACCTGGGTGGCTCAGTCGATTAAGTGTTCTGCCTTTGGTTCAGGTCATGATCCCAGGGTCCTGGGATCGAGCCCCACATCAGGCTCTCTGCTCAGCAGGGAGCCTGCTTCCCCCTCTCTCTGCCTGCTTGTGATATCTCTCTGTCAAATAAATAAATAAAACCTTTAAAAGAGAGAGAGAGAGAGAGAGAGAGAGAAAGAACCTGCTGTAAGGCATACTGTTGACTGACAACCTCCAGCTTCCATTCCTTTGAAGCCATCAGGGTATTTACAAAGAGGCCACTGAGCATGGCGAGGTATTAGATCCAGGTCATTTCTGCCCAATGCAGGGCTCCCCTAATGGACTTTTCCAGGGACTCCCCAAGAGCCTGCCTGAGACTTCTTCAGAACTGCACTGAAAGTCATGGCTTTTCCTTTATAATCCTCTGTTCTTCCTTATGTCCATCCATAGATGTCACACTTGCATCATAGCTGAGGCTTTCACAAACTTCACCCTGTCCTTGTGTCTGAGACTGATCTACCCATGGGTCTGCAGTTCTGAACAATTCTTTCTGGAGCCATATGGACAGAAAAAAGTATCACAAGGCATAACTTCAAAACTGTTCGAGCCTAAACAAAACAAAACAAAACAAAACAAAACAACAACAACAACAAAAAAACTGTTTGAGCCTATACAAAAAAGCAAATATGAACAGGAAACTATTTGTACTTGGAAGATCGCTCCTAGTACTTGGGACTTCTGATCTATGTGGGTTTTACCGTCACTATTTTCTTTAACCATTCTGGTACTCAGAATTGACTACAAGTTACACAAGCCCTGTGTAGAACTTTAAATTTGGCCCATTATTTCTCCATCTCTTAACTTACAATGTTTTCAAAACACCACTGTGTAGCAGAGGAACAGACATCATTACCTCAATTTTATTCATTTGAAAGCCACGGCCCAGAGAGGTGGATGAGGTGGGGAGACTAGAGTGAGCTCAGAGGCCATTGTGTCAGTCCTGCAGACCTCAGCCTTGCTGACTCCCATCGCTGAGCCTCTTTCCACTGTGCCAAGCTGAGAACTGTCTAACACCACTCACTCAAATGAGTATCAAATGAGTAAACACACCATTGTGGCAACTGTGATTAAATCCCTTTCCACCACCGAAGCACCACTGTTTTTAGGCTGGTGTTTTCACAGCCTAACTGACTCTGGTCTTTGTACTGCCAAACACACTTCAAACTCAACCATAATGTCTGCCAGTGTCTGATACCCTGAGGTTTAATCTATTTCTGTAGCTTCCCAAATTTGTTCCTTCCCCCCAAAAAACCTATCTTCTTGATCATTGCCCTAGAGAAGAATCTGGCTACTTTCATCAGCATATTTTTTCAAAACCACTGAGCAGAGAAAGCTATGACAGTTGCTTGATTCCAGAAGTTTATAAAACATATCGCCAAATATAATTGACACTTCAGGAAATCAATAACTTTAGAGATTTTTGACCAATAAGAACTCTCCCACAGAGATCATACAAGCCAAAAATAGCTGCCCCCTTACTCCCAATAAAAATGCCTCTCTTTTAGGTTAATGGCCCCTTCAAATCCCACACTAACTAATAGCCCAGAGTTCCAGAGTATTACATTTCAGTAAATGGTCAAAATGACACATTTGGTATTAATGTCTTGACTCTGTCTCCCTCACGTGTGATCTCCTTTTAAAATCACTCAGGCAAGAGAACCATCTCAACTGCTAATTTGCAGTCACAGGCATCTACCCTATTATCTATTCTCATTCTTCAGGGGCAGGAAGGAAATGGGAGACAGAGTCCAATATTTAAATATATTGTGTTGGATCTCTTCCAAACAATTATTCATGTGTATAAGCTTGGGTATAATCTAGCTTTTGGGTGCACACCTGGCTATACAGATTTGCATATCTATTATAGTGGGTAGTTGGAGGGTGGGGATAATCATTTCAAAACTTGTAAAGTCAGCCCATAGTGTTAGCCATCCCCCTGTCAGCTTCCGTATCTATTCCTGATGGTATCTTTCCTTATTCCAAAAGGCGTAGTTCGAGTTCCCCTCCCCCTCTCTGAACAGTTTAGCCAATAGCAAAATATATGCAGCTAAGATTTAATAATCTGTTATTGGCAGCTTCCTAAGGAGACCAAAAAAAGAGTGCTCTCATCTAAAGTAGTATATAGGGATAATAAAAAGATGAGCTAGAATATTGAATTTAGGGACTGGTATCCTGTCTGGGGCTCCCTAAGTTATTATGTAAACACCTGTTTACTTGGCTAACTTCCAAGGTCAGCTTTGTCAAAGAATGGAATCTAGTCCTCATTTTTCTCTAAGAATATCTGTTGTCCATTGTCAGAAGAGGCCATGCAAAACAATGCCAATGGATCATAGCAACAACCTACACTTGAGATTAGGAGCTATATTTAAAGGAGCTGAAGGAAACACAGAACAGAGGTCCTATTTCAATATTTGGCTTCTTCAAACAGTCCATTCTCTTTTTCCAAGTCTCTCTCTCAGTGTTTAGATGTTCTTGCTAGACTATAAGAGAAAGAATAGAGCATGAGAAAAATTTATACCCTGATTTAATCAAGCACTCATGGAAATGGTAGTACCAATGGAGAGACCTTGAGGTGGCAGATGTGGGGAAGGCTGATGAAGAAGAAAGGAAAAACAGAGAAGAGAGAGAAAAATGGAATGGAGGGAGGAGAGAAGAAGAGAAACTAGGAAAGGGTTAAGGAGAAAGGGAAAGAGAGAACAACAAGAGTAGAAGCTCAGAGATTTGAAACCACAGCACAGAGGAAATGGGCCAGAGAGAAGGAAAGAAGGGAAGGGGATTTCACTATCAAGATTCCTCCTTGGGATGCCTGGGTGGCTCAGTTGGTTAAGCGGCTGCCTTCGGCTCAGGTCATGATCCCAGGGTCCTGGGATCGAGTCCCACATCGGGCTCCTTGCTTGGCAGGGAGCCTGCTTCTCCCTCTGCCTCCACCTGTCACTCTGCCTGCTTGTGCTCTCTCTCTCTCTGACAAATAAATAAATAAAATCTTTAAAAAAAAAAAAAAAAGATTCCTCCTTAACTTTGCTTTATGCACTTGTGTGGGGAGGATCATAAGAGTAAAGAAGGAGTCAAAAAATAATAATGCTTTTAAAAAGGCCTTTAAAACCTCGATATAAGAATCCACCCAAACACTCATGAAATGCTGAACTTGCACTACTGATCAAACACCATGATTTACATTTAAGTTTTTGCAAATTTTACAATGACTTGGATTACATTTTTCATCTAGGAAAGAAGGAAGGAAGGAAGGAAGGAAGGAAGGAAGGAAGGAAGGAAGGAAGGAAGGGAGGAAGGAGGGAAAAAGAGAAAGCAAAGAAAAAAAGGAACACAGAACACAGAAGGTAAAAATGTAGGCAAAGAAGTAGTAGCAGAACCAACATAACTCCACACAACCTAAGTCTAAATGGGAAAATGAGAAAATCTATGTGGCAGGCAAGAGAAGAGGGAGCTTGCTACAGACCAGCTTTGATACTAAGCACTTCTGAACATCACTACTTTTTACAAAAGTGAGGCAGGTGTTCTGATATTTCCATTCTGTAGGTGTACAATAGCCCTCACCTTTCCATGTGCAGTATTATGGACCTGTGTATGGATTTCCCTTTGCCATTCACAAAGATTTTAGGTTTTAGATCTCAGGGATGGTGACATAACAAGAAGAATCTGTATGAAGAATATTAGATAAGGGCACCTGGGTGGCTCAGTCTGTTAAGTGTCTGACTCTTGGTTTCAGCTCAGGTCATGACCTCAAAGGTCATGAGATAGAGCCCCATGTTGAGCTCCATGCTCATCAAGGAGTCTGGCTGAGATTTTTTCTCTCCCTCTCCATCGGCCCCTCCCCCTTCTCCTGTGCTCTCCCTCTCTCTTTCTCTCTCTCCCTCAAATAAATTAAATCTTTTTTTTTTTTAAAGAATATCAGATAGATATTTCCAACTTCAGCACCAAGCAACAGAGCGGAAATGGCAAACAGGTTTCATCTCACCATACTAATTCCACTTGATCAAAGCCACGTTCTTTAAGGGCTCTAACTGGAAGCCTTCTTTCACCACTGGGACCAGCAGTGAAAGCTGAAGTGTCTAGATAGTGACACATGTTTTACACACAGGACGACAGAGGCTACATGTCTGCCTTAGAGTTGCCTCTCCTGCAACAGTCTGAATGGCCAGCCCCAATGGGTTACTAACCTCCCTGTAGGATGTGAAATGATCTGGTAAAATTGATCTCCCTTTATGTACAGGCCCATTTAAATATTTGCATCAGGGATGTTCCCAGCCATCTGTCATCTTTGTGGGTTCTCAAGCCAAGGACACTATCAATGGTAGGAAGGCACTGTGGTGCAGTAGAGTTAGCAGTGGACTGAGAGTGGGAGCCTGGGATTTAGCTCAGCTTTGTCACCCTGAATGACACAGAGAAGCTCATTTCCCTCTTGACACTTCAGCTTCTTCTACTACAGGATGTCATTTGAGCCAAATGACAGCAGATCTAATATTCTAAAATTTTGATGCCCCAGATTTGCTCAGTTCAATCATTTTAGACAAAACCTAGATTTGGTTCTCATCCAAACTGGTTCACTGATGTTCTTTCCAAAATCATTTTGTTAAATGTATGAAATGGTACTGGTATTCTCTTCAGAGCTTGCAAATCAGCACTGATTGTCCTTTGAGTAGGCCATGCTAATTTCAACTCTGCCTTGGCCACTGCTCCTTTCCTAGGTCCTCCACTTGTCTCCTCAGTTTATTCATTCTCCTGCTCAACTACCTCCACAAAGTTACCAGTGACCTTGACATCCTCCTACTCCTGTTTTGCACATGTCCAAAGCCTGACGGTCTTTGAAGGACCCTTGGGCACTGCACATTTACTAAGTGGAAGAGAAGTGAACATTAATCATTCCTTGAGAATACATAGGAGCTCTGTATATTTAAGTACTGAGCTTGAATATTCACAATTTGACTATGAATCTCTTAGACTCAACAGAATTTGGTTCTCAAGAACTTTACATAGAGAAGTAAGAACCAATGTCTTTAGAAAACCTCATTCTTTATACCATGTATGAGAAAATATTTGGTGTACTAAGTAATGAGGAGAAAAATCAGAAGATATTTTAGTGGAGAGTATAGAGTATAAGAAACATAAAATCGCATTTGGGTCATATTTGGGAATAGACCCAAGACTTTCTTTCTTGACTTTCAAGACTCTCTCTTTCTTGATACAGAAGCTTAGAAAATTTACTTAAGGCCTCAGCAATTCAATGTCTACACTGGTAAAGTGACAACAATGACATCTTTGGATTGTAATGAGAATTCAATGAGACAAGGTGCATGAGCACCTAGCATAGTCCCTAGGACATGGTTACGAGTCAAAAATGGCTCCTGGGACTGGATGCTCAGGACAATTTTAATCAGAAGTGGAAGGCAGAGACTGGGAAATGTGGTGACAGAATCTAGATACAGATGTGGGGCATGAGGCTCAAAAAGGAACATGATATTTCACCAAAACTTCTCACGGCGACATATTTCCTGCTAAGGGCAAGGCTTATTCTCATGGTATGGCTGGCTCTAAACAGAAACCTAAACAATCTGGATGGAAATGGGTGGCGAAGACAGAGGAGCCTGTGAAAAGCACTAAGCCTGCTTCCTTGCCCTTTAATTCATCTTTAGCCTATCTTGAGACCACCTACATCAGTGTGTAAAGAAGGATCAGAGTTACTGCTGGTCTGGCCTAAGGCCTTGGTCAGGGCCCACATGTAAATGAATGTGGCCAACCTGGGCCCCACTTTTGCTTACTTCAAGTACTCAGTTCAGCTAATCAGCCTACTAAGATTCCACACTCATCTATTTTTCCCTCTGATGATTTTTTTTTTTTTTTTTTTTTTTTTTTTTATTTAACTAGAGTGATGAGAGAGCTATCCACCATCACAAGCCCCCTACTGCTATGGGACCTGTGTAAATGTCTAACCCAAAAAGAAGTTCAATAACATCCTTGTGAAATCTTATTTTTCCTCCTTTGGGTGATTATTTCACAAGTGCTATTTCATTGTCAGGCTTCAAAGCTCTTTGCAAGGTCTATTATGAGTAGTTTTGTCATAAAAATAGGAAGGAAAGCAGGGCAAGACCAATATATTCTGAACAAGAAATAAGAAAATCGGATTTGAGGAGTCACTGTTCACTAACACAGTCTATAGACATTCAGAGGTACCAGTTTCATTCAACTATGTCCAGATCAGTTTCCAAAAAACCTCTACTGAATATTAAGTCTTCCTAATGTCTCTAGGTCTTCTTTTTTTTTTTTTTTTTCTAGGTCTTCTTTTAAATTTTGCTTCTACTTGGAGTACTTTTTCCTATACCTCTAACTACTCTTCTTTGAAGAAAGCTCTAGATGTACTTCCTTGCCTTTTCACTACTTCTGTGTCCCATTCTGATAGTCTTTGAACTCATAACATATCTTTCTCCATTTTGTTTAGCACTTGCCAGTTCCATTATATTGTTTTCCTTCATTAAGGTTATAGGGAAAACTTGGTTCCTCAATATTCTACAGAAAATAGCATGAAGAGAAAGCAATGTCTGGGAACTGGAGCAGGGGGTGGGGAAGCCCAATAGTAGGCTCCTAACAGCAGTTAAAGGAAATTGCAGACTGTAATTACACAGGAAGTAGAAAGCAGTCATGGGGCAAGCCCTTCCTTGTTCTTTTCGCATGTGAGGGCTGACTGGAGAATATATGAGAGCAACCTAACCTTGTCCCTAGAAGGGAGAAAGTGGTGGGACACTCACTATTCCACCCCTGGAAATGACAGAATTCAGACCATTCCATTTGAAACTGATTAGCTTTAGTTCAGTTTCCATAGGCACAGTGCAGAGTTTTGCTGTCCTGGATGATGGAAAGCACCCGTTGGTAAGATGACTCTAGACTCTGCTTAGGAAGTTAGTAGAAATGTTCTCCTTGCATCTTCCAAATAGCTCTTAGGGTGTGAGTCTTCATTCTTCAATACCATTGTAAGCCACCAAAGGGCAGGGACTGTACTGTCTTTTCACACACACACACACACACACACACACACACACACACAACATCAATTCTTACAGGGATATCTATGGCTATCTCTATAACTTATCATCTTCGTGTAACTATCTATCATTCACTCCCACACAGAGCAGGCATTAATTGAGTGCAAGTCATATCCACAGCCCTGTGCCAACCATGGAGGGCAAAGCTTTGGGCTACATTCCACAAAAAAGGGCATATGTGGAAATCAATATGTAAAATAGATCAACTCTGAAAACAACTTGCAAATTCCTGCTGTCTACTTCAAGACTCCAATTTTTACGAAGAAAAAAAATAGGCCCAGTTAGATTATATCCGTTAAATATTCATTTCCTAAACATGCCTGCAAGTAAGAATTACATACTAAGTTTGAGGGGGAGGAGGGAGAAACTGATGGAGATTCTCAGCTCCCAACCTAGATGCATTGAATTTAATAAACAAGTCAGTAATGTGTGAATATATCAAGTGTCCTGGATGATTCTTATCAGTCCAACTGGAGGATTAAGTCATTTGCCCAACATTAAGAGTTTGTGGTTGAGCCCAGAGAACTGTGTATTCCTGCTCTGGCTCCATCTCTACCACACCTCCCTGCTTCAAGGCCCAGGAGTGCTTTCTTTCGTGTGCAGCTTGAACTTTTATGTTGCCATCACTATCTTTCTTAGGGGCATGTCTGATCTTCTTCATGGACTAACAGCAACTCCAGGGCAGGGGAAAACTTATTTCCCGCCAGGCTGATCATACACTGGATACTGAGTAAACTTCTACAGGTTGGTTCATCATGATTAGATTTTCACTTTAGAAAAATAGCACTCACCTTCCCTTGAGGTTATCTTTGATACATGCAACCTTGTGATCAAGGAGGAATAGGTCGTAAGAAGTTGGGAGGCCCCAATTTTTCGCTTTGTCACTGCCCATGGGACACTGGGATAATCACTAAACTCCACTGGACATCAATTCAGAATGAGGCAGCCGGATAGATTTGGTTTTCTTAGATCCCTCCTACTATGGAAAGCAGCCACCCAATATAACCAATACTTTTTTTTCTTTTTTTACTGCTGTGTGGTTCTGTAGGTATTGATAGTAATTCCTGAGATTTTACATAGTACTATACTATTTTCAAATTTTTCACCTATATTGTTTTATTCCTCAAAATCCATGTCAAAAGGGTAAAATTAATAATGACGAATTAGTCCCATTATACATATCAATAAATTGAGGCATATAGAAGGTATGTAACTTAAGCAAGGTCATACAAGTAATAAATGGTAGAGCTGAAATTTTTTTTTTTTTAAATATTTTATTTATTTGACAGAGAGAGAAAGAGAGATCACAAGCAGGCAGAGAGGCAGGCAGAGAGAGAGGGGGAAGCAGGCTCCCCACTGAGCAGAGAGCCCGATGCGGGGCTCGATCCCAGGACCCTGAGATCATGACCTGAGCCGAAGGCAGAGGCTTTAACCCACTGAGCCACCCAGGCGCCCCAGAGCTGAAATTCTAATGCAAGATTCTTTGAGGTCTTGCTGCAGTGCTCAATGGCTTGCCCTTTCCTTGAACAGAATTTTTTTTTTTTTAAAAGCATATGAAAATTTTTTTAAGTATATGAAGTATATTTTAAGTATATGAAGATTTCCTTAAAGTTGCTTTTGAAGCAGAGTTTAACTTTTAAACTAAATCAGAATGTGAAATGGTCTCACTCAGCATTTTCTGTAAATCTGAGCCATACCTTTTGGATCTCCACATGCCCCAGAGAATAGATACCTTCATTAGCCATGTTGGACCATGTGGAAAAAATCTAAAGCTGGCATTTGATTCACACTGCATATTCAACTTATTTATTAGTTTTAGCCAAGATGCCCATCACTAAGGCACATGGGACATAACTGTTTCAAGGCAATTAAACCAAATGTCAATGGTTCCTCTTCTGAAGGAACCATTCCACCAATCAATTACAAACAACCTGATTAAATAGATAAGTCTAGGTATGTGGCCTTAAGATGGACTCAGAACAATAAAAACTGAAGTCCTAAAATACAGGGTCATTGGTGGGAGTTATATTGTCCTACTTGCCTTCATGATTCAGGCCCAATATGACTCCTTAATCATTGCCCTAAACTTCTTAGCATCTAGAGAAAAGAAAATAGAAATACCTTTAAATAACTGGTTTACCTAAACAGCAAATATTTATTGAGTGACTGCCATGTCCGTAGCCCTATGCCAGGCATGGAAGTTAATTAGAAAGGGCTGGAGAAAAGGCATCTGCCTAATCTCCATGGAAATCTTAATCTTGGAACACAATCTCCTGTGAATCTCAGTTTCACCAGTTCTAAAAAGAGAGAACAAGATCTGATGAGAACTAAATTTCCTTCTATTTCTATTTATCCACATATTTGTTAGACCACAGGGTATCCCACAGGAGTTTTCCATGGTATGTTAGGAAAATCTGAATGTCACTCTCCAGAAATGATATTTTATTTCTTTTTTTTTTTTCATTTTTTAAAGATTTTTTATTTATTCATTTGACAGAGAGAGAGATCACAAGTAGGCAGAGAGGCAAGCAGACAGAGAGGAAAGCGGGGTCCCTGCTGAGCAGAGCCTGATGTGGGGCTCGATCCCAGGACCCTGAGATCATGACCTGAGCCGAAGGCAGAGGCTTTAACCCACTGAGCCACCCAGGCGCCCCGTGAAATGATATTTTATTTCTTAAAACAGAAATAAAACAGTGGACTTCTACATACTCACAAAATTTATACTAAGAATTATTTACAAACGTTTAGCTAAGCAAACTTATATGAAGCTATTGCTCTTAATGAATGAAAGCCTATTGACTATAATCAGTCAATTTAGTTGTGAAAGGCAGTAAAAATTATCAGACAAATTAAAATGACTATTAAAAAAGCACTGAGGAACACTGGTCGGGTTCAAAAAAGAGAGCGGGATTAAAAATGGTCCTCCTCAGCAATGCAGGGCCTTTAGCAATTATCCATTGTGTTATCAGCACAGTGATTGACTAAACCTTTTGTGGGTAATGGGCACTTCAGTCAAAACCAAAGGCTAGTGTTTTATAGAGTGCCAGAGGCTTTTAATTTCCTCATAGCACATTAAAACATAGTTAGTCTTTGCCACATTCTAACCTTGTTTAGCATAAATTGTTGCACTTTAAATTCATTGACTTATATGGTCCACTGGAGATATGATTAAGAATTGTCATCACGGTACTCCCATGACTGAAATTTCAATCCCTCCTCCCATTACAGCATGTAAAAATTTAGTTATAGATGACTACCTGTCTCCAATTCTTTTAAATATTATTCTGAATCATTTCACATTGAGTATTAGAAAATATAAAGGCTTAAGGAGTCCCTGATAGAAGCAAATATAGTTATATTGCACGAACTTCATGTGCCCTTATTTATGAATATCAGCTGAGTGATATATTTCTAAAGTCAACAAGATCAATGATATTGGTCTATACGTTCGTTTGCCAAATAGTTCCATGCCTACAAGAACATGTTAAAAGTGACGATGGACTTTGAGTAATATATGACAGACAGGGGTGTTGGCTTATCCAATAACCATTCTCTAGCCACCTCATCTTCCTCCTTCAGATGGTTTCTTGCATGTAAGACCCTGCCAGCTCTTTGACTCTTCCACACCACTCATCTGCATGTCTTCTTGCCATATCATAGGCATGTGACTCAATCCAAGCAATGGGATGTGTAAGGGTAGTAGCCAGAGATTCTAGGAGAGGATTTCTTCCCTAATAGATATACGGCAGAGTCATTCCTCTTTGCCAAACATTCCTGGCTTCAGTAAGATGCCCGCAAACACAGCAGCAGCCATCATGCCAACAGGAGGAGCCAAACCTGAGACCAGAGCCTGTGAATAGAGTTTGAATAAAGGCTGGGTCTTGGAGGACAGTGCCAAAACAACCCTGACCTTGCCTACTTCCAGGCTTCAGGTCACCTTCCACTTGAAGCATCTGATTCCATAAAAATGAAAGCAGTGTGTTGTGTGTACACATAACTCAGTCTTCACCTTTGATCTAGCCTGGGAAGTAGACGATGCAAAGAGACAGGTGAAGAGACAGGTGAGAAGGTTGGTGGTGAAGAACTGCAGATAAAGACACAGAGTGCAGATGCCCTCACTGGGCCCCTGAGTCAAGCTTTGCTGGGGCTTTGATGCAGACAAGCTGGCTTGGCAGGGGTCCTGCCTGCCTCTCCACTGGGGATGAGGACCTTTGCCCTGAGACTTTCATAAATAGCTACTAAAGAGTAACCACGCTCTGAGTTAATATTCAAAAGAAAAACAGTGAATTTCCTTCTTGCGTTTTCTATATCCTTTGTTAACGAGGACCATGAATTTGCTTCATTGAAATATGATCTACTTTAATTTAAGCCAGTGGCATTGAGTAAATTAGAACGTAATTGCATTTTCCATGAATTTCACACAGCTTGCATTTTACCAAAAGGAACCCAGTTTCAGTCAATGCTTGTGTGCTGATACCTGCAATCAAGGTCTTATTAAACTAAACAAATCATGTCTTCATGCAAGTTAAGGAAGCATAAATGTAAGGCCAATTCATAAAGTTTCTAATTTCTGCTATTTAGAAAAGCAGAGTTTGGAAAGAGCTATTTGGGAAGGGAAACTTTCTTTCCAGGCCATTATAAACCATCTCAGAAACCCTAGATTTTCTCCATATCATTGATGAGTTCCCCTAGAAGGCTTTGGTCTCTCTATATAACTACTGATTCTCCACATTTATTTTGAATGAAGACATACAAATTGCAAGATAGAGAATGTTTTAGAGAAATGTTTATTTTCTGGTAAAAGAAAACACCTCAAGTCAGGGTTTGGTCAGCAAGCATTTTAAAATGATGTATTCTCAAAATAAAGAACAATGAAACATATTCTTACATACTATGTAATTTTAAGTGAGAAGAAAAGGAACTAGTCTTATTGGTGAAGAGTTCAGGTTCTTAACTTTTGTCTATATCCTGCCTTTCCACTTAGGAGCTACGTAGCAACTCTTCTTTATGTTCCCCTGTCTCAAAAACGAGGGTGGACAAAAATAACTCCAACTTCAAAGGATTATTGCTAGGATTAGATGCTAGACATAAATAGGTAAGTAACAGTAGTTATGGTCAGTCCTTGTTTACAGAGTCAGATATGCTCTGATATAAGACACGTGAATTCTGGGGTTTTCAGCTGAAGTCTCATTTGGAACCTTGCCCTCGGTTTGGTTCTTGGGAGACTGAAATAGACTACCAGCACAATCAATGTTGCCTATTCAAACCCCCCTGTGGACCAGTCAGACTCTCAATTTTCCAAGGCCCCAGATGTTACCCTTACCTCCAGCCAACTGGCCTGGAAAATCCAGCTGTGATTTCACAGGGGGTTGGGGCATGAAGCTTTCTAAAAATCAGCAGAAATCCACCTACATCAAAGATCAGTGCCAGCTCAGCCAGAACTGTGCATCTCAGCAAATCATTTTTGGAATCAGTTGCTGGGGACACATTGCGTGCCTGTGTGCGTGTACACACAGACACACACGCACACAGGAGCCATTTATACTGGATAAAATACGCCAAACGAGAACTTATGAAGAACCCGGGGAAATCCTAGGTGGATATGTCAGTGAGACCACCCATATGGTATTTATGTAAAATATGTACCCTCCAGGGGAAATAGAGCTATTTACAGAAGTTCTTCATTAAAGAAATATAGTCTAAGTAGCTTGTTTTCTATTTCCTACTCCCTATTTGTTCACAAAAGTAGGTCCTTCTCTCTGGCTTAAGGGTCCAGCATAAAGATACTTTCTTGGCAATCTTTAGCTTCTACCAGACTCTTCCAGATAAGAGACTAAACAGCTTGTGACTAAATAAAGCTGACAATTTCCGAGTGGAAATTCACTCTCGCATTTAAAAAATACCGTTAAAGAGTCTTTGATGCTGATAAATTTGATCCAAAATTTTAAAATTTCTTTCTCCCAATCTACAGATTGGGATATTATGTTATAATATGAATAAATGGGCTAAAGTATGTTTGTACACATATTATTCTATTATCCCCCTCTGGACTGGATTAGTCATTCATTAATGCGTTCTACATTTGGATCTACAGATCCTTATCTCTTCTGAACCTTGAGATGCCTATGACAAAACTTATTTGATGAGCCCACCAAATCACCCCATCCTCACATGAATACAACATGTTCCCCAAGTCTATTCCTCCAATAGCTTTTCTATCACCCAAGAAGACACTTGGCTACCATGTAACATATGGTCTCCATAGTGTTCTTTCTTCTCTACTTCCAATGCCCAATCTTATCCTGAGTCCTCATAGTTTCTAAACTATGTCAGTAGCCTTTAGATTCATCTCACTTCTATGAATACTAACATACACTATACCTCCACACACCCACAATCACACACTTTGATAACTCCTCCACTCTGTTCAGAGAGCTTTCTTTTTAAGCTCTGAAATCTACTTCTGTGGCTCGCTTCCTCAGCTACTACAGTAAGCTGTTAATGAATTCCACACATGCTCTCCTGGAACACATATGAACACGTAACATCCAGAACAAATCCCATATTCTCAAACAGAGGTCAGAAAACTGTGGTTTACAGGCTAAATCCACCCACAACCTGTTTTTGTAAACAAAGTTTTATTGGAACACAGCTATACTCTTTTGTTTATGCATTGTCTTTGGCTCCTTTCATGTTGTAACAGCAGAGTTAAGTATTTGTAACAGAGACTGTAGCTAGCCCACAGCCTAAAGTATTTACTATCTGGCCCTTTACAGAAAATGTGTCCTAAACTCCATTCTATACCTCAAGACATTTTTTTTTTTTAATGATCTGTCCAAACATCATCACCATAAATACTGAGTCCCTAACATGTGTTAGCCACTACAGGCAGACTGATATCCCATTTCACACCCCTACTGAATGGAGAAACAGAAGTACAGAGAGGTTAAGTTACCTATTCAAAGAGGTCCTACAGCAATTAATTGGTAGAGTCAGTGACCAAACTCTGGTCACTGGGTTCCAGAACTCTTTCTGGGGTACTACGATCCCCCTCATCTTTTTTCATTTCCTCCAACAATCCAGAACTATTTCCCATTCCCAGAACCACGCCCCTTCACATGGTTGTGCTCTGCACATGCTGTTCTCTCTCTAGGAATGATGTCTTCCACAGGACAAAACCACCCAGTGAGATACATGTCTTCCATTAGACCCAAATGTTTAGTGTGTGCCTTGTTATTCCCGAGCAGTTGCTTTTCCCTGTCTCCCCTTCTCACTCAGTATGATACTTTCAGATTGTCCTCTCACTTTCACTAGTTGAGTTAATTTTGGTGTTTTCTGTTTCAGCCTTTAGGGAATGAAAACAATGGTCAGAGAATCTTGCAAATTCTCAGTTCTTTGACAGCTCGATCTTCAGAAAATGGAGCTCACTTTCTACATCTATTTCTTCAAGTTTCAGGCAAGTAATGTCTCTTCTATGAGTAGGTACCACCCTCTCAACCAATTATCCTAAGTACACATAGCATTTCAGAGCACACCCAATCATATCTTGCAAATATGTTTACTCATTTGTTGAATAAATGAATGAAATGATCCTCAGGCCAATAAGGGCCAGCTGACACAGAGAGGGAAGGCCTTGAGGGAAACAGAAATAGCACTGAAACCGGCAGCTCACCACACATGAAGCATGAGTCAGGCCTCAGCTCTCCCTGCATTACCTAACAAATCATGTGTAAGTATCAGTGGCCCCCAGACACCCATTACTACCTCAAACATTCATTATATTTGCTGCTTATGGCCTTCATTTTTGTAGGCTTCTCTGGAAGAAAAGACCATTTCCCGAGGTGTAAACACAGTTTCCAACAATGGCCAACCTTATGAGATCAGTCAGCTTTCCAAAGCATATGGGGTCAACCACAAAGTTCAGTTAGACATTTCCTCAGCAAGGCTTCTCTTAGTAAGATAAAGATGTGAACTGACACTTTGGATAGAAACCATGATGCAAAAATCAACTGTGAGGATACCTTCAGGCACGTTCCCAAACTTAAGATATCAGAGGGTGTTTGGCTCTGCCCCCAAGTATTAGCCACCCCTTGACCAGGCAGGTTAGAAGTGTCAATCTGTGAGAAGTATGGCTGATGGGAACAGGAGCCCAGTGCAATGCAAACTCTTATGGAACTCCTAAATTTTGGTGTTAGTGTCTGCCCTCGTCTCTCAGAAAGGCTATTACCCTAAGTGGATACTGTACTGAGAACGTTTACAAGCTAGCTTCTTTGTCTTTTCCGTTTCTACTCTAAATGTGGAAAATTTTTTGGTGACAGTAGGTATGACCACAATATGTACTGCATGAAAAGTTTAGAATAAAGAAAGTCTACTTTATGCAAACAAAATCTAGCAGTATCTCTATATTTGAGGCTGCATTTTCAGGTTTAAAAAAATGAATATAAAAAAGAATTTGCCCGAAGTATGTACCACATGTACACACACACACACACACACACACACACACACGGATAAACTTTGGATCTAATTTCCTGAAATCAGCATTGTTTTATCATTCAGGAACCTAACTATTTCTTATTGCATTAAAGAATATATCTGATATAGTTTTCAAGCAAAACACATTACCAGATATTTTCCATCTTCTCTGAGAAATGAGGAGGAAAAGATAGATATACCTACGGGACAGAAGAGCAATTTAGGTTATTTAGAGGAGAGTATTTTCTATATGTTCCAATTATGAAGCTCCTGGATATTCGCCCAGTGCCCATCAGAAAGGTGTAACTCAAAAACATCTGATGATGCAGATAATAACACAGTGATAAACGCTCAAAGAGTTTGCAATAAATAAATAAATAAATAAATAAATAAATAAATAAATAAGTAGGTTAAAATAAATGATGGCCTTAGAGGCTAAAAAATCATGTATATGTAAATAAAATATTCTCCAATTCTGTTATTCCAGAATTTTACACAATAGCAGAATTAATACAGCAGAATCCCATGGACATCTTTGTCATATTTTCCTACTTCTCATCAAGATACTACTTATATGTCCATGATACACTCAGCTTTAAATAGCTGAACATACAATCCCTATCCTTGCAGAAACAGTAATCTACAGCAGGGGTCAGTATACTTTTTGGCTTGCAGGCCAGATGGTTTGTTTTGCAACCAGTCCACTTTGCTATTGTAGTGCAAAAGCAGCCATAGGCAATAAATAAACAATTGAGTGTGGCTGTGTTCCAATAAAACTTTATCTACCAAAACCGGCAGAGGGCCAGATTTGGCCCTCTAGCTGTTGTTTGTCAACTCCTAATCCAGATGAATGACTCCTAATCCATTGACTCCACAGGCCTGGGGCATCTGCAATTTATCGAAGTAAGCATGCCAATCCATATGCGAGGTACGAATGATTCACTGAATGAAAATAGCTCTTGCCATGTCTGTATTGCTGTTTTCCCAATGTATGTCAATACTACTGTGATTAACATTTTAACAAACAGCTTTGCTTGCCATTAATTATTTTATCAGTCATTAGAAGTTGAAAATACAATTGTTTCTGTGTGAGGATTTTGAAGGGTATAAAATCAGACCTGTATTCCAAAGGCAGAGAGCTACATCTCTAGATTTTCACATGAAACTCATATACTTCCTGCCTTTTTAAGTGATTTTCTGACTTTCAGCATTTTTCCTATTGGATAAACTGTGATATTTTCCTTGCCCTGGGCATCTGCCTGAAGAAGGCTCCAGCATCTGTGTGAACCACACCTCAGTACCAGGGGAAGGGGGTGTGACAGCTGCACAGGACTGCCTCTCTGATGGATGGCATCAGACTAATCATTCCGCCAGCCGGCCTTTACCAAACTCACATGGAAGACACTGCTCCAGTCCCAGGCACAGCCGGCTCCTGATTAGCTCTCTAATGGGGGGAGCACTGAGGCAGAAAATCCCAAACAATAGGTGATCCAAATATAATTTATATTTGGTTCAGCAAATGACCTTATTTTGTAACGGTTTTACCTTCATAATTATGTTTTCCTTTAGACGGATACATCTGTTGGCACACACTAGGAGGCAAAAATGGAGGGAGGCGGCAAAGGGAATCTGAGTAGGATACAAACTTTTCTGTGCTTGAACAAATATAACTGACAGAGAGAAACCTGACTATGTACCATTCCAATGGTCACAGAATCCAGCAAGAACGGCCTTTAAAGCCGATGCAATTCAAATGAGACAAAGATGAGTTAAGTAGTTGATCAGGGGTTACTCAGCTAGAAGATATAAAATAATAATGATGATGACAACAATAATGATGATCCACTCTAGTCAAATTATACCCCCACTGCTTTCCGCCATAGCGATCAGCAAACTTTCTCTGTAAGGCCAAATAGTAAATATTTTATGATCTCTCCTGCAACTACCCAACTCTGCCTTTGAATGAGCATGGCCGTGTTCCAGCACAACTTTATTATAGACACCAAAATTCGAATTTAATATAATTTCATGTGCCATGAAATTTTCCTCTTCTTCTGAGTATTTTAATTTCAATCATTTAAAAATGTAAAGACCAATCTTAGTTACAGGCAATATGAAAGCAGGTGGCAAGCCAGATGTGGCCCCATAAGTTTGCCAATCCCTGTTCTATCACATCACCCTATGAACCTTCCTGCCTCAAATGCTCATCATTATTTGAAATTATATTGTCTATTTCTTCCTCGTGCAGAGTGTATCTGCTCTCACTCTAATGTAAATTCTTCACGAGTGGGGGACACCATATGTACCCTTTTCAGGTCTTTCTCAGCTTGATATCCTCAGTGCCTACAATAGTACCTGGGACAGGACAGATGCTAATAAAGAGTCACTGAATGATGGACTGAATGGTTAAATGTTCTTAATAGCAGTACAGTTATATGTATATATCATTGTACAACCTTCAAAACACTGCTACATAAAAATATCTCCTTTGATAGACGCAGGGAAGAAATTACTAACTCCATTTGATGTTTGAATAACTGTGGACAGATGATGTGACTCTCCCCAGAGCACACAGCTAGTAGGGGGGTAGGGCTTGCACCAGAATGTGAGTCTGCTGCCTCATTCACGACTCCAGGCACTGCAGCCTGCTGATGGCTTATGTCACTAACACGGGAAGGCCCCGGATTGCCCACAGCTCCATATTGCTTAGACATTTTAAATGTGAGATGCCGAATATTAAAAGGGTTTAAAAGATCTCTATGTGCCCTCCCTCTAAGTAGTTTCAACCAAAGTTTCATCTCAGTGGGCTTTGGACTCCCAGGGAGTTTCTGAGATGGTGTAGTCAATGTTCACCAAGCTTACTGGCCATCACCTAGCTATAGTGGAGCTCCTCGCACGGGAGCAGATAGAAAATTCTGAAGATGTATGAATGGATAGCAAATCCTGATGTTGATGTTCTAGTCAGCCCTGGATGGTCTGCATCAGTGCTTTTTCCCTTGCCCACACCCTGGGAAAGGGTTGCACTCAACAGACAATACAACAAAGCCCCAAATAACCCCATAGACTGCTTTCTGCTGTTCTCTTTACCACTTAATTCTAATAACATTTATTGAGCATCTTCGGAGGGATAAGCCCTGAGCCATGTGTACTGAGGACAACTGGGCTATACAGGGAAGTAGATGGACTTTGAAATCAGGCAGACCAGTGGTCAAACCTACATGACCTTGAACAAATTACTTATAGTTTAATCTCTAAAATGACTAGATGATTCCTATGCTTTGTGATGATTATGAAAATTAAATGAGGTAAGATATTGCCCAGCCTAGCTCCTGGCAACCTAACAGATAAGCAGTCAATGATTGTTTCCTTCTAGACCTCAAGGTGTATACTCTGTCATGGAGAATAAGACAATTGTTAGTGCTTGTCTGGGCAAATGGCATTAGTGGGTAGCTCTGCCACTATTCAGTGAGGAAGCGTGTACAATTTAGCAAAAAGTGCCCCTGCTTCAAGGCACTTTAAGAATGGCACCTCTAGAGTAAAGCGTATACACACAACCAGCCATAAGCAGCAGCCCTTGTCAAAATGCATAATATATTAATTAAAGAAGGAAAGGGTTAATGCAAGCAAGGCTGGGCAGGGACAAACCAGGGATAAGCAAAGAGGGCTGGAGTTAGATTTTAAGCCAATGATAAGTGGAGACGTGGTGAGGGAAGTAATGAAAGCATTCAGCGGACATCAAGTAATGAAAGCATTTAGTGGACATCATGGTGGGTAGCCAGGATTGTCCTGGGGAGTTGGCCACCCTTTGAATACCAACCCAGTTTTCAGAAAAGCTCCCCACGAATACTCCTACATTGGGCTATTTGGTTGAAAAGCCATAAGGAGACCAACTTGACATCCAGAGCAGAGCACATATTTCCATGCCAAACAGAATGTTTTGGAGGAACAGAGAATATTACGCTACACTTGGCCACTTCCTGGAATTCAGAATACCAAACATTTTGGAAGTATAGCCCCCTCACCCCTGCAGTCACAACGCAGGGATGGCCTGAGGACCAGAGACTCTGCGCAACAGAAAACTCTGGAAGGCAGTAAGTCTGGCCTTGAATCTTCTTTCAATATGGCAGGCCAAGTGAAATGCCCTTTCATGGAACAATCCTAAAACAGGGGGTCACTTGGACCCTTCTATCACCGAGACCAGTGTGTTTATTTCACTGACGAGGGTCCCCATAAGTTAAAGGTAGCTTTTCAAACACAAGGATATGATGAGATATTTCACGTAAGTCCTACTTTTGCTGAGGTCACACAGGAACCCTACCTCCAAGCCCTCTACTAAATAAAGAATTTTTAGGTGAAAGAGGCTATGCCCTAGCAATATTACCTTTGTGTTTACATATACTTAAGTATGCGCAAAACAAAACAGAGCTATGTTTCAGGGAGGCATCTTGATAGAGTAGAAAAGCATAGGATTTGGAAAAACCAGACTCCATTTTAAGCTGTCCTTCTGCAGTGAACCATCTAGATAACCTTGGTGAAGCTACAGGCCTCTCTCAAATGAGTTTTCTCATCAATAAAATGCAAGACATTACGTTTTCCTCAGACTACTCTACTGAGGATCTGCAAAGCATAGCCAGAGGAGGGCACATAGAGTTCATCACACTGGTAAATTTGGTGGACTAAAATAGATGCCTGGGAGGCTGAGGTGAGAGGATCTTGGGTCTATATATGCACTTGGCAAGAAAGCAGAAGATGATGCAGGAGTGGCATCTGCCAGGTGAGGGAGAGAGGCGATGGGGCAGCACAAACTATTTGCCACCATCGACAATGGGCGTGGACTTCTCAATCAGTCTGCTAAAGGAAGAGACAGGGTCAGGGGAGGCGGGCAGAGAGGCAACCTCACTGAATGCTCTGGTCAATGTGGGTTGTGATGTCCAAATGCAAGCCTTTACCCAATGTTTGCCATGTAAGGAACACAGCTGGTTCCACAGGACAGACCCCCTAGCCAGGTCAGAGGAGACGACCTTCCTCAGGATTCAGAGGCCACAGCTATCCAACTGCTGCTCTAGCGGCGTAAATACTTGCTAGTCCACCAGTAGGCGTTACTTTCCTCTGGCTTTTCATTCTGCTTCATCCTCACTAAAATGAGAAGTCCTCTAGAAGGAGTAACACAATCAACCAACTTGCGTCAAGCTCATCAAATGTCCCTTCTCTTCTAACAGAATTTTTTAGGGGTATAGGCAAGGCACTGGATGGCTAAATGACAGGGCACTTTGGGGGATGTTCTGCGGTCAGAAGAGACAAATGCTAATGATTCACAATTTAGCTGAAGAGGAGTCCTGTAGGCTGGTGCTGAGTATCGTGCTCAGTGCAGCTACCAAATCAACATTCTCCAAATGGGGGGACAGGAAGTGATCTCCCTACCAGAAAACCCATAGGACAAGCTTTGTGCGTCTCACTTCTAATATCAGAGACTCATATCAGAATGCTTCTAATAACCTGACGGAGAATATTCTGGCTTCATTTTACTCCTGGCTCTCCTCCTAGAGCCCCTCTCAAGATGGTGCAAAGCATCTGTCAGCTATAGGCAGGTCCCTGAGAACTGTTAATCTGAGAACACAGGGATGAATGGTGGAGGCTCTTTGGAAAGCATAGGGCCTAGGCACGTGCAGTCAGGCCAGGGTTGGTGGGTACCCGTTACAGAGAAAGAGGGTGGCAAGATACCAAGAAAGAATACTATTTGTGGAGCACTTCCTATTTCACCCCTACAACCTTTCCTCTTGGTAGGATACCCATCCCTCCTTCAGAAAACCCAAATTCAGCAAGGCGAGCTAATTCACTCGAGGCCACAGGGACAGTAAGTGAAGACACACATGGGTCTACTCTGTGCACAGTACCAGCGCAGACCACATGGTAAGGTCTGGGGTAGAATACACATATGATCCTAGCATGGAGAAGCAGAAAGAGAGGCATAATAAATGGATCTGTGGATTAGAGTGTTGGGTTTCTAGATGCATCTTAAATCCGACCTTTCACAGGTATAGTTTCTTAACACCTGCTAAATCATCGGCCCAGGCGATTCTTAACTTCTGGCACCAAATTAGGAGAACGGTGGCATAAATGATTCAAAAGAGCATTTGGCTTTAGGCCTTCTCATCTTTTATTTGGGATGTCCACAGGTAGTGTAGCCGAGAGGCATGAAATGCCCTGTGCTGCATTGGCCAGGAGAGCGGAGGCCTTACCGTGCTATATGTACCTTGGATTCAACATGTTACCGTAATTCTGTTGGTGTGTTTTCCCAGGAAAGCCTTCCATACAGAATAGCCAGGAGCCAACCAACATTAGTTCATTCAGGCAACTCCCGCCCTGGTAGCACCATTACAACCGGCTTCCTTTCCTTTTTAAGTGGCACTAAACTCTTAAGAACAGCGGCAAAGCTGTGAAAGTGTTGACAATCAGCAAATCTCCGAGCAAGTTTACCATCATCCATTCTGATTCATTATAATCATTGAAATTTTAGGTCACACAAGAGCCATCTGTGAAGCAGCCTCCCCAGATGATTAAAACACTCCTGTACAATGTACATTTACAAATTGAAAATTAATGAGGAAACATGTTTAAAAATTGACTATAGCTACCCAAGGGTTTAAAAACACTTTAAAATGCATAAAGAAATCACTTGGCTATGCAGTCCTCCTTAGTGACAAATAAGTTGCATTACTTCTCAGAATTACTCCTGCTGAATTAACTTTTCAATGTGTTGGTTATTACGGTTGCATACCAATATCATATCTCAAAAAATACTAATACAAATCATATCCCCCACTCCTGTCCTCCGGGCTAATTCATTTTGCATCTTATCAACCCAAGGTAAATGATCCAGAAAAAAGCAAAGATATTCCTCATGAATGACTGGTATTACAACAAACAAAATTGTAAAAAAAAAAAAAAAAAAAAAAATTGTATTCCGCCAGTGGGAATGGTCTATTCCTGGTTTAAAGTTTCTCTAGTACTCCTGGCTGCAGACACAAAACAGACTCTCTGCAGCACTTTCTAGGCAGTAAAGGATTCCTTTCACGTTGCTCTGTTTTTTTCTTTTTTTTTTCTTTGACTTGGTCTTCCTCCTCTACCATCCCACTTTGCCTTCAGTCAGGCATTCTCTCTGGCAGCCTTTGAGACAGGAGTCTTTACTGGGGAGACAGAGAGGAAGGAGAAGGCATAATTCTTATCTTCCAGGAGCTTAGTCCATGAAGGGCAATGAAGGTAGGGGTTTGAGAAGGGAAACAACCTTTGACCAATGCCAAGCATGTGCTTGAATAGGCCAAGTGCTTTGCATATGATATTGCATTCAGTCCTTCCAATGGGTCTGGGAGATGGGCAGGAGTATCACTGTTTACAGGTGAGAAAAGTGAGGCTTATAAAGGTTATGTGGATTGCCCAGTGTTACAGTCAATGCTGTGACCATAAGTAGACCTCACCTGGGTGTGTGCATACATGATGAAAATACCAACCATACATCAGTAGCAAAGGCATGGAGTTATACACACAAAAGCCAAAGGCTGCTAGGTTGGCCAGATGAGGAGACTGGCTTGCAGGGAGTCACAGCAGACACATATAGTAAGTTCAGTCCATGGAGATTGCAATGGACTAAATTGTGTTTCCTTAAAATTCTTACCTTAAGGCTCTAATCCCCAGTGTGATTGTATTTGGAGGCAGGGCTTATAAGGAGGCAATAAAGGTTAAATGAGGTCATAAGGGTGCCTTAATCCGATAGATCTGGTGTCTTACAAGAACACCAGAGTGTCCTATGAACACAGAGGAGAGGCCACGTGAAAACATGGTGAGAAGGTATCCATCTGTAAGCCAGGGAAAGAATGCTCAGTACAAACCAAACTCTCTGACACTCTCATTCACCCTTTTATCCCTTGGACTTCTAGCCTCTAAACCCATAAGAAAATAAATTTCTGTTGCTTAAGCAACCTGGTCTGTAGTGTTGTGTTACTGCAGCCTGAGAAGACGAGTGTAGAGATATTGAGAATCAAGGATGGGAAACTCAGTCAAGTGTGCCTGGAGGTCAATGCCAGGGTTGGATGGCAGCCCCCTGCCTCCTCCCCCAACACACACACACAAACACTGAGCTACTGAAGCAAGAGTGACACTGATCACATCCCTGGACTAGTATTACATTGTATCATGACTATTTGTCCTAGGTCAGCCTCCCCGGCCCCCAGCTGTGAGTGGATGTGCAGACGGGACCCTGCTTCATTCGCCCTTTTATCCCTCACACTGTTTCTCATACACAGTAGCTGCATTTTATATCTCTGGATATTTGAGGAAATGGGCAGTCTGTGCCTGCAGGAGGAGTCAAAATAAGAACATCTGTAGGTACCAGGGATTTGTAGAGGTGAAGCACCAGCCCCAACCCCCTATAACCCCCCAGGGAGTGACACGACCAAAAGAGTTCAGAGAAGATGAGTCTGGAAGCCACAGACAGGACAAGGCAAAGGTGGGGGGAGGGCACTCTCAGATATGTGGCCTTCTGGAGGCTATTGCCAAAACCAGCTGGGGCATATTCAGAAGGTAAAACGGACAACGGCTCTGGGAAGAAGAAAATGTGAGAAAGACTGTGAAGGAAACACCAGATATAATGCTAACTGGATGCCTTTATTAATTCAACCAATATTTATCAACTGCCAGCCTCCTAGTAGGCACTACGCACTGTCGGAGATGCTGCAGCTCAAGAGTGAACAGAACCATCCACACTGCACCTCCCTTCCATCACATGACTAGTCATGACAGAAACAAATCAAATAACCACAGATTTTTTTATTAACATATAATGTATTATTTGCCCCAGAGGTACAGGTCTGTGAATCATCAGGCTTACACAATTCACAGCACTCACCATAGCACATACCCTCCCCAATACCCATAACTCAGCCACTCTATCCCTAGAAATAATTTTTTAACTAGCAACTGTGCACAATAACATGTGGAAATGCTGTCTGGTTCTGTAAGAACCTACAACAGTGGGGCTTTCCTAGCTTTGGAAGTTCAGCTATTCCCAGAACCTTAGGATGGGACTCCTTCCCTCCCCAATAAGGTAAAGAAGAGGTGGACAAAACGCCCCTCTACACCCACAGTGCAGAGGCCTCTTAATTCTGTGCACTTGAAACTCTCCAAGAACATGGCAGATTCCATTCTCTAGTGCATTCTTAACCCAGCTGTCTCTGAAACAAAGCACTGGTCACAGGAGGAACCAGAGAGGAGACACAGATGCCTGCCATAATATACTCCTGCTGCAAATGGCAAATTGCAGAGTATGCATCCCACTGATAATACACTTTGTACATGAAGGATGGCGCCTGAACTACTACCCAAGCCCTTCTTACTTCAGTGGTACCTCATTTTGCTGTGAGGATGAGAAATGGAGGTAGGCTACAGACAGATACTCTGTTGAACCAATGTATTTATTTCAGGTTTCTTTTTTTTTTTTTTAATTTATTTATTCGTCAGAGAGAGCGAGCACAAGCAGGCAGAGTGGCAGGCAGAGGCAGAGGGAGAAGCAGGCTCCCTGTCGAGCAAGGAGCCCAATATGGGACTCGATCCCAGGACCCTGGGATCGTGACCTGAGCCGAAGGCAGCCGCTTAACCAACTGAGCCACCCAGGCGTCCCTTATTTCAGGTTTCTGAATGAAAGTTTCAGAAGATAATAAAAAGAAAGAACCAGTTCAAGTAAAAATTGCCACAGGTATGATATTTATTTTTAATTTCATGAGTCAATGTGAGACGGTTTGGCAGATTAAAATCATAATCTATATTGTCAACTGTTTCAATGTTATCAATTCAGCATTTACAGAACATATTTTGATAATGTGGGGCTGTCATCTGGCAATCACAAAGTACTTTAGAATGCTAACTATGAATATGTTCTCATATATATATTCTAGAAGGGACATGCATCAAAATCAACATTCTCAAAACCTTTTTTGGTGGTAGTTAATATGCTAAAGGGTGATATCAGAGCTATTTAAAATCCTCTGGGATATTCATCAGATATTCCTAGAAAAAATTCACTTGGATATTTTATTTTCTATCAAATGCTACTCTCCTTTCTAATCAGACTTATTCCAGCATGAGGTCCCATAAACACATCAGGAGAGCAAATTTAATGAGGCTTGGGAGAAACAAAGGGATATGAGAATGTATATGTTTTTATAGCAGGTATTTATTAATATTATTATTGTTCTATGAAGAGTCAAGGAGAATCCAGACTGACAAACGGAAGCTAGAGAAAGATATTCACTCAAAATAATGAAGAAATGTCTCAAGCCAAACTTGTCCAAAGATGAAGGTGGAAGAGGAGTGCACACCAATGGTGGAAGGGAGGCTGGACTTGGATTAACCACTTGATAGAAGAGATTCAAGCCTCAGATGGTAGGCTGATTTAAATGGCTTAAATTGTCCTTCAAGTAAGACACACCTGGAATACCCTGGCCTGGGCACTATGAGAGGTGTTTCAGACACTCCTTACCTGGTAGGGAGAAAAGACCCACATGCCACAAGTGACAGTGAAACATACAATGTGGAATAGAGTAATTCTGTGATATTGAACAGAATGAGTTTAGGATTTGTGATGAAAAGCTAATATAGTCAGCTGGAAGTGCCAGGAGAAGATAGTGAGATTTGAAGGACAGGCAAGATGGTGACTAGAGAGAACATCTTAAGTAAGTTGGGTAAGATTACCAATCAAGGGTTTTAACACCACTGGCGAGGAATGCAGACTTTAGAAAATCAACACAGAAGTTCTTTGACCAGGGATGGAAGCAGTATTTGTAGAAAGAGCTGCTTGTTAGATTCCAGATAGGTTGGCTCTTGTATCTGAAAACTTTAGTAAGCATAAGTAAAGGCTGTTCACAATGAAGATTGGAGGTCAGCAAGCCCTAAGACTCTGATTTAAAAGGCTTGGGGTTTGACCCAGGTATAGGAATGTCTACCTTTCCTCTCAACCCCTTACTGTGATCTAGCGCAGGTGGTCCCAGATTGCAGTTGCATTAAACCAGTTTTTCGAAGAACAGAGTGCAAATCTAAGTTAAGCTTAGCAACTGTTACTCTAATGGATGGACCAGTAGATGAAGTCTCGATGACCCCACTGAAAGTTTTTTACATTTATCTGAAGTCTGTACTTAGGGCACCACTCGCCACACTGTAACTTTTTCTGCCCTTTGAAATCTTATAAATTATGCTCAATCTCCTCTCCACATGCTAGCTTTCTTAAATGTCCAAAGGCATTTTTTCAATATTTTACTTATTTATTCAAGAGAGAGAGAACATGACTGAGAGACAGATCATGAGCAGGGGGTGGAGGGAGAGGGAAAAGCAGACTCCCCACTGAGCAGGGAGCCTTATGTGGGACTCGGTCCCAGGACCCTGGGATCAAGACCTGAGCCAAAGGCAGACGCCTAACTGCCTGAGCCATCCAGGCACCTAAATGTCCAAAGGTATTTAACACAGTTCTCACAAGTGAACTCACCTCCAGGATGAAAGATTTGAGTTGCTTCAACTGATTTTCAAAAGAGATGATTTTTAACCAGTTCTTACCTCTTCTCACTCTCTTTCCATAATCTCCCAGTTTCTCAGTCTCGTTCTTTAGTAGCTGCACTCAAATGTGAATACAATATTTCCATTTACTATTACTAGGCAGACATAGGACTTCCTCCTCCCCTGTCCTGTCCACCTTGTTTTTATTAATGCAATCTAAGATCTTGTGAGCTTTTTCTGGACTTCACATCAGCTAGAAAATAGTAAAACTGGTAGAAAAAAATTAACTTGTCAGAATTTGTTCTTAGTGTTTCTGTGGTTTCTGACAACCATTAGCATTGACATAATTCCCTCAAGAATAATATATAACACATGCATATATTCTTATCTTTAATATTAGCTTTTTTTTTCCTTTAACATAGGCTCCACACCCAGTGTAGAGCCCAATGTGGGGCCCGAACTCACCATCATGAGCTTGAGATCTGAGCTGAGATCAAGCGTAGGCCGCTTAAGCTATTGAGTCCCAGTGTTAGCATTTTAAATCAGGGTTTATAAAATATAGATGTGCATAATTCAATGAAGATTTAATTTTAAAAAAAGGTTCTCTGGCCCTTACTGCCTGTTTTCCAAAACCTCTAAATTAACCTTGTCCCCTGCAAGAGAATCTCTGGATGGGATAGCAGCTGTCATGACAATAGGAGCTGGAGAAGAAGAGACAATCTCCTTAAAAAGAGAGACCCTGTCAACAGGTAGGCCAGTAAGGAGTGGCTGCTATTGTTTCCTTGACTATTGATTAAGCAATTTGTAACCATGGCAATGATCTTACATTCCTGGAAAGGTTAGCAGGGTGGAATGGACAGTCCTCCATGGTAAAAAAATAAATGTTGAAATGAAACAGAGCTCTTAACAGTTCTTTCCTCATGTCACTAAACAGACATTAAATTTTCCATGCCAGTTTCTCACCTGAAACATTTCATCTCTAAAGAAAATCCACCCAGAATCCTAGATTATAAAGGCAAGTCAAACAATATGAGAAAGCCTCAGGATCAAGGGAGGAGGAGCTTGGGGGTGATGGGTGCACGCCTGATTTTCTTCTATGAACTCAGAACACTGTTTTCACTTGTTCCTCATAACAGAGGGAGGTATCTCTTGCACTTTTGTTGAAAAATGCAAGGCCTTCCCTCCAACAAGTCTTTGCCAGGCAAAGACGTTGCTATTTGTGCCTATGTGGTCTTGTGACTGCTGAAATGCCTGATTCTAAGAAGCCAATGCTTAATTGTCTCCAGTGACCAGAAGGTTGAGGGATAAAAGGTTCTGGGACTTCACTAAAAGGGACTCCAGCCAATAGGCCAGTCATTCCGCATGTAGGATGAACGATAATTTGTGCGTGTTTCTGTACACACACCCCTATTACTAATAAGGATTCATGGTGGTTGCTAGCAACGCAAAAATGAATCAGACTCATCTCTGAATGTCAAGTGCTTCTTGGTTGATTAAAAAAATGGTAACAAACATTAGGTTATTTCTAACTCTACATTATTATAACAAAAATTCAATGCCAAAAAATTTGGATGGTGAGAGGACCCTGTTTTAGAGAGGTTTTGTGAAAATCGATTAGAATATGTCCTGTCCACATGTTTTTTTGGGTTTTTTTTTTGCTTTTTTTATTTGAAAGAGAGAGAGAGAGAGAGGAGGGGAGGGGCAAAGGGAGAGGGAGAGGAGCCTCAAGCAGACTGCCTACGTAAATCTGGAGCCCAATGCGGGGCTTGATCCCTGAGATCATAACCTGAGCCGAAATCAAGAGTCAGCCACTTAACTGTCTTAGCCACCCAGGCACCCCTCGCATGTGCTTCTTGAAGCCAGATGACTATTTCTGCTCCACAGGTCCAGTACTTTATGGTGACCATCAAGCACTTCTTAAACCCTGGACTTTAAACTATTTTGCTCTCCATTTTTCTACTGCCAGACACCTGCTAGCCTTAGCTCCTTCCTTGCTCTTATCCCATCCGCTCATAGCTGATGTAAGGCTAAGGAGGTTCTTACTGCTCCTTTGGCATTTCCTTCTAATGTGCCTGGTAAAACCCCCCTCCCTAATCCCACAAGAGCTCCAGGACCCTGTCCTAGCATTAGCCCAGGTGTCCAGTTCTAGCCTGGCTTACCCCAGATTGTTGACAGGGAGTAGCATGCTGACTCTACCCCAAATCCCTGCAGCTATCACCAGGTCCTCCAATTATTTTTGCAGCCTCCCTCTGCTTCACACATCTTAGTGCTTTTGACAGATAGGGTAGGGCACAAACCATTATACCAGCTAGTTTTCCAAAATTGAATCTGGTCCTGCAGACCTTGGAGAAATAATTATTTCTTTTCATAATAGCCTGTGACTAAATCTGATGTGTGGGTGGACAATGGCCCTTAAACCTTCAAAGGAAGCTAGAAAACAAGTCTAATAGTAACAAGTCCTATTGATAAATTGAAGCTCTAAGCTACAAAAGTGCTTATTCACTGACCAAGAGCCTTGTAATTTAGTTTACTTTATTAGGTGCTGAATCCTTCAAAAAAAAAAAAAAAAAAAAAAAAAAACTTCTGGAATTCCAAAAGCTTTGAAACAAAGCAATACTTTTGATGTTAAAATATTCTCTGCAGATACCTTTCCCCTGACCATTACTGACATCCTATTCATCTAATCCTGGAAATCCAATGTAAAGGAGGAGTTGATTGAGAAAGATCACCTCAAGAAGAGAATTCAAAGTAAAAGATCTCAGCTTTGGGGAAGACCTTAAAAGGTCAATTTATTATCTGATGTTTGGATTAGCCCTACCGTATTCTTGTCAAGGAATCACCCATCCTATGCATGAATACTGTCAGCCTTTCAGAGCTGTCAATTCCATCTTGTCATATTCCTGACAATAAAGAAGCCTATCCTTAAATAACCTTGCTCTATAACAACTTTGAGCTTATACTGACATACAAATACATACCACAGAGGATAAGGTTCAAGAACTGAACATGTGGCTTCATTCAGTTTGGAGAGAGTCCTGTAAGTCACACATAATATGCTTCAGAAGAATCATCATGGTCTGGATCTAAGAACAAATTCACAACAGCTAGCTTTCAAGTTATGAGCAAACGCATTGTTTCTCAGACTTGTTCAGTCCTAGACACCCTTGTGATCCCTGTATAATACTCCTTTGACGGTAATGGTGGTAGCAGGAGGCAGAGAGTCTGTTCATTCTTTAGCTATCCAGCTAATTCCTCTCTCCTTGGCCATATGGCCTACACAAGTACACACTGAGCACGTGCAAATGCACACCAAGTGTGTGTTCAACAAGCAAAATGTACATATTCACATGCAGAAAATTCCTTTCTTTCTCCACTACAATCACCAGCATCTCTACACTTTAACCTTCAAGTTACACTCTGACAAAACTCTCTTAAGGACATTCTGATGGTCGCTGCAGATAAGCAATGTTTTATAGTGTACCAACACTTTTAATGCTCTGACTGGGTAACAGAAAATACCTGAGAACATTATTTCTGGATAAGGCAGGGATCTAGGGAAATCAAAGTCCCCATTTTGGAGAGTCCCAGAGATCCACGTATCTTACTTGACAAAAAAGGGGCCTCCTTGTTCATGTGGTAAAGAACACAGGTTCTGGGGAGGCTGGGTGGCTTAGTCGGTTGGGTGTCTACCTTGGCTCAGGTTATGATCCCAGGGTCCTGGGATCAAGCCTCAGAATCGGGATCCCTGCTCACTGGAGAGGCTGCTTCTCCCTTTCCCTCTGCCCCTTATCCCTGCTCTTGCTCTCTCTCTCTCTCTCTCTCTCAAGTAAATAAAATCTTAAAAACAAACAAAAACAAAAACAAAAACAAAAAACATAGCTTCTGGCTGGGAAGATGAGTATTTTGGGAAGGTATTCCTTAGATCTTCCCTAAAGCAAGGTCTCACAGGAAGAAAGATGAGAGTGGTCGTTGGTTGTTGGCAATATACTCATAATAAAAGCAATGGGCAGAAGCCAAACGGTGCTTTCCCTACAAAAAGGAGTCAGAAATTTCAGATCAGGGCACGTCTAGAGGAATTTCCCAATATATACATATTTTCATTTCATTATTTCTTCTGTTTTACCATGGCCAAAAGAAATGAAATTGTTAAAATGACAAGGGTCTGTGGGCATATCTTGGGAGTAGCAAAGAAAGGTTAGCATGGGAGGCCAAGTTTAGTTTGTAGGTCCAGGAACCCTAAGAAATTAAAAGGGAGATGCTGGGATGGGGGCACTAAAGAGGAGAGGAGGCCCCAGGCGGCCTTTGGCCGAGGTGTTGGCTTTGTTGGCATCAACTTCTCTTCATACTCAGGGAAGCCTCCCGTGAAACTGAGAAAGCATGCTTTTTGGTGTCCAGGTCTTCCTTTTCAGACTACGTTCCCAAAACTCTAAGACAGAAAAGTTTAAAATTGGCCTACAATATGATATCTTGATTTTAGAGGACTCCAACACCAGGAAGATCAAGTTTGGAAAAAACAATGAAGAGAGAATACACCTACTCCAAAACCATGTCTCCCAAAGAACATTTCATGGGCCTCCTGGGGAGGGTAAGCAATCTTCCTTGGAAGAATGTTTCCATGATCAAACCAGGTTGGGGAAGGCTGCATTAATACAGCAACTTTTGTTTGTTTGTTGTGATTTTTACTGCTCTATATTTCAGAATTTTCTGTTGCCCATTGTAGATCTCCAAGCAGCAGTAGGGATATCATATGCATAGAAACTGTGCGCAAAAGGAAAAGAGCATTGACTGAACTGCAGGTGCCAACTGAGAACTACAGAAGGCAGGTGATGCTTCAGGATGCTTCCAGCATGCTTGGCTTGTGCTCTCTTTTTCTAAAGATAAGATGAACCAACTAACAGCTCTTGCTTTGCTCCAATACTTCACTTCTTAGTCTTTCTTTATTTTCTCCCACAACTGAGCAAACACCAATTGTGCATCTCTGCGCAAATAACCCCACTCCTGATTTAAAACCAACTCAAAATAATAGCCCAAATATCTCGTTATGGCAAACAGATCCTTTTTCTTCAAAACAAAACAAAACAAAAAAGCCCCAAACTGTATTCTATTTATTCCAAGTACAATGGCTTATATTTAAACACAGTGTTATGGTCTGAAAGTCTGTGTCCCTCCAAAATTCATATGTTGAAATGGCAACCCCCAAAGGCAGAGCCCTAGTGTATATGATTAGTGCTATTCATCAAAGGGATTCCACAAAGCTTCCTAGCCCCTTCTACCATGTGAGGACAGAGCAAGAAGATGCCAGAAAGAGGGCCCTCACTTGACCATGGTGTTGCCATGATCTTGGGCTTCCAACCTCCAGAAGAGTAAGCAATAAACTGTTTATAAGACATGCAGTTTGTGGTATTGTGTTATAGAAGCCCAGGGGATGAAGACAGATACAGTACAGACTTGCTAAATGATTATTTCTATTCCCACTAATTCTACAAATATTTTCTGACCCCTTCATTTGAGCGTCTGTAAACAACCTGTAAGAGACAAAACCTCCATAGGTTAAAACATGGCTTGGCTATTACAAAGAGGGAGGTTAGAAACGTGGTTTATTAGAGGCTGGGCTTTGCCATAGGCTTAAATCCTTGTCTATAAAATATTGATAGCTGTAGTATCTACCTTGTAGGGTTAATATATGGATTCGACGGAATGATATCAGTGAAACATATAATATATAGTGAGCCTGAATAAATGGCAAACATTATTATTAGTTATGCATATCAACTTTAGCTTACACAGGAATTCCATTTCTTTTCCAAGAAAGTGGTATGAAGATGATGACATTGTGAGCCGGGAGCTTTTCTGAACTCAGTGGTACATTGTGAGGTTTAAAAGTTATAATACTGCTGGAAAAGCAGTGCTACCACAAGAGACCAAGAACTTCCATGGACAAAATGGTCTCAGAGCAGGTAACCCATGCCCCCCCCCACCCCCCCGAGAATTGGTGGTCACTGGGTCAGAAGTGATTAATATTTGCTTCATTCTACTCATATTCTTTCTTATTAAAACTCCATAATTATTTTCAGTTGTACCTAAATGGCTATGGAAACAGAGAAAAAGAGACAGAGAGAAACTCTCATACCTCGATGGCAGGACTGGAAATATGGGGGCTCCCTTGCTACTTCAAGTGGGGATTATGAACCAGTCTTACGGGCATTACCCTGGAGCTTCTTACAAATGAGATTATCAGGCCTCAGCCCAGACCTAATGAAAAAATCTGCATTTTAATAAGATCCTCAGGCAATTTATACACATATTAATATTTGAGAAGTGCTGTTTTAGGTCACCTCCATTTGCCCTGCAGTTACCAACCCTGATCACGCCAGAGAGCAGCCCATATGGGCTAGGGAATCTGCCTACACCAGGAAGACTACTCCCAACCAGAAGGAAGAATGCATAGCTTCAGACTTGCCTGCACAGAGATTTTCACTGGGTGCTCAAGGAGGTCCACCAAACCACTACGAATTAGGATTCTGTTAAACTTCCAGATTTGACCTGTTTCCTTGTAACTAGCATAAGACCTGGGTTTCTTACTGGAAACAGGCATATATTATATCCCCAGCCTTTTCTACCTGTTTTCTCAGTACCCGATAAACAACTTGATGTGTGTCATTTATCAGTGTTCTGAGCCCCATAAGAAACACTCAGTACCCATATCTTTATATCATTTAGGCTTTCAGTTTTATAATTTCCACACTCACATTGGGATACACATAAGCCAGCCACAAATGTGTCTACACCCTGAAGGGAGTTTGTAGGGCTATGGTTGCTGACTCGCTGTGAAATGCCTTCACGAATGTTCAGAGTGCCTTTTATGATAGGCCTAACAAGTTGTTGATATCGGCCAAAGGAAGGTTGATATAGCAAAAGAAGTGGTGTCTGGTCTGCCTTATAATAGGATTAGGGCACGGGACGGTGGGTCTGATGGCTTCGTAATAGCTGCTCTGTTAGTAATCCTCAAAGCATCATCTGGAAACACATTTGAGTCACTGCATTTATTCTGAAAAGTCTCTGATAGAAACGCTGGTAATCCTGGCCTCTGAGTAGTAGGTTTATAGTATACAAACAAATGAGTTTCTTGAGGCCATGTGGAAAATGTTACCACAATGCTTCCTCTCTTTACACAACGCTTCATGATTTACCCAACTCCTCTGTGTACGTTCTCTCTCACGGCTGCCACCACAGCTCTGGGAGGCTGGCAGGACAAGCTTCACCCAACCCACACATTCCAAGCTTTGACCTATCGATGAAGAAACGTCATCATCTGAGGAGGCTGGATTTAAGTGAGCCACTTATCTTTGAGGGGTTAGATGATTTGCCCAGGGTCTGAAGGCTCTTAAATGGCAGGGCCAGAACCAAAGACTAATTACTTGATTCCTAAGTTGGATTCCTTTTGCCCACACTGTGCTGCTGCCTCCCAGTGATGACCCCACACACCACAGGGAGATGTCTCAGTAGTCGAGATTCTGACCAAGAATTTCTGGATCGAATTAATTGGGTCTTCTAATGACCTTCGGTTCACCATCTCATTAGCCTGCTTATTATCCCTGAGCATTTTGCTTTTTTAGAAAGTTCAGATCAGCACAAAGGGAAATATGTGTGTCTGTGTGAGGTTTTGGGTTAGTTAGAACAAACGTAGGTCCCACCTACGGCGGGAGGGAATTTTGCCCTTCTCCAAGTATGTGTGCTACTTTTGGAAAGCCAGGAAGCATTTATCTTTCTTTAAATCCGTTCATTTGTTTGACAGATGTTTTTGAACATCCACCAATGCCAGAATCTGTGTGCCATCTGGGTCAAATTCATTTATCAAGTGAGTATTGCTTTTTTAGAAAGCCAGATCACACTATTGGCTTATATCACTTGCAACAAACCAAGAGCTCTGGGAAGGATTTAGAATCATTGATTTCAAGTCAGATATTCACAAACCTCTTCAGGTATAGGTGATTTAAAAAAATCTACATAAAGAGCTATCTTTTTCCTCTTAAGTTTAACTGTAGGCCTGTATTTCCCATCAAGATCATTTTGACTTCTATGTTTATTGAGTTCTATATCTCTCCCAGCTCTTTGCCTCATGTACATTTATTCAACACTACCCCCTCCCCACCTCTCTTTTTCTCTCTTTATCCAAGTCATTAATAAAAATAAGGAGCAAAACTAACACAAGGAGGGAGCCCTATGCCTATTCATGAGAGACTCCTTTCCACATACCTCTCAGGTAATTCATCAATGCAAGTGCGACCTGAGAGCTTAAAGAGAGATCCACAGATAACAAGATGCAAAAAAAGAAGGCATGAAATAATGCCTTTAGTAAACGCTCTAAAAATTTAAACAAATCGTGCCTTTTCAAAATCACCTGGCCTTTAGAACTCAACTATGATACATGACTCAGGAAAGTTCCCTGCACATCACTATTGGCCTTATTTTTTAATCATCATTTCTCTCTTGTGCTCTGGAATGAAAGCTGTTACAGCTGTTCTAAATTACACGTGTTCTCTTTCTGCACACATGGTTTGACTGGATGCCCCCGTCCCTTTAAGTTGGGCATGGCAATGTGACCTGCTTTGGCCAGTAAAATGTGAATACAAGTGTTGTTTGCCACTTTCAGAAGGAAGTTCTAAAAGCCAGAGTATTGTTCACCATATTCCCTTCTCCCATTGATTTCAGGAAACACATGTCAAGAAGGACACGTAATTACCCTGGGCCTCTGAGTGTCTATGGTAAACATAGCTCCTGCCAAACTATATTCATCATGGGTATGAATGAGAAGAAAACTTACACTGTACCAAGATACTGAGATTTGGGGGATGTTGGTTAACTCAGACTACTCTGGACTATCCTCACTGATACATCTGGAATGAGCAATGGCTTTTCCCTGCTCATAAAAATAGATCAGAATTCCTCTTCCAGTATTTAAGGTCTTCTGTAATTTGACCTCGATTTATCCCTCAAACATCTTTACAACCATTGCTCAGATATTACTATCTGCTTCCTCCAGGAAACCAACTCTTCTGAAAACTCCACCTGGACATGACACTTCATTGGTCATACAGTTGACTATTGTAGCTTAGGAGCCACACTTGCCTTCAGGTTCTTCATCTTCACTCTTGTACCCAAAACATCACAGAAAATGACAAGTGGATTAAAAATATGGGCAATTCTTCCCCTGATCATCTCCTTTGGGTCATTTATATAAATGCCTCAGGAACCAACAAGTAAGCAAAATAAACCAAGTCAGTTAGAAAGTTTCTTGAGTAGTTAATTAATGTGTTCCATGCAGCACTGTCCTATACTGGCTCAGAAGTGTGTGAAAAGCATGGTTTCTCTAGAAATTCTTATGTCTTCAACTAACTCAATCAGCAATGTAATAAGAACTGATTATAATCCCTGAAGCTGTCTTTGACAAATTCAACATGAGTTGTGATTCTATTCCGGTTCTTAGAAAGCACTGTCACATATAATGAACCAGATCCAATGGGTTGGACATTCCTAAAAGAGTGATTTGGAGTCAATTAAAGATAAAAAAGAACTTTCTAACAATTAAAGCTCCCCTACAGAGAAATGTACTGCCCACATAAAAACATTGTATGTACCCTGGGTCAATGAAAACGTCTAACAGAGGACACATCCAGCAGGGATGTCAGAGAAACAATCCCAGCACTGGGTGATTATTTCTACCAGATGCATAGCATGTCTTCCTGCCTTCTGGTTCTGTGATTTTATTTCTCCCATTTTCCTGTGTCTACCTATCAGCATTTCCTGCTATTCCCTTCTGGCTTGCTCCTAAACCCCATTACCAACCATAGATTAAGGGTAAAGGAAGAGGCCTTCATCTTGTCCTTAGAAATGCAGGTCCAGCTGAGGAGGTATTTACAGATGCGATCCAAGGAGAGCCCAGGAGATTAGACTGGTACAGAGAAGGGAACCAGTAGAAATCTGCACATACACTCTCTTCTACAATTGCTCTCTTGTCTCACCAAGACACATTACCTCTCTGAAGGAAAGCCACAGAGCTAGCATTTACTATTTTGAGATCATGATCCACTTTTCATCCTACTGCTGGCATCCCTACATACCTCACAAAGTAATTTCTTCTTGTAATATCTTGACAGGAATATTAAAAATTCATAAACTTATTGCCTTTTACCACAATGAAAAAATATAGTGCAGATTTTGGTGAAGAAGTCTGGTGTAATACAAGAAGTGAGAAGGAGCAACTTCCCTGACTTTAATGATACCAGATCAAGTTATATACATACAGAACTAAAAACTTCCTAGTAAGGCTGGTGACTTTGACAGAGCTTCCAAGAATGACGTCCATTTCTTCCATTTTCTCACCAGAAATGAAGAGAATTCAAGTACCATTTCTTCTTCAGTGGTTCTCTGACCATGCCTTTCCCCTGAGACAGTCAGCCAATACATTCGAATTGGCTACAGATTGGAATTTCCAGCCCCCATATTCTGTCTCATCCTGAGCCATGTAGGTAACTACTATAAGTCCATTAGTTCTATTTCTCTTCTGTACACATCCGTGATCCAGAAACTCAAAGACTCATTTTCAGCTTGCTAGCATGAGGGCAAAGCAACCTGCACTAGTTAATAGGACCTAGTATGTTAAACGGATCATTCGTTAACCAAATTCCTCTCTCCAGATCCAACCTGATTTGAGAATTTCAAAACACCAGTGAAACTAGTTTTAAAACTCTCAGTGGGTACTTGCAAGAGAAGACAGTTTATTATAGATGGGACCTTAGGGTATACATCAAATCAAATTCTATCAATGACTGCACAGCCCTGATCTATTAATATTAAAGAAGTCCAGAGAATCAAGGCAAATCATGTCTTAAAAGGTCAAGCTCCAAGTGTGTTTCCTACCTGAGATCAGAAAGAAGTATGGGATTGAAAATCTGGACATTTCTGCAGTGACAGAAAAGTCAAAACCCTTCCCCAAATAGAGATACTATCTCATCTATTTTCTATAAGGTAGGAATAACCCCATAATAATAAATATTTTTTAAATTGTATTTTATTTGCATTCAATTAACATATAGTGTCTATTAGTTTCAGAGGTAGAGTTCAGTGATTCATCAGTTGCATGTAACACCCAGTGCTCATTACATCACGTGCCTTTCTTAATGCCCATCACCCAGTTACCCCATCCCCTCACCTACCTCCCCTCCAGGAACCCTCAGTTTGCTTCCTATAGTTAAGATTCTCTTATGGTTTGTCCCCCTCTCTGATTTCATCTTATTTTATTTTTCCTTCCCTTCCCCTATGATCCTCTGTTTTGTTTCTTAAATTCCACATATGAGTGAAATCGCATTATAATTGTCTTTCTCAGACTTCTTTCGTTTAGCATAATACCCTCTAGTTCTATCCACATCATTGCAAATGGTAATATTTCATTTTTTAAATGGCTGAGTAATATTATATTGCGTGTATGTATGTATGTATATGTATATATATATATATATATCACATCTTCTTTATCCATTCATCTGCCAATGGACATCTGGGTTCTTTCCATAGTTTGGTTATTTTGGACACTGTTAACCCTATAATAGTTAAAATTCAATTAATCTGGAGCAGGGGAAATTACCTTCTTAGTGCAAAAAACCACAGTGCACCATCTATTATAGCCCTCCACATATTATTCTAGAAATGATCTAATTAGGATATTGGTTAGACCATCCAATTGTCTCCCAGGTGCACAGTGGAAACTCCATTGCTTAAAAGTGATTTAAAACTAGAAGATACAGAGAAGTAAAGAGAACAATTCGATGCTGGCAGAAAGACTATATTCTGGTCATCTAATAAAGGTACTTTTGATCTCTTTTTTTTTTTCCATTTGAAATAGAAATATTTAAAAGAAATAAAATGCATCTACTATTTTTGAATTTTAAAATACTCCTGGACCTAATCCAAATAGACTACCATCTTATATGAAGTTACTGGCTCAGTGAACTCAACTGCCCAACTGTGACCATCAGATAACAATGTTTGATGATTAGAGTTTTTATTTTTTCCTCCTTAAACCATTTTCCATAAGGTTAGGTGACTTGCAATTTAGCAGGGGCCTAAACAGATTTTCAAATGTGGACTTGTTATTTATTTCCTTCGTCTCTAAAAGATTAATTTGGCTATGCTGATGGTCTACAAAGGCTTTGTGTATGTGTGCTTGTTTGTCTGTCTGCCCATCTTAGGGGAGCAACAACCTGCATGAAGACGAGAAAAAAGAACAAGGTGGCATCAAGAAATAAAGGGGGGGCACCTGGGTGGCTCAGTGGGTTAAAGCCTCTGCCTTTGGCTCAGGTCGTGATCTCAGGGTCCTGGGATCGAGCCCCGCATCAGGGCTCTCTGCTCAGCGGGGAGCCTGCTTCCCCCTCTCTCTCTGCCTGCCTCTCTGCCTACTTGTGATCTCTCTCTCTGTCGGATAAATAAAATCTTTAAAAAAAAAAAAGAAAAAAGAAAGGGAAGTGGGAAAGAGATTTGAGGGTGAATAAAGTATCTCTGATTCAAATCAATTCTTTTTCAAATCAATTTTTAAAACAATTTATATTATGTCTTTTGCAAAGGTAAAATTCATTGGGGTTTGATACTTTACAGGAAAGGAACAAAGTGAGAAAGGAAAGAGGTAAGAAGGATGGAAGGGAGAAGAGAATTTTCTTATGACAAATTCCTGAAGGGAACTATCCCCAGTGTTTATAGATTGCCACTTATCGTTGGAGATACATACCATCAGATAATGAAAACAGCCCCCACATGTTTTAAAATCTCCCATTTAAAACTTAAATTCATTAGTTTATGAGCTGCTGGGAATTGACAGTTTTACACCCCAATCCTCCTCGCAATTTATGTAAAGCATGCCATAAAACGAAATAGGGGAGCATCTCCAAGAGAAAACACCAAACACAAATTGCTAAATAAAAACGAAGCTGAAGCCGATTTGCTGTGGGTCATATAACTGAGAATGTCGTTTTTATTAAGGGGAAGTTCTTAAGCATTTGCTCCTCACCCGCCCATGCTTTTTTTTTTACCAACATTTAAAATATTAATGTACTGTTTTTATTGCTTCCCTCCTCTAACGGCACTTCTGTTACTGGGCCCACACGTATAAAATATGTCTCATGTATCTGCAACATGGCAGGTGTGTCTTTCTTTCTGTGTAGTGGGAGGGGGTGTGTGCCTGTGAGTGGTTTCTTTCTGACAGTGTGTACCACAACTAGACTGTAGTATCCTGATTTTAGAAATTTTCATTGTAATACATCTTAAAAGATTTTTTTATTTTATTTTATTTATTTGACAGAGAGAGATCACAAGTAGGCAGAGAGAGAGGAGGAAGCAGGCTCCCCGCTGAGCGGAGAGCCCGATGTGGGGCTCGATCCCAGGACCCTGAGATCATGACCTGAGCTGAAGGCAGAGGCTTAACCCACTGAGCCACCCAGGTGCCCCTTCATTGTAATACATCTTTATATACACCAGAAATGAGACTTTAGAAATACATGGAGCTTTGCATCTGATTTGTCTTCAGTGTTGACATTTAGTTCTTGCTTTTAGAACAAAGTTTCCTGAACCAGGCCTGTGAGTTTCATAAGTTGTGAACAGGAGGGATAGAAAGTGGATGAAGGAATCAGGTCTCCAAAGGAAAGATGTATCTGCGAGGGTCTCAACACAAGTTCTTTCCAAAAGGGGAAGCCTTGAACACCTTTTATGGTTCATGCTTTCTGAGTTACCTCTAAGCGATCTTTGCTGATTCCCATGTCACCTTTTACAATGCTACCAGGCTCAACACATTGGAGATGGGGCCAGTAAGAAGCTGGGTGAACAGGCCTCCACACCTGAACCTTCAGGCTAGTGTAGAGCTCTGAACTTAAAAGGCTCAATGACATACAGGGCTCCTCTAAAAATCACAATTTTAATTAAATTCTGATTCTACAATCAGAGGAATTTCTGGAGGCAGGACCTGCTCTTCTTCAATTTGGTATTATTCCCACCACATAACAGAGTTTCCAGGCCACCGTAGCTGCTTCCATGGCATCCAGGGAATAGAGATATATATATAGAGATATAGATATAGATATATATCTATATATATTTATATTTATACATATATATATTTTTTCTGTGCATGCAACAGCCATACCAGCCACACCACCCTTGCCTGGATGAGCAGTCTCCTTAGGATACTTAACCTACCTCCTCCTACTTCTTTTATATTGCTTTGCCCATTTTGCCTTACGTTGTAGCCATATTTTCTTCTCTTCAAAATTACATGCCAGGCGAGGGCAGATACTACCTTTTATATTTCCAAGAATCTCCACAGACCTTTGTACAAAGAATAATCATCATATGGTGGGGAGCAGGGTGTGGCTGAGGGGGAGGAAGGTGTTGGGTAGTCCATCAAGCCAGCAAGCAAACTCATCAGCACCTCATAGAGCCTGGGACACAGAGCAGATACTCAGTAAGTATTAGTTACTTGAAAAAGTAAGTATACTTTCATAGCTTCTGGGTGGCTCAGTCAGTTAAGCGTCTGCCCTCAGGTCAGGTCATGATCTCCAGGTCCTGGGATTGAGCCCCACGTTTGCAGGGAGTCTGCTTCTCCCTCTCCCTCTGCCTTTCCCCCCACTCGTACTCTCTCTCAGATAAATAAATAAAATCTTTAAAAAAAAAACAACAAAAAAAACCCGTAAGTATAGTTTCTATTGTAAATGTTCTCAAAGGCAGTGACCGAATCTTAGTTTCTTTGCCTTGATGAGAGAAATCATCTCTGGCAACACTCCTTTCAGAGGAGAAATCAAATAGGATTCATAGTTCTTGAAAGACCTAAAAGAAAACCATGTCATTCACTTAGTTTGGGTTTAGGACAAGATAAAAGGGAAGGGAGTAGCATGGAAGACAGGACATACTTCACAAAGTACAGGGGAGAAGGGTAAGCACTAAATGCCCCTGGCAAAACAAAACACAGACTAAAAGCAAAAATAAAAATAAAAAGGCAACACCACACAGAGCTGGACGATGCTTATTAGGTATTACAAAAAGTGACACAGGGGAATTTCTGGAGGCAGCCCCCAAATGTCCCCTCACTTCATCCCTGCCACCACTACTCCATTACTTTAGCAATTCCCTAACTGATCTCCCTGCTCATTCTTGACCCTTTCAATTGATACACCACACTGAGGCTAGCATGACTGTTCTAAATCACAATTAATGCACGTCATTCTCCTGCCTAAAATCATTTATACCCAACAGAAAATAGTCCAAAACCCAAAGTCTTTCATCACATGACCTATGTTCACTTCTCTGCTCCTCAATGGTGATATCTTCACATATGACATTCCTCACTTCAGCCACAGGAATCACCATGTCATGGCTTTGCACCTTCTATCCCCTCTACCTAGAGCATCTATATGCCTTCTCTTCCCAGGATTCGAATCAAACTTCATCTCATCCTAGGGACCTTCAATAATCCATCCCGTTGAACCCCCTGATGGCAAACATTTTCCAGTTGGACTACTTTTCAAAACTATAAATGTGTTGTGGTTACAAAGTTGCCTTTGATCTCTGTAGATTATGTACCCAACACTTAACTTAGCATCTAGTCGGTGTTTAATAAATGGCTGAATAAATTATTGAGTGAATGAATAAGTGTATTTCCATTTAACATTGAATAGATTCATTTGCAATACAGTTATATCCCTGGATATCTTTGTATATCTTATGTCCCTGGATATCTCCCTAGATATCTCTGTTGTGTGACAACTGAAATCTCCTTCTTTTATTTCGATCACCACTTTTAATGTATATTTTATATACCATATAATGTAAGACATACACTATGCTAAGCAAGTACCCATTTTAAGTGCACAAAGAGTTTTGAAAATTTTACACGCCTTTGTACACCATTATATCCTGATCATTACAATCAGGATATAACAATTTTATTTATTTTTTAAAAAAGATTTTATTTATTTATTAGAGAGAGAGAGAGTGAGAGAGAGCATGAGAGAGGAGAAGGTCAGAGGGAGAAGCAAACTCCCTGCGGAGCTGGGAGCCCGATGTGGGACTCGATCCTGGGACTATGGGATCATGACCTGAGCTAAAGGCCCTTAACTGACTGAGAGACCCAGGCGCCCAAGGATATAACAATTTTAATGACCCCAAAAAGTTCCCTTGTGCCCTACCTCAATGCTCCTCTCATTCCTGCTGCCAGACAATCACTAATTTACTTTCTGATATTTTAATTTAGTTTGGATTTAAAAAAAATAATTCTACATACATAGAATCATACAGTATGTATTATTTTGAGACTGGCTTCTGTAGCTCAGCAAAATGTTGGGGTTCATCTGTTTAGTTGTTTGTATCAGTATGTTTTTTTTATTGTTGAATAGTATTCCATCTGATGCATATGCCATAATTTGTTTATCCATTTATACTTGTTGATAGACATATGAGTTGTTTCCAGTTTGGAGTTACTATATATATAAAGATGCTATGAAAATTAGTGTATATATCTTTTTTTTTAAGATTTTATTTATTTATTTGGCAGAGAGAGATACAGCGAGAGAGGGAACACAAGCAGGGGAGGTAGGAGAGGGACAAACAGGCTTCTCGCTGAGCAGGGAGCCCAATGCGGGGCTCCATCCCAGGACCCTGAGATCATGACCTGAAGTGAAGGCAGACGTTTAATGACTGACTGAGCTACCCAGGTGCCCCTAGTGTATATATCTTTGTATAAACATAGTTTTCATTTCACTTGAGTAAAATCCTAGAAATATCATTGTTGGGTTGTATGGTAAGTGTATGTTAACAAAGAAACTGCCAAACTGTTTTCCAAGGTGGTTATACCATTCTACATTCCTTCCAGAAATATATGAGTTACAGTTGTTCTCTATCCTTTTGAATACTAGGCATCATCAAACTTTTTAATTTTAGCCATTTTAGTGGGTGTCTAACTTTTTAAGGCCTCCTTTACTTAATCTTTCTAGTACCTGTTTCCTTGTTGTGAATTCTAGAACCTAGAGGAGTTGTATACTTGCCTTAGAAAGAGAATGTTCAATTGGTTGTAAGACCCTTTTACTATTTAGCAGGATGCCAAGATAAATTAAGACTCTAGACACAAGTAATGAGAGGAAGGGGCAGAGTGAGATGCAGGTGGACAAGTCCACGGAACATGATTTAGAGAAAAAAATAAAAATAAAGAACATGAACTAGAATTCAGTTTAAGGCTGAAAAGCTCACAGTTAAGTTGAGGAGCAGAAAACCCATGCTTTCCTGGGAGGCCACCTCTATTCCCTAGACTGGCCTAGGCCTGAGTACCAAAGGGGTCCTTAATAAATACTGGCTGATTTCCTTTAAGGATGGAGAGTATTCCGCAGCACTGATCTATTTTCAATGAAGGCTTGATAATTTCTTATCAGGAAGCCAGGCAGAGTAAGGAAACAGAGAAGTTCTTAAATCTACTTCTTATTGTCACTATGTAAGTCAAAGCTAATGGGGAGCAAAGTCCTTAAACTACCTAGGGCCCCTTTCCTTTTTGTGTCTCTGGCCATACAATATACGTAACTGGTAATGAGTAAACGCTGTATGGTCAATGAAGTATACTAGAGGGTTGGCCTAATATACAGGTAGATTCAGCAGAAAATAATTTGTGCATATTATTTTTATAGCAGTTAATTTTTTGAGAGCTATGTGCTCTCAAAACTTTGCTAAGCAAGTTATATGTAGTAAGTCATTTAATCCTTATACAAGCCTAAGGGGTATACACTATGATCACCTTCATTTTTCAGTGGAGGAAAATGAGACACAACGAGTACATTGCCAAAAGTGAAAAAGGAAGCTGGGAAGTCCAGATCGGAATTTAGATCCAAGTGACTTTAAAACTCTTGCTCTTGACTGCTATACTCTGAGTTGAGAAGAAATGTCTATCAAATGCCACTCTGCCTTACCAACCTGCACATTACTAAAATATCTACCACTAGATATTGCTTCTTTGGTGGAAACTGCATGGTGTTATATCAATCATTAACACCTAGCCATAGGTAATTCTTATCATTAATGCTAGTTACTGTCTTAGATGGTCAAAATGGACAGCTTAGGAACAGAGAGACATGGAAAATGTAGGAAAGAGCATATGTATGTTTATATACCTACCTCACTAACCTCCTAGGGCAGGCAAGGGGCAGAATGAAGGGGCTGGACATCACACAGGGATAGATGGTGCAAAACCCAAAGGAGAGAGACAACCGTAAGGAAAGGTATATAGATGGGGTGGTAGGAAAGAATCAAGACACAGTGGTTTTAATGGACTCTCCCAGATAACTGAAATTCTCTGTACAATCTTGTAGAAAGAGCACAGATTTTTGCAAGAGCTTCAGATCTAGGTTCATGTATGGTCCAGCCAGGATCTGGAAGAAGTGATTAAAATATTTGTGAGGCTTGGTATTCTAATGTGAACACTGGAGACAGACAATTTGCAACATTATTTTGGGAATTCCATGTGAGGAAATATCTCATAAATTGCTTGCCACTGATTAGTCAATAAATCTCATCTTGTTTCCTTTCTCCTTTTTTTTCCCCTTAGGATTGAGCAGTATTTATTGCATAAGTGGTCACAGAGGGGGAAGAAGCCTGAGAATGCCTCCTCCACCCTACAATCCTGCCTCAGAAGCACGGGAGGCAGGTTGTGTGAGCTGACTTGGTTCTTAGAGCACATCGTCCCATTCAAAGGCCCCCCTGCCACACTC
>CM052885.1:38413445-38443997 GCA_028534135.1 Potos flavus
CACTTCAATTGATTCAAATATGAAAATCAGTCTTCTTGCCTTAATTGTACACAAAAATAGACTCATACAACACATTAGTGAAACAGACTTAACTGGAGGCTTGATGCTGAGTTGGAGGATGTTTTACAATAATATCCAACTGAACATCAAGAACTGCTGTTCCTGGAGATACCTTCTCGACATCCTACCACCACAGGGTCCTTTACCCTTTACCATTCCTATTTCTTCACAGATTCCCTCTCTTCACTACGTCTTCTCTCTCCCACTGGCCCACAACAACATGTTGATCACAGGCAGTGTTAGCAGAAAGTGGCGGGGCCAGCATTGTGCCAGAGTATTAGAATAACATATAAGAGATGAGCGGGTTCTGGGGAGCATCCTTCAGGATAGGGCTGGTTTTGCCAACTTTCAAAGAGGGAAATGGAGAGACTTTCTATGTATTTACAGCAAGCATTCTGGTTTTTGAGCAATATGTGATAGGAGAAAAGAGACACATATTCTTAGAGCCAAGAATGCTTGTCCAAAAGATAGAACAAATAATAAATAATAAGCAAGACAGAGCAGCAGGGTACCCAAGAAGGCACTTTTCAAAGCTTAAATGCTGCAGAAATTGTGGGGAAGAGCGGGCACCGAGAGCGCCAGTGTCCAGGGACCTGACACCTGACAGAACTGGAACAGAGCTTGGAGTTCCTGGGTGGGGGAATGCTGTGGGGGAAGGCCTCAAGAAGAGAAGGGAAAGGTAGGGTCACACTTTAGAGGAGGAATGTGCAAAGTCACAAATGTGATAAGTCTGGGGAATTCTGAGTAGCCCAGTTTGACTGGAAAAACAGTGGGAGGAATGAAAAGTAGGCTGAGAGAGGAAGATGGAGCTAGATGAGGGAGAGATTAAGGTATCAAGCTTAGGTTTTTCACTACACTTTAAGCCAGAGTTTCTGTAACTGAGAGCTTGTGAAGCCCTCTGTGTCTCTATAGACTCCAGTTTAAGAAACATTGCATGATTTGGAAAAGTGTCAAAATCTGCCAATATATAAGATTCCCTTGCCAGGACATATAGAACTTTTCCTTTTCTCCTAAGTCTTTTTTTTTTTTTTTTTTTTTTTTTAAAGATTTTATTTATTTATTTGACAGAGAGGAGAGAGATCACAAGTAGGCAGAGAGGCAGGCAGAGCAGAGCTCTGCTCTCCTGCTGAGCAGAGAGCCTGATGCTGGGCTTGATCCCAGGACCCTGAGATCATGACCTGGGCCGAAGGCAGAGGGTTTAACCCACTGAGTCACCCAGGTGCCCCCCTTTTCTCCTAAGTCTTAATCTTAGCTTCTGTCTCTCTCTCTGTCACATACACACACACACTCAAAAACCTTACAGGAGCCTCACTTCATGATTTTCATTTGCAAGTTTTGCCTAAATCTGGGAACCATACCCCCCACGCTATATTACTAACTCACACCTCATAAGTACTACCGCCTTGGAGACCAAGTGTGCAGTCACTTCAACAACCACCCCCACAAACCCAGCCACGGTTCCCCTCTACTACCAAGTAGTATGTGCAAGCCTGAGCAGCATTGAGAGAAGAACCATCCTTCCCTCACTCCCAGTCTCCCATCCCCCAGGCTAAGTGCAAGCCAGGACCCAGCTCAGAGTTATTGAATGGAAGGGCCTATAATGACTTATCAGTCGGGGTAAGAGAAGTCTATTACCCCCCAACCATACATCAAGTGGTTTTCATCTCAAGTCCACATACCATGGCAGGGAGCCCACAGCAGGAGTAGAGCAGTAAATTCTCTCCAGGGTTAATAAAACTTTGTAGTGGGCAACAATGACAGACAAGTTCTTGATTTTGACATGTGAGATGACAATTTCTGAATAGGTAACCAAATCTGTTTTTCAAGGTAAAAACTTAGAGAAGCTTTCAAAGGAAGGCAGTCAACAGAGCAGGATTCTACAACGGAAAGTACAGAATTGGGGGTGGTAGTTTTCAGCAGAGCCTTCCTTGTTTCAATTCTTCCACCTAATGTGTTTAGTCCTACAGTTTTTCAAAGAAGATGGGGGTCATTCATCCTTTTGGTGATTCACTACCAACTGGTTGACAGCAGCAATGAGGAAAATACAGAGGTGCTATAGAGAAAGGCTCAAGGCCGGGGATGAAATGATGTGAAGCTCCTTGTCGTAGGCTGAATAATGGCCTCCAAAGCTATCAGATCCTAATCCCCGGAACCTGAAAACATTACGTATTTGGAAAAAGAGTCTTGCAGATATGATTAAGTTAAGGATCTTTACATAGGGAGCTTATCCTAGATTATCTGGTTGGACCCTAAAAGCAATCACACGTATCCTTACGAGGAAGGCAGAGGAAGATGTGACACAGACAGAAGAGGAGAAAGTAATGTGACCATGGGCACAGAGATTGGAGTGATAAGGCCAAGGAATGCCAGCAGCCACCAGAGCTGGAAGAGGGAAGGAACAGACTGCTCCCTAGAGCATTCAGAGAGCTTGTACACAGGCCAACATCTAGATTTTGGCACACTGAAACCAATCTTGGACTTCTGAACTCTAGAACTGTAAAAGAATAAACTTCTGTTGTTTTAAGGAACCAAGTCTGTGGTAATTTGTTACAGAAGCACAGGAAATGAATATATTTCTCAGGCATAATCCCCTTATACAGGACATTTTTGGAAACTATCCAGGGAGTATTTCTGCCTGGGCATCAACCACTAGTTGTAGAGTCAACTTAAATGCAAAACTGCCTTATTTGGAAGACTGGAGTACCCATCTCAATTTCACTGGAAAGTCAGAGCAAATCAGAATCAGTGTACTCATAGCTCTGAAGGGTTAAATAAGCCAGTGCCTAAATCATCAATTGCTCCATGAATCTGGGCTCATTCTATCTGCCACTAGTTAAGGACAAAGGGAATAAGTCTCATAGAAGAACATGTGAAATGCTTATGGTGATGCATGGACAAGAACTGCCAGATTCGTGAATCCAGGAGAGAGTTCCAACTGGTCATTTGCCATTTCCTATGGTTTCCTTCCCCCAACTCCCACTCTCCAACTCCAAAGTTAAAAAAAAAAAAAAAAAAGAAAGTTGAAAATGAATAGTCAAACACCTCAGTATCAAATAAAAATGAATTGTAATTTGGCAATAGCCTCCAATCATATACTTGTGCTTTCAGCATCAAAGACGACGTGGGCAATTTTAATAAACAGCAAGATGAAAAGCAGGGAGCCAACAAAGCGTGACAGGATTAGAAAAAAAATCAGAGCAATGTGCAAGGAGTTGCAATTATATTTCCAGTTAAAGAGAGATGGAGGAAGTTCAACTCCATTTTCAGTAATTTGCATGTTTCCCACAAAGAGCTTTGCTCTAGTTAATGGCCAGGATGATAAAGAGGGAAAGCACGACCTCCCAGTTACCTAGTGCCATTCCCTGCGGGGTCTCTAGGCACTTCAAAGCACTTAGCATACTCAACTCTGCTGCTTCTCTTCCAGAAAATGGCCTCCAGGACTGTGCCTGCAAGCAGCATTGTGAGGCTCTCTTTGGTAATCCTCAGCCCGACTTCTAAATCTTTCTCCTGTCTCTCTCTCTCTCTTCCCATCAAGCCAGTGCATTTATGCCTTCACTCCCTCCCCATATTCGAACAGCTGTATTAGCTATCTATTGTTGCATAACAAATCACTCCAGAACTTAGAGGCTTGGAGCAACAACAAACATTTACTATCTCTCACAGTTTCTGTGGATCAGAAACCAGAGAGCAGCTTAGCGGAATGCTTGTAGCTTGAGGTCCCTCATGAGCCTGTAGTCTTCTCAAGGCTTGAGGGGTGCCGGAATGTCCACTTCCAAATTGGCTCACTCACGTGGTTGGCAGGTTTGTACTTGCTGTCAGTAGGAGGCCTCAGGTTCTTCACGCGTGGAAGTCTCCGTAGGTTTGCTTGAGTACCTCATGACAAGGGAGCTGGGTTTCCGCAGATCGAATGATCCAAGAGAATAAAGTGGAAGCTGCAAGAGCTTTTATGTCTTAGCCTCAGAAGTCACGCTTCATTTCTATTCTATCCTTTTGGTTACACAGATCAGCCCTATCGGTGTAAGAGGAATGTTACACAAGTGTATGGCTATCGTAGGGCAAGAATTATTAGAGGCCATCCTGGAGACTGGCTACAGTATCTTTTCCCATAAATCACAGTGCGGATACTAGTCACTAAGTCCCTGCCAGAGAACAGGAACATCTTTGGGCATAGTCATTCTTTCCCATCCTCATGGAATAAAAGGCTTGAGCCAATCTTCAAGTTTTTTGGGAGATCTTTAAGTTATTTGGGGAAGGGAGTATTATGAATGTAGATTTGATAGGCAACTGCCCATTCCTCAGGTGGGTAAAGAGAGCAATGATGTGTTGGCAACATTTTTGTTTGGAATGATAAGGAAGCCGAAGATGACAGCTAGTGCTCTGTGAGCTCTATGGCATACATCATTTTATTTAAATCTTACCCTACTATGCCCCACTAAGAATGGAAAGGTGAGTTAACTTATTTACCCAAGGTAAACAGTTCAAGAATGGTAGACCTGATACTGGGACCTGGGTGGGCAGATACTATGCTCTTTACCACTATATTATCTTCTCCCCAAAGAAAAGCAGTGAGGCAAAAGATCACCACCATCTGCCTCCCCTTACCAAATTTTCCCGAGATTTCTAAAGATATGGGACTTTTTTTTTTCCAAGTCATTCGTGGCAGATAACATTAGTAAGGACTACAAATTTCCATGAGTCTATCTAAGATTATGACAATTCCCATCACACTGTGTATCAATCCCTCATTTCTTACTCAAAAATATTTGGGGATGGAAGTCAGTAGGATGGTTTTTATTTGGAACTCAGACTTGCGTTTGTATTAATTTATATTTTTAAAATATAAATCTTTTATAAACTTTGCTTCTGCAACTGTTATTTAACATACTAGCTACTGAAATATAAGTATGGCAGATTGTCGGCAACAATGAGCCTGGTAATTCTTCCCACCCCCTTGCAATGTGTCTTTGCCGGGCTTCCCATACAGAGGTGGAGTTTACTTTTCTTTCCTTCAAATCTTGATGTGGCCACGTGACTTTCTTTGGCCAATGGCACATTAGAAAATATGATACAAACAGAGGCTTGAAAAATGCTTGCACAGTGGGGTTTGCCCTCTCTTGCTGTTGGGAATCTTGAGATCACTGTATGAAGAAGCTGAAGTTAGGCTGCTATAGACCACATGGAGGAGAAATGAGGTACTTTTGGCTGATAGCCTGCCAAACACTAGTCATGTGCAGAGGCCAACTTTGACTACCCAGCTCCAGCAGAGCCACCTGCCAACTAGAGCTTTTTGAGAGATCCCAGGCAACATGAGTGAAAAAGATCATCCAGCTGTGCCCAAAGCAAACTGCCAATCAGCAATGAAAAATGAGTTAACACATGAGTGTTGTTTTAGCAAAAATCCTAACTAATATAGTAATAAGGCTAAGAGATGGCTCTGTATTATTTCTCAAAGTGTGGAACATTGACCAGACCACCTCTAACAGAAACATATGAGCCTTGTTAAAAAAACAACTTCCTGGGATGTACTTTAGAGAAACTAAATCAGAAATTGAGGTGATGGCCGGGAATCTATCATTTTATTTTTTCATCTCATAACTGAAAATTTGCATCCTTTTACCGATCTTTCTGTTTCCCCCACCCACCAGCCCCTGGTAACCACCATTCTACTCTCTATTTCTATGATTTCCAGTTTTTTTTGATTCCTCATATAAATAATACCATGCAATATTTGTCTTTCTCTGTCTGGCTTATTTCACTTAGCATAATGCTCTCCAGGTTCATCCATTGTGCCACAAATGGCAGAATTTCCTTCTTTTCAAAAGCTGAATAATATTTCAGTGTGTGTATATGATGTTTTATCTATTCTTTCATAGATGAACACTTAGCTTGGTTTCCGTAACTAGGTTATCATGAATAATGCTGCAATGAACATGGGAGCACAGATAAGTCTTCAAGATAATGATTTTGTCTCAGGAACCCATCATTTTTAAACAAATCCCCAGATGACCCAACTTCATGTTTCACTGGAGAGGTCAGTGTACATTCCAGCTTAGAGTGGGGAAGGTTCTGCTTGGTAGATTGGGGCAAGAAGGACTTTGGACGTGAAGACAATTACATAGTTTTATTGGGTTTCTTCCTCTTCTACCTCCCCTCTTCTTCTCTCTCCTGATATTTCCCTAATTCCACACATTTCATTATTGTTTTCTGTTTCTAATAATAATAACATCTCTATATATTTATAGTTTAAATACTGGTTTGATAGCCCTCAGTCTCGGTCAAATAGTCCAGACCACAAGATGATTTCTGGAGAGCCCTCAGAAGAGATCCATATCAAATAACTAGAAGTGGGTAAAGTGTAAATTCCCATATTTTGACAATGGTGAAATGCTAAATAGTCTATCATCCTGGGATGGCAACAGCAGGTGTTACAAATACAAATTCACTGTTGAAGCTCAAGAGAAACAAGAATAAAAAAGGCTGGGATGAGTGTTCAGGTTTATCAATGCTGTAAAATACATATTGTCATGATATGTATCTAATTAATAGTTTGCATCTTTTTCTAAGGAATTTCAGAATATTTCCAGAGGTGTAAGCATTCTGGCTTCCCATTCCTCTCATGATTTCAAGGCAAATCCTGCCCATCAGGTACAGTCCTAACTGTAGACATCCACATGACAAGTGCACAAAGGCACACTCCACCAAAGTTCTTTACCTGTCTGCCAGAGATTCTTAAATATTATTAGAGCCTTTTTTTTTTTTTTTGCAATCAATTACTGCTTTTGAGCATCTACTATAATTGCAAGATCACTGAACAGTAGAGATAAGTAAACAGCTCCTTTGCTCAAAGTATTCACAACCTTATTAGGAAACAACAATGGAATTGAAGGTTGCAAACAGGTACGGAAAATGTTGAACTGAGGGCATGTGAAGTTACCTAAAGAACAGGAATGAGAGAGAAGGGGGTGCCTGGTGGCTCAGTCTGCTAAGCAACTGCCTTTGGCTCAGATCATGATCCCGGAGTCCTGGGATCGAGCCCCACATGAGCCTCAAATGAGCCTCACCTCCAGCCCCACTCAATTCCCTGCTCAGCAGGGAGCTTGCTTCTTTCTCCCCTTCCCTTGCTCACTCATGCTCTCTCTCAAATAAATAAAATCTTTAATAATAATAATAAAAAGAACAGAAGGGAAAAAGAAAGAAGGCAAAGAAGGAGAAGGAAATGGAGGGGGAAGAGTGCCGCCTCTCCACTTTGCTTTGGGAGGACGGAGAAGGCTTCATAAGTATCCTAAGGCCTGGACTTTGTCTCAAGGAAAGATGTATAAGCATCTGTCAAGCAGGGAAAGAAACACACAAAAGCATGAGAATGGCTCATGGGAGGAAATACAAATATTTGAGTATGTCTTGGGCTCACAGTGTACATGAGGAAGGAAGCTGAAAAAAGCTAAATACACAGGGATCAGTCCAAGAAGATTTTTCTGTATACCACTAACAAATTTGATCCATATTCTCTAGTAACAGGAGGCCAAGGAAAAATGGAATTAGTTCTTTGAATTAAGGTATCAATTACCCAATTATTGCAAGGTCAGTTCAAAAGAACCACCTAGTACCTCTACAAAGACCAGCTAATTGCCACTTTAAGAGAGAAGTGAAACTCAGGGTAAAAAGGCAATACTCATTGAACCGTACACTTTAAAATAAAGTGGTGAATTTTATGTAAGTAAATGTTATATCAATTAAGAAAAAAAAAAAAAAAAGACAGTGCTTTTTAGTAAGTACTTAAGGGAGAAGACAGAAGGGGCAGAAGATATTGCCAGAAAGTTTCAAATGCAACTTTCCAAAATTTAACATGAAGAAATGCAAAAATATTTCAAAAAGAACACTAGCTTTATTTATTTTTTTAAAGAATGATTTTTGTAAAAAAAAAAAAAAAAAGTATTGTAAAGTTGAAAATAACATTCATCATTTTCTTTCTGAAACCAAGCTGATGCCTGTCTTGAAATCCTCAAAGCCACAGTGCCAAAGTCAGCATTTTCCAAAGTTTCTTTGGAAACCATACGGCAGGTGGGATGGTGCAAACCCCAGGTGGGATGATGAAGACTTCCCATTTCATAGTGTCCTCTTCTGACATAATCTGAAAACATGAATTAGGCTTTCAATGCTTCTCTCTACATCCTGTCCCACCCTTTCAGTAGTTTGTCCCCGTGCCAATCAAATTCTTCAAGTCTCCACTTCAAACACTAGTTCATTCACTTATTTATTCATTCAGGACAATATACTGTTTGCAGTGTAGAGGTCATGTCTGAGACATGGGGACATGATCTTCTGCCCTCATGCAAGTCTCAATGGAACATGAGAGATAAGTTTAAATATCTACAGCACCCTGTGGTTAAGGGTAATGACAGATGTGTACATATAGAGACAGAGTTACATAAAAAGAAAGAAGTCAGCTCCATGGACGGGGGAGGAGGGCAGAGATGAGAAAATGCAGCAGAGAGAGAGACCGGTTGACATTGAAGTTTTTCATTTGTCCTCAAAAGGTGGATTAAGAAGACTTTTGTTTTTGTGTGTTGTATTCCAGGGAGTTGTTTGATAACATGACTTCATTTGACTATTAAATGAATTCATTTGGTTTCCTAATAATTACTTGCTCATTGTAGAATATTAAAACACACAGAAAACAGAAACAAAATTCCAGAGAAGAACACTATTTTATTTCTATTTTAGGAGGAATTTGTTCTAAAAAGACCTTTTTATTTCCCTTTTCTGCTCTCATTCTTTCTTTCATGTATATTCTTACCTAAACAAGAATATAATGCATGGACAGTTTTGCCTCTTGTTTTTATATTTACTTCATTAACTTGAACAGTTTCTTATGTCATTAGATATTCTCTAACACATAATTCTAAATTTTAATGGTTATATTTTATTTCATCCTATATTTGCCATGTCTTTGGCTTGCCTAGGAAGCAGACTCCGAGATGGAGGTTTGCAGGCTGGAGTTTGCTCCCCAACTCCTACTGGGGAGGACTCTCAGCAGGTGGCCCGTGAGGGAGTGAGGGATGCAGGACTGGGCAGAGGAAGAGCCAGGGCTGTGATGCAGCCACCCCAACCCACCCCATCAGTAGTTCTTAGCTAGGATGGCCCTTCACATCATCCCAGATGGGGCAATGGGGCTAGGCTGCTGTATCTGTGCCCAAAGTGGTCATTAGATATGACCTTGGTCAAGGCAGATTCTTTCGACCCAAAACTATCCTAGCAGAGGGACTCAGCTGTGAATGGTCAGTAGCCAACACTCCTGACAGCTGGAGAGATACCTGCCTTGACCCTGAAGGGGAGAAGAGCGGCATACCACCGCAACTATCACATATTAAAATTCATTTATCCGTTATCCTATTTGGGGACATTTAGGATGTCTTTTGAGCATGGGTAGGAAGAGAAGAGGGGAGAACATTCCAGATCAATGGGACTATGAGAAAAAAGGTCTGGAGGCATGAAAAAGAAAGAAAGAAAAAAAAAAAAAACTAAGAAAGCAACATACCACTCCTTACAGTCAAGACAGAGGATTCTAAGTAGACAGTGATAAGAAGAGGTGAGTGGGAGAGGTAGGCAGTTGGGGAGCCAGGCCATGGGCTTTGGAGTTTATCGTGTTAAGGAATAGAAAACACTGAGTGCTCTGCCCTGTTTGCCCAGGGAAGTTTAATCAGGGCAGCTGCTTCCGCTCGGAGGTACAGCCTACTCTTTCACTTCTGGGCTGGGAGACCTGGAGGTGGCCAAGTTGCTACCAGATCCTCTGACCCCCTCAGCTATAATTTGCAGGGACCCCTCCAGTTGTGTCTGCCTTTATCCAACTATGGTGAAAGCCCAGCCCAAAGCTCCAAGATCTTGACCTTGCAAGGAGCCTCCAGTTCTTGATCCACCTCTCTTCCCAGTGTCCAATTAAGTGGCCCCTGAAGAGGTATAATTGAGTTCAGTGAGATTATGGAAGAGGCCTGTGCAGGGGAGTCCAGGGCGAGAGGCCAGCAGCCATCAGCAAATATACAACCTGTTCCAACTGGAGGCAGAGAGGCACCGCGCCCTTTCCCTGGCATGGTTCTTCCTTGCGCACCCCTGCCCCCACACAACCAATGGACTGGCCAACACTGAGAAATCCTGATGTAGACAAAGCATTACTTTTCTGTTGAGTATTCAAATAGTTTAATTTCTTCCCCTAATTGATCAATTGATTGGCTGATAGACTTTTAAAAGAGGTGAGCTGAACATAGGTCGTAGAAATAAATCATGGTAGTTTTGTCCTAAATGCCTAGCAATGTTGGCGAGACAGCAACCCCTAGTTCTGGCCACTATCAATTAAGAAAGATCTTGGCTTTAAGGCAAGATATCCCCATTGTTTAAGTTTGTCAGGCCTTATTAAGCCAGTGGCTCTGTGCTGATTGCAAACAGGGTGGGGTGGGCAAGAGAGCAAGTGTGTTGCCATGGTGACAAGAAGAGAAGTAATTTGCGTGGGCACAGCGATTGTCTTGATTCTAGGAAGTTTAGAGATAGGCTCACAGCTGATGGGCAGAAATGGCTCTGAATCTCTCGGAATCATTAGGAATCAGTGATACGGACTCACCATCCTAACAGCATGCTGGTATCCAAGCGACTAAAATATTCCTTGACACACTGAGAGAATCTAGGAGACTCCCTGCACTTGAAAAGAAACCAAGTACTAATGGCTTAGTCAGGGGGGCTCAGATGCTATTGACTCAAATTCGGAGATTCAAAACCTCTCAAAGGCAAGGTTTCAATCTTGATTTATTCCATGCAAAATATATACTGGGCAACAGGTGCCAGACACTGTTCTAAATCCAGGATGCTATAAGCCCCTCTTTTCATCTGTCTTGCCAGGTGAGACAGGTTTGCTCACAGACTCTGCCCTGAATGAGGGATTTGCTGCAATATGTAATGGGGAGCCTGGCAAGGCAGCCCGACTCTGTGCCACGAAATACGGTGTGTGCTGAAGAGTGATGAGCCTTGCTTGAGTGCCAATGAGCTGGGCTAACAGGACTGCATTCCTAACGCAAGAGTCTGGCCTGTAATTTTGCACAAAGGCAGTGCCACGATGCTTCTTAGCAGATTCTTTAAAAACAGTATTGCAATCCTTTGAGGCATTTTAAAGAAAAAGTGCCAAAAGCAGAAGATGAAAAGAAGAGGTCTGTTGCATGAATTATGACATTATAGCACTGTTTAGCTGCTAACTGAAGAATCTTTGGAGGTATCATGTAAAGTGGGAAGGTAAAAAACCTGCCTGAAATGCAAATCCCAGTTGACAAGCCTACTAGTATTCCTCCATACAGGGCAATGGCTTAACAGGAAACGTAAGAAGGAATCCCAGAACTGGGGGCTTGGTGTAGTGCTTGGCAGTAGGGCCTAGGGTGGGCCACTCTCTCTCTGTGGGTGTGGTTTCACTTCTGAAATGAAGGTGTTAGGGGGATCTCCACTTCCAGTTGTAATAGTCGTAAGGTTCCATGGCACTTAACATCTTCTACCCGAAGAGCTCCCAAGGACCTAATTCCCTTACAAAGCAGCTGGATGGTCATTAGCATGTAGTTAAAAGGTAAGTTTGCTTCTATGCTTGAAAGTAACACATCTTGCTGAATTGGCAGTCATACGGACTCTTTTGGAACAAAAATAATTTTTACTGTTTATCTTTTCCACTTCACTGTTTGCAGCTGATTCCCAGAGAATAACTAGAAATACCAAAACAAGAGAGTAGCATTGTTCACCTGGGACAGCACAAAGCCCCAAGTCAGAAATGAGGAGATCTGCCCTGTCACCATCTACGACACAATCTTCAACCAGTCACCAAAATCCGCTAGCTTTCAGTTTTCTCTTCTGCAAACTGGGAATGAGTACCATCTAGCATTTTAAAAGTCTGAAAATAAATACTATGCTGGTATTACAGTATTTTATATGGAGTCTCCCTAATCTTCTTCCTTCAAAATGACTTGTTTTACAGAATGACAAGGAGACCCAGCATTCTATTACAGCTCTCAGGAGAATCCACAGAACAGATGTTAAATACGACAAGGTTACCCTTGCAGATGCTGGGAAACAGGAAGGAAATTAAACCACTCCTTCTAGAGACCACTGACTACACGCACTTAATCATTTTTGTTTTGTTTTGTTTTTATAAGTTGATGACTATGTCTATCTGGGAATGACTATGGATTGTTGTTGTTTTTTTCCTTCCATTTTTAGTATGAAAGGTGGTGGTGTTGTTTTCTTTTATTTCCTTACAATCAAGAATGGTATCAGCTCTTAGAGCAAGGTGATTCTCAGATCACTTTTTATTTTTATTTTTTTTTTTTGATCTGGGGACTTGCAGCATAAAAGTATCTCAGCCTCTCCAAAACACATAAAACAAACCCACAGTGTTTTTGTTGAAATGGGATTTTCTTGAGAGCTGAAGTCTAGTTCTTAGTGTTGGTCCTTTGCTCTGTTCATGGGGAGATGCTGATGAACACTGGAATGACAGAGAGAAAGAGGAAGGGGAGGGCCCCAGCACACAGGCTACATGACTTCAGTGCAGTGGCCCCTAATCCAGACGTTAGCAGGTAGCCTGTGAATGCGTGCTCAGACTTCAAAGGAGGGATGGACTCACAGCACACAGATGCCAAGTGGGAATGTTCCAAATCATCATCAAAGCCTGAACCATCCACAGAGCCAAGGCCACCTTCAGATATCTGCTCCCCAGACGGTGAAAGGCCTTCTCCCTTAATTAGCATTTAGGCTCTAAATATGTGTGTGTCATTCAAAGAACCAAAAATATACACATTACATCTTAATGGTATATTTGAGAAAGTTAATTCAGGGCAAATCACATGATACTTTCACTCAAGAATGAGATGATGATTGCATCCTTTGTTCTCAGTTGGCAAACAAAGAAGCAGGGGCATTTTCAACAGTGAGAATAGTCTAACTATTAGGAGGAAAAATCGAAACTTACATCTCCAGAGTTACAGTTCAGTTTTCCTGAACAGAAACTCTCTACAGGCTTCTTTGTATCTTACAGATTTACTTTGTAAAGTAAAAGTTTAAAAAGTTTCAAGTGCAAAAAGCTTTATATAAGTCCAACTTTTATAAACTAATTCACACAGAATGGGACCTTACATTTATTCTTTTGTGGAAAATGAGAATTTGTTTTCTAAAATGAGTGAGCTCCACCTCTTCCCAGAGGGGGGTTTTTTGAATTCATATTTTCATACAACAGTTCGCTGCCAGGAACCTGTTTCTGTTCTCATTGGTTAGTAGGACACCACGTCCCTGGAAAGGATTGTGCTGATGGTACCGTTGATGCTTCCCAAAGTGCCAAGACTGATTTTGCTTCTTAGGTTAATGCATATATAGCATCAGTCTTGCTGGGAAAATGCACTTCATGTGTGGGAAAGAATCATGGTGAGACAGTTGCCTTTTTATACGCGAAGGGGACACATTGTCTCTTGATTCTCCAACAGTACTTTGCATAGGATTTAAACACTTGGTTGATTTACTAGCGGGTGGTAAAGCAAAGCAAAAGCCATAGGAATAAGACATGAGGGAAATATAAAAAGGAACGAGAGAAGTACATACAGTTTATGGCAATTTATGGATAATCAGGAGTTGAATATAAAAGAGGGGTTGCTGAGGCTCCACAATTTTCTTCTCTTTTCCTTAGATATTTACCTAATGTCCACTGTGTACAATTCTCTGGGAATTTTAAAACCATGTAGCCCCTGAAGAGATTGCCAGGGGCACCCTAATATCTCTTCTCTCCTTGCCCATCTTTTGCTGGGAACAAGGTCACCCCGAGCAAATACTCTTTTCTAGCCTTCTTTACAGCTAGATATCACCATGTGAGCCATTCTGGCCAACAGGATGTAGACAGAAATGATGTCAACAACTTCTTCAAGGTTTCCTTTGAAGGAGAAGGCATGCCTTCTTGCCTTTCTCTCCCCTGCCCACTAGAATGTGGATGCAGAGGCTAGACATGGGGTGCATCTCAGTTCCTCAAGCAAAAGCCTCAAGTTGAGAATCCTGGGTCTCTGATGGTTGTGGGACCTGCATACCAACAGTGAACCATCCATCCAGACTTTGATGACAGTCAAAAATATACTGCTCCACTGTTTAAAATCACTATTATTTTGCATTTCCAGCCACCTGCAGCTAAACATAATCTCTCTGACTAAACTCTTCCTTCCAGAGAACTTAAATTTAAATCTGTAATTCTCTGGCTTAGATGTTTGAGATCAGAAGCCAGAAACCCAGGCACTCAGGATCCACCAGTCTGAGGTACCCCCTGCTGCCCTGAATGTCATCAGCTATGCTGGACTTCATGTGGGAACACTCACATGGTCTCAAACCTCTATAAGGGCTGTTCTGCCTCAAAGTCACAAACTTGGTGCAGATGCCAGGCAGGGAACAGTGGGAAGACCAGAGGATGGGCCGTGCAAGTGGCCAGGTCTGCAGCAAACCAGACGGTAGATCCTCAGCCTCAAGCTGCTCTTTGGTCCCTGTCTCTACGACTGCAACTCACACCCCGTGATGACAAGTCTTCAGTTTTCAAGTCACTAGACATCTGGATTTTCATGTGAAATTGCTTACATCTTAAATTTTAGCAACTAAGAGTTCAAAATAATTTTAAAATGTTGGGGGCCCAATAAAACATGGTTTCAGTGAAGGTGTGGCCAACTAGCCAGCACTTTATAATTCATTATAAGCATGAGGGAGAAGTGGAGGTTATTAGTTGAAAGTCTGGAATGCATATGCACCAGTTAAGTAAAGGCTCCTTAGAAACATAGAGCTTAAGACCCAACCACTAAGGGCAGAGCCTGGGAGGCTGGACTCTCAACAGACCAAGCCCCAGTTTGGTTGCATCGACTGAACAAAAGCACACAATGCAAAGAGTGAATGAGCACTTTTTCACTTTTTTTGTATCTCTGGTTTTCAGTTACATGGTATGCAAGGGTTTTCCAGAACACTGCTTGCCACTTAACTAAATAGATTTCTGCAGAGCTTTTTATTTTTTTAAATTTTTAAAATTTTTAAAAAAGATTTTATTTATTTGAGAGAGAGAGAAAGGATGAAGGGAGGGGCAGAGGGAGAGAGAGAGAGAAGCAGACTCCCCACTGAGCAGGGAGCCCAGAGGGACTCTGGACTCGATGATCCCAGGACACCAGGATCATGACCTGAGCAGAAGGCAGACCCTTAACTGACTGAGCCACCCAGGCGCCCTTCTGCAGTGTTACTTTTTAAAATGAGTATTTGTAAACAACAAATTCTGTCCATGGATATCCATTATAAAATTTTTTTTAAAGATTTTAAGATTTTATTTACTTATTTGAGAGAGAGAATGAGAAAGAGCGAGCATGAGAGGGGGGAGGTCAGAGGGAGAAGCAGACCCCCTGCTGAGCAGGGAGCCCAATGTGGGACACCATCCCAGGACTCCAGCATCACGACCTGAGCTGAAGGTAGTTGCTCAACCAACTGAGCCACCCAGGTGCCCCCATCTTAAGATTTAAGATGTGTGTGTAAAGATATATGCATTCATACCTACGTACGTTATTTTCTGAGGAGACGCAGTTAATTATGTTGAAGATGTGAATGTAGGAAAGCATTATGAGGTTGGGGTAAATGTGCCACACAACATCTCTATGCCAGCAGAAGACTGCTAAGGGCATTACTAGTCAAGGCGTGGAATTGTAGGCAACAAGGAGTGAGAGTCTGTTACAAGTACAGAATCCCAGACTTGCATCAGAATCAGAATTGCATTTTAACAAGATCCACAGGTGACGCCTAGGCACTGATTACAACTCGAAAAGTCATATCACGAAGAAAGCCACAGGTAGTGTTGGGAGACACACAACTCTTGTCCTGGAGAGGACGCTCAGTCTGGGGAGAATAACTGGCCTCGAGTCCTATTTATATCAATTAAGAGAATTTCTTGACTTCTCAGTTCTCCTCATCTGTAAAGTGGGAGTAATAACATGTCTTACAGGATGGAGATATTTACTTAGTAGACTTTAAAGGACTATTCAACTGCAAGTTGCCTAAGTGTCGCCCACATTTTGCATGCACACACATCTGGGGGTCACTTTGTAAATATATTACCCTGCAGGAGTTCACTTTGAAAATGTCCATGTGTTGGCCTGAACTAAGGACAGAAGACCACTTGCCTAAATCTGAAAAGCTACGGTAAGTGTGGGGAAGTGAGAAATAATCTGCTTTTCAGTATAAAAACAGGCTATAAAGGAAAGTCCTAACTCTGGCCCAACTCCATAGTCACAACCTGAATGTGGTATATGGCAATGCAAATGCTAAAAAATTTTTTAAAAATCATCTTAGATAAGCATAATCCTAAAATCTTAACTCCTCACCCTACACCAAAGACACAGGGAACAAACGAAGCAGTGAAAAAAAGCCAAGAAGAGAAAGAAGAGAAGAGAAAAACGGACGGAAACCAATTTTAATCCACTGTGATTTAGTTCCATTCTGGTGCACTCCACAACGAGGGAGACCCTCTATCCCTTCTGGAACTTTAGTACACACTCACACTGTCTCTTTGAGTACAGATTATAAGAAAGGAGGCCTCTCTCAAATGTTCAAAATAACAAACTGTTCATTTATTTTATGCAAACTGCTTCTACCCATTTCAAATCCTCTCCACCTGATGAGGCAGATCAACAAAGGCTCATGATGAGTATTCACAGTTATACTGCTTAAGTTATTAAATGTGGCTGGCTTTTAGGAAATTAAAGAAATATCTATATCAATATGTGCATATATATGTACACACACATACATATGTATATATACTTAAGTTTTACTGTATTTGAAGTAGGAACAGTTTCACTGCATATCCTTTATAACAAATTCCATTATTTATTTATTTATTTATTTTTTTAAAATATTTTATTTATTTATTTGACAGAGAGAGAGATCACAAGTAGGCAGAGAGGCAGGCAGAGAGAGAGAGGGGGAAGCAGGCTCCCCGCTGAGCAGAGAGCCAGATGTGGGGCTCGACCCTAGGACCCTGGGATCATGACCTGGGCCGAAGGCAGAGGCTTTAACCCACTGAGCCACCCAGGTGCCTACAAATTCCATTTTATAGAAGTTTTTCAAATGCATGCATTGCAATCCGCGGCTTCAATTGGCAAGTGAACTCAGGTCTTCTACTGAACAGATGAATCGACTGCAGGGAGGTCTTATTGTGCATGGTGGGGGGTTCTGTTTGATACAGGAATTCAATATGGCTTCAGTTACTACCTATACAGCATCAAAGATGTAGCATACGTATATTAGAAGCACATCTGTGTGTGGACTGGAGGACGCGTGGGCAAATACATGTGGTAGTTTTTATTACCTGGTCTATTTACTCTTGTTTCATAGATAGGATATAACAAATTTTGGACAAATTGTCTCAATTGTCTTAATCTTAGTTTCTTCATCTGAGACTGTTAGTATTTGAGAGGATATTTAAAGTCCTGAACAAGTCAAACATTTATGATCCTATGCGTTTAAAGGCCTCACACACACACCTTTGATATATCTTTATTGCTCTTAAGATCAATGATACATAAACTACTTAAAATACCTACTTCTTGGGGCGCCTGGGTAGCTCCGTGTTTGCCTTTCCCCCTGCTCAATGGGGAGTCTGCTTCACCTTCTTCCTCCCTCTCCCTCTGCCCATATGCCCCCCACTGGTGTTCTCTCCTGTGAAGTCACTTTCTCCCAAAATAAAGAAAACTTCTCTTAGAAATGGCATTAGTTGAACACAGTTCTGTTTAGAGAAAAAAATGCACACAACAAATGAAATTTTCAATAAACAAAAAAATGATGAGAGTATTTTTCTATCTCTGAGCTGGGGAAAATCGGAGACATTGCGATGCTTCCGTGGAAGGGCGTTTTTCTGCATATCACTTTTCCTGAGGCGCCAGAGCTCCATTGGAGACCTGGCCAGTCTTCGGTTTCCTCAGGAGATTTTCAGAAAGAGACACTGGCAGGGACTGAGCAGTGGCCTCTGACTTCCCTCTCTTCCTGTCTACTCACCTCCGCTGCTTTATTACTCAAGCCAGCCCTGGGTTTTTGTTGTCATTGTTCAAATTGATTTTTGGATCTATTACGTTATTTCTTGCAATTTTTCTAATATCCAAAAATGTAAATTTATAGACAAATGTGCAAGTGTAGCGTTTTGCAGTGAAAGTTAATTGCTTGCTTTTCTAGAGGATAAACAGCAAGCTTTCACATTTAAAATATGAATGATCTATTGAGCAGAATAGGATTTACCTAAATCCCTGTCGCTATTATTTGTTTGAATCTCTCTGTGTTTACAAACCATAGAAAACATGTCCCAACCATTTTTTTTCCCCTCAAGATTACATAATACATCAGAATTCAGAAAACAGAAGTGGATTCACCATTAGAGACTCAAAGTTGCAGTAATAAATGTGAAACAACACATTTGACCTGAAGATAGAGATGTTCCCATGACTAAAGAAATAACTGTCAGTGACAATCCCATGAGATCCTGGAAGTCTTAAAAATTTCCAAACCTTGTTAATTGGTGCTCTTTATAAACTCCCGTTGCTACTAGAATAATTGTGACCAATTTTCCCCATAACACTACCTATATACTGAGAAAATAATTAGTAATGAGTCAGATTTTCTATGAGGAGTTTTTATCAAGTTTTCTATTTAGTCAGGGCTTGGGTCCACAGCCTGTGCTCATCAGAGCTGTTGTGATTGGTGAACCAGTGTCAGGCGCCTCCCCTCCAGGGGCTCTGTTTATCCTTGCTAGGATGCAGCCTCTCTTTACTAACTTCTCATCACCACGGAACTGTGAAGCTAGGGCCTGAGAGCTCAGCAGATGGCACGACCAGGTCTGGTAGCAAGGAACACAATGCAAAGGCCGTGTGCTGCGCTGACTTGGTAAACAGGCTGCAAGAGAAAATGATGAGCCACCTATGTCTGTGATTTACTGTGTCAGCTGGATGGAAGGCACCCTGAGCCTGTCGGCTCTCTAAGGCAGAGGGAGCCATCCCTGCCTACATGAGGGAGGGAAACACAGAGCAACCCTGTTCATACTCAGACTTGGTGTTAACTTCACCTTGTCATGAATATTTTACGACTTCATGGCTTAGGAAGGCGGTGTGGAGGTTTAAATCAGATTGTAAAGACTTTATTCAGGCTCCCTTTATCCCCACATGCCCTTTGTGGTAATACTCCGAACTTCACTATAGTAATTCAAATGAGCAGCATCAATGTACAAAGAAAAATCTTATTTTATTCATAATCCCTATTCTATTTTATAGTTTGGGCGGGGCAGGGAGGAGGCCACAACAGGGGAAGAATCTCTCCTTGTAACAGGCAATGAAGAGCCTCTTGGGACATATCGAGTTGAAACAACGAGCCAAAACCCAGTCCAGCCGTGGTCGTTGGTGGGACGGGGCGATTATGAAGATGGCATTTTCTTTTTTTTCCCTGCCAAACTCTCTAATGGACACAAAGAACAGAAAGGGTAAAACATTCAGAAAGAGCAACTTCATTAAACTCTGGAACACACTAAGGACAGGACAATTACAAAGACAGTGGTGTAGCCATTAGGGAGTGAAGACTATAGCAGTGCCCTCAGTGGGAGCTAGGAAGTCTCCATGATGTCAAAGAAAGGGCATTCCAGAACCTACTGCTTGGGAAACAGCACTGCCTGGCAGGAACGCTCCAGATGGGCATATGTGTGCCCGGGCCCCTTGACTTCTAGAAACAGCTGTGAGTCTGGAATTTTCAGGGGGCTAGAGGTCCTAAATTAGCAGGTTAGGCACAAGAGCTACAGGTAAAAGTGTAAAAAAAAAAAAAAAAAAATTACATTATTTCTATCAAAACTTGGGACAATTCGTTATTGTTTAAGCACTGTGAGGCATTTTATGCTAAGCATTTGATATGCATATCACTTTAAAACTCCTAAATCCCCAGGAGGTGTGCCCTTCTCCCCCAGCTTTCAAATGCAGACTGATGTTAACTGACATCCTCAGGGCAGAAGAGCCAGGGTTCTGTTCCAGCACCATCTGACCTCGGGTCCAAGTTCTTCTCTGCTACTCTTGATCAAAGTTTTTTCCCTTCTGAATGACCCATGAACTGGCCCCAAATGAGATCATTTAAAAGAAAAACTAAGAAACTATTTGCCAAATTTAGCCCTCTATTTTCTAATGTATTTTTAAATCTATTGCCATTTGAATTTCTATTATCATTTCCTAAATTACAGATTAGATCTTGCTTCTCCCCCGCTGGATTGCCTCCCCATAACCTTTAGACAATAGCCCTAAAGACATGATTCCAGATCATCTTTTAACCAGATCTCAAGTTACCTTCCTGCCTATATGCATCCCAGATTCCTACCAGAGCTGACCACTGGCCATGCTCACAATCACACCTGCCCCTTCATAAACTGCTTCCCCTTTAGCAGGGGGCATTGCTTAGGCACTGCTTCCCCTACAAGAGTTATCTCTGAACTCACAGGCAGAACTAATGACTCCCTCCTCCATATCAATACTGCACATTACTTTAGATTTTGCTTCTAACATTTTCTTTCTAATATCAATTTGCATATCTGATTCTTCCACAAAACAGCAAATTACCCTGGGGCGGTGACTCTGTCTTCTTAATCCCAGTTTCTCAGTGTATGACATCATGTACTTGCTGCACAAGTGGCACTCAATTGGTTAGACTGAGTTTTCTGGCTTTGGTTGTAATCAAGTCTGCCCCGGAACTGTGTTAAACTAATGCATTTATATCAATTAAGTTAAATTTATCTTCTTGTTCATTGTCATTGCCCCTTCCTTCCTACTTCCCAAGATGTACTTTCCCTTACCAGCAAATCTTCCATTTGCTTTTACGGTAATCACATACAAGTCTCCCAGTTAAATCTGAGATTCAGATAAAAAGCAAATAAATATTTTAGTATATATCAAATATTGCATGGTACATGATTATATTAAAATTTATAGTTTACATGAAATTCAAAATTTAACTGAGTGTTTTTTTTTTAATGTGCTGAATCTGACTTCCCTATTTTCTTTACATCCCTCCTTAAACCACTATTTGCCACAGGGACTCATGGTAGCCCCTTCTTCAGTCATAAAATAGAGCCCTACTCACAAGGGAACTATATGCTTCACAGAGGTGGCATAAAACACAACCATAAAGGCCTCCCAAATCCTCAATGGCTCACTTACACTGGTGGCATAAGATGAGAGTAAGGAAAATGTCTCTGTAACAAACTGATAGGATTGCATGACTGCTCATGCTCTCACTTGTGGTTGTCCCTTACCCTTCAGATTTGACCTTGAGTACGGTCTTCTAGTTGTGCTCACATATCCTTTCAACCACCTTTCAGGCACTCCCTCTTGATGAACTTCCCCAGTTCTAGATGGCTCCAGGATTCCCTACCCTGAAGGTTTCTCCTGTGGGTAGCAAATCTGCTCATCACCGAGCTTTAAGGGGAAATGGATAGGTCTGTGGTGTTCTTTCAAGAAGTCTCATCTGCATTGCATTTTTCCTTCATTCAGAAAGTCCACAGAGAGACACTGAGCCAGTGGCTGCTCCCAGTCTCCACACACCGAAGAACATTCAATGAGGGAAGACTTGCTGATTGCCAACAGAGTCAGCAAACCGAGCATTTCCGGGACTGCTTTCTCTCTTAATACCTAAAGAATAGCAAGTGATGAATCTCTCATTCCCAAAGACTAGGAATTCACTTGTTAGGTTTTGTCTATAGCAGTGGTCTTCTATGTAAACTTGTCCTATGGAAATGTTCTATTCTGTGCTGTCCAACACAGTAGCCACAAGACACATGTGAGTGTGGACCACACGTTGATATGTAGTTAATGTGACTGCAGAACAAATTTTTAAATTTGATTTCATTTTAAATTTATTTTTTTTTAATTTTATTTATTTATTTATTTGAGAGAGAGAGAGAGAGAGAGAGCGTGTACAAGCACATGTGCATGAGCGGGGAGGAGGGCAGAGGGAGAGGAACAAGAGATTATGACCTGAGCTGAAATCCAGAGTTGGCTGCTCAAGCGACTGAGCCACCCAGGTGCCTCTGATTTCATTTAAAATTTTAAATTTGAAAAGTTACATGTATCTAGAGGCTACTGTGTTGGATAATGGAGGCTTATAGCACCTCCCCCAAAGGCCGCCATTCCCTTTAATATCCAGACCTTGTTACTAGCCTTTCTCATAATCCTTATTTTTATTAACCTGGTTATTATTATTGTCCTGACTAATGAATTATTATTTCTTAGACTTATTATTTCCTGGTTATTATGTTAATGTTTTTTGTGTAAATGATCTCTACAACAATCTTTCACAGTAGTTGCCTTTATCCCCATTTTACAGATGGGAAATAGAGGTGAAGAAGTACAATATGCTAAGTGAAAGAAGCTTGACATAAAAGGCTACATAGCGAATGATTCCATTTATATGACATGCCCAGAAAAGGCAAAGGCATGGAGACTAATCTACAGAAAATAGATTAGTGATTGTCAGAGGTTGGGGGGGTGTGACTAGTAGTAGCTATGGAGTTCCCTTTAGGGGGATGAAATGTTATAAAGCTGGACAGTGGTTGTGGTTGCACGACTCTGAATATACTAAAAAAAACACTGATTTGTATACTTTCAAAGGGTAAATTTTATGGTACATGACTTCTGTCTCAAAATTATTAAAAATGTAGTAGTATTCAAAATATACAACATTAAGGGGCACTTGGGTGGCTCAGTCGGTTGAGTAGCTGACTCTGGATTTCAGCTCAGGTCATGATCTCGGGGTCATGAGATTGAGCCCGTATAGGGCTCTGTCTCAGGGCAGAGTCCGCTTGAGATTCTCTCTCCCTCTGCCCTTCCCCCTTCCCTTTCCCCCCACTCTCACACATACACACATACTCTCTCTGTCAAATAAAACTTCAAAAAAATACATACGACATTAAAAAATACTTTCACTAAATATGTAAACTGAAGTAAATCTAAAGTATTAAAAATTGAAACAAACCAGAAGTGAAGTGGCTTGTCTGCCTCACACAGCCGGGAGGGGTGTAATTGGGACTGGAGGCAGGCTATCTGCTGGTAGGCCTGTGCTTTCAGCACCCTCATATGACTGACAAGTTTCTTCCCTTCATTTCTCCCCAGAGTTCAGGTGTTGATACTTCAAAGCCAGGAGGACCTAGATTTAAATCCCTACTATACCTCCTAACCTGAGCAAATTATCACTCTTTCTTTTAATTTTATTTTATTGCATAAGAACATTTACCATGAGGTCTAACCTGTCAGCAAATGTTTAAGCATACAAGATTTTTGACTATAGGTACAATGTTTTACAAAAGATCTCTAAAACTTATCTTATTTAACTGAAACAACTGCCCATTTCCTGCTCACCACTGGCCCTTGAAAACCACCATTCCACTCTCTAAATCAATGAATCTGACTATTTTAGATTCCTCATATCAGGGGACTCATGTAGCCTTTGTCTTTCTGTGACTGGCATATTTCACTTAGCATAATGTCCTCAAGGTTCATCCATGTTGTCACACACATTACACAATTTCCTTTTTAAAGGCTGAATAGTATTCCACCATGTATATATACTAATTTTTTTTTAATAAAACGGTACTGATAACAGTAATACTATCGGTCATAAGGTGGGTCATAAGGACTGGAAATTACACAAAGTGTCTGAAAAAAAATGTTCATTCACTAAAAAGTGCAGCTGCTATGGAATTGCTCCACTGATAAAACTATGAGAGCATTTTCTTTGGGGCTTTTGGAAGACAGGTCCTAGACCTTGGTTACTGAGGCATGGATGCCTGGGGCATGGATGGGTCTGAATTGTCTCCTGCCCTCTGTTAGAGCAACTCTTTAAGCTATTTTGTAGGATTTTGTCTCAACACAGGGCAAAAAGTAAAAAGGCTGAATTCCTCATCTTTAACCCATCTGCGATTCTAATGTGGCAAACTGGACATAGGCAGGAAGAGCGAGCTCTTCAGGGGTACTTATCCTTTATCTCCTTTCCAACTGTACTGTGTAGTAGGTTTCATCTTGCTAAGAACCTAAAGAATCCTTGTGACTTCTTTTTCCTGTGGTTGAAGATATATATATCTTGAGAGTCTGAGTGACTTGCTTAAGGCATTTTGGGACATTTAACTTCTTCTGGGCAAGGGACCAGAACATTTTCCAGAAACAAGTGATAGAGTCAAGGCTGATCCAACAGTCAGAGAGGAGGCAGGGAAAGCATGGCACAGCTTCTCAGCAACTTCCCCAGTGGCTCCCAAATGTTCCATTTGTTATCACTGTCTTTATACTTGCGGATGAGGGCCCTCTTTGGAAACCACCCTACTCTGGAAAACTCTTCTGCAAGCAAGAATGGGGAGGAAGGGGCAGATTCACCCTGCTGCCCAGGGAAGCGGCAGAACACTGGTCTTTGTGCAACTGTCCTTAATGATATTTGCAACAGTTTAATCTCTCTCTTTAAAGCAAACATCATCTGTCTGTTTCTCTGAGTGATCTACTCCCACTTTTCGGGATGCAGGCTCATTTAACAACAGGCAATCAAACCCTCTCTGGCAGCCACAATGGAAACTGTTGAGGTTCATTACGCTGAAAAAATATGCCATCTTTATTTCCATTCTATTGTTTCCTCAAAGATTAACAATACACATTTTTTTTTCAATGGCCCATTTTCATGAAATTTCACTAGGATATATTTCTAAGCCCCTGATCCAGATGGTGCAACTGAGAGTGAAATCTGTACTGTGCCTCTTGTCGCTATTCTAGAACATGGCAGAGCTATTCTGGACAAATTCAGGAAAAAAGAATGGTATCAAGGATTCAGGAGATGGAAACAATTTGAGATTGCAGAGTTATGATGTGGGACCAGGAAAAAATGCTCTTCGTTCAGACAGTGATCACTGATGATCTGACAGGAGCTTGGAGGTTTGTTCAATTATTTAATTGGGTGTGGTGGGTTTCTTGCAAAATCCTCATGGACACTTAACTTACATTTGTTAAAGAAAGCATTAATAGAGTTACCCTTTTAGGTATTTGGGGGAAGCTTCAGAAAAAATATGGAGAAACAAAAAAAACAGTAAAAAGCTATTACCACTAAAAAAAAAAATAGTAGGGATAACAGATCAAGGGAGATTGTCATCGTTTTAAAACACGGCTCCTACTTTAAAAAAAAAAAGTTTTCCCACTGATCGGGTCCCCTGGGGTATGCTTATGACAGCTGTGACCAATAGATACGGCAGAAGGGACTCTGCTCTATGCACAAGGCTAAGTCATAAAAGACGATGCAGCTTCTGCCTGGGCCTCTTGGGCTGCCTGCTCCAGTGGAAGCCAGCCACAGTTTACAAAGTCCAAGGACTCTGACACCAGTGGGTGCCCTGGAGGGACCATGTTGGTGCTCTGGTGGACAGTCTCACTGAACTTCCAGCTGACAGATAGATAAACCACCAACCATAGGAAAGAGTCATCTTGGGTATCCAGCTATGGCTATAGTGTCAGATGGCAACTGCCTGGGACCTCAGTCCCAAATGAGAAATGCCCAGTTGAGCCCTTTCCAAACCCTTTACTTTCAAAACTGTGAGCCAAATAAAATGGCTATACCACTAGGTGTTTGGGGGTAATTCATTAGGCAGAAATAGTAAGCAGAGTAAGTATGAACTCTGCCCAGAATTGGGTCCAGTTTTCTTCTAAACATTTGTACAATGAGTTCCTTTAGGAAGTTTAGAAAAAAAAAATATTTACAAATGTAAAAGAACTCAGAGGATGGGCAGTAGAATGCTCAAGCCAGCACCAGGAGCATTTGTAACTGGGGCATAAAATCCAAACATGCTACAGGTTCAAAGTTAGCCGAGATTTAGAGGTCAGCCAAAACTTCCAAAAGTCTAAATTAAATGATAACTATAATTGCGTGATGGGGATATACAATTTGTTTCACTACATCATAGCTGTCTTCCTCCTGACTGCTGATTGAGCCTGAGCAGGATGCCCCCTCCCCACCCCCTGCCCTACCACAGGGTGCCTTTCCAATAGTTTGACTGTATTGTAATTAGCATCCGCACTCTCTCTCTCAATACCAGAGATCCTTCATTAGAGGCTAGATCAAGCTATGGGCAAAGCCTTCAGCGGCCCTTGATATAAAGCAAAGATCCTTGATCTTTTTACACAGGTGACAAAACTGATTATCTATCTATATTATATATACATATATACATATATATATATATATACATATATATATATATATATATATATACATATATATACTTATTATTTTATACACACACACACACTTTCCTATTTTTCTAAAGCTGAAGAAAAAAAAGATGAGCAAGAAATAGTTCCTGTCTTCAAAGAGCTCATAGTCTTGTGGGGTAGATATTCAGGAAATGTTATGTCCCGGTGCTGGAAGGCTATGAAGAATCTGAGGGGGTCCCAGGACGGGAGTCAGGGTAGTGGGTGGGACAGCCCCACATAAAGGAGGGGAAGACCTAGGGTTTTGTCTTTTCCATGTCTCAAGCCCAAACTGGCTGACTTTTGTAATCAGTAGACAATGAAATGATTTTAACATGTGTATTTTTTTTTAGAACGGGATGTATTTTAGATGGTTATTTCCTTCATAAAATCGTGAATAACTTTACTAATCAGCATTCAGCATGCATTTAGCATTTGATTTTCTTTGCAAAAGCACCATTTGCATATCCATAAATGCAAATATTTTGCAAAGTGGTGCCCTTTGCATTACATAGCAAAACATGCAGTTCAAAAAACAAAAAAATAAAACAAATTTGGGCATCTACTGTGTGAAAAGTATGATTACCTTCTTTTCCTATCTTATTAGAGCACACCATGTTTTTTCCAAAAAATGGTTTAAATTACCTACTAACATATCAGTCTTTCCTTTACTATTTTTTAAAATTATCAATAATAAATGTCCTCTTCACAGGTTTTAAATGGAGCCAGTAATGCTGTTCCTTCTGAACAGGACTATGGGGTTATGTCAAAGGCATGCTTATTTAAAGTATTTTTTTATGGCTGGGGCAGTAGCTCTTCTTATTTGCTACCTTTACCCTCCCATTCACCTCCATTCAAATATGGGAGTGCTTATGCGCTGGCTTATGCATGCGCTCTCTCTCTCTCACACATACATACATATACACACACACATGCTAGTTGGTATAGGAAATTCGGCTCAGCACTTATGAAAACACTGTGACTTAAAGAGTCACGTAAATAAAGTATTACTACTCTTTAAATATTGGGAACAACTTATTTCATCTTCTTTCCCATCAGTGTCAGAATAGGGAATGGGGAAAAACATGAGATCTGGCTTCTCTGACCGCCTATGTGACCTTATATTCATTTCTCCAGGCTTCCATTCCTCTATATGACAGGAAGTCCATCTCAATTATCTAAGAATGCCATGAGGATTAGATGAGATAATGTGGTACGTTATGTTTACTATTATTAAAGCACCAAAAAAGCCATCAGCTTATCTTTCAGAGAGGCCTTAAGAAATCAGTTCCATTGCTATGGGCAGCTCTACATTCAGCCCAAGAAGGCTCTGGTTTCAAACTTTATTCAGAGAACTGGACTACAGAGTGAGTTTCTTGGGCTTCCACAGAACAAACCTTAGACTTCAAAGCCTCAAGCCCCATATCAAACTGATCCAGATTTATCCAAAGCTATTGGACATTTCACTGTCCTTAAAGTTCTGTAAATGAGGATTTTAGTCAAAGAGAAGATGAGGCCAATGAAGTCAAGAGCTTATGCCCAGAACATTCAAAAACTTATATGACATGTCCCAGATTCCTCTAACCCCATAAAGCTATTATTTATAGAATGAGTTTTCTTTGATCTGAGTTGGTGAATAGGTCATATGGGCATTGTTGCTCTCCTACACTTAACTATGACAGATATCACTAATTTCCCCACAGACACTAAAACTGACCTCAGGATCCTTCCCAACAGATTGTTTAATTGATTGTAACGGACCTTTTAGAAGTCTTGTCATCCCTCCTTTAAGAAGAAAAGATATCAGATGAAAGTGGTCAGAAAGGCTCAGCGCAATTTGCCTTCGCCTTACTGATTCTTTTTTTAACATAAGTAAATTTCCTTCATCAGTAAGATAACTGTCAATAAGATAAATATCATTAGACTTGGTCCTCAGTAGATTCAGCAGACTAGTTTAGGCCTTTAGATGATTCTCTTTTCTGGTGCTAGATCACTAAGTATGACTTTTAAGAAAAAAACACTGCTATTATTAAAGAACTTACTGCTATTACTTCCAATCCATGAGAGAATTTGGGAATGGCTTTCTCCAAACCTTTGTGCTATTCCTTATCTATCCCAGAGACCACCTTGCTGTTAATCTCTCAAATCCACATTTCTAAGAGTAATGCCTCAGGCATAAATATTTTCCAGGGGGTTGAAACTGTCTTATTAAAGATGAAAATAGTGCTTGGAGTATAGTGTTTTATCCTCTAATTTGTTTTATGTACTATTCATTCTATAAATATGCACTATTACTATGGGAACTCATTCCTCTTCAAAGACAAGAATGTACTGAAAATACTTCACAATTATTCTATCCCTCCAAACAAGTCACTTAATTAACAGCAATAATATTAGTCATGTCAGGGGAAAAGTCATTTCGAATTTTTGCTAGGTAATGTCTTTATATACAACCAGCCTCATTACCATAATGTGGCACTTACACTGGGTGCCCCCATCCCAAGTCTCATGGATAGAACAAAGTAAATGGATCTTTGTCTACACAGGAGTAAACTAAATAGTCTTATTCTTTAACACTTTAAGAACACCAAATATCCTTTTTTCACACCACTCCTATTAAGAGAATTGGAAATACATCATGCAGCTGTTCAAAGTAAAACAAAAAACAAACAAAAAACATTCTGCCTTATTTCTTGCCCTTCTCCATGATCACGAAGACGATAGTGTTCACTGTAAATGACATTCTAAAACTTATTTGAAGAACATTTAAATCACTCATGATTCTATAGCCCAGATACAAATATCATTAGTACTTACAAATTTTATATATTCTAATTATGTAAATGGCTTTTTTTCATTTTACAAAATATTAGGGAGATCTTTCCCCATAGATAAACCAAACTCTACAGACCATGTTAAACAACTATACTACACTACATTGTGTGGACTGACCATAATTCACCCAACCAATTTTCTGTGATGGACCGTGAGTTAATTTCCAATTATTTTTTATCATAAATATCCTTGTCAATGTACTTTTTTTTGGTACATATATCTTTGACTCATTATCTGTCTTATTTCCTCAAGGTAAATTCCTAGAAATCAAATCGCTGGGTCAAACAGTATATACATTAAGACCTTTAATTGAATTGTGCCACACAAAACTGTTAAGATCATAAAACCCTGGCACTATATGAAAAAGCACTAAGTCATTCACAGAAACTTGGGAGAGAGTCTCAACCCCGCCACTGGCCAAGGGGGATGCTACTACAGGCTTTGGGATGCACCCATATGATACTACACAATCTGCTATTTTTTTCAAAAAGAAAGACCACCAACCTGGGTCCAACACTGGAAATACTGGAGTTGATCTGAACAGTCTTGAAGGTGGCAAGGGGATTTACGTGAGCACCTTATCAAGAAATCACAAGACGACCAAGTGATCAAGAAAACCAGGAGAGACCTGAGAGATGTCTCTGCCATCATCATGCTGTGTGGCGCTCAGAGTCATTGACCTCTCTGTGCCTCAGTTGATTCATTTGTCAAATACCAATCTGATCTGCCCACAGAGTTTTCAGAGTATTAAAGAGAGAAAGAAAAGAAAAATGCTTTTTGGAAAATATGAAATTTTTTTGAATGACATTTAAGAGTCCAGAGAGGGTGATGTTTGGCATTAAAAATATTAAAGTTAGTAGATAAAAAAGCATAAAATGATACAAGATGTGACAGTTTGGAATCAACCTGATGTGCTAGAAACCTGAAACTTGCCAAAAAGATCCAACAAAACGCTACTAGTTTCAAAAGTTCAGTTCCATCAATGCTTAAGCAAGTGAACCTAAAAGCTTTGACATGAAAAAAGATCAACAAGCATCCCACATCTAGCTATTTTTTTATATATTTTATTGTTCCTTTAATTTTATTGTTCATACCAAGTTTTCAACATATGACAATTATGATTCAGGGTTTGATATGAAGTTAAAATGAATCTCACTTTTAAGGGGAACGCTCCTACACTGTTGGTGGGAATGCAAGCTGGTGCAGCCACTCTGGAAAACAGTATGGAGGTTCCTCAAAAAGTTGAAAATAGAGCTACCCTACGACCCAGCAATCGCACTATTTGGTATTTACCCTAAAGATACAAATGTAGTGATCTGAAGGGGCATGTGCACCCGAATGTTTATAGCAGCAATGTCTACAA
>CM052885.1:38444497-38476690 GCA_028534135.1 Potos flavus
TTTTTTTAAGGTCAGTTGATTAACAACCTTATTCCATCTGCAATCCCAATTCCCTTTACCATGTAACATAATCTATTCACAGGTACAAAATATTAGGGTATGGGCATGTCTGAGGGGTCATGTCTGCCTCTCACAGCCAGCACTGCTTCTGGGAATGAATAAGGAAAAAAATAAGACATATTCACAAAGGATAGGAATATGAAAACTTAGAAAAAATGTACCAATGCTCCAAAAGTTCTCCATGTTTGAAGTTTATATAGTAGTAATTTCCCCTACATGATGAACTCAAAAAGGAAGGTTCTGGTAGCCTATAGTTGAAGGCCCCAAGGAAGGAAGGAGCTGGGGGAAATGCCATACTACTTGATATCCAGGTTTGATGGAAAAGCAACCCATGCAGATAAGCAAAGGTGCATACCAGTTGGCAATAAGACATATGGAACAGGGAGGAAAAAAGACCAGCTTAGTACCAGAGCAAGAGGGAAGGCAGATGAGTGATGGCTGAACTTTAACTGGCAGGGGCCATCTCCACCCGGGCTCACTTCAGGAACCAGTCTTAAAGTCTAGGCTTTTCAGGATAATGTTTCATTGCTTTTGGAAAAGCCATACATCACTGTCAGAGCCTCACATCATCTCTCATGAGGTGACTAAAGAAATCTATCTTTCTTCTCGTATCTTCTCCTGGTGATTTACATGGGTAATGAGACTCCAAGCTGATAGGAGAAATCCAATTTGTTCTCTGACCCTCTATACCCAATGCTACTCAAGTCCAAACCCTTCTCTTACCCAACCTGGTGAAACAGCCACCTCTCTGGTCCCTTGATTCCTCTTCTGTCCCAAACACAGTCTGTTCTCCACAAGAAACCAAACGATTTTCTAAAAACTTAAGCCCAAGCACACCATATCCCTGTCTAAAGCTTTCTGACATTTTCTGAGAATAAAGACGGACTCTTAACCGCTATCTCAAAAAGGCCCCATGGGAGCTGGCCACCATGCACCTGTCCACCCTCATCATTCACTCCCTCACACTGTGTTCCAACCACATGCTTTTCTGTCTGGTCTATGAACACACCAAGCTTAGGCCTTCGCACTGGCTGCACCCCGAGGGCTAATTCCTGCACATCCACGAGGTCTCAGCTCAAAGTTCACCTCCTCAGAGCAGCAGGCACTGACCACTTACTCTAAAGTAGGTTCCCACCTCACTTCTGGCACTTTCTAACTCAACCTACCTTTACTGTCTTTACATCACTTACATTTTCCTGAAATTACGTGGTCCATTTATCAGCTTACTGGATTGCTGTCTGCACCTCTCGCTCCCAACCTCCCTCCTAACAAGTACAATTTTTGATCACAGAGGGATCAAACTGGCCTGACATGTGGCATGCCAGAAGAATGTCAAATACACAGTAGGGGCTTCACAAATATTCTTGAACAAACATTTCTGAACACATAAATCAAGGGAGTGTATTTATTTTACAAAAGAACTGTCCCCAGAATACCGTTTTCAATAGTAAACAGACGCATTTAAAACAGCATTTCATTTATACTTTGTACTTCAGTTTCTTCGTCTGTAAAATAAGAATGGGATTAGATGACAAATAAGGCTTTTATGAATAATTACAGTTCCATGATTATGACTCAAAGCAAAAAGATTAAAGCTAATTTCAAAAGGACGGTTACTAAGTAAAGTAGTGTCCACCTCTATAATTTAAAAAATGATTCATCCCTGTGTGATTCATCCTTAGGGAAAGTTATCCCTTAACTCTTTATCTGCAGGTTTCTCTGTTTACCAAAACTGTCTCCACAGCCAGCAGCAGTGAACCTCAGGTCAGGCAAAATCGCCCAGCGGTACAAATAAATATGTATTTTCCACAAGACCAAAAGGTTAAGTCAGAGCTCTACAGAACTCTCTACCTGTGACTGCACTTTCTACCTAGGAACATCTGGGTCAATGAATCTTTGGATCAATGAATCTTTGCTATCCATTTCACTTCCCTTCAACTGAACCTATCCTATTTTATTCTCCTCTTTTCTCAGTCCAACTACACTAGCCTCCCTGTGATTCTGGAAAAACACCCAAATGCTCCTCACTCCAGGTTCTGCACTCCCCTTTCTTCTTCTGCCTAGAATGCTCTTTCCCTGGTTGGTCCTCATGGCTCATTCCATCATCTCCTTCAGGTCTTCACTCAACATCCCCTCCTCAGTGAGACCTTTCCTAGACACCTTATCTAAATTGCAAACACATCCCCAACTCACTCCCTGCCCCCTTGCCCACTTTGACTGGCTCCTGTGTGCTTATCACTAAGGAATGCACTAGACATTTACTTACTTTTGTTTTTCACTGTCTCTTTACCCCTACTTGAATGTAAACTCCAGGAGAAAGAGATTTTTGTTTGTTTCTTTCAATGCTGAATCCCCAGCACCTAAAACAGAGGCTGGCACAGGAGATCAATCAATAGCCATTGAAGAAAGGACGAGTGCACATTGTTTTGTGAGTCCCCAGTCATGTTCTACCCATGCCTCTCTATACATTCTAACACGCCTAAGAGTGGGAGGGAGCTATCACTACTTAGATTTCATTACACCTCAATTTTTCACCAATAGACATAATCTCAAGTGTTTGAAAATGGGGATTCCATAATTCATCCCTCCCTTCCCACCTCCACAAACTCCCATCAGTTCCTGCCATGCTGCCCGAGCACCTGCCATCTCCCTAAACACACCTTTTCTCCCACCTTATGACTTCGCAAAATCCCCCCTCTTCCTGGAATGTCTTCCCACATCTCATTAATAAATAACATAATAAATAACATAAATAACATAAATAAACAACAGCATTATCAACAGTAGCCAAACTATGGAGAAAGCCCAAAATGGATAAAGAAGATGTGGTATATATATATATATATCACAGAATATTATTCAGTCATTAAAGAGAATGAAATCTTGCCATTCGCAATGACATGGATTGAGCTAGAGTGTATCATGCTACATGAAGTCAGTCAGTCAGAGAAAGATGAATACCATGTGATTTCACTCATATGTGGAATTTAAGAAAGAAAACAGATGAACATATGGGAAGGGGGAATAAAAGGAGAGGAACATAAGCCATAAGTGACTCTTAATGATAGAGAACAACCTGAGGGTTGATGGAGGGAGGTCGGTGGGGAATGGGCTAGATGGGTTATGTGTATTAAAGAGGGCACTTGTTGTGATGCACTTTTTGTGATACACTGGGTTTAAGTGATGAATCACTGAATTCTACTCAAGAAACCAGTGTTGCACTGTATGGTAACTAACAAAATTTTTTAAAAAAAGATGGCTCCAAAGTCACCTTTATGAATCTTGCTCTGGCAGAAGAGGAGGTAGCTGTTCCTTTCTCTATGTGTCTATATATACTTGCTTACATGCAACATGTCCTCTCTTTCCAGCATGCCTTCTGCTTCTGCCCTTCAGCCTGAAGTCCCCTTGCCCCTTCTCCACCTGACTAACATCTCCTCTGGCAAGAATTAAAGCAGGTGTAACCTTTCCTGAGAAACTCTTTCCAAACCCCTATGTTGAGTAAAGCTCCTCCATGTGCAGACTTGGACCCAGGTGTTTGTCCCATTTTATTCAAAGAGTCTCTTTATATACCCAGCGCTCCTAGGAGGCAGCATTCTCCTTTATTTATCTTCATATTGCCTATCCCAATCAATCAATATTAACTGAGTTAAGTTATATATGTCTATGACATCAATCAATATATTCTATTTTGATTATTTGTAAAAGATATCCCATCACATCCTAGAGGACTCTAAGACCTCTGGGGACAGAGACTATGATTTATAATTTTGTACCTCTGAAATGTCTGACACACAGTAGGAGATCAATACACATTTCTGAGGTAGTAGACTGCAGTCCTGGATTTCTTGGTACAGTAATTTGCACAAAAGTGTTTGTCATAACCATCAAGAGTCACTGTGTAACTGATTGTATGTTATTAGGCACACACAAAATCTGAAGCAATTGAGATATATAGTGAGAGAGAGAAAGAGGGAGGGAGAGAGGGACAATCCCACCAATCTTCTGCATTTCAGTTCTAATCATGGCTATAAATGGCATAACTTAGAAAATGGCCTTCAAGAGGGCAGCACCTCAATAGACATTGTGCCTGCTGTATGGAACTAAATAGGAATGAAATTTCAGCATTAGGGACTGAGGGCAATCTGGTAGCTCACAGAATAGAAAGGGGCAGTCTACTATCAAAAGCCCTGAAATAAACAGTCTGAATCCACAGTTCAAGGGAGTAATTACCTATCCATTGGCTAGTAGAAACTGAGAAGTGATTAGAGAAATAACAGATACACATACACACACTTTACAGAATGGGACTTAGAGAATATTTCGAGTGCTTACTAAGTTTCTTAACTAGTAACATTCACCAACAATTTCCTAAGTAAAACAATTAGCCAGCACTAAGGTTCACTTTAAATATTAGAAATAGTAGGGGCGCCTGGGTGGCTCAGTGGGTTAAAGCCTCTGCCTTCAGCTCAGGTCATGATCTCAGGGTCCTGGGATTGAGCCCCGCATCGGGCTCTCTGCTCAGCGGGGAGCCTGCTTCTCCCTCTCTCTCTGCCTGCCTCTCTACCTACTTGTGATCTCTCTCTCTGTCAAATAAATAAAATCAATCAATCAATCAATCAATATTAGAAATAGCAATATTTTACCATAAAAACAACAAAAAGTGGTAGGAGATGCAGAATGTTGATCCAGATTAAATTTGTGAGTTTACTCGCCAATGGTTCTAATTTTTTTTTACCCTCTTGAGAATCCATGGTCCAAAACCATTTCTGCCCAAAAGACGCCCATGTTGCCACATATCCTATAATTTCATGATCTGGATTATGGATAAAGCCTGTCACTGCCTTTGGTGCCTACCAATGGATGAGATCTAGTGGTCACTGGGTTATTATCAAGATTCCAGAATTGTTTTTCCATTTCAGGGGGTTCATGGACTCCTTAACAGCCCCAATGACCCCAAATCTGGATGATGCCACTATAAAACCTTTAAGACGTTAAGACTAGAATGAAAATCAAAACTGGTTAAAAGGCTTGTGAATATGTACTCTCTGGACTTTGTCTTGTTTATCTTCTGATGAGAGGTTTTCCTTGTTACTGTCTACACTCCAATCACATTACTACTTGTCCATTTCCAAGAAAGTAGTCATCCTCATGTTGTCTCTTTCCTAGGATGTTTCCCTTACTCTCCCTTCCCCATTTCCATTCAACTAGTCAATTCTTATTTGTCCTCTGTTACTCAGAACAAATCCTCCTCTGTGCTGGCTTGTGCGTGTACAATCTCCTTTTAACTTCCTTCATAATACTTATTACCATTACGTATTTACGTGAGGTTATTTGAGTGCTGGCTGCTTCTGCACCTGACATTAAGTTCCATGACGAAAGGACCATGTCTGTTTTACTCAGCCTTGTGTCTCCAGCTTTGTATCTGTGCCAGACATATCAATAAATATTGAATAAATCATATACACAGCATCAGCAAGGCTGTATGAACCCACATGACCAGTTGTCAGTACCAGGGGTTCTTACACTGTAGTGGTAGATTTCTCTACATTTACACTTTGAAACTTCATGCTTTAATAAACTTTTTGGCCAGTTTTAATTTTATAAGATAAAGGGTAGAAGAGACAGATCTGAAGAGAGAGAACTGTAGAGTTTTATCTGTTGGGAAAATAGGTGAGGAATATTTTGTTTACCACTGTAAACTGGATAGTACTATCCTCAAATTTTAATAAATTACTTTAACATAATGTGATCATTTTTGTGGATGTATGGCACAGATTCAGTAATTAGTTATTTAGACCATGTGACTGTAATAATTAATAAAGGGAAACCTCAGAAAAGTGGACCTTGGATCTTAGAAGGGGAAGCTGGTGGTGGGAGATGTACCACTCAATGTCAATGACAGAAAGAGTTGTCAATTACAGACCCAGACCCAGAAGATCACAGGAAAGAAACATCTATTACCTCCCCAACAGGAAAAGATGTATACTGCATCTTCTACAAGAAATCAACCATCCCTGCAACTCAGCCCATCAGGAACTGTCATCACCCTGGACTCTTACATCTCTCCAATGGACTTCTGCTCAAAACATCCCTCCCAATTTCCTCCTCCTTCTCCATAAAATAATGTTCCTCTCTTTTGTTTGCTGGACCTGCTTGTGGCTTTGCTGTGGTTTACTTGTCCCAGATTGCAATTCTCTGCCATTCCCGAATACACTCATTTTTGCCTGTAAAGTAACCGGCAGTTTTCATTTTAAGGTTCACATTACCACAGTCATTTCCACTGGGAGCTACTAGAGTGTGGAATGAGGTGGTCTTTAGGGAAGAAGTTCAGTAAGACTCCAGATCCTCTAACACTGCCTCCATCTGCACACCACTGACCACCTTACTGTCTATCAGCAAGTGGTTCAGGAAGAGATCACTGCTCAAGTGAGTTTAGTGCCAAGATAAAAACTCTTGTATTATATCGATATGTTCCTAGATAAAGACAGGAGACTGGTCATTCCCACGCTTTGACCAAACGAAAGTGCTGTTTTTTTTGTTTTGTTTTGTTTTGTTTTTGTTTTTGTTTTGTTTTTGTTTTTAGTGAGCTCTGTAAGGACTTTCTCAAATGTCACAGGGGAGGCTGCCTCACTTTGGTTGGTTCACAGGATACCAAGGCAAGCAGCAAGTAGATATAAAATTCATAGACCTATGTAAACGCTGTTCATGCTTTCCAAATTCTTTGTCCTCTATTTTTTTAAAGGTTGATAATCCATATATTAGATCGCAACAAATTCAGAATAAAAATCAGTAAGTTGATGTGGAGAAATAGAAAAACAGAAACGAAAGAAAGCTTTTATTTAGAAATTAGTTATTTTTATCTTAATATCTAAAAAGGGGTTCCCTACATAGTAGAGAATAGCCTAATTCGTGGAATGGTGAACATCACCTCACTGTCAATTACTTAAATACTAGCAATCATTTAAAAATCAGTCTTCCAGGATCTTGGTAATCATGCTTCCCATCTGACCATGCCTAGGTGCACTGAAAAAAAATCATATTAGGACTTGCAAAAGGGAAGCTCCATATTCAATACTACCTGCCAATGTGCACGTTTTTCTTCTGTCCCTTTCCCTTCCTGGACCACATCCTATGAATGCTGCTGACCCTATAAGAGTCAGCCAAACATCTCCACATGTCCCACCCTCTTGTGCACAATAGGCCCTTGATTGGCATAGCAAGATAAGACTCCAGAAAAACTCCTTTCCAGTGTCCTTACTCATCCTTTGATCTGTTGCAAATCACTTAACATTACCACTTGATTGTGTGGTCTGTACAATACTACAAATGAAAATATCGTATTTGCAAAGTATCGCATAAGATATCGTTTCATTGTTACTTTAATTACTGTGCTCTCTAGCTTGAGTTCCTTGCATAATGGCACACCTGGCTAATTTCTAGCAGGGAAAGCACTATCTCTTTTTTTTTCAACTTGCTTTTATAACAGTGCACGCCCCATACCCCAGTGATCCACTTGTAACAACTAAATTTTCAACAAACAGTGAAGGCCTTAGGGAATAAGAAGACAGGACTACAGGGGGTTAAACGTCTGATCCTACAGAGAATATAGTTAGTTTCTAAAATTTCTTGTTTGGACCCAATTAGACATATCACTCGGTTAGCTCAGAACAAGGAAGAGAGAACAGAAGTGGAGATCAGCCTTTGATGGAGCAGGGTTTGTTCAGACGTGCCAACCCACTGTGTTGATGACAAGGACACTACTTTTGGAATCTCTGAGCTGGTTGTAAGGGGCAAGATGTGCCCAGCTGTCATCAGGTGACGGCTGACAAAGACTGCAATCAGTCAGCCGCAAACAAAAATAAATGGCCTGTCAAAAAAATAAGAACTCCCCTAGGGCAGAAGAAATTTTCTAAAAAGGAAACAAATCTGATTTAGCCTTGAATAATCCAAACTGACTTTTGGCTTCAGTGAACTGACGAGCTGGGTGAGCCTCAGTTTTACACGAGCAAATGGTACATGTGTTCGTGATGACTGAATAGGTCAGAGAAAAAGGCTGAGGTTTTGGCTTTTGCTTGCTTTTACTCTAGGTTAAGTAGATACAATTTTGGGTGCTTGAGTGGCTCAGTCGTTAAGCATCTGCCTTCGGCTCAGGTCATGATCCCAGAGTTCTGGGATCGAGCCCACATCAGGCTAGGCGGGAAGTCTGCTCCTCCCTCTCCCACTTCCCCTGCTTGTATTCCCTCTCTGGCTCTTTCTCTCTCTGTCAAATAAATAAATAAAATCTTAAAAAAAAAAAAAAATAGATACAATTTCTTCTCAATAAACAGATACTTGGTACTGCGAGTTAGAGATTCACCACTGATGTTTTCCTTGGTTCCAACCAGATCACAATTTGACCTACTCAAATCACCCAGTATAAACCAAGTACAAACTTTTTTTATGGTCATAATGCCACATATCTCTACACAGAGGCAGCAGGGTGCTGGTAAACTCATCTCAAAAGAAAAAAGAAAATGAAAGGGAAAAAAAAAAACACAAAAAACAAAACAAAACCAAGAAACAGAAAAGAAAGCCCTAATCAGTACCATTTGCTGATTTCCCTGGAATAAATACCATCACCATTACTGATTTCAAGTCACTGAATTAGGAGTCAGGAAGAGCTGCACAAAATCAACTGTCTTGAGCTAATGGAAGACAGCTTCCTGAGCAGGAGAAATAATTACAACAGCAACAGAAACAAACTAACATTTATGCAGTGTTTTAGGGCTCACAAAGTACTTTCTCACACGTGTTGACCCAATTCTCACAGCTTTCTGAGACAGGTGGTATTGTCGTGAAACTGAAGTTCAAAGAGTTTAAATGGTTATAACCAGTACCAATAGTGGGTAACAAATCTGGGACACATCTCTTATTTTCTGAAATGAATGTCCATGCCGTTCTAAAGTATTTTCAAACCTATGTCCTCAAAATTACAAATTAGTTAGCAAGGTAGCTCTACTCTTCTTTTATAAATAACAATCACTGCCTACATTTTTTAACACGTCACAGTTTTTGAAACATTTTCACATCTATTATCTTAATTCACAAACACATGGTGAGGTAGACAAGGTAGAGATCACTATATTCATTCTACAGATCTAAATTCTGAGGTTCCAGTGGGTTCAGTGACTTGTGGAAGATCTCATAGGATGCAGCACTATTTTATCATGTGGATAGCATGGCCGCTTGGCCTAGAGGGATGGGGGAATAAAAAATTAAAGCAGAACTGATACTTAGCAAGTGTTGAGGCCCCATGGGATGACAGTGCCTAGGATGAAAATAACCAGAAACAGAGGTCCCAGGCCTTCTGAAAAAGTGCTACCGTCTTGATTCTACCTATGCTTGCATAGTAGAACCACCTAGAAAAATTTTAAAATCTCAATGCCTGGGCCACACCCAAGACCAATTCAATAAGAATGTTTAGAAGTGGGATGTGGGTATCAGTATTGTTTGACACTTCCTCAGTCGATTCACAGGTAAATTAATATCTACAGGGAGAACAACCCGTTAATTGTTTCACTTTTTTATAACATTCACACACTCGCCCATCTCTCCATTCGCACAATGGATATTGTTGCACACCTACCAGTTCCAAGCACTATTTTAGATGCTGAGGCTTCAATATGGACAGAGACAGGCCCTCACTTCCTCCAGCATCCACTCCTTTGGGCTGACACTCTAGCAAAGAGTTTACCTACTAGCAGGGGCAACTGTGTGCATTGGGCGTTAGGAATAGTTCAACTATTCCTAGTTCAATTCAATAGTTCAACTATTCTTTGAATAGTTTCTATTCTTTGAATTCTTTCTATTCTTTGAATTCAACTATTCTTCTATTCTTTGAATAGAAACTATTCAAAGAATAGAAACTCCAGCAGTGAGCCCCTGGTTCTCTTCTGGTTGGCTCAAGGTCAGTTCCTTGCAGGCTTTTAAAGGAAGTCACTTATTTTTTTATTTTTTTAAGATTTTATTTATTTATTTGAGAGAGAGAGAGAGAGCACAAGTAAGCAGAGCAGCAGGCAGAGGGAGAAAGAGAGAAGCAGGCTCTCTGCTAAGCAGGGAGCCCAATGCGGGGCTTGATCCCAGGACCCTCGCTGGAATCATGACCTGAGCCGAAGGCAGCCGCTTAACCAACTGAGCCACCCAGACACCCAGGAAGTCACTTTTAAATAGGATAAGGGATCCTGTTCCTTATTATGATATTTTATCCTGCACATCAAATTAAGTGAGGGGCTTTAGTAGTTTGGGGTTTAATCATAGAGATACCTTAATTTATGCACTAGAAGTTTCCTAAATTGCTCTGTGTAAATCATTTTAAAGGTAATACTGAATACCGATTTCCTAATAACTCAGATTATCATTTATCTTCATTACAAATGAACTTTAATTGGAAGTGGCTCCTAACAAATTTAGCTACAAATGTCTCACTGGGCCCTCCATTAAATACCAATCAATAAAAAACAAACCAACCAAAAGACAAAAAAATTAGTGGTAAATGCATAAGAGGAGTTACTTATTCTTTCAATTTAATTTCTCCCAAGAGACAGAGACTTTCTTAACTCCCTGATCCCTTAATTCAACCATGTGGAAAAATGTTTGTAAATATAATAAATCTATATTTATTCCTGTTGGTCAGGAAGCAAACTCTCTTTTCAGTAATGATTTGTTCAAATAGTTAACAATAGCTCTTAAAGTGCCACTGATTAAATAGGTAATAGCACAGAGGAAATCAGCCTCATTCCCTGACACTTGGCCCTGCTTTCTTTTACTTTCTCACTGACTCATTTGACATGCTCAGAATGCTCCCAACCAAGAGATTTAACATAATATGTCCCTCCTTACTTCTGAGAGTAAAATACTCCATTCTGACTCTAAGGACAGCACTGTCACTCTGCCTTCAGAATCCATCTCCCTGACTAGACTCCACAGGGTAACGAGAGAATCTTAAGTCCAAGGACACAGTACTAAATTGTTGTCCATAAAGGATCAATGAATAAATTAATGATTTATTTAACATTTAATGCAAACCATGCTTTTTCTATAATGCAGAAATCTTCCATGGCCACGGAATACTCAGATATTCTTTCTTAACCAACAGAACCTCTTTTTATTTAAAAAGATCGGGGTGGGGGAGGTAGGGCATGGGAAAGGCAAGAAATTTCCCAGTTTGGTTGCCCATCTGAAAGCTTCCCAATGCTGAAATGATTCAGAATTGCTGAAAGGTGCCATCTTGAATTTTCTTAAAGTGAAGGCAGTCCACTAAAGCAAATACAGATTCTGCAGACACCAACCGTCAATTCTGTAGATTAGTCTTTTGCTTTTCTCTTTCCTCCCTACAATTTTCTTTTGGTGATTTGATGACACTAGAAAGTGGGTATGAAAATTAGATGGAACTCAAATTAAAGACATATTTCCACTTAGCTAAGGAAGCAAGTTGAATGGTAGAGTAGAGGAGCCTAATAATCTTCAATGCTGCAGTACTTTGAGTGTTTAAAAATACTGCTCATCTAGGCATGATATGGATCATCATCTTTGCTTTGGATACAAGAACACTGGGAAAGAGAGGGTTATTTATCTAGTATCACATAGCCAGTGAAGAGATAGTAAGCAAATTCAAGTCTCCCAACTTGACATTTTTTATCTTTTTGACCACACCACATTCTGTGGATGCTACTGAGGTACACTATCCTCTCATCTCTCCCCTCCACTATAAATAATAGAGAAATAGCTATGATTCAAGACAGTGAGTGCCCCCTCAGAGAGCACTTCAGGGTGATGGCTTTCATGGCGTCAGGATCAGTGACCCGTTGACTTCATTGTTTGATGTAATGGCTGTGAATGAGCCTTACTTATTTCTTTATTTTTGAATGAGACTTACTTATTGTCATATCTACTACTGAGAGCAATTAAAGCCAAAGCTCTTTTTCTTTCAATTATAGCATTGGGCTGGTTTAATTTCAAATGCCAAGAGAACAGGTATACAAGGAGACCAAAAGGGAAAAAAAAAAAAAAAAAGGAAGAAAGAAAGAAAAAAAAAGATACTATGTGATTATCAGGCAGCACCAAATAAGGTTCATTCAGAGCACATATGGAAAAAAAATTGGGGCATTAGAAAGAAATGAAAATGATGAAATGAATATAGCATTTGTTATTAATCAGTCAGAAAACATGCTATTAGTGTCCATCCATTTTAGGACCATCCATAAAAATTAAATATACATCCCAAATGGTGGGATAGTTGATTTATTCCTTGAATAATTTTTGATCTAGTTTGGTTGAGAACAGTAAAAACTTCTTTGTAGAAATACTTTTGACTACCTCACACTGTGGAGTTTCTAGATTCCTTCTGTAACTGTTGTGTCCCTGTCTTGGGGGACTGGAAGAAAGAGATTCTCAACATAAAGAGAATGTTCATGTTAGCTGGATAATTTAATGTTTAGTATGACAATTTCAAAGCTTTTATCTTATTCAGTGCATCCATTTTCAGAAAGGGTCACGCAGAAGTTAGGTAGAGTCTGCAAGTTCCTCTTCTTATGAGAGAGAGGGATAGAGAAAGGGTCAAAGAAAGAGAGAGAGAGCTACCTATGTCTTTGTGTTTGTACATTATTGAAGTTAGGAAGAACACAAAGGGGATAGTCTGGGTGTCATTGGGAAAGCTGGCTGGCAAGTAGTCTTTTATGGTACCTTACAACTTGGCATAGTCACTGTGGTTCAAGGTCTTTGGAAAGGATCAAATAATATATAAGGATATATGACAGCACTTTGAAAAACATAAAGAGTTACATAAGCATAAGGCTTTATTATAGGAAATATGTCTCAAGAGATGAGGAAAGGTTTAAAAACAGAAAAGATCACAGAATGCAATACTTTTATGAGACCTCTTCACTTTCCTCATTTACATCACCCCCTCTGGAACCATGCCCTTTGCCAATCCAGGAAGAAAACCATCTCCCTAGTTCTCTTCCTCCTGGAGTTTCTCTTTATACTACTTTTAATGTTCCATTTTAGGAACTGTTATAGAATGATCACTGAAAGAATTATTGATAGAAATAGTGATTACAGTGATTTACTAAAAGTAGCAATCAATAAGCAATGAATTGTATTTAAAAAAATGATAATGGTTTCTAGTGATTCTGTAGATCTGTAAACTGACAGACACTATTCTCTTCTGTGGTAAAAACTTTTAGACTTGATTTCTAGTCCTGTATCTTAAATCCTAACTGGGTTTTAAGGAAGTGATTTGTCCTTACTGGGCTTCAGGGATCTCTTCTGGAAATAAAGACACTGCACTGGGCAAGTTCCTACAAGTCCTCCTAGTCCTGGTGAGCTGCGAACTGTAATCAGATGCCGCTTGAGGAAGAGCCAACAGAATAAATTCATTTCTAGTGACAAATCTTATAAAGTCCTAGTCACTTTGGCCTTTGCCTTCACGAGCAAATGGCATGTTGGATACAGTATCTGAACAACAGCATGTGGTGACTACAAGGTAGGAGAAGATATTTGACTCATTACTCCCATATTCCACTATGGCAGGGACTGTTTTGGCTTGGTAAAATTCCTGGATAAGTGGCACAGGGTGGAAGAGGAGAACATGGCAGCATGGAAGTTCCAAAAGCCAAGGTAACCAAAACTACTGCACAGGAGGCAGAGGGAGGTTTTGGTTTTACATTTAAACAGTTGAGGAAGAAATATGGAGGGAAGCAGGTTGGTGTAAGTTTAGGGCTTTGTTGGAGAAATACTCAGCAGATACCTGCTAATTTGGGGATAGTTGAAAGACATTTAAAAATTGGGATTGCTCAGTGTTCAGTTAGATGGTATCTGCATTTTGACAATGTAACCTCCTTTCTTCACTAAATCTTCAGTATAGAGTGCTCTATTCATACTTTAAGTAAGCTTGAATGCTTTTGATTGTCCATTTATGGAAATCCTGAAAGGGGCTAAAATTCAAATCAAATGTGAATGTGTAGGCAGAGAAAACCTTGAGAATGTAAAGTATCAGGGGATTTAAAGATCTTAAGAGCGCTTTAGACCTCAACGGGCATGGAACAGGAAGATTATCCAATCCTAGAGGGCCAAGAAATTTCTGGTGATTGTTTATCTATTTTCATCTATGTCCTAAGTCTTTCTTAGGAAAGACTAAGTTGGAATTTATAAAAACTTTGTGGGACTTCTGCATCATAAGCTAGAACAGAGGTCAACCAACTACAACCTGTGGGCCAAATCTGGCCCCCCATCTGATTTATAAAATAAAGTTTTATTGGAACACAGCCATGCTCATTCATTTACATATTATCTGTGGCTGCTTTCCTGCTGTAACAGTAGAACTGGGTAGTTATGGCAGAGACCATATTGTCCACAAAGCTTAAAATGTTTACTACTAGCACTTTATAGAAAGTATTTGCTGACCCCAGGAATAGGAAGCTGCTTTGGTGCAAAAATGCCTTGATAGGCTAACTTAAGAATCTCAGAAAAAGGAGCCTCATCTTTCCAAGAGGCAACAAGACACTGCTTAATAAGACTTGCCTCAAGAATTGGCGTAATCTTCCTTCATGTGCCCCTGGTGGACCATTATCTTGACAGAATGCATTCCAAATAAGAGACCACGTATGGCAATGACAAGGAGCTTTTGAATGGAAAACTCTAACTGCTGGGCTTCTTCCCATCACAACCACTGCACACTCATCTGCTCATCAAACATAAACAAAGCACCTTCTCTCTGCCTGGCACCAAGCTAGGCGATGAGAGCCAAGAGATCAATAAGACACTGCCGGCCCTCAAGAAGCACACCAAGGGAAGGAGACAGGATCCAAATCATCAGAATGCATTAGAATGGTTAAAATAACTGAGGCATGTACAAGGTACCCCTGCTGTACACAGTTCCTCGGCTTTCAGGTATTGCCCCAGTGGTGGGAAGCAGTGTATGCCTGCTTTGGTTGGACCGAAATACCCCATCATCTACGTTCAACACCATGGTCAATCTTCTTTGAACACCACACTTCGGCATGAAGCAGGTAAAGGTAATGCTTTGGTGGAAACCAATCACTTCCAAGAACAGAACATCACAACAAGAGGACCATGAAGATCATTTGTTTCATTCCCTCACTGGACAGGAGGAAACAGACCTGGTGATTGCCTCTCAAAACACGCAGCTGGGTGTGGGCTGAACTAGCACTAGAACCAGGTGTTCTGTGGCACAGCTGGTTCTCTTTCCACTTTACCACTATAAGTGATCTGGGCAGTCCTTGTATTCTGAAGTGCAGGCTTGGGTATTGATGGTGAAGGAAGCACAGGCAGCATAAAGAAGGCCAACCCGATGGGGATCCAAGCTCCCAACTTTGATAAGAGCAACTCTTTATTACCTGTTATGCATCTGGGTGTTGTGGGTTCTGCCCACAATTATGTTTGAAATAGGAAGACATAGCAAAAAAAGTTTTGGAACTGTAGCATTGTACCAAGTCCTGCCTTTAGTTCAAAATCTAAATCAAATTTTCTTAGTATTAGGCTTGATAAGAAAGTTTCGGTAATGCATTAGACTTAGTAAGGTTTCTAGGTTTTTAAAACAATAGTAAGCACATATTCTTTCCTCTTATGGGGTGGAGAAAGCAATCTGTAGGAGGTGTATTTCTTCTGCATGAGATGCAGAACTCCCCTTGTAAAAAGGAGTAAATTCCACGCTCTTGATGTTGGCAATCTGATTTATGGCAAGGATGAGGGTGGTAAGATTTCACTTAAGCCTTAATCCCAATGAAGCCATTGATTCTATACTTGAAAATCTATACATGGAGAGCCTCAATCTTCCAGAGCACTTGATGCTCTTCAATTTCTGTACAAATTCTGGGTAAGAGCAAAGATTCTTTGAAGAGTTGCAAAAATGTATTCATTCTTGCAACTCCTGTTCCAAGAGGGCATACTCAAAACAAAGTATAAGAATTTTATTTATAAGACTATTTTATAAGACTGTCCTCACCACGTGTGACAATTTCAAAATCATTGGAAATTACTGCATTTTAAAAACCTCACCTAATGCAACTGGCATACAAGCTGGTTGATGAGGGTGGCTAAGGGGTAAGCTTGAACTCTGTCTCATTCTCCTAAGAGATGTGTCATGGGAGATGCTAGTCAGATTAAAATCAGGAAGCCCCATGGCTTTCTAAGAGGAAATGTGTGAGAAGGGTGAGAAGAATTTCATTACCTGCTTATATAAATCCCCACGGACAGAAGAGAAGGGGTAGGGAAATATTACTTCTCAATGTTTGTCAGACACAGTGCAAAGTACATTTTATTCATATGATCACATTTAATTCTAACAAAGGTTATTGGAGGTTAGGTAACATTTTTTACAGATGGGGTAGTATAGCTGGGTAAGTCTAACTAATTCACTCAGGTTCATACAACTTCTATAGTGACAAAGCCAACATTTAATCTAGGATTCTGTTTCCAAAGTCTTTTTTATAAAAAGAGCTTCCACTTATACAGTGTAGAGATCATGACTCAAGAAGTTAAACTGCTACTAATTTTCCTGGATGAGAATGTATCTCCTTCCTCTTTCCCTCTTTTGTCTCTTTGTCACTCACACTCACAGACAGACAGATGCACACACACACACACACACACACACACACACACACACACACGTAGAGCCCAGATCCTTATTGGCAATGGTATCTTCTAAATTGGTCAAGGGATCCTGGGTGGCTCAGTCAGTTGGGTGTCTGACTCTTGGTTTCAGCTCAGGTCATGATCTGGGGTCCTGGGACTGGGCCCCACATCAGGCTTTGCACTCGGCATGGAGTCTGCTTGTCCTTGTCCCTCTCCCTCTGTTCCTCCCCCTACTCTTTCTCTCTCTCTCTCATAAATAAATATAAAATAAAATCTTAAATTCTCCAGGATGAATAATACCTATAATAAGGCAGAATCCCCTCACATAATAAACATACTGATTTTCCAATTTTTTCATCTATAACCTGTGTATGTGTGCACGCATGCCAGGCATACTGCTCAGTGAGAACACAGAAGACAGCTGCATTTCACAGTTGAGTCTTCAGGCAGCAATATTTTAGCAGAATGAGCATCAAATCTTCCCAATGATTTGCGAGCTGTGAAAGACATTGCAGCTAACTCCAACTGTAAAAACTATATTGGCTGCAAGAGAGGAACGGCATTTGGAAGGCTATGCTTTAAAAGGATGTTGGGGGAGAGGAAAATAGAAGGCTGCAGTTCTCACAGTGAAAGGACCGCACTGAGGGCCCAGGTGCGGAGTTGGAGATGTGGGGAGAAGCTCCTGGTTTCCTTTTCTATTAATCAGATTTACAGCACCTTCTGCAGGGAAGTGCAGTTCCCAGGGGCTCTCAGCCATGTACAGGGACAAGGTTGCCACCATGGGGTTTCCCCTGTCGCCTTCCTCCATAGCTTCGCTCGGCTCCAGCACTCTGCAAGTGGAAGAAGACATCTTCCATGCTCAGCACATCTTCTCCAACACCCCTGCTTGGAGAGATGTCTTTTGCTTTAATTTAAACAGAGAGCTTCCTCTGGCACTGCAGTGTCCCTGAAAGCCTGGAATACTATCTGCAAGATCTCCCACACAAACACTTAATCCTGCACAAAATAGATGGTCAAGAATTATTTGCTCGGGGTGCCTGGGTGGCTCAGTGGGTTGAGCCTCTGCCTTCGGCTCAGGTCACGATCTCAGGGTCCTAGGATCAAGCCCCGCATCGGGCTCTCTGCTCAGCGGGGAGCCTGCTTCCCCCCTCTCTCTGCCTGCCTCTCTGCCTACTTGTGATCTCTTTCTCTCTGTCAAATAAATAAATAAAATCTTAAAAAAAAAAAAAAAAGAATTATTTGCTCAATGAGGGACTGATTAAAAGAGCTATGGAGGCCAGTTACTGAGAAGCAATTTTGCACTAAGCATTATATGATTTACTAATATTCAAACGAGCCCCACTGAGGGAGCTACTGCCCTTTCCACTTCACAGGTAATGAATCTGTGTATGAAAGAGGGTAAGTAATGTGTGCAAAGATGCATAGTTAGGTAGTAGCAGGGCTGGGATTCAAATCCAGGTGGTGTGACCAAAGACACTGCACATAACAAGATACACGGCCATGTTCACAAGTCTGGGTCTATAGTCCCCCAGGCTCTTTCCCTGCATGACTCCTCCCAGAGCGAAGAAGAAAAAGAGAGTTGATGTGCAAGTGATGGAAAACACTGGGAGAACTGCTTCAGTAGACTTCCACCAGCACCATCAGCCTCCTCTTAATTAGTGGTGAGTGCCTGGGGAGAAGGTTAGCTTTCCAAAGAGCAGGTTCACAGAAAAGCTAGGGAAACTCATTACTCCTCACCACAGGGGTCCAGCTCTCCCTCCCTAACCCTCCTTAAAAGCACAGTGGGGTGACTGCGGGAGAGATAAGGAAACACAAATAACAACTGTGCTTTCTAAATGGCCTGGGTCTATACCACACTTCTTCCTCCAGAGAGGTATCTGAAAACATACAGAAGCTTCATTTCCAGGCCAGGCATTCAAAAATAAAAAGTCAGAAGAACTCTGGTGCTTCATCTGTTCCTGGGACAGCAAGAAGGGAAGCAGAAACCTGATACAAAGCTGTGGATCTGGATCACAGAGCCCCATGACCATAAATGTCTCTTAAAATTCTATAGAATTTTACAGTTCATTAAGTGTTTTCAATGGATTTTCCTCCTTTCACCCTTGTAAGTTGGTGACATGGGTGCAAGGCTCTTTTTCACAGGATAAAAAACAAGAGGGGTTGAGAAAGTTTTCAAGAATCTTCCACTCTACAAATGACTCGAACCCATCCTCTGATTATAAGCATGGTTGTCTCTGTACTATCTTCACCTCCTTCATCAGTATTGATGGGAAGGGTTGGCACACTGGTCCTTCCAGGACTCTGCTGGCAAATTTCCTCCCACCAACTCTTTCTCTCCCTCTTGGTAGAGAATAAGACACATTCCCCCGCCCCCCATCTCCCTACCGCCAAATCTGATCTCTAATGAGAACCATTAAAGAAAGTGAACACAGACATAAGGATTTTTACTAGAAAGGGAAGGCTGCCCTCTCTCAGCTTTCAGACACATCTTCCTGATGACTTGGGTGAGGGAGGTGGGTCTCGTCTGCTTCCCACCCACCCCCCCAGCACTACCCAGCCACACAGACAGGACGGCAAAAATAGACACATGCCTACATAGTGTGTTTTTAAGAGTACAGAAAAGTCGGTCTCCCCTAAGCCATTAGATTGAGAGTCAGGAAACATGGGTTCCCTTCTAGTTCTGCTATTAAGGAGATTTAAGGCAAATTGTAAACTTATACTCTGGTTTTTCTTACTGATAAAACATGGGAATATTTATGATCTCTTCCAGTTAAGATAGGCGAAAAAGTCTTGATAGAATTGGAAAAGAAAAAAAAAAAACTTGAAAAATGAATTGTAACTCGGTCTCATCAAATATGAGAATACATTATGCTAGTTGATATCTACAAGCATAATCTTTGTCCTCTCCATAACCCCTAGGCTATAGTTGTAGTCACTCTTATCCTAGAGACTAGCAAATTAAAACTCAGAGAAGTAAATAAACTTAAATTAGATGTGGAACTGACATATGAATTCAGGATTTGAGATATCTCTGGCTTCAGTGCTTCGAGTAAGAATAGATATCAAAATTCCCACTTTGAAAATTATAATCAAAGAACTTCACATAAAAAGGGTAACATTGATACTAGCTACAAATGAATTAAAAAAGATTCAGTGTGACGCTGAAGAGACAGGACCCAGAAATAATAAGATTTGGGTGAATGGTCAGAGGTCTCACCTCTGGGACCATGTCAAAGAAGACAGGTCTGCAGGGGGATTCCAATGAGATAGAAAAGGACAGTATAAGGAAAGCAAAGATGACAGAAAAAGAGCAATGCATGGGAAACAGACAATATTTCAAAACCATTTTCCAAGGTGTCTGGAACTTTTAGTCATAGGGTGCCCAGTTACCAAGCCTCGGCACGCACATCCAACCTGGAAACTCTACCATCAGACATTCTATTCTTGGTATCAGGTCCTCAGCACAATGGAGATTTCCACAAACTATAGCAGATGGAATTAAATCCAATAATGTCATGGTTTTATAGTAGTGTGATCTTTGAGGTCTTGATATGAAGCATGGCTATCTTACATATTAGCTGTGGAGTCCCACACAAGTTACTTGACCTCTCGGTACCTCAGCTTCCTCCTGTGTATCTATCTCATAGGAATATTATGACTGAGAAAGGACATATGTAGAACATGTAGCCCATCATAAGCATTTACAAATATCGTTGTTATCGCTGAGGTGGATTTGAAACACTTGCTGCAAATAGTATATTGATGTAGTCTGAATGCTTATGTCCCCTCAAAATGTGTATTTTGAAATCCTAACTCCCAAAGATGGTAGTATTAGGAGGTGGATCTTTGGGAGGTGTTTTAGCCATGAGGGTGGAACCCTCATGAATGGGATTAGTGCTTTATAAAAGAGGCTCCAGAGACATCCCCTCACCCCTTCTGCCATATGAGAACATACCTAGAAGGTGCCAGCTATGAGCCAGGAAGAGGGCCCTCACCAGAAGGCAACCATGATGGCTCCCTGATCTTACTTCCCACCTTCCAGAAGTCTGAGTAATAAGTTTCTGTTGTTTATTAGCCACACTGCCTGTGCTATTTCATTATAGCAGCCCAAACGGATTAAGACACATCTAGAAGCATGGTTTTCAATGTTTGTACAGGTTAAACATCGAAGTTACATTGCCAAGATGTATTAGGTCTCCCTTCAAATTACAGCAATTGACTGTTGTCAGAATTGTACTTTGGTTCATAATTTTCCCTTAAATATTAAGCACCTTCTAAATCAAATTTAATTTAAAAAGTAGTTAAGTAATAGATAACCTAATAGAGAAACTTTTGAATAGTCATTGATTATGGAAGCTTGTGCTTTAGTGGACATGATGTTCATGGGTGAGATTTTATATTGCTCTATACAATGTAATCACAGTCCCAGTGTAACACATAACCCTAGTTTATCAAGCTAAATATTAAAAAATAATTAAACATTGCAATGTATTACACTTCAGATGTTCTACTACCTCAATTAGTTTGAAAACCACTAATCTAAGAATTGCTTCATTCTTTAGTTGCCCTTGCTAAAATAAAACAAATATATTGATAAACATGAGTTATCTGGATTCATTCTAAATGCATAATATGAACAAATTAATTGAGGAAGCTAACCTGTTAGGTTTGTTTTGTTTTGATTGTTGTTGTTTTTGGTTTTGTTTTAATTCTTAAGCAGAATAACTTTTCTTTTCTCCAAAGCTAATCTGTAGGTATAGTCTTTCTAGGACTTTCTTTTCCCGTGGCACCCCTTGGTAGACCCAACCTGGTGTTTTCCATACCATTAATACTGTGATTTCTACCATAGCAGGCGACTGAAACAAAGCACGGACATTGCTAGCTGCCAATAAGTACTCTGTCTTCTACTAAAGCATTTATTTTTTGAGTTACAAATGTCCACAATGTAAGCTCACAGGAGGAGATGAGGGACAAGGGATTTAAAAGGCTTTCTCCTGGGGCGCCTGGGTGGCTCAGTGGGTTAAAACCTCTGCCTTCAGCTCAGGTCATGATCTCAGGGTCCTGGGACTGAGTCCCGCATCTGGCTCTCTGCTCAGTAGGGACCTGCTTCCCTCTCTCTCTCTGCCTGCCTCTCTGCCTACTTGTGATCTCTCTCTCTCTCTCGCTGTCAAATAAATAATAGAAAATAAAAAATAAAAAATCTTTTTTAAAAAAAGGCTTTCTCGACGTCATTTGGGCCACTCCTAACCCTTACAACATTTTTATGCAGATTTTTTAAATGTGCCCCTTCATAGCCCCTACCTGCCCCTTACAAGGCATCTTGTACAGTGTACAACTACACAACTACATGCATACACAACCATGTGCAGTGGCCTTGTGTAAATGTGAGGAGTCTGAGCTCCACAGCAGAGTCTCAGGGTCCTCTGCAATCCAGTAACTGCTCAATCTTCCCAGCATTATTGCCAAATGGCACCACTCGCACCTACCAGTAAGTCCCCCACTCCTACCCCCTGCCATCTCCTTAGACAGGGATCTTCCAATAAATAGCACAGATTCCGGCATCAGGCAATCTGAGTAAAATATTAGGTATGCTTAGTAGCTATGTGATTTTGAACAGATTCTCCAATCTCTCTTCTCCTCCTCTATAACATGGAGATGATGGTAGTCCTCATCGCAAGAAGAATAAGTGGGGAAAATGAAGGTAAAGCACTGATCCATCTGCCTGGACTAGAATAATAACTACGTAGGTATTCACTACTAATCAGCTTATTATCTTTTTCTGGAGGCATCACAACTGTCTCTGACTAGCTTATAGGCTCTCTTTCATTCTTCTACCTTTCCAAACTCCTTGGGGTCCTTTGAAAACTAGTTCCCTTTCTTCACAAACACTACTTTTGACTTTCTGTCACTTATAAAATGTACCTGTAAATGATTCTGAACCCAATTCCACCATTGGGAGAATGCCCCCACAACACCACTGAGCAATTCATGGATACCAGCTGGGTGTGCTAATAATTCAACTTAATTCTGACACTATCTATCCAAAGATCGTGTCAGATTTGGCTATGGAGCAGAGGTTCTGACAACCTCCCCCTTTGGTTCTATTAATTTGCTAGAGTAGTTCAAGAATTCAGAGAAATATTTTAGTTACTAGGTTACCAGTTTATCATTAAAGGATATAATTCAGAAACAGCCATATGGAAGAGATTCATAAGGCAAGCTATAGGGTAAGGGTTGGAACTTCCATGCCCTCTACAAGCCCACCAACTCTGCCCAAATTTCCATGTGTTCACTAACCTGGAAGTTCTTCAAACCCTGTCCTTTGGGGGTTTTGAGGAGGCTTCAATTACATAGGGATACTCAATTAAATCATTGGCCATTGGCTATGGATTAAACCTCCAGCCCCTCCTCCACTCCTGGGAGGCCAAGGGGTGGGATTGAAAGTTCCAACCCTCTAATCACATGGTTCTCCTGGCAATCCCCATCCTTAGGTGGGGTCCAAAAGTCACCTGATTATCATAAAAACAGACTCCTTGTCTCTCTTACCACTTAGGAAATTCCCAAGTTTTAGAAGGTCTGTGCTAGCACAAAAATGAAGACCAAATATATATTTCTTTTTAAAAAATATTTTAATTATTTATTATCTCTCTTCATGAGAAACAGAGAGAGAGAGGGAGGGAGGGAGGCAAAGGCAGAGGGAGAAGCAGGCTCCCCAAGGAGCACAGAGCCCAATACAGGATTTGACCCCAGACTCCCAGGATAATGACCTGAGCTGAAGGCAGATGCTTAACCATCTGAGCCACCCAGGCACCGGAAATATATATTTCTTACTACAAATCACAGTATCACAGCCCTATACAATTAGCATTGAACTATGTTCTATCTTTATTTCCTAGCAACAAAGTCTGCAAAAAATATTAGTCCTATGAAATTCTCCCCCAAAATGGTTACTATACTCAGCTAAGTCTAGGAGGACTGCACATTGTCTCTCCTCTTGGAAATCACAAACATTCAAGCATAGAAAGACTCTGAAAAGTCCTACAGTTAAAAAATAAAATCTAGTATTTTAACCTCTATTTTCTCATCAGTTTGAGTAAAGGAACTTTACCTAATATAACATCTACTAAGGGTCCAAAGATCTAATGCGCCTTAGATGACACTTTGGAAAATTCTGTCCCATTGCTGAATCCAACAGAGCTGTTGGGTTCTTGTGGGGAGAGGCGGGGGGATGCCCAAGCCTCACAAACTCATTCTTCCCCTCAAATGTAGGGTTCCTTTCGCTGGACTTTTCAGAGTTCCTAAAGTACACAACATACAGAATTCTACCTATTTCTTTGCAATTGGGGACAGCTAAGAGGTCAGAAAAGGTGTGAAAAGGAATCACAGCTTCATTTTCCCCTCTGCTGATAACAAATGGCGTCCTGATTACGACCCCGTATTTTCAAGGCACAATGTCCACTGCTGAGACCCCAGGGGACCTGCATGCAGGGGAAGTTACAGTCTTTATATGGCTGTGAATTGGAGTCTGCGTGAGTGGCATCAATTCCAGCTCCCAGTGGTGTTGGCAGGTGTTTCTATTTGGCCTTGACACCTTGCAGAGTTCAGTCTTGGTTTTAAGATCAGAAATGGATTGAGAACAGGTAGAAGTGACAATGCAATGATAAAATCGGGGATCAAATGAAGTGGACACAACACAGATGACTCTGTGCCCAGCACAACTCTGTCCTTATGTCAACCCCAATATGGCCCCATCAAGATGAAAACCTGACTTGATGGCATCAGGGTAAGAAAGCAATGGGGCAATGGTTCTCTTATCAGATACTGCTGCTTCCAGTAGCACCATTGTTCTGACCATCACTAATGGCCAGGAGAAGCTTTGAAAACATGTTTCCCCACTTGGAGGGAACAGAGAATCTGTGATATATGTGGAGATATTTTCAATGAGATAAATTTTCCAAGAGGAATGAACATCCCAGTGTGTGTAAAGACAGACAGGAGAGGCGATGAGTTCTATGTGGCTGGATGAAGGAGTGAAGGGAAAGGAGGCCAGATGCCTGGTCATGCTGGTTTGACAGGGCCTGATGCTCTCCTGCCCACAGTAGCTCACCAGTGAGGAAGGTGGAACACACAGCTCTGAGGAGACTGATGGCTACGTGCATACTTGAGCGGACCAGGAAACAGGAGCAGAGCTGTGATCACATGGATACAGCATAGCTCATGGGGCTCAGCCTTTGGGTAAAAACCCAGTTTTCTCTGTTCTCAGTTAGAATTTTCTCCATTGAAGCCTCCTGTGTCTCCTGTAGACTTCTCTTTCAGCCTCCTTTCCTTGCTCCCTCCCTCTCCTTTTTATTACACAGCCTCAGATTACCTCCCTCCTAGGATTTCACCAAGCACGGTGATGTATATGTTTGATCTGGAGGTCAGAGAAATACTGTAGACGATGATTCAGAGCATCCATTTTCCACTTGACCAAACTTATTCTGATGGAACTTCTTTTAGATCTGACCGAGCGCAAACCTCTCTCGACTCCAGCCATTGGCTTTAGCGAAATCAAAATTAATTCTACGGCTGTATCAATATTCGCCTTAGCCTAAGAGTACTCCACGTGGCACCACCCCACTTCTGCCCCTAAACTAATGCTTAGACATTAAAAGTTTTCTCTGAAGAGCCTTCTGGCTAGACAGTATGTCTTTAACAAAGGACGTGAACCCATGTGGGAATATCTCAAATTCAAAGATGCAATCATGGCACTTCTCAAAGAACATTACAAAGTCTATCTGAACCATTTGGAATAGTTTAGGGTTGTCACAAAGTATGCTTAAAATCAACACTGTTTAAAGACTCAACAGCTTAGGAGTAAATAGAGATATGTGCAGAAATGAGTAAATTCTCAGTTATTTGGCGAAGCAGAATCTGATGCTCAGAGATACAGAAAGTAAAAAATGAACAGTATCCTAAACCTTAGTGCCATGGTTTTTTAAACTGTTTGAAAGCTGTAACAGTACATTTTAGCTTTTCAAAATGAACTGCACTTGGATTCACACTCTGTGGGACAAATGGCCATAAAGCTGCCTTGGGGTCACAGCGGGAGGGGAGGGCAGGAAGCTAAGACTGTGCCCATTAGGCATCATCCTCATCCTTCATCCTCAAGGGATCCTCTGGAAACATCAGTGACCTACAGAACTCAGTTTGCAAACTGCTGAGCTAGTCCACTCCTCTCCCTTTACTATAGACAGCCAAGTTCCCTGGGTTAAGTATGCATGGCCCCAGCCTCCGCTCCTGTCTCTCTCTGCCAATTACTAGCCTGGTGCCCAGGAGAAAATTCCCCTAAATGTTCAGGTTCTGTTTCTTCTCCTATAAAGTGTAAATGAAAATATATATATATATACACATTCACACTTCAAAGATTTGTTCAGGATCAAAATAAATTTTAAAATACCATTTTTTATATTCTAACATTAGATAGACATACAGTATCATTGGTCATACAGTTAATTCATAGCTACCCTCAAAAGAAAATAATAGAATGATAAGCCTGAGTATGATAATATAAAGGGAAAAACAGGTAAGAAAAACAAAGCTAAGTTTGGCCATAACCTCAGAGAAATATTTTACTTAAGAAATCTTCCCTGAATATTTGACTGTAGGGGGCAATAATGGCTAATGCAGAATTCTACTGTGTAATAGAGACTCTGGGGAGAACACACCGTCAGTTACGGATCATCTAAGTCTTTTACACACATAAACATAGAAACAAAAACGCTGTGTCAAATCGGGGAAAAATTAAAACCAAAACAAGGAACGTATGCCAGGTGTAAAAGTAATGTAAGAGCTTGGCTACAGTCCTCTGGGATACCTTTATTTAGGTCTTTTCCAGAAATGCTCTACCCTTAGTGGCAGGAAGCATGTATGATGAGCCCAGGATGGCAGCCTGCTTCTACCTGGATGGGAGCATTTGGGGTGAATGTTGAAATCTCAATTGGTAGATAGGAAAGTCAGTTGCTGACTCACCACTTCCCCCCTTCCTGCCTTTTCACTTCAACTTCTGCTCAGGCTCCCTGTCAACCTTGTGCCACAAATGCCTCAGCAGGAAAGGAAGAAGAGCCCAGCAGGGGCCCTGTTAGCTCAGGGCACTGAGAATGTGCACTTTTCCCTTCCTTGGACAATTCAAGGTTATCAATATGCTCTCCTTCCTCAAGGTCTTGTGACCTTGAGGCTTTGGGAAAATAGAAAATCTTATCTCTGGTACTCTATATACTGTAGGAAGTACAATATCAATTATCGATTTGGAGGGAATCTTAATTGGGATGGAGTGGCTGGCAGTGGCAGGCCAAATATGAAAACAGGGCAAATACTATCAGAAATTGCAAACAGAAAGAGTTTTTAAAAATGCCGTCCCTAAATAATAAAAGGGTGAGCTCTGTTAATCCCAGATCCCTGCAGTGATTGCTGTTTTGTTTGCTTATTTGTTTTTCATCCTTTCCACCACCCCACAGCAGAAATTAATTCACCTTTGCATCAAAGGCTCTCTTTGCATTGTCAGAAACTGCAAATACTCATTTAAAGCCTTCAAACAACGCTACAGGCCAGTGTGCAATGATAGAGCTGTGTTTCTCTAATTGTGTGATGTTTGTAAGTCAACATAATAGCAGATATCCATTTTCCACAATTTTCCAAATATGTTCTTCACTTGATCTTAGCCAAAAGGCCGAGAAGCGATTCCAAATATGTTCTTAAAGGGAATTTCAGACATTCAGTTCTCTACACTTAAAACTGCAGTCATTTCTGAGTCTCCTCCAACTTTGCTCTCCATATCCCTTTAATGGCCAAGACCCAGCATCCTCATCCATAAATATTCTACTATCCAACCTTCCTCATAATTCCACTACCAGTGCCCTTTCCAGGCCCACGTTATTCCTTTCCTGAATTATGGCAATGTGCCCCCAACAGGTCTCCCTCCCTTGGCTCATCCCATCTCATTCTATTCCGTACACTCTGCTGAGTCAAAATTTCCTGAGAACACTGTGAACACACCGGCGCATGACCAAAAATGCCCTGTGGCTTCGCCCTCCTTATAGGAGACTTCATGATCAATTGCAGATAACAACAGTTGCTTAATGCTCGTTGCCCGACTAAAATGTATGCTACATGAAAGCAGAGGCTTTGATTTTGAACTGTGCTGGGCACAGTCTGTTGAATGAATATGAGAATGAAAAAAATAGGTGAATGGTTGGATGGATGGAAGACAACTGGATGCATAAATAATACCTCCTTAAATGATTTACAGGAATAAATAATATATATACAAGTGTCAAGCACAGAGTCAAGTCCTGTTAAATATTCGTTCCCTTCCCTATATTCTTCATTGCTCTCCTTGTACCATTCCATCTCTGTCTCCCAAACATGAAAGGTCAAGCCCACACCATGGAAGGATCATCATATTTTCCACACTGTTGAATCTGTACCTGATACTATAGGCAAGGGGAAAATATGCAACTCTAGGTTTAGGGAAGACACCCCTGGCTGATCTGTTAGGAATCAACTACGGTGGGGAGATAGAATATGAGCAGCTGTTTGCTGAGGTGCAATGGGCAGAGAGGTGCCTACTATGGGACAATGGGAAGGATGTCCTGGGCCTGCACCAGGACCACATGGAGAAAATGACACATGTTTGAGAGGGAATTCAGAGGCAGAACTGGTAGGCTTACTGGGGAGTGAGAGACAGTCTCTACAGCTTGGCCTCAGCCTCTCAAATTCTGCCTAAGGCCAAGGCTCAGGTGTCCCTTATGTCTATTTTTTGTTTGTCTAATATTGAAGGTAGAAATCATTTGACTCTGGATAGCTGAAAGCTAGCAACAACAAATCCTGGCATAGCAAGCTTCTACCAGCTTTAATTACTAATATCCTGATGAGTGTATACCCTACAGAGAAGGCTGAAATGCCAAGGACCAGAACTCCCTATAAGGAGAGTGTTATGAAAGGCACATTTTTAAAAAGCCCATTTTGTGGAAGAAACCAGTTGTCTCTTAATTGCTGTCTGCACTGTGGTTTCTCCTGGGGGTTGGGGAGGGCAGTGGATTAAAGAAAAAGTTTTGAAGGCCATAGGCATGAATATCCAAATGATATGAATTTTAATATATACTTTTAAAAGGTTTAGGCAATGATGGAAAGATAAGACTGTTTTCCTTTTATTTTACTGTTAAATTAAAATTCCTACAAAAGTGCAGTGGCTACCTCTTTGAAAATACTGCAGAATTTTAAACTTCAGAAAGATTTATTTTTCATAGTCACAGATCTATGCAAAAGCCTATGGCTACAGAAAGCCCAGGATTCAAGTCAGCGATATGGCAAAGGCTTAGCATATGTTTCTCCAAAGAGAAACTGGTTTGGAAGAGGTACCCTTCCATTTATGAGTGATGCCGCCTAGTTATCGAAATGAAACAGAAAGATGGAAAGATGCATGAAATACTCCCGTCACCCCAACTCGATAAGAAAGCTGAACTCTCAAAACATTATTCATAGCCTATAATTTACGAATTTTCAAATTATCAACTATAGCATTTCCAAAAAAAAAAAAAACTAGGTCCAAATAACACTGTAAATCTCATTCCCTACTCTATCCATGTTTCTGAAAAGAACAGGCAACAGAAGTGCATTTAAGTAGAGTGTCAAAGAAATGAATCTATAGTTTATTGCTACTATTCGTCTTGGCTAGTAAATGGCCTCCATACTATTCTTCATTCATTAAAAATGGTTCATTTCCTTTGGCCTTTATTCATTGCCTAATATTCCTAATGAACTTAATGTAGCAAGTGATGTAATCAGACAAAAGAACTGTAAGAACCCTTTTCTGCCACTATAAGCAGAATTAAATCATTTTTAATTAGGATTTTAGTGCTCACCAAAAGTCTTGATTAACTCTTCATCACCCACACTTCTGTCAATGCCAAGCATTATTGCTTCCTCTCACTGAAGTAAGAGAACAATACTAGCTCCTATGTTCAGTCCTCGATGTCAGGCACAAGAATCTACCAGGCGGGTGCCTAACTAGTCCCAGCTATGGATTAGTCACCACACTGAGGTGACCCTCGATCTCCACACCCAAGAGTGCCCAAAGTGGTGTCCACGAGAGAGAAATGAGGTGACAGCAATGGTGCCTGATTCGTCACCAGGGCAGGGGAGACAGTCTAGCCAAAGTGGGAAGAGTGGAGGGGGTGGGGCTTCTAGATAGATTTTTCCAGAAACAATCACTGTATTTTGGTGAGGATGAGAGAATTTTGTTGGCTGAGAGGGAAATGAAGAATATGAAAACAAGAAATCTGTGCCAAGAAAGTGTCCAGGAATTCAAGAGAAGCCAACCACAGCTGGAGAGCCCGCTTGGAAGGCATGTCAGGTTCAAGAGTCTGTGCCAGACCCCAGAGGAGCAGGAAAGGCCTGCAGGGTCTGTTTTGCTTTTGTTTGGCTCTGCTTTCTTCACAGAAATAAATGTGGTGGCAGAGGTGTTTCGTGAAATACAATTTGGTACTGAATACTGCAGCGCTCTGAATAAACAAGGATGATTTTGTCCCGTCAGGAGGCAATAATGTCTTTGACCAGGTGGTAGCAGTGAGGCACCTAGAGGGCCCATTTTTCTAGACACTATGGGAAGGAAGATTGGTGATGAAATGGACAATCATTATGAAGAGCTAAAGAAGAAAGCTGGGTAAAAATTGCTGGATGTATTTCAGACTGACTCTGTCTCGGGGGGCCCCCACCGTGTCTGTCCTTCCTTACCAGGTCTCAGGGTGCAGCTCCACAATACCTCTCCTGCACAGTCACCCCAGAGCCACTCAGCTGAGTGTGACTCCCCTCACTGAGCTCCTTCAGCACAAACGGCCCATGAGGGCCAAATGGCAGCCTGTCTTGGGTAGTTGGGAAGCAGGTTCCATGTTGCTCTAAGCTCCTCGGGGCAGCGAGTTGTGGGGGGCGTATCTGTCATCACCACACTCTAGGGCCTGGTGCACACTGCGCTTTGGTGCCAGGTCAGTATTTACAGAAAGAATGGTGAGGGTGGGTCACCAGAGTGGTCCTCACATATTTTCAGTAGGGGCTGAGGTCCTAAGTAAAAAGAAAAAAATAGTTGCTTTATATAAGTGCTCTACAGTGACTCAAGATGATCATTTTCTGCCCAGAGTTGCTTTCTGATAAAGGTCAAACAAGCTTAAAACAAAACAAAACAAAACAAAACAAAAGTCTCCATTTGATGTGACATTTTGAAACAGAGCTGAGGCTCTCGGTCAAAATAACCTCTATCTTCTCGGTTCTGCTTCTTCATCAGACCACCAGGCTGGACTAACAAGACTTCCCACAGATCTCAAATATACATTCTGTTGAGTTTTCTCATGTATTGTTGGCTAAGGTGATTCCTCATAAGGAAAGGACCAAATATCAATCATCAATTTGCACAGAGGACAAACTCACTAGGGTGCCCTTGGTACTGTGTATCCAATAACATAATCAGTCTCATGCTCCAAGGGCTTATTTGAAGAAATAATTTTATGTGGTGCTCACCTATTAATAAGTTAGTGAGAGCCCAGTATATAGTACATTTCTCTGACTTAGGCAAATGATATTTTAAGGCTTGTTAAGGGACAAGAATAACTTGACAACTGTGACACGATTGTGTACTTTAGGTATTTCGTTGACATCTCCATGCTCTCTGGGTACCTCAGAAGCCTAGAGACCTACAGCCTTCAACAAACACAGCTTATGCCCACTCCAAAATAAGCCTGCAAAAGAGAAACCTTGGACTGGTAACAAAGGTGTTAAGTCTGGGAAATGAACAGAAAACATTCCAGAGTCCTGGGTTAATTAAGTCTTCACCAGAGAGTATCATTACTGCATATGAAGTAAATCTATCTAATCAAATAGTGGGTACATCCATGTTTGATTATAGCACACATTCCAAAGCAAAACTAACTTTTAAAAAATTGTGAATCACGCTGGATTACCCATGTGTTGGATTTCATTCATCCGTGCAGAGAGTGTGGATTTGACTACCATGGGGGAAATGACTGTGGGATATGGATGCTGGATGACTGCAAAGGGCTAGTCTCCTTCTTCATAGATGCCAAACCTCAGGAGGGAATGAATAAAGAAATAAGCCCCAAGGAGCTGATTAATGGACATCTCTTTCAGAGTGATTCATACACCACCCCTGTCTGCGTGACCAGTATGGATTTATTAACATTAAAGCAATGCTATTCAAACAGATATCAAAACATTTTAATGCGATGGAACGCTGGATGAAATATTATTGCTACCTCTCAGCAGACTGAAACCGGCTGAGATAATTGCATTGCCAAGGCGAAATGATTCAGCCTCCACATGCCATTTAAGGCTCCACGTTTTGTTTTCTAAAACTGCATTATTTGGTGTAATAATGGCCTAATGGTATGCTTAGACTCAGCTCCCCCCACATTGTGGTGCCTGAGAGATATCACTGGTTGCATCCCTCTG
>CM052885.1:38477190-38550532 GCA_028534135.1 Potos flavus
TAGGAGCTTGGTGGGTGGCAAAGCCATCATACCAAGCCTCTTATTTTTATTCCAACCTCTTGGTTTCCCGAGTTCCTGAGCATTTCCACCCTTAGTCTGTCTTTCTTTGCTCAATCTGTCTCCCAGAGATCAGAATGCCCTACTCCTCTTTTTTCTCTCTTTACACACACTATTTGGACTGCAGACTTCTGCTCAAGCCCGCCACCCATAGTACAGCCTTCCTACTCTGGTTTCCTAAAACATTTGTCATTTTGTCACTTAATCATTTACTACCTTTTTTGTTATTCCACTTCTTCATGCAATTGTATACAGCATTTTTAATGAGATCTTAAGATGCCCAAGGGCAACAAATTGAAAACTCCTGGGCAGGTTTCAGTTCTTGGTAACAGAACAAGCAACGTCTCAAGATGTGCCAAGAGCAGTGGCTCACCTTAGAGCCGGAGTGGGATCCCAGGGAATTGGGGGCGGAAAGAAAATTAGACGGAGGGAGAATAGGTCAATAGGTTAGCAAAGTGATTTCAGTGAAAGCTCTCTACCTTGAAAAGTCGCTGGAGTTCCAGGGCAGGTTTAAAGACAACTTAACCACAATTAAGGATTAACTGAAGAGCAGATTTCTTAAGTGACATGAACAAACCTCCTTGGGTCCAAAGCTGCAGAAGTTAGAAGGTAACCACTCCCCTATATTATGTATGAGTTTAATCCTTTTTCCTGCTCTTCTCCTTCGATAAACTTCAAGAAAGGCCTGGGTATCTATTCAAGAGAAGAGGAGGAAAGCAAAGAACCGAGAAAGAGGAGATTGAAAAAAAGTAATAAATGGGAGATTTTGCTGATTTCACAATTGGGCCACAATTTGGCCATGTTCCATGAAATCTTCTTAAAGGGGAAGGGCCAAGAGACGGCATTCAGTTCTGGTCCTACTCTCCCTCTTCAAGAGATCCAAATCCAAAGAGCTTCTTCATGAATTTAAACCAGCTGGAAGTTTCCATTAGCCCAGTTCTCTATGTCCCTATTATATATTTAAGAAGAAGCAAATCACAAACGTAGAAGCTTTAAGTAGATAGAATAATACAAAACAAGGCCAGGTATCAACCACCACCACCACCATGGCAATAAAACTCTGAGGCAAAATTCCAGCACAGTCCCTATTTAGCCTCACATCTTCTCCATATCTTACTCAGATGATGACCCCAAAAGATTTTATCAAATTAAGACAGGAGGTTAGATTCATGTGCATTTTTGAAAGATTTTTGTACCTATAATTGTAAAAGCACCAGTTGTTTAACTACAACCACCAGAAAATTCAATTAACCAGAATACCTCATTCCTCACACATCTTGGTTCCTTGGGGTTTTATTGCCTCCACTTCCCCATATGCAACATTAAGTATGTCTAATTTTCAAAGCAGAGAATATAATTATTCCTTTTGTCAATGAAAATCTTGAGTAGAAATAATCACTAATGTGAACTTTGCCATTCCAGGTTGTTAAATTCAAATGAATATAAATGATGTTCTCTCTAAATTATCTTTCTAATTTGAGGCATAAATGGGCTTTTTGCCCTCACCTTCAAGGCTTGCCTTTAATATTCTCTGAAAGATAAATTACATTATTATCTTATGAAAGTCTGCTGAAAATCATTGAATTTTTAGTTCTAGAAGCTGAAGATATTTCTTGTTTGACAAAGTATATCAATACTTGTCACTGACACAGAGATTGGATTTTTAAGGCACTTACGGAGCAAAAGAAACAAAACAAATTTTACCCTGGCATTCGTTTTAAAGTAACACATCTAAATAAATCAGAGCTTGGCTAAGGATATACCTGGGGCCTTGGCTGGATTTAATTACATATAAAGTTGGCAAATCTACAGTCATCACCAACAAGCAGACAGCAGTACTCCTCAAATCATTTTGACACTGACATGTCACAGGTAGTTGATTTTCAAACACACGGGAGGCTGGAGCCATCTTGTAGCCAGAGCTAAAGGAAAATATGGCAGCAACCAGAGCGTTTCACTGATCATGGGCGTTTAAAGCAACTTTTTCTATTCTAGGTTTAGTCTTCCTATGTTTGTTGTTTTTTTGATGGTAGAATAGAAAATAAGATGACCCCCCCACACACACAATGATAACAGAAACACATTTATGGTTTATGGTATGCTGATTTCATGCTGACCACAACGTTTATTGTGGTATATGCATTTCATGGATTCATTCGTTTAGAACTCACAACAACCCTCGGGGCTTGTTAGATTGCTCATTTCACAGATGAGGAAACTGAGACCTACAGGAATTAAGCCACTTGTCTAAGGTCATGACGCTAGTCCATTTATCAGCAGTATATGAACCAGTAAATGAAAAAAAAGTCTCGTTTAAAAAAAAAAGTGTATGCTCGGGGATCTGGGGGTCTACTGAAATTCAGCAGAATGCTTAAATTCCATTCACTATGGCTTCTTCCTTTCCTTCAAATTTGAGTATCAGTAGACTCTAGGTAGTAGTCTCTGGTCCCCAAATTCAGATGCATGAAAAATGTACTTTCCTTCTTTTCTTAAAACTCAGCAATAACGGGGCACCTGGTTGGCTCAGCTGGTTAAGTGTTTGCCTTCAGCTCAGGTCATGATTTTGGGGTCCTGAGTCCCACATTGGGCTCCCTGCTCAGTGGGGAGTCTGATTCTCCCTCTCCCTCTGAGCCCCCTTGCTTGTGCTTGTGCTCACTTGCTCTCTCTGAAATAAATAAAATCTTAAAAACAAACAAACAAAAAACCTTAGCAGTAACAATAATAGCAAATACTTACAAAACTCTTACTCTGTGCCAGGCTTCATTTGCAACACTATATTATTACTATCTCCATTTTACAAGGGAGGAAATGAGGCACAGGGAGGTGAATTTGCCCACTGTTTCATAGTAAGTAGAGGAATGGGGATTTTGACTGGGAATGATACGGCTTCTAAGTCTGTTTTCTTTCTTCCTTTCTTTTTACTTTTTTTTTTTTTTCAAAACACGGAGCTTGTACTCAGGACTCTGAGATCCATACCTGAGCTGAGATCAAGAGTTGGACGCTTAACCAACTGAGCCACTCAGGTGCCCCACAAACTCTGTTTTCTTAATCACCATTCATCAGTACAACTCCTCTGACCCAACTTTCTCCCCTCTCTGTGTTTAAGCTATCCCTCCTTGCCTCCGCGGGGCCACAAGAAGCCTGGTGAAAACTGCAGGATCTTCCATCACTGCCATAGTACTCATGGACGCACACAAACCATGGAATTCTGTCTGAAGCTACTTCAGGCCCACCATGAGGACGTACTTGACATCACTGCTCCCTAAAGAATGGGGTAGGTGTCTTCTCAAATCTACCTAAGGTCCTTCTTGATTCTCAGCCTGGCCGCAAGGGCACAGAGCCTCTTCTCAGGGACACATCAGCATCTAATCTTTGTTTCTGTCCACACCTAGTACGATCTTATTCCGAGGGGGCTATATATCATGAATTTAATATCTAAATTCAAGTCAGTGTCAGAGGCTGGGGATACAAACTGGAAAACAAAACCTGGAAATTTCCCTGCTTTCATTAACATTTTAACAAAGGCAGATAGTAAATAAAATCTTAAAAAAAAAAAAAAAAAGGCACCTGGGTGGCTCAGTGGGTTAAAGCCTCTGCTTTCGGCTCAGGTCGTGATCTCAGGGTCCTGGGATCAAGCCCCGCATCGGGCTCTCTGGTTGGCGGGGAGCCTGCTTCCCCCTCTCTCTCTGCCTGCCTTTCTGTCTACTTGTGATCTCTCTCTTGGTGTCAAATAAATAAATAAAATCTTAAAAAAACAAAACAAACAAACAAAAAAAAACAAACAAACAAACAAAAAAAACACAAAGGGAGATAGGTCTCTGCCTCCATCCCATTTCCTTAGCTGCAGAATTACCAAGAGATCTAGTATGGTGCCATGCTGTCACTGACATGTCTCCTACACACCCTTGGAGTCTAGGATAGAACTCTACTTTGACTCTGGCTTCCACAGAAAACAGAGGAACAAAGAAATACGTAAGGAGAAACCAGGCCCAGACGGGTTAATCACTCAAAGACTCTCAAATGCAGGCACATTTCAGTCACTAACACTCCAGTTCTGAAGTGCTTTCCATGGAAGAGAGAGCAGTACTTCCATCTCAAAGCCAAGAGCAGGCTAAGAGACTATAAACATGCATTGGGAATAGACCCAACATTATTATTTCCTGTGAAGCATTCATATTTTGTTTTTTTATGTATTTGAACTACAAAATCCTCAGTTTTCAAGGGTTTCCTTGAGGAATCCTTCCCCATCAGTGCATACTTTTATTTCCAGGTATCACAATCACTTCTAGAGGACTATCTTCTCTGGCCCAAAGTAATAATACAATTCTTGAAATATCACGATTATTCAACATGCCGGAAAAATGTCCATCCATTAGACATCAGCCAACAATAATCTGTAGTTAGAGGCAAAAGTATTCCTGTAACTAAATCCTTGGTAAGAGTTACACAGTTCAAGAACTTGAACATTCAACACAATACACCTTACGATAACATTTTTCTGAAGTGTGTATTTAAGGTTTTATTTTCTCATCTGGTTCATGAGCCTCAGATATGCAACATTTTCCACAAAGAAACCTTCTTCATTTAACCTATCACTTTATCCTAGGCCTAGGCTCAGGAACTGACTTTTCATTCCATAGAGTCACAGAGGAAAAGTCACAATTATATGTACCTTAAAAAAGAAACTCCCTAAATGCATGAACCCTACAATCCCAATCCTGGCAACAGTGGGTAAGCTACTTTACTCAATGAGCCTTAGTATCCCCTCATTTGTAAAATGAGCTATTATTGAACGTACTCAAAATTATCACCGAGTTATTTCAGGTTTATTCATTTATTTTTTTTTAAGATTTATTTATTTATTTGGTGGGGGAGGGGCAGAGAGAGAGAGAAATCTCAAGCAGACTCCCCTTGAGCGGAGCCCATACAGGCACTTGATCTCACCACCCTGAGATCATGACCTGAGCCAAAATCAAGTCAGACGCTTAACCTGGGCCACCCAGGCACCACTACTGCAGGCTTAATGAAAATACAGATGCATGGTTCTTGGCATAGCACCAACATATAGTATGGCTCGCCAAACAGGGAGCTAACACATGCACATGCACACACACACACACACACACACACACTCATGTGTATAATTCATATAGAATAGTAACACAAAGAAAACTAAACCTACTATTTTTTCCCCTGATGCTGCCACTTAATGATCTGCCTCTGGGAATGTACAGCTTAAAAGTCAATGACTATATATTCAAAAAGACACTTCCCAGTGGCTTCTGGGAGGCCACGATGATGATGGTGATGATGTCAGCACCATCTAAGCTCTTGCCTGTATCCTATGATGGAAGTACCAAAATTCACCCTATTTTACAAATAAGGGAACAGAGGCATCAAGTGTTCAAATAACTTTCTATAGTCATGCAGCTAGAGTATGGAGCAGCCAGAATCGGAACCCAGACAGTCTGATTCCACAGCCCATGCTCTCAACCTTCACAAAATGAAATGTTCCTTCTGACCTGCCCATAGGCCAGTTCCCTGGGTGATGTAGGCACAAGCTGAGGGAAATGAAAACTAAGCCTGCCCTTTTATCAACTTTAAGAGGTCAGGAAGTGATGGACTCGGAAAGCCTCCCTTTACTTCCCTCATATCACATGGGTTGTTTTGAGAACTGAATGGGAAACCTGTATGCGCTAATAGAGTATGATGTATTTTAGGTACACAGAAGCTATTTGTCGACTCTAAATCTGAATTAATTTTAAAAACGCTTGGGTGGGGTGCCTGGGTGGCTCAGTGGATTAAGCCTCTGCCTTTGGCTCAGGTCATGATCTCAGGGTCCTGGGATCAAGCCCTGCATCGGGGTCTCTGCTCAGCAGGGAGCCTGCTTCACTCTCTCTCTGCCTGCCTCTCTGCCTACTTGTGATCTCTCTCTGTCAAATAAATAAATAAAATCTTAAAAAAAAAAAAAAAAAGAATTACCTTTAAAAAAAAAATGTTTGGGTGGCTCAGTCGGTTAAGCGTCTGCCTTCGGCTCAAGTCATGATCCCAGGGTCCTAGGATCGAGTCCTGCATTGGGCTCCCTGCTAAGCAAGAAGCCTGCTTCTCTCCCCGCTTGTGCTCTCTCCCTCTCCCTCTCACTCTGTCAAAATAAATAAATAAAATCTTAAAAAAAACACAACTGAAAAATGACTGGCATCATTGTATGCTCTGCATTTTCCACTTACCACCACTCACATCCAAGTGTTTTCAAGTGGGTACCTACTACTTTCTCCCTTTTGATGTGGTTGTGGTAGAAGTATTATTTTTCAAAAATGTTAAAAAGAATGAATATTGAAACAAGCATCTTAACCATCTCTACTGTCCCGGGTAGAGAAGGACATAAAGTTTTGGTTTTTTCTTTTGCTTTGTTTGTATCATTAATGGCCCTAAACCAGGAAAATTAGCGAGACTACATTCCTGCAATTTGTAGCCTCCATTTATTGAGGTTGTGCTGTATATAAAGGTTATTCTTAATCCTCAGGCCAAAGGCTTTTTTGTTTGTTTGTTTTTTTAATTCCTCACAGCCATTTTAGGAATTACCTTTCCTGCTACAGAAGAAAAAGAGACTCAAGAAGATTAAGTGACTTGCCCAGGATCACAGAGCTTGTTAACTTGAGCCCAGTTCTGCCTGAATTCAAAACCTTCACATTGTCCTTCTATCACATCAAGCTGCTTCAGTGAAGTGACAGAAAATTAACAGTGAACAAGCCTGAGACAACTGGAGATTTGAATAAAAGCAGGAAGTGTGATTCTCATGTGTGAAACTTGTAGGTTTCAGAGAAATTTGCCACACTGACACACTGCTCCCATTGAGGATAAGGGTGAAGGATACTGTCGTTCACACCCAGACTGGGAACAGGGGCCAGTGGCTTGATTTTCTTGAGGAAAAGTGATCTTGAGTTCTGAAAGAGAAACAGCTTACTGTGGAGAAAGAAGTGGGCTCTGTGAGACATGAAATGTCACATAGCAGTCTGGTCCTGGGGCTGACAGTCAGGGAAAGTGCCCACAGGCCCACTCCTGCCCCTAACAACTTCTATCTGACTCAGCAAGATCCGATCTTATGTTTTCATTTTATATGCACTCATCCCTGTGAATTCAGGGCAGACCAGAGTATCTGTTACAATTTTAAATTAAATAAATTCTTAAAGACACTATGCAGACCAAAGCCCTGAAGAGAGCTTCTTTGAGGAGCAGTTTGGGTTACTTTCCATACAGAGATGGGAGGCTGAGTCCCCACCTCATCCAACTTCTTCTTCCTTTACTTATTCTTTATCTTCTTCCTTTCTCAAACATTCCCCAAAACAACTTGGGAGAAGAAGTGCAGAGCAGTATTACGCATGCTGTTGGTAAGCAGGAATACCACTAGGCATAGGTGGAAGAGAGGAGAGCGGTGGGTTTACAAGTGTAAGTGGTGAGATTGCCCCTCCATCCCAAACCCAGCTGGCATGTGACTTCCTGGAAAAGCACTATCTGGGGGCACACATAAGGGCAAAGGGATGGAAAAATAGTTTATATAATGATATGCAATCGGTTCTTTATTTATCCTACCACAACCTTGAAAATTCACAACAGAGGTCTCACCTCTAACACTGTACTGGGCCAAAGTCAAAGCACTCCATATGCCACACAGGAAGCTGCAGGTAGGTGCGGGAGCCAAAGGTTCATAGCCAAGGTGGGTAGCGGTGGGTAGTGGTGGTTATAAAGTATAGAGGAAACCCTGCAGGCTGTGAGGATGTACAGCAACTACTGAAGAATCTCTGTTCTCCAAACAAGAAGCCACAGTGATAATATTTCCACCTTTTGGTTGTGAACTCATTGAGGGTATCTTCACAGCAACAGTGTCTGAGCTGGCAACGGTGTTGGCTGAAAATTTAAAAGGGGTCTCAGCAGTTTTTATCAACACATACTGTGGCAAATTAAAATTAGGTGTTCAAATTTTGGCAAAAGGTTTTGACGTCAGTGGAGTCAAAATGTATCCTTCAAAGAAGACCCATCCACCCTATGTATATCCATAGACATATGACAAAACAGAGGCTCGGCTAGGGGACAGGCATAATCAGAAAGCAAATGTCTATTTGTACTTTCTCCTGGGGTATGGGAAACTGATTCATTCCTAAGAGAGAATAAGGGCAGACATTGGCTTTCCGGTGGAGAGCTGGAACCTATGTGTCTGTTTGCACCCGTACTGCTGTGCAATCCAACAGTCGCTCCCACTTGCTTGGTTCTGGGTCTTCCCAGAAACGCCTAGGAAGCTGGATGCTGGCTGTTGGCACATTCAAGACCAGGAAAGATGAGGCTCAGATTTTCCTGCTGTTGAGCCTGCTGCCTGCTGCTTCTGTTTCTGGTGTTGACTGACTCCACTGAAGTTAACGTACACAGTAGATTAGCTTGCTTAACGAGTAACATTAATCCATTGATTAATGTGACAATGCCAGTACTTGCTTTACCCCCCACATGTCCTTTGTTCAGCTTATACACAGGATGGCCACTTCACTTCCTTACTATCAAATAAATGCCTACTTACTGAGCACCTACTGTGCGCTTAATTTCAGACTGGGCTCTAGGGAAAGCATACAAGACACTCAGGAGGGTTCCACTCTGACTGTCCAGGAGGGTTCATATACAGAAGGAGGAGGCTACTGATGATGGGAGTAAGGTGTCCTGAGCAATGCTGAGAAGCATGACAGAAATCAACCAGAAGGTAAGAAGGTGAGGTGTCAGTGCGAAGGAGGTTGGCTCAGAGCCCCTGGAGCTGAGCAAGTGCAGGTAAAAGAATTCTAAACAGTGAAGGCAGAAGAACAGCATGCTTTAGGAACAAGGAGTTCCCCACAGTGGCTCCAAGGAAGGATAAGCCAGAGGAGCTGGCTGAAGACAATCCTGTAAGACAAGCTGAAGGCAGCTTGGGAAGTGCTATGCTTGAGGGTTTTGAACTTGATCATTCAGGCTAAGGGTAGGCAAATTATTTCTGGACAAAGCCCGATAGTAAATATTTTTAGCCAGACAACCTCCACTTCAACCACTCCACTCTGACCTTGTAGGGCAAAAGCAGCCACTGACCATATGTAAATGAATGGACATGGCTGTGTTCCATTAAAGCTTTACTGACAAAAACAGACAGTTGGATGGATTTGCTCTGTGGCTGTAGTTTGCTAATCTCTGTTGTAAGCAGTGGAGACCCTGTAAGATTTAGAAGCAAGGGGGTTATGTCTGACACAGTGCACATATTACAAGGTCACAGTACTGCTGGTCAGAGGATATAGTGGAGGAAAAGAAGATGGGAGGCAGAGGAACCAGTCAGGAAATTTTTATTTCTGATAGATGCCTTTGTGAGTCTAACGCTCTAAAGCAGATCATCTGAACAGTGTCCCTCTCCTCTGAGGCCACTGACTCGTAGTCCCACTCCACTCTCAAGTTCTACAAACTAAGGCATCATTCTCAAACCGGATGCATTTCTTAAAGCATGCATTGACAAAAATGTCTCTTAAATGAAATATAGATCAGCACAAAGATAACTTGTAAGCTTGACAGTGTGTAGGAGATGGAAAGAATAGTTTGTAAAGCAAAATGTGGGCAACCACAGTTTGATTAAGGTAGAACAGGGACCGGCATGATAAATGAGCACAAGCAGCTCTTTTTTCCTTTTAATATTGAAGTGAGAAGGAACAAAGACTTGGATCAATGCCCTCATCAATGACTAAGTCTTCTCAGAACAAAACTAACCTGCTACCTGACGAGACAGAGGAAACAACAAACCAGTCTTCCTTGGGCACCTCTCCGAAGATGGCTTCCAAACAGAGGATCCTGCTAGTCCCACTTTAGTGAACACAGAAAAATTCCATGGTAATTGACAAAATCCACCAGCATTAACGTGTTAATGTTTCTGCAAACCAGAACTAAACTGCACGTGCCAACTCTAAATCTGTTATGGGGAATTTTGTAGCAAGTCTACTTAATAGGGCAAATGTAATCTTCAATACAGCTGAAGTGAAAATCAAGAGTCTGGAGTAATGATGTTTTCTCATAAGATGAGGACCTGCTTTAGGACACTCGAATGCAGACTGTCCCCATCTTAAAAGGAACCATGGTCCAAAATTTTCTCTACAATTTGAGTTATTTTCTCTCAGAAACATGCATAGTATAAATGTGGGTTAGTTCCCAGGTAGCCCTTCAAAAGCTTATGTAAACCAAAAGAAAAACAAAATGGAAAAAATAGGAAGGAGTGGCTTTGTGGTACTAGTAATTAAGCAAATCAAAAGCAATTAAAATTATGTAATCATTTAAAAATTTCTCTTAAAAACAGGAAGTTTAAGTTTAAAACAGAGTCAGGGGATTCATTTTGAGATTCTCATCAGTTATAACTCCCACCTCCCTCTTTGTTCATCAGATCTTAGACGCACCAGCTTCCTTGCTGTTCTTTAAAGACTCTGAGCTTGTTTTTGCCTCTGGGCCTTACTGATTCCTCTTCCATCAGTTAGGAACACATTTCCAAGAGATTTATGAATACTTAAATCCTTCCCATTATCAAGGCCTCTTAGGCCTCCCCTATGAGTATCTAAAAGAGACCCTCCCTACCCAGTCATCATCTGTACTATCATCCTGGGCCAAGTTCTTCAGTTTTTATGAAGAATTATATTACTTTTCACTTGATTTTCACTTTTCACTTGATTTCCTTATTTACTTCCTATCTCCTCCACTAATATAAATTGCATGCCAGTAAGAATTCATCTTCTTTTTTTTCTATTGGGTGGTTCCTGAAGAGGTTATTGTATAGATGCTTTCCAGAGTTTCTTTATTTAGTGATTTTTATGATTTCTTTATTTTCCCTAGTATAATTTCTAATATTCTCTTATTCTTTAATTCCAAAACCAACAGCCATCCATTATTTTATAGGCAGACACAGGTTAAGAACAATTCCCAATATTTATTGATCAATACTAATTTGGTTTCTTATAAATGTAATAATTGTGGTCAAGAAAGAAGAGAGGCAGGGGAAAGTAAGTTTAAAAAAAAAAAAAAAAACTTTTGCATAGGGCGCCTGGGTGGCTCATTCAGTTAAGTGCCCAACTTTTGATTTTGGTTCAGGTCATGATCTTAGAGTCATGAGATTGAACCTCTCTGGCTCTGCGCTCAATGGAGAGTCTACTTGTCCCTTTCCCTCTGCTCCTCCCCCTTGCTTGAGCTCTCTCTACCTCTCTCAAATATTTTTTTTTTTTTAAAGGGCTTATGCAAGTATCAACAAAAGAGTACAATTTGACTCAACTAACTACATGTCTATGAAATGCATAAAAATGGGGGTGATCAGGGCAGGGTAGAAGGGTGGTGGCAAATTCTCCCAAAGAGGAAAGAGAATGGCAGACCAAAATAACAGTCAGAGGGCTCCTCGAAGGGGCACCACTGGCACAGAGAGGAGATACTATTCAAAGCATATTTTACATTGTGCAAGGAAATGTATGCTAATAGGAAGTAAAGAACAATAAGAATAATATTCACTGAAAATCTTTCATAAGCCGAAAACTTTGCTAAGTGTTTTTATATTTAATCCTCACAACAATCTCTTGAGGTTCATAGGTTCATACTATCCTTATTTTTCCAAATGAAGAAACAGAAACTCAAAGTTAAATAATTTAAATCAGAAAATAATTCTGAGTTACGGATTTAGACTTGAATCAGTTTACCTGGAATTTTCCCCCCATGCTGTTTCTTGAGAAAGACATATATTAGTCATATGTTTATGCTCAGAGTGATGACAACATAGGTAGTTCTTGACTTCTCTCCCTCTCTTAAGAACAACAAAACTATTCATTAATAAGACATCACTGAACCCTAGATATTTATACTCATAAACATGAACCTTAAATGTTACAAACTAAATAATGAGCAAGTATGGATATTTTCTTTTTTTAAAAAGAGTAAACATGGGGCACCTGGGTGGCTCAGTCAGTTAAGCATCTGCCTTTGGCTCAGGTCATGATCCCAGGGTCCTGGGATTGAGCCCCACATCTGGCTCCCTGCTCTGAGAGGAGCCTGCTTTTCCCTCTGCCTGCCCCTCCCCCTGCTCTCTCTCTCTCTCTCTCTCTCTCTCTGTCAAATAAATAAATAAAATCTTTTAAAAAAATTTAAAAAATAAAAATAGTAAACTTTTGCTTAATAAAATTTCTTTAAATGATTATAGCCAGTTATTCTAGGGCCTGTGAGAATGATTTTACTCACAGATTTTGCAATGTGTTTCTGTTCTCCCATTGTCTTCTGTGATGACTGTCAGAATTGGAGGTTTTGTAATAAGCAGATTATGGTAGCAAGTTACAGGTACCAAACCCATGGCCTTTCTTACATTCATGACAAGCAAACAAATAAAACAGCTAAAAACTACATCCATAGAACCCAAAGCGGGAAAAGGAAAGCTCACCAAATAATTTTCCTATATTAACTTAGAGGCTTCTAGCATTGAAGCTCTGCCTGAATTTACCCATACCACTGAGTAAAGAAAAGGTTATGATATAGTGACCTTTATCAATAAAGGGATAAAATATAAATATATTTTAATATATAAATATAAATATATATAATATATAAATACAAATATATAAAGGGAGAGGTAGGGAGGCCCTGATTAGGCTCTGAAACTATTCTTGGCTGACAAAAGCTCTAAGCCAAGGTGAACAAGAGATAAGGGGATACAGACCAGACCACCTGGCCCCGGATGTTAGGAAGTATTTTTTTTGGTGGCTACCGTGTGATCACAGAAAATAACCAAACCTCAAAGAAATAAGTCATTAAGGGTGTTTTCAACTGTCCTTGCTCAGACTAAGATGGCATATGAATCTCAAGGCCACAAGTTCCCTGGTCCAGTTTTCAATAAAAGACCAACCTAAAAGCCCTCAGTGACAACCCATGCGGACCCTTCTCACTCTAGAGAGCTCTTCCTTTCCTTTCTGCTCTCATCTTCACTGCATAAACTTTCACTTCACTTCACCTTCTTGTGTCCACAAGATTCTAACTCTGTGAGACAAGAACCCTGGCATTCTGCCCTCTTATGGATAGGGCCTGAATGGGTCAATGAAGAAAAAAGGAAGCCACTTCTTTATCTGTCTGCTAGAATTACAGTACATAGTGTAATAGAATGCAAGCAGGTGATAGATCAAACCTAAAAAAAGTAGCCATGGACATTTTATTTGAGCTTCTCTCACTCTAAAACATATACTTGAAAATACAGCCCCCTGACATTTGGTTTTCTGAGCTCTGTTTTTTTTTTTTTCCTGTTTACTTAGTTTTGTATCATTTATACTCATGCTTTACCCTGCAAAATAAGTGCAACTCTAGCTCTTTGAAAGAAACCAGGACATAAACGAATGCATCATTTTGACAGTGGAAAATGACAAAACATCTTTCAGAATCTCTCCACACTTGGCTGATAAATGAGGCACATCAACTACAAATTCTAATACCACGCAGACTAGCGAAAACAAGTGAGCCCATTCAGAATGTAGTGAGGAAGACAGCACAGAGTATTTGACGGTTAGGAAAGAAAAAAGATTGATTCCTTGTTGATTTGTAAAAAATGAGCAAAATGGAAAATGAGTTCTATTGCAACTTAAAGCTCTGTTACTTATTTACCAAAGCACGACTACAAGATGAGGATTATGTGCGCTTTATTTATAAATCAGTTTCTAATTGGTTATTTTTTTTTCCAAAATAGTGTGAAAAATTTAAATCTATAGAAATTTGCAAAACATATATATGATTCATATAAAACAAATTTAGACTACCCCTCTGCTCTTAACATTATATTTTACCTAAAAAAAAAAAAAATGTTAAAAATAACTTTAAGGGTCATCTGCATAATTATAATGATGTTTGTAAATGTAAATACAAACATTATAAATAAGTTTTAAAGGTTTAATTACACACAATTGATAAAAATAATCAGGAATCTCAGTAATAAGCCCTATAATTTCAGAGAGAATGAGTCACTGGAAGTCTAATTTGTGCTATCAGAGGGTTTGGGGGCTAAAAATATTTTGATCAACAAGGCAGACATTGCTGGTTCCAATCAGTATCATACTTCCCTCCCTTTCTTTTCTGGGCATTCAAAAAATAAAATAGATGAGGCCACATGACCAGATCTGGTCAATGAGATAGGAGTAAAAACAATGCTGATGTCCTTTCAGTATCAAGGCAGCACACAGTCCCTGTGTGATTCTCCAAGCCCTCGTTTCCTGCAAGGGGAATGTGGAGACCTAACTTGCAGATGATAGAGTTACCATATTGAATCAGTCTGCTAAACAGCTACCCAGAGGGTCTCCAGGATCTACGGAAAGCTTTTATTAATCCATTCAGATTTTGGCTCTTTGTGACCACAGCACAAATCCCTTAGCCTTTCCAACTGCTGTGCACATTCATAGTTTGTTCATTTTCTCAGACAAGGGACCTACCTTTGAAGGCTATCTAAGGCCCCAAAAGTTGCAGGTAAAACATTTGAGTAAATTGAATAAAGATGTCCGATTTATTACTTTATTCTATCTGAGATGCTTGAATCCTGCTTTCTGATAGATCTTCAGTTTGTGTAATGAATGAATCCTAGGATTTTGTCTTACTCCGTGAAAAACAGTCCATTGCATTTTTTTAATAATATGATTCTTTATTGAACTGAATGGCCATCAACAGAGAGTTTACGTAGTCATAAACCAACAAGACTTACGGGCTCTAAAAGGTCAAGAGGTTAAGAAGACAAAAAAGGAAGTACACATCTAAGAAAATACAGGTAATTTCCCTTTTAGGAACTGGAAGGCATACAGTAAGTTTGAATAAGGCATAAGTCCTAGACATTCAGACATGGAGAAGAACATCACACATAACATCTCTAGCTGCAGATGAGTACATAAGGCTCAGGTTAAGTTTTTGCAATTTCGAAATTAAGTTCCCACTGAGCATGGGGTGGGGGAGGGGGAGGGGTTGCTTTTATATTGTTGGCCGGCATCTGGTCAAGCTCCCTACTTGGCATCAGTTGCTAGTGACTGATCCTTAAATATGTGGTCTAGAACTTAGATGTGTGCAGGGCCTTAAAGCATGGCATCACTGGCTTTCCCTTTCTTTCTTCAAATATCTGTTTCCCCTTTCCTGGGTTTTCTCACTGCCTTTTTGCCTTGTCATACTTTAGTTTCATTATAAACCACTTCGAATGCTTCCTGTAACTAACTAGTTGTAAATAAATTAAATAACATTAAATTATTTCAAAGACCCGTTCCAATTATAAGACTGCTTTTCCCGGGAATAAGGAGCTAAAGAGTTCAGGTGTTAAGTTTGACTATAACTAACTTATAGTTATAGTTATATATATATATATATATATATATATATATATGTATATATAGTTAGAGTTGTACTTATAGTTGCTGCAAAGCAAGCAACTGATCATATTATTATATCAGGATCATATCATATATGATCATATCATATATTAGGACACCAAGATGATGATCTAAAATCCTATATCCCATATATCCATTTCATCAAAGTTTTGTTTTGTTTTGATACACTGCTTTCATCCAAGGCATATTCTTCAGGGATGTATTATAGAATAATCAGTAAGTAACAAGAATCTAAAGATAGACTCCCTAGGTTCAAACTGATGAGCTCTGCCACTTAAAAAATTCTTGACCTTGAATAGTTTACTTAACTTCTTTGAGTCTCAGTTTCTTTATGTGTCAAATGAGCATAATTATGAGTATTCCTACTTGGGGAATATTAAATGAGATAACAGCCTAACTATTTACCATGGTGCCCGGCATTGCTCAAAAAATGTTAGCTTTTATTGTTAGGAGAAGATTATGAGGCACCATGAAAAAAAAAAAATCAATGAATGGCACCAAAATTACTAGTACTTTTCTGTAGAAAAAAACCCAGAGGCATTTCTCTAACCGTTCCACAGTAGCTGCTGGCTCTCTCAGCACTTGCGATCAACTAGGCAGGCAAGACCCGGAAGCAAATGCCCAGACTCAAAACTAACTCTTGTCTTCCATAACATCTTGCTTAAGTGTTACTAGACCAGTATCAAATTGCCTGTTGCTGCTAGGCCACAGGTTAAAGGTACTTAGTTAGAAAGGCTTTTGATGTCTTCTGCTTCAGAACTACTGGTGGGGAGGAGGGGCAGTGTCCCAATTATAGATATCACTATATAGGATCCACTGTCAGGGAACAATTCAGTCCTCCGAACACTTGTCAGATGTGAACTTTTGACTGTCAGAGATGGAAACAGGTTCACATCACTGATGAGGAACAAGTCCCCTACAAAGGAAATGGGAAAAGTCACAGATGTCCAATAGTAAGGGATACCCTGATAAATAGTTGTTGCAGGGCTCCTTCTTCGAAACTTGACTCGAGAAATCTATGCACTATAAATAAATGTCCAAAATGTATGGTCTGGCTACCTTAGCAGCATCATTAAGAAATGAATACAAATGAATTCCCTGCAATAAAATCAATCCTCTTTCAGAAGGGAAAAAAAAATGAGTCCCAATAGTATAAACTTTACCCTACACAAACTTCAATGAAGACCTGTTTAAATGGAACAAGGAATCAAAGGGAATTTGGCCACTCAGTTTGGGGCCTGAATCATCCTCTGCTGCCTTACACTATTATTTCAGCTGGGGACTCCCTACATGAACCCCTACTCCCCTCTGTACTCACCTAAGGCTGAATACCCAACAGGTACTCAATCAAGACCCGAAGATGAATTGAATCAGGGTGGAAGGACACAAGTCCCTCTGGCCAGGTCATTTTTTACATCACAGAGTAGAAAAGCTTACTGAATCTAGAATTGCAGAAAATTAAAAAGAAAACACAAAATAAGTCTAGAAAAAAAAAGTAATTTTAATATCTTCAAAGTTGGGTTAGATTTTAGGTTTCCAATAGAGAAAAACTTTCATTACCCCCCCAAAGGTATTAATATGTTTGTACTATTAGTAATGCACAAAAAAAAATTTTGACATTAGAACAAAAATATGTTCTCTAAGCATAGACTGGTTCCAAATCCAAGTTTCTAATAAATATGGTAATGTTAAAAATAGAGACGTCTAGGTGGTACTATTGACATTTGGGCTGAACAATCCTTGTGGAGCTGCTCTATTCATTATAGGATGTTAAGCACCATTCCTGGTTTCTACCCACTAGATGCTTGGAATACTCCACCCCCTTCTGTTTTGAGAACCAAAAATGCTTCCAAATTTTGGCGAATGTCCCTTCGGGTATAAAATCATCCCTAAATCTAGATGATAAGTCCATCTACCATATCAAAGAAAAGTGAGAGGTAGAGTCTGTGTGTGTGAATGCATGCACATCATTCATGCATTTATAGGTCAAATAAATTAGGGAGAAGCTATTTCCAATTATTTAATAAGAGACTTCTAATAATAAAATTCTGTGAAATATTGCTTTAAATGCATCTAGAGCATTTAAGTGCCAACTGCTCTGTTGTGTTCGTTAGAAAGCCAAAACCCACAAGGCAGACAGAAAAACTGGCAACTCTACGGTAGATCAGCATAGGATTCAGTGTATAATTATTATTTTATTTTTTTTAAAGACTTTTTAAAATTTATTTGACAGACAGAGAGAGAGCACAAGCAGGCAGGGTAGTAGGGAGAGGGAGAAGCAGGCTCCCCGCTGAGCAAGGAGCCCGACACAGGGCTCGATCCCAGGACCCTGGGATCCTGACCTAAGCTGAAGGCAGACGCTTAACCGACTGAGCCACTAAGGCATCCCTCAGTGTATAATTATGAGGACAAGTCTCATATTTAAGAAACAGCTGGTCATAGTGCAAGAGAGGAAGGGACCGTGTACTAAATGCACCACACAATGATAAGGCTTTCCCCTCGTTCCTTCAAGGGGGCAAGTGTGGCTCTTCTCTGTGCTATCCTTGCTTTCTACACGGGTGGGATGAACCAGCCAAACACTGACCACCTACAAGAGAACATCTACCCACAGCCAAAGAACAGCTGGCCCTTTAGCACTATACCTCACCTTTTGGAAGAATTTACTAAACCTCTGAACTGTATTATCTATGAACAGAGGATTATACACTTTTCAGGGTCAATGTGAGGTTAAAATGTAAACCATGCTGAAACTGCTCGATACAAAAGCACTTACTAAATGCTTGTAAAATCTCAAATGTATGGAAGAAATAAGAGAAAAATAAATAAAAGTGACAGTCCACTGGCAAAGCAATTCTTGGACTTGCATGGATGAATGGTCCCAAAAGAAGCACTTTCACTACCAGCCAGGGAAGGTAGGTGCAAGCTCCCCTGAGTGCAAGGTGAGAGCTACTCACATCTCAACAATGAGGAAGGGGATCTGCAACACCAAGTTCTGTGCACACAACTGCGACTGAACTCGAAAGTAGAGATGTCTGTAGTTTAATCCCTATTCATTCACCATCTATCCCTTGTTCAGTTGGCCTGGATTTCTTCATGTAACTTAGAAGCAATAAGCACGCAGCTTTGTTATACCAGAGACAGGGGTTGTTTACATAAGAATTATCACAGAAACATGCTCGCAACTGAAAAAGGCTTAAAAGTTTTCCCCTTATACATCTGAATAGTGAACAATGACATAATGACTCAGAATGATTCTAATTATGAAGAAAAGTTGAAGTCCAGACTCCAGTGGAATGATACTGGAGCTGGTTCGAAGTCAGGGTCTAACTCAAACTCACTTCATTACCGTACTTATTGACTTCTTATTTATTTATTTCCTTTGTCATGAAGGATGTTGTAAGGATAGGAAATAAGACATCTCCTACAACCCTTCTCATTTACTCTGCTTCCAGCTCACTAGTCTTCTTGCTGTTCCCGAACACATTCGGCTTTGGGGTCTTGTACTTGCGATTCCCTCTGCCTGGCCTGATGTGCCTTCCTCCAGATATCTGCACACAAAGTCACCCCAGTGATGACGTTTGGAGCTGACCTAAAATCTTAACCTCAGCCCTGAAGCCTATATGCTTAGCTTGACTCCCCAAACCACCACCCCAGCCCCTTCCCTGGCTTAGTTTCTTCTTAGCATTTTTACTATATAACATTCTGTATGTTTGCTCCTTATATTTTTTATTATCTGTCTTCCACACTAAAGTAGAAGGTCCCCAATGAGTGTCATTATTTTCAACTTTTGCCTGAGTGTCTGACACATGGTAGGCTTTCAATTAAAGTCTGCTGAAAAATATATGTGGGGGTACCTGGGTGGCTCAAGTTGGTTAAGTGTCTCTTGATTTTGGCTCAGGTCATGATCTCAGGGTTGTGAGATTGAGTCCCACATTGGACTTCGTGTTGTGTGTGGAGCCTACTTAAGATTTTCTGTCTCCTTCTCCCTCTCCCCACTCACTCACTCTCTCTCTCAAAAAAAAAAAAAAAATATATATATATATATATATACACACACACACATATATAATTATTATAAATATATATTATATAACATATATAATATATAAATATACATTAGGAATCTAATATAAATATATATTAATATATAAATATATATTATAATATAATATAAATATATATTAGGAATCTAATAACATTCAGCAGAAAAAAAATCATAATGCCCTCGAACTGCGAACTGTCATTTGGCTATGAATTGGGCAGAGAAATAATGTTGAAATTTGAAGATCAAGAATTTTATTTTAGACCAATCAGGTTGAGATTTGGTTAGAGACAAGAAGTTATTTTATTAGCAGGACTAGAGATGCCACAGTCCAACAGTATGGTCAGGTTTTATATCTGAAGTCACAAAGCACATGGTGCCTAAAACAAGAATGTATTGATCCTCTTTCTATAATCTCTGAGAATTCCCTGTAAATCTATTTGCTTCTTCAGGGACATTAGCATTTCTTGATTTTCTTCCTGCAAGCACTGGGTTCTATCTTTAGCTTCTGTTCCATATTTTATCTTTACAGCAAGTTTACATTATTATCCCCACTTTACAGATTGTTAAACTGAAGCTAAAATAAAGAAACCAGATTAAATAAATTTCCGAAGGTGATATGGCTTTATCTTTTCCACTGATTTTTCACCTGAGTAAATCCCACTTCTTTTGTAAACAGGCTCAGACATATTTTTTTCCCAAAAGATCTCTTCTGTCATGTTGTCAATGTCCAGCCTCAAGCAACTTACTTCATCTGTGTGACCATTCAGTTTGTTCCTCTGCATGGAAGTGGTAATAATACCTATGGATACCAAATACTCAAAACATAGTAGCTCTTAGTATTCCCCTGATCTCTCTGCTAACTCTCAACATTTCCTCAAGGTCACCTTCACTTCAGGAAACACCTGCAAATTCCAAAAGACACGCCTGCCCGGCTTTTCATGTGCAGCCTAAAGAGAATGCTAGCATCAACCACTGATTTCAATTAGAATGTAAAAAAAAAAAAAGAAAAGAAAAGAAAAGAGAGATGAAAATATCTGAATTTGAAAAAAATGCCAAAAAACATCAGAAGGACAGTAATCTTTTTAGCATTACATGGAAAGGAAAACAGAGAATTTATTTCAGGACAATTTAGGGGGGGAAAAAAAAGACGTTTTTTCTCTTTTGAATGAAGCTGCCACGTGGCCTTCTCATTCCCCTCCCTCAATGGAAATTTGAAATGAGAATGTTTCCCAAATAATTTTAGATCAATCATGAGTTCATACGGTTTTGACATCATAACTCTTGCCATGTTACCATGCCAACAGGCAGTGAGGAGCTAAAAGCTTTCCAAAGATATGGAAATTACGGGCTTAGATGTGATTTGGTTCTCCGTGGGGTGAACGCTAACAATATCGCCAACTATAAATAACGAGGATTGCCATGACACCCTCTCACCCACTCCCCTTGGTTCCTTCAATAAGCACTGAAAATATGTGATCTATTTTAGAAACAAAACCTGAAGATCCATTCCCTAAATGGACGCCCTGCACGTAATAAAAAGTTACATGACTCTTGACTGCTGCTCTTGGAACAAACTCCCACGTTAATCTAGATACCCCGCATCTCTTACTCCACATATCACCTAATCCCAGCATAGTCAATTCCTACTCCTTCACGTGCACTGAGAGGCATCGGTAGGTGTATGCTTGGGTACCGTCTCCCTAAACTGTGCAAAGCAGGCAAGCTCAAGTGCCCAAAATAAAGGGGCGCCTGTCCCAGAAATTACAATGGAGTGTCCTTTGATCATCGTTGCTTTTAAAAATATCTACAGAATGAACACGCCCAATTGTCCAATGTGTTTACGCTCAGCACTCTTGCTTGTCAGTTTAACTGCTTTTGTTTTGGTTTGGTTTCTGGTTGAACATCTGGCCTATCAGGTATTACTACAGAGCAGAAGCAGAAGCTCTATCTTCTCTGTCTCAATTGCAGTGGTGAATAGGTAAAAATAAAATGGGTACTTCATGGGTTCTCTGACGACAGATAGCATAAAACAAGAAACGTTGTGTTGCCTTTGTATGGTAGACTACTAACTTTGAACCACTGGTGTGAAACATGCCTGCTAGTATCCATGGGCTTTTGGGGGCTCCCCACATGAATCTGACCAGCCCCGTGACCTGTTTTAACTAAAGAACACTTTGCGAGTAGTGCTGGATTAGCCTAGAGCTTAAGCCTTAAAAAGACATGGCATCTTCTGCCTTTGTGCTGAGAGAAGCCCAACCTAGCCCTGAAGAGAGGTCACATGGAGGACCACTGACATCTCCAACCAACAGCCCCAGCTGAGAAGTAAGCCAGTAGTCATAACCAACTTGCTAGCGACGGAAGCGAGGCCACTATGGAATTGACCTCAGGGCCCGGTAGAGCTGCCCCAGCTGCTACACAAATGAACTGTCTTAATCATAGGAAACAAACTGAGGGTTGCTGGAGGGGAGGGTGGTGGTCGGGGGGATGAGGTAACTGGGTGATGGACACTAAGGAGGGCACATGATATAATAAGCACTGGGTATTGGATAAGACTGATGAATTACTGACTTCTACCTCTGAAACTAATAATACATTATATGTCAATTGAATTTAAATTTTAAAAAAATGAGCTATCTCTGCCAATCCCTGTCCAAAATGTGGAATTGTAAACAAAGACACAAAAATGTTGGTTGTTTTAAACCACAAGGTTTTGGGAAAGCTTGTCCCACAGCCCTATGGGGTCATAAATACCACATATTTATTAAGGAAGAAACATAAGACAGCCCTTCGAGCAGGCAAACTTGAGTTCAAATCCCTCTAACTACGCTTTGGTGTGATTCACGACAGTATACTAAAGCCCCATTTCCACATCTGAAAATGAGAAAAAACAATAATGTCAAGTTCACTGAGGCTGAAAGGAGAAAAAGAGTTAATCCATGTAAAGTACTTCACACGGCACCTGCCTTCGGATAAGCACACCACTAATACTATTTATTATTAATGTTATTTTTCTAGGCATTGTGCACATCAAGATTCACTCTTGAGAAAAATGCCATTTCATCCAGAAAACAAAACACATACGGAAAACAATTAACAAACAATATAGAGAAAGGTGACAATGTTAATGATGATACTATGTTACGTGTCTTGGGGAAGGGAGAGGAGGTGAGACCAACGAAAGCATATTTTGGAGTCAAGGTTAAGGGGAGTAGATACTTGACTATGCCTGTACATTTGCTTTTGAGTTTACAAAATGCGCTGGATAGAGGAGTAAAAGTCATGTCTGTCATCCTTATTTAGTCATTCCTAAACCAATGGATAATAATGGATCAAGAAACTCAAAATGGCACTGCCCAAAGTCCCTGGCATTGTCTCTCTTTCCAAACAGAAGAAAGCCAGTGTTTCCAGCCCCAATATCCATTAGACTACAGAAGTCATTTGCGTATATGTCTTTGCTCCATTGATAGGATCCAGGAATAAGGCCAACAAGTTCCACGAATGCATTAATCTTGGAAAGAAATAGTGTTGTTAAATCATCCCCTCCCCCCCGAGTCTTCCCCCCCTCTCTGAATAGAGATTTCTACCACACTACCAGGTCTCCCCCTCCATGTGTGACTTTCAGGTTTTTTCGATGTTTACACCTAGATATCACATTTAGCTTTCATCAAAGGATGAAAGGATGTCAAATTGCTTTCCTCACACTAATTTCCTGAAGCCCTCAATCCTCTGGTATCGCCTGCCACCTATTATTATTGTATCTATTACCTGACAGAATAGAATTCCTAGGGAAACCCTCCCAGTTGCAAATGTAAGGTTGTGAGGTACTTAACATAGATGCTGTGAATCCAACGATCATCTTGGAAACTTGTTTTCCTTCCTTCCACCTGGGGCAAAACACGCAGCCCAGTAGATGGTGACAGTGGCCACCCGCCCCTGCCTTCTCCCCTGCCCCGTCCATTCCAGGGTATCACAGAGGAGATTAAGGGGCTGAGTTTATTGACTAAATTATAATAAGTACCCTAGAAGCCCAGGAATATTTGGAATTAATGTTCCAGAAGAAAGACAGGCACTTGAACATAATAAGCATAGGTAGAATTTCTTCCCAAGGCATTTTTCTTTTTTAAAGATTTTTATTTATTATTTGACAGAGAGAGAGAGAGAGAGAGAGAGAGCACAAGTAGGCAGAGCAACAGGCAGAGGGAGAGGGAGAAGCAGGCTCTCCACTGAGTAGGGAGCCTGATGCGGGGCTCGATCCCAGGACCCTGGGATCATGACGCTTAACCGACTGAGCCACCCAGGCGCCCCTTCCCAAGCATTTTTGAATAGACCTAGGTCTCAAGCAGCCTTTCAGTGGAATGGAAATGCAGCCAGGCTCTAGAAGGACATAGCATGTTTGTGAAACCTGTGAGTTGTCTGGAGAGCCTTTCCTCTTGTTTTCCCTCACTGCCCTCCTCCAGTTTCCTACATCACTTTTCCACATGAATTCTCTTACCCCTAGGCTGTTCTTCTCAGAAGGTATTCATTCCCCACACCCCAAGACAGGACTTAGTTCATGAGGGCCTAGGAATTGCTCCTCCTAGGAATATGCACCTATCTGCAAATCTGCAATAGAAACCCAAACCTTTCAAAACCTCCACTGAAGGAATAGAGTATCAGTCACTTTCACAGGTGGTGAGATGATGCTTTGGTCTCTTTCAAATCATACCATCTAGTAAGTTATTTCTACCATGACACTAATTCCTGCTCATGCCAGATAAAGCACTCATTTGTCAATAAAACCACATTTTTGGCATGCTGTATAATCTTAGAAACCACAAAGTCAGATAATATCTTGCACTGAATTTTAAAATGTGAAAAGCTATTCCATTTTAGTTGACTATACACAGAGATGAATATTGTACTTTCAAAATCACTGGCCAAGAGTGAAAGAAAAGGCAACCAGAAGGAGGCAGAGGGGGAAAGAGAGCACAGACAGGTGGACTCCTGAGAGCCCAGAGAGTCCTTGTATCACAGGGCTGGGGCTCTTCGCTAGAAAATCAACAAGAATATCCTTATCTACCCCTGGGTGAGCTCCTTAAGCTTCTATCTCCAGGTAATTTACTTATGGTCTTCTCTCAATTTATTTGGAAGCTTTTCTGTTGGAATAAGGACTGATAAAGAGGATGAAAGAAACCTGCCATTTATTTTTGACCCCCTTCTTTTGATAGTGTAATTCAAAAGGAGTGGATGGAAGGACAATGCTCTTTTTAGCCACTTTCTCGTGCAAAGTTCTTAGCGAATCAGTTTAATAAGGAAAAAACTGCATATAATTTGCTGTCCTTGAATTTTTTTTTTAAATTTTATTTATCTATTTGAGAGAGCATGAGTATGAATGGGGGAGGAGAAGAGGGAGAAAGAGAAGCAGGCTCCCTGCTGAGTTAGGAGCCCAACACGGGGCTCCGGGAAGGGCTGATCCCAGGACCTTATCTGAAGTCAGCCGCCCAAAGGACTGAGCCACCTGCGCGCCCCAGCTGTCCTTGAATTTCAAAAGAGTTATCTTAGGAGCATGGGGCTCACAAAACAGGCATGAGGGTTGGGTTAGTTTGTTGTCCCCCAAAATACTGAGCTCCCATCACATCATCTAATAAATGTACGTCCTTCCTGTTCACATCAGAATTTTGCCTTTTTGTTAATTCAGTGGCTTAAACTGAATTTAGCATTTACTGGTGATGTATAAGGAAAGCCAGTATAATGAAGTCATTAGGCTTGGTCCCGGAAGTCAACAGTCTGAACTCCGTAAGCAGTTCTGTCACTTAATAGATAGTGTGACCATGGGCAGACTACTTAACCTCCCCGAGCCTACTTCATCATCAGTAAAATAAGGATAATCACAGTACCTGTTTCTGAGGGCTATTAAGACTATAAATTTGATTATGCTCAACCCGTTCTCTAACACATAAAAAGCACCTAAAAAAGTTATTATTATTACATAAAACACTGACAAATGTAAACTCAGAAGAATATTCTTTTTTCAGAGTTTTTATCTTAAAAGTTTTTTGTTTTTTTTTTAAAGAAAACAAGGTTACCTTCTGCTGCTTAATAAGGAACTTGTTTCAGGAAGACAAAGGCAGAAAAGGATTTTTCTTACAAGTAAGGCAGAATCAGATCAGGGGCATTAAGATATATGGCTCTTAGTGAATTAGTGACCAGTCAGCAGACACATTCCCCAGGAAGGGTTCTGTATCATAGCGTACCTGCACGTGCCAGCCTGCCAGGGAGGAGGAAGTGGGCCTCTGGCAGGAACAAACTACTTGAAAAGGACTAAAACAGAAGTAGGGACCCCAACTATTTTCAAGGGAAAAGACAGTGCAGTGCAAATAAATCCCAGGCAGGGAAGAAAATCCAGGTTCACTCAGACTGTGTATCAATGTTGCAAGGAGGGGAAATCCAAGGGAGTTAGAATAGGGGAGTGAGAAATGGCTACTTTGGGAGATTCAGGCAGGAACACGGCTTAGTGATAAATCTAGGTCCCACTCGCCTTGGAAAGGCTCATTGAAAGCAAAGCTGCCAGGATCTGTGTGTCACTGGAAGGATCTAGACAAGTAAAAAGCACCCAGGACCTGGGAGGATAGGGGAAGCATGACACCTAGGGAGAATTCAACCAGATAATGCAGAACTGATTCCATATGCTCCGAGCCCAATGTAGGGGAGGTTTGGAAAGCCGCTGTTCGGCTGTCCAATAAAGCTGACAGGTTCATAGTCTTCTGCCCTCACCTCTTTGGGTTACAGACAGTAGTTGTTTTTTCCAAAATCCCAGCCACAGGTAGGCAGGGAAATGTGGTGTGCTGTGTGGCAGACCGTCAGTGGTCCCAAGGAGAGATGGGGCACACAGAAGATGACTAATGAAATCTGGAAAAGGGCTGAGACAAGGAAAGGATTCAAATCCTAGAAAAGAATGAATGTGCCATGTGAACACCAGAATTTCAAGTCCCTAAAAAGGCAAATACAGGCATGATAGGACTAAGGTAAATATAGTACATCAGCAAATAAAATGGGATTTTTACCATTTAGAATTTTCTTTGAGTAGACCTTTATTTTGTGTTATTTTCATGTAAAACTATTCTATTCATTTTTTTGTTCTTTCACTCAACATATAGCCACTATTTCAGTGTGTCTGGTGTTGTGTTCCGTTTCCTAGGGATCCAGCACTGAACAAATTCCCTGTCCTCACGAATCCTGTGTTTTACCAGCAATGTTCTGCTGCTCCTGCCGCCTGTGTTCTGAGGCTGAAACTGACCAGTACGTGCAACAGAAGCTCAAGTTGGCTCTGGCTAGGCATGTGATATGAATAAACTGTTGTTGTTTTAATTAAGGTGAAATTCACATAACAAATATTCACCATCTTACAGTGGACAATTCAGTGCATTCACTGCGTTGTACAACTGAGATAAGAAAGCTGAAGAGACTCCACGTTAGAAGGGCTCTGTGTCTGCGGTTTCTCTGTGAGGTTCCATTGACACATGATCCCCTTTTGCTTCTGAAGAAGCCAAGGGGGAAGCAAGAAAGCTAATCACTCTCTGAATTTTATCCTAGGCCCCAAACAACTCAAAACATCTAAGACGAGCCAGATCCCAAAAATGTTCCAGAACATTACCTTCAAACAAACCGTGGCTGAGAGTGGCATCCATATCCTTACCTTCAGTGATTTGTGAAGTCACACCTATTGTTCACCTGATATGCACCTCTGATTGGACCCCACCCTTCAATCCTAAAAGAATACGTCCCCTAGACCCCTTTCCAATCTAAATCCCTAACCCCAAGCGATGAAGACACACATTTCCTTTCTGAGTCTCCCAGAGATGCCATTCTGCCATTCTCTGTCACTCACACTATTCACTCAACTCTGCTCTCACGTTCCCCAGCTCAAGTTGGATTTGTCTCCTACATGAAGCCAACGATCCTTCGCTGCTCCTGCAGGATACCCTCTGTGTCCTTAGACCCAGCCTGCCGGCATTGCAATTGCCATGTCTAGTTGGTTTCAAAACATTTTCATCACTCTAAAAGAAAAACACCATCCCCACTGAGAGGATGTTCTCGGTTGTCCCCTGTCCCCAGCACCTGGTCACCATCACCCAGCATTCTAGGATTTTACCTACTCTGAGTATTTCCTAGCAACAGAATCATAGAATATATTGCCTTTTATACCTGACTTCTTTCATTTAGCATGTTTTCAAGTTCATGTACATTGCAGCATATATCTGCTTTTCATTTCTTTTCAATGGCTCAATAATATTCTAATGCATAGATATACCACACTTTATTTATTCATTCGTCTGTTGATGGGCTTTGTGTTGTTTCCACCTTTTGGCCACTGCGAATAGCACTGCTATGAACATGTGTGTACATGTATTTGGGTGCCTGTTTTCAATTCTTTTAGGCATATCCCCAGGAGTGAAACTGCTGGGTCATACAGTATTCTGTGTTTAACTTTTGAGGTAACTCTGTCGTTTTAAGCCACTGACATTTTTGTCATTGTTGGATAAACTAGCTCGTCTTGACTAATCCACCTTGGTAAGGCCCTGGAATTCTTTCTGTAGGGTTCTGACAAAAATGCCACACTTTTATGTGCATCTGTTAAGGTCATCTTAGCTGCTATTTTGATAACTGACTACCATGAGGCAAGAGAGGAATCAGAAAGACCAGGGAGAAGCTCTTAGAGCACTCTAGAGGGTGACATTGGTGAACATGATCAGATTGGTTGGAATATCGTGAGGGAAAAGTCTAAAAGACCTACAAATGGACTGAATATAAGGTGTGAAGCAAAGGGAGACAAACATTACCTCGTAGGTTTGGTGTCTAAGAAACTGGGTGGTTGTTATACAGGCACTGAGATGGGAATGACCAGGGCAGAGCAGCTTGAGAGGGAGCAGGCTTGACTAAAGAGTGATGGGGTTTTAGACAAGGACACCTGAAGCTACCTATCAGACAGCCCTCCTTAGAGATACCAAATGGGCAGTTATATACACATACATACTCAGACACACACATTTGAGCTCAGAGGTGAAATCAGGGCCGGATTTATAAGTTTGAGAGTCATCGGTAAATATGAGGCATTTAAAGCCTTGGGGATAAATAAAAGGGACTTGCTAAGGAACGAGCATAGATGAAGAAGAGCCAAAATTCAGAAGCCAGAAGAAGCTCCAGGAAAGTGATTGTTAGGAATGCCTGATGGTAGGGAAACAAAATAAAACAAAACAAAACTCACAGGGGGTGTGGTGTCTCATAAGGGAGGGAGGAAGGGGGGAAAGAATGAAGTTTTTATAAAAGCTTAGTAGTCACCTGGCTTGCAAGCTGCTGAAAGTCAAGAAGCTAGGACAAGGATGTGGGCCAGGTAGAGTTCATAGATGCTTTGAAAAAAGCAATTTCCATAGAGGACTAAAATAATTTTACTTTCTTTCTCCCTTTCCTTCTTTCTTTTCACAAACACAGGTATGTTACTTTTTTAGGGGCTGCTGGAGTTAATGAAATAGGTGTAAAGATTCCAATTACACTATGTATATAAGGTATAAGTAAGGAGAACATAACTACTAAGTGCTAGCAAAATAAATACCCAGTCTAGAAAAGGAAATAAAACACATGTCCTTTTGAACATGGCTTCAAACTTTAATACGTGATCTGAAAATAATACACTGCGGAAAAATTAATGGGCTACTAATGTCTCTTTTGGATATGAAAAATAGTAAATAGCAATGTGCCTAGAATTCCTTGGGGAAGAAAAAAGTACACACTTACATCATTCCATTACCCATCAGCACTAATTCTTTTATTTCTAGATGTTTCAAGATACCAAGATCTTCATTATTAGGGCACCTGGGTGGCTCAGTGGGTTGAGGCCTCTACCTTCGGCTCAGGTCATGATCTCGGGGCCCTGGGACCAAGCCCCGCATCAGGCTTTCTGCTCTGCAGGGGGCCTGCTTCCCCGCTCTCTGCCTACTTGTGATTTCTCTCTCTCTGTCAAATAAATAAATAAATTCTTTAAAAAAAAAATCTTCATTATTAAAACTCACAAGTCAGTTTCCATAGTCAGCATGTATTAGGAATATCCACCACAAATCACTCTCCCAAAAGTGTAAAGCTATTACTTAAGACTACAGTAAGGTTCAATGTGTCAAATTCACAATGGTATAGTTCAGATAAAATATAGATTTGAAATTGTGGAAAACATTTCAGACTTTTAATCATGAGAGAATTCTTACCATGTAACATTCCCAAGGGATTTCTGATTATTTTGAAATTTTGTAGTTGAGCATATGTCAAGGCATGCTAAATATCACACAGCCTGGCAGAAAAAGGTTGCATTTCACATCCAGTGTCATTCAGCTTGAGCTCTCTTTTAGCGGGCGCCCTCCCACAATGCGTTACAGGGAGTGCTTGTCACTTATATGCCATAAAATTCTCAACAGGCAGGCAAATGAAAAGGACTCCTCGAAGAGTGACTTGAACAGAGGAAAAAAAAAATCTTAGAATTAACAATGCTTCAAAATGCTATTCAAGCTCAAGGATTTGATTCTGTCAATTTCTAAAAAAAAGTCATATTTAAATGGAGTTTTATTTCCGGTCAAGTATCCTCTGCCCCTTAGTGTGGCTTGAAGGTTAAAGGCCACTATCCCACCAACACGTAGGATGAGTCAGACCATGTCATTCATTTTAGATTAGAGAGACTGGGAAAAAGAGCAACTTGGGTCATTATATAGGTTTCCCACACAGAGGGCTCACTTTTCCTAAGATTGGTTAGGTACAGTGAAGGGGAGAGACAAGGCTGGTGGGGTGAGGGGGCTGATGGATGGCCCAGTGTGAACAGGATAATCTCACACCAAATTCGTCTATATAGCAACACTATTTGTTATCATTTACATGTTTCCCCCAGTAACTTGTATAGTTTGTCTCATTGCCTCATCCGGAAAATTACCTTAACATTCTCAAATTTATTCTTTAGTAGAAAGTCACGGAATCAGTCGCGTCTTCTTTCATAAACCAGAACCCAGGAAGATCTGAATTATTAGAGCAAAAGGAAGATTCTGATGACATTTTCAAAGAAAAGTTTTGTAAAGAATTTTTTTTTTTCTCATACATTGTTCAAAGAGGGGAAAGTAATATATTTTATTTAACATATTTTTTTCCAAACCTGACTCTGAATGTTACCTCTGCCATTAATACAGTTGAGCAATAATGTAAAGACCATGGGCAAGTGCCTCCAATCCCATGAGCCTTAGCTGTCTCATCAGAAAAATGAGCTAACAATACCCATGCCTCGGGTTTATTGTATGGACTGGATGAAAGAACTGTGAAGATGCTAGCACAGGTCGGAGGGTCGAGATCTGTTCATTTCCTCTCCCTCTTCAGAAAGATCGAGCTCATTTAAATGAGGAAAGAACAGAATACAAGGGAAAATTAGGTGGTGGGATTTCTGAAATTAATCAACCAGCCCTGCAAAGATTCTAGGCTCTATTCTGCCCACAGCCTGTAGTCTTAAATCTGATGGCCCCTGGAACACTTAGGATACTTTTCATTGGTTTGATGCTAAATTCTACTCCATTCAAAGGCTGTTCCCACCTTCCTGGAATCACCGGCAATAACAAAGGTTTAAATAGGCAAAGCTCTAGACAGATACAGAAGTAGGAACATGGCTAGACATCATTCAGGAATATTAGTGCTACTTGCTTGCTGATCAAATTTCCAACGGTCCTCCTGGCAGGGGTATGCTGTGCTTTGTTATATCATTTAGGTCATTTCTATGGGCTGAGGTAAGATTCATTTAGCACTGACTCAATCACAAGGGAAACGGACATTCTGTGGCAAGGTAATTCGTTACCCCACTTTTTCCATTGGGATAATGTGTTTGGGCTGGCGGGTGTGGTATGTAGCCTGTGGGCCATCTCACAGCTATAGTTATTTCTTCTGCCAGCACACAGAGCGCTGCCAAATGACCATTAAAATGACCTCTTTTTTTTTTTTTAAGATTTTATTTATTTATTTGAGAGAGTATGAATATGCAAGCATAAGCAAAGAGGGAGAAGGGGTAAAGGGAGAAGCAGACTCCCTGATGAGCAGGAAGCCTGACTCGGGGTTTGATCTAGGACTCTGAGATTGTGACCTGAGTCAAAGGCAGACCCTTAACCGAGTGAGCCACTCAGGTAACCCTAAAATGACCTTCTAAGGTAAGAATGATGAAAGAGAGCTGGGTTCCCAGTAGTGAGACAGCCATGAGTAACTGACAGAGGCTGCTGAGAACTCAGTGCTGAGACACATTCTTTGGTTTGACAAAGGAAGCTGTAATCAATGAGTGATGTCTGGAAAGGGGTGCTTTAGTGGGAGGGAACAGCCTAAGGGCATCACATTTGTCCTGCCTGGTTTAGGGACCTTCTGGTCCAAGAGCTGACCAGACCGTGGTCCTTGAACTAGCCCTCCATCAGCACCACCCTAGCCTAAAATGAGAATGTTCACAGCTGATCTGCTCTATGGGGACCCTTCCCCAGTTCACCTGCACAAGAATGTCGGTCCCATGATATAAACAAACACATCTATGCTTTAGGAGAGTTGTGGGACTGTGGGACATCTTATTTCCAAAATTAAATTGGACACTGTCAAATATTCATATAGAACACAAGCCTTTAGGCATTATGTGAAAAAGAAAACCCGTACAACATTAATTCGCTGCAAGAGCAGGCAGCCCTCTACAAGTGGCCCCTGTGTGCACCAGCACAACCCGTATCCCAGCTCTTAGACCACTAGAGGGTCCTAGCAAATGCAACTTCATCACTCTTCCACCAGCCTCCTTGCAACTATGGTGGCCATTAATAAAGCAATTAACATGCAGTATGAAATACCTAAAACAAAACAGAAAAACAGTGGAGTCTCTGGTTATTGACAAGTTAATGCACTTTGGTGTTTGAAAAAGAGGGGAAAAAAATGACAAAAATACAGACAACTTGAATCCAAATTCTAAACAAAAGAAAAAAAAAATCAAGAAAGAAAGATAGAGGGGCGCCTGGGTGGCTCAGTCGTTAAGCGTCTGCCTTCGGCTCAGGTCGTGATCCAAGGGTTCTGGAATAGGGCCCCACATCGGGCTCCCTGCTCAGCGAGGAAGCCTGCTTCTCCCTCTCCCACTCCCCCTGCTTGTGTCCCCTGTCTCGCTGTGTCTCTCTATCAAATAAATAAATAAAAATCTTAAAAGAAAGAAAGAAAGGAAGAAAGGAAGAAAGGAAGAAAGGAAGAAAGGAAGAAAGGAAGAAAGGAAGAAAGGAAGAAAGGAAGAAAGGAAGAAAGAAAGAAAGAAAGAAAGAAAGAAAGATAGATAGATAGATAGATAGATAGATGGATGCAGCTATGGAAGAAAGCTCCCAGTTTAGGATCTGGCTTTGCTCCAAGGCTTCAGTGGCTTCAGAACTGACATTTTTGACAGTAACAGACCAAGAGCTAATTACTATGAGTTTACGTCCACTCTAATCTCCCCAGAGAAAGCACTCACAGGTACCTTTAAATCACAGCTGTTGAGACTCCAGCTCAGTTATCTGGACAAATTACAAATTTTTCTAATTCTTCCTATTCTAATGCCTTCTGTGTCAGCTCACAAGAATGGAAATGGGGGCGCTTTCAGGTAGACCCTGCCTACCTATTCTCTGACTTGCATACTGTTCTCTAGCTCTTGCTACGAAAATCTTAGAAAACTTACTTTGCCTGTGTTGCAAACATCTTGATGTTCATCCACTATACTTGACTGGTAATGGGGGAGCCGTGGCCCAGGCCTTGACTGACACAGTGCTGGGGGCTACCAAGAGCAGGGCTGGGCTGGGGACAGACCAAGGTAACATGAACTAATGGTTCACATGCCAAGGGTTTGCTCAGGTCAGTGCCCAGCGGAGTAGAAGTTCAGAAAATTCCAGTCTGGCACAGAATAGCACAGAATATGATGGTGAGTCTAGAGCTCTCCACTTAAAAAAAAAAAAAAGTTTGCTATTCTAAAAATAATGGATCTTGAAATTTGCAAACAGAAATTCTTATTTTTCTATTCTCTTTACTCTGTATTTGAAATCTTTCATCCACAACTTAATTCATACAAGGAAAAATATAAGTCTAAAAAGGCATGGTGTTACAAAAAAAAAAAAAAAAAAAAAGGCATGGTGTTGATTTTCCATTACTAAAGATGCTCTTTTTGAGGCCACGATGGCCATGTAAAGGTCAGGCCATCACCCAGTGATTATTGAACTGGGAGCTCCTGCAAATATATGCCTGTCCTTTAGTGCACAGCAGGCTGTGATTCACCCTCACAGGCCAGCAGAACGACTTATACTGCTCAGAGTTCAAAGCCAAGTCCTTGCTTATCGCTCCAGTCAAACAATTTCATTTCTATCAGTTGGTGGTTGTACTTCAGATTTTATGGATCCAATGGGTCTAGTGAAATTTTATTACCCTGTGATACAACAAGAAGAAAAAAGCTCTGGGGGGAAAAATCAATATAATGTTTAAGGTCTTTGTTACCTTTATAACCTCCAGTGTTCTTTTACATATAAACTAATAAATCAACCTTTTAACGGAAGATGCATTCTTCAGTGCTTGCTCAATACTAGGTGCTAAGTCCTATCATAAAAACTATCAAGAAGTAGCTAATGGTTTTGCTACCTGAACAAGCACAGTTAAAGCAAAATCAATAGCAGGACAAGGATATTGTTTGCAAGTGTATTCTCCTACTTAACACGTGGTAATCAGTTGTTACCAAATGAAGGTACCAACTTTTAAAACATTAGAGGACCTTCATAAGCTATATTGAGTTTGCCTGAATTTGTAAATGCATGTAATTTAAACAGTTCAAACATCAAATGCCTTAGTATTGGTCACTTCTCAGCTGCATGAGATGTACTCATTGTAACTTTACTGTTGAGTCAGCAGAACAGCGAGACAATCTTTCCCCCAACCTTCAGGGGAATGGCTTTTTCTGATGTCAGGATCTTAGAAATATGACTCGAGTAGATTTTCTCTAGTGGATTTTAAGCAGCAGCTATGAAGATATTAAGTATTAGAATAAAACTAAAATTAAATTCTTCTACTCGTTTCAATGTCTCAATGATGAATATATCTTTTCTCATAAACCCCTTTGGCCTGGAACACTCTGAGGATTGGTAATCTAAACCCCAAACCTTTTCAACATGAATTAGCATCATGTAGCCAGTTTGGATATTCTGCATTAAATTAAATTAAATGAGAAACAGGTCTGGGAAAGCAGTTCACCTATTTATTATGAAGAGAACTTTATAGCTCACTATATAACATAGTAAGTACCATTCGGTGGCTGAGACAAATTGATATGGATTCCATTTCAACCAAGTGCCTAGGAGAAAATACAAGGCTTTCTCCACCAGAAGAAAATATCCAGTGAAAAGAGCAAATCTCAATGCTCCTGCTTGTGCAAATGGCTTAGGAGAGGTCATAAGACCCTTCACGTCCAAAATGAAGAAGCAAAGTCAAGGGTTATCCTTACTATACTATTAACAAGGTAGTTAATTGTTTAGTTGATGGCCACTAATAAATGGAGTTGTTTCTCCAAGCTCCTGAAGGATTTTAAGAGTCCTGCATTTCCACACAGAGGCAAAGCATAAAAAGTGGCTTAAGACAAATCTACTTCAGTCACTGAAATAGAAGGTGTAGAAGAACAACAAATTCATGACAATGTTTCTTTTTCCTTCTACGTGGGTTATCAGGCAGCATGGTCGTAATGACTAGACTGAGGTTTTGATTTTTAAAATATTCTCACTTGTGTTCCAAAGTTCTCTTTAGCCTATTTTGTTCATCAATTTTTGACAGAATTACTACAATGATAGATGGTGAGGGAGGTATGTATGCCAATTTTTTCTAACTATGCTTTTGATTTTTTTTTTTAAGTTATTGAAGAAATCTGGCCTGATCGCCTAGTGGACAAGACAGATGAAGAATAGCCAGATGACGATACAGTTGGGTAGGGTCACAAATGGTGCTCATTAATACACAGCTGTTAATTCGGAGAAAACTACCAAATGTCAAATCTCTGAACTTTAACCGGAATCCTGACATGGTCAATTTCTGCATTGGCAACATGGTTACGGAACTGAACAAATTCACAAGTAAATGAATCTCATGCCCATAGGCAATGAGTAAATGAGTCTTATGCCCATAGGCAACCCACTAGCTCATGGAAACATGACTGAACATATTAACACCTTGAAATGATAAGACAAATCCTATGAAAAGAAAGGGAAAAACATCAGGGGCACCTAGGTGGCTCAGTGAGTTAAAGCCTCTGCCTTTGGCTCAGCTGATGATCTCAGGGTCCTGGGATCGAGCCCCGCGTCGGGCTTCCTGCTCAGTGGGGAGCCTGCTTCCCCCTCTCTCTCTCTGCTGCCTCTCTGCCTACTCGTGATCTCTCTCTGCCTGTCAAATAAATAAATAAATAATCTTAAAAAAAAAAAAAGAAGAAGAAAGGGAAAAACATCAATGTTCCACCCAAAGAGTATTCATTTCCTATATAACAAATTACCACAAACTCAGTGGCTTAAGACAACCTAAATTTATTATCTTACAGTCTACAGGTCAAAGGTTTAACAAGGTGTCACCAGACTAAACTCAAGGTGTCAGCAGATCATCATTCCTTTCTGGAGGCTCTAGGGGAGAATTTATTTGTTGCCTTTCCAGCTTCTGGAGGCCTCCTACATGGCTTGGCTCCTGATCCTCCTCTTCCATCCTCAAAGCCAGCAACAGTAAGTGATCACTCATATTGCATCACCCTGACCCCCTCATCCACCTTTGAAGATCACTGTGATTAAATTGAGCCCATCTAGACAATCTCTCCATCTCCGGATCCTTAACTGAAACCCACCTGTGAAGTCTCTTGCAACAAATAAGAGGACATATTCCAGGCAGCAGCAGGTAGCCATCTTTGGGGAGAGTCATTAATCTGCCTACCGACACAAGGTTAAAAAGAAAGAAAAAAGCTGCAGAGAAAAGGTGGATGGAAAAGAGAAAAGGAGAAAAGGTTGGTGGATAACAAAACAAAACACATTAACTACTATTTGGTGAGATGTTATCTGGAATATGAAGTTCTGAACATTACAAGGAAAAGGAACAATCCTGAACGAGAATGTGTTCAAAAGAGTGACCAGAATGGAGGGGACATTTACCACCAAGGAGTATGAATAACATCTGATGCAATTCACACTGATTAATTCAGAGAAAAGAAGGTCTGAGTGCAAACGCCACTGATTTCAAGGCTGTGAGGAGCTATCGGAGGTTGTACTTCTTCACATGAGGTGACAGATTGTCTTTAACAGAATTTAGGGATGTGCAAACGTAAGCTAAAAATAATAACAAAGGAAGCCAAATGAAAAACAAATGGGCAGTCTGGGGCAGTTCAACTACAAACGGACATTTGTATTACTCCTTTGACTTCATAAAATGCTTTCACACATTATTGCATTTTAACTTCTCAACACACCTGAGAGAGAACTAGGACAGAAACTTGGAGGATGCAGGGTCCTGGCAGGAGCAAGTAATCCAATGCAGGTGGTTCACACACTCCAGTAAAGGGATGGTGGACAGCGAGGCAAGAGCAGGGTGAAGGGAACTGCGCAGGGACACTGAGATTCTCGCAGGGACACTGAGATTCTCAGAGATTGCAACAGCAGGAGGCCATGTCCTCTTACTTCAAGGCCTGAGGGAGCAGGGGAAGAGCTAACTCTATATGGAACCCAGGTAAGAGTCAGAGCTGCTGACAGAGAAGGATGCAGCCCCAACAGGCACCCCGGTGCAGTGGGGGACCAGTAATGGAGTATGCTGTGCTCTTTCCTGGGTCCTCTTCCATTGGCCCAACCCAAAAGGATTCTGATAAGCAAGAGGCAAAGAAGATCCTTTGTGAAGGGGTCAGCCTTCCAGGGTTGGGTAGGTAGGGACCTACCTTTGTCTGTAGAGACAAAGGTAGAGAATGAAGAAGGTACAAGGGAAGATGTGGAATGGCGTGTGAGGCGCTACTGAACTTCCTTTACAGATGAAGATATCCAGACTTAGAGAGGCAAAATGATTTCCTCACAGTCTCACAGTAGAAGGCATCCTGTAGGGCCACCACTCAAATCTGGGCCAGAGATCACAAGGGCTAACCATTCTCATGTTGGCGCACCAGCTCCCTCTCAGGGACATCCCTCTCACTGGCAGTTTGGGCAGAGGGACCGGAGATGTTGAGAGGGGATGCATATTTGCAATAAAGGGTTGGACGCTATGTCGCCATTTTTCTATACAGAATTCTCTGATTCTGTAATTCCACATCCATCGCCTCCCACTCTATCTACCTTAATTTTCCACTTTCTTCCAAACCTAACTGCCCTAAATAGCTTCAAACACAGCAGAAAACACATGTAAATGACAACTATTCAAGATTCTGCAGACTCTCTCGATAAGGCAATGCATTACTCACTCTGTCTTTAGAACATCTACCTTCATCTGGCTGCCCTGCCATGCATTAGGATGGCCAGGGAATATTCTGAGGGATGCTCTGAGAAGAGTGGAGATTTCCAAAGTAGTTTTGTCATTTCAGAAAAATGAGCTCAACAAATGCTTTACCATTTTTAAAACGTACTGTTAATGAATTTTATGTTCGGTAATCAATCCCTAGAAGTTGTTAATAATTATAAAATACCCTTTCCTGTCTCTTTTGTTCAACCCTTCAAAAAAGTACTTTATCTTGCATAAGACACAGCTCTTAAAAATTGCATCAAAGTACTTCTCTCTTCTCAAAGTCCATTTTCTCATCACTTTCAATACATAATTATAGAGTGTTGTCTTTAATATAAATAAAGCCCCAAGGTATAGTAAGATCACATTCATAGCAGTGCCAACTCCTAAGCACTCTGCTGAAGGGAAACTTTGTGTGAGACTAAAACACAAGTCATGAAACATAAACGTAAACGAACTGATTTATAATATAATAACAGAAGCGACATCACAAGCAAAATTTTCTGGAGTCTCAGTACTTAAAACAGATAAAAGTCAACCTCTCTGGATGAGTAGGAATGGAAGGAATAGAGAGTCACTCATTCAACCTGTCACTGGCCCCTTGTGACAGGTCCTTTGCTTCACAGGTTGAAACCATCATGCCCAGTTTTTCTATTCGGTCACCTAGCCTGCAGCTATCTAGCAGTATGAGTGTAAATAGGAATTGTGTAGCTCCCGTTGTCCTGGCAAAATGGCAAGGGTATCTCTCTAAGAACATGTGATCCAAAGGGGAGAGAGACATCCTCTCTAACTTCCCAACAGAAGCCTGGTGCGTAAGCATCAGCCTGAGACCTCCACTCTCGCAGATGGCTGATAGACTCATTAACGTCTAACAGAGGGCAGCCTTCTGCGAGAAAGCATAGGAGTCATCCCCTGGGACCTCCAGAAGCCTTTGCGGGCATGGACCAGAGAGCTGAAATGCTGAGAGGGCAGGTATGCGGAGAATCCGCTGTATTTCGATTGTTCCTATTACTGCTGCCTTCTCTACCCTCTGACTGGCAAGATCAGGATACAAGTACCATGAAGCACACGGGACTAAATAAAAGGCCATCTCCTCCCTCTCTTTCAAGATTTTTCCTAGAGAACAAGAGAAGCATTGTATGAAACTCCACTTGGTTGTTCTGACTTTATCTGGCTTCTCAAGTTTAACATACTAAACTATGTTAGGGAGGTCTTGAAACACAAGGTAGCAAAACTGGGGAGGGGAGCTAAATTTACCAGGGCACTGAAATATAAACATACAAATATTTACAAATACATACAAAGATGCAAATATTTAATATTGCTCCCTACCTTGCAAACTCTGCCAGAGTAAAATCTCTCAAATATCCATGGGAAAAAGTGTGCTTTAAACTGATAGTCTACTTTGGAATGAAATGATGTCCAAGAAATTATGACTAATATAGGTGTGAGATGGCATTCAAGGAAACAACCAGACATCATTTTTATTTTGGTTTTGTCTGAAGAGAAGAACATTTCTTCTCGAGTTGATATAGCAACTCCGAAACAGTAGATTTCAGGTTAAATATATCAGTGTTCACTCTCATGAATCATGTATGTTCCCTGAATGCCAATGATAGTGAATAAAGAAAACACACAGGTTCAAATCAAAAGAAGATGGCTGAAAACTTGGGTTTATTCTTTGCATTTTTGCATAATCATCACAGACCTTAAGACACTTATACTCAGAATTTACGGGACAAGTATGCAGCATGTAGTTGATCCAAAAGTTTTTTGTTGCAACTGAATTGCTTCTTGAAACTTGCAGGGAAAGAACATAGAAAGGTAAACTTTTTAGAGTCTAGTTATGTTCTTTGAAGAGTTTAGATAATTACATAGTAGAAAATTGTGAGTACCAATCAGGTGAGGTTGATAGCTTTACAAATTGGAAGACCTTTATGAGACAGCTGTGTCTATGGCATATAAGAATGAAAGAGGAGGATGCCAGGAGCGAGTCAAGAGAAGAATAGATTTGGGATCAGTAGTCTGGAGTGGGAGCGTTGAATTCATTCCTTCTTAATCATGGGACTGAAGGTAAATCATGTCCCTTTCCTGGCTCAATTATGAATTGTTCCACACTCTATGACTTCATAAGATTCCGGGAGAATAAAAATGGATATTTAAAACATAGGATACTAGACCTCAGTCTAAGTACTGAATCAAAAAATTAACGAGCACTGCATTAGTAATCAAATGTGAAATAACAATGCCTAACATATTTCCGTTTATGCCAAACAACCCAACGAATCAGTTTCTATTATTTTCTCATTTTACAGATAGGGAATCTGAGGCTAAGTTCACACAGCAAGCAGGCATCAGATCACAGAACCCACACATTTCTTCCTACCCAATAACTGATTCTGCCCTATAAATCGCACTTCCTCAGTCGATTTAACAAATGCTGGCGCAAAGGCAAAGTTTGGGCAACATCCTCTGTGTGGGCTTTGCTTGTTGCTATAAGGAAAGGAACAGTGGTACAAATCAAGTACAGGTAGCTTGGGGATGAGAGAGTAAGTGGAGGAGGCAATGAAAGCCGGCCGCGGCTTCCTCGGGACAGGGCTGTGAACTCGAAGTCACAAACCTTCATACTCATCTTTGTGCCTCTCTTGTCAGGAACTGTGAAGAGGCAGAGTGTTCAGGTTATGTTCTTGAAGTGAAAGTGATTCAAATTATTTTCAATCAAAAGGCAGTGAAGGACATGGTTTCAGGGAGAGGTACCAAATCTGCCAAGGAAAAGTGAGAGCCTTTCTTTCAGTAGAGGGCGAGGATAAGCCCGTGAGGAGGGTGACATGTGAGAAGAGCTTTGAAGGACAGAAAGAATCCAAGTGGGCACTAAATGTCAGAAGGGTCCAGCATGCCTAAAAGCCGAACATTGTGTCCTGTATTAATAGAAACTCTGAAGAAAAGGGACATCTTCATTTTTTTTTTTTTAGGACTTTAATTTCACAGGGCTATATCCTGAGTCATCACAAAAAAAACAAATAAACAAACAAACAAAACACCCCACCATCAACAGAAAGACTTTAATAAGAATTTTAGTTTTCATGAGTACGCAATAGAAATGATACAAGAAAGGATACAAATGATACGTAGCTTCCAACATAAATTCTAAAGCAGGGGCCAGCAAACTGTTCCTGTGTAGGACCAGACAATAAATACTTTAACCTTTGAGGAACATACAGTCTCTGTCGCTATTATTCAATTCTGCTTTTGTGGTAAGAAAGCAGCCATAGACAATATATAAAATTTCATTTACAAAAACATGTGAGGGGCCATAGTTTACTGGCCATGTTCTCAAGTTTCATATAATAAGAAGCAACACAAACTACCATTCTCAGAACACTCCCAGAGTAGGATTCAATTTTGCTGTTCTATGAAGGCTCTTTTGTTTCTAGCTAGAAAAATAAAGTTGACACAAAATGTCTCTCAAATAACCTTTCCCTAATTTTTTATAACAGCTTTCTTGTGATATAATTTATACAACATAAAATTCACTATGTTAAAGTGTTCGATTCAGTTTTGTTTTGTTTTGTATATTCAGAGTTGCACAACCGTCAGCACTAATTTTTACTCTTTTGATGATCATCATTTAACAGGTATTTATTGAGCACCTACTATCCGCCATCCCCGTGCAAGGTTAATGCTGTTGTTATTCTTTTGTTTTGCTTTGCTTTCTTTGTTCGGTTTGGTTTGTAGAGGGTATGGCTAGTGAATACTGGGTGATGGGAGAAATATAAGATATAGGACATGTCTGAAGCAATCAGCTTATGCTGTAAGAAAACCAGCAATGGGAATGCTAAGTTAGGCACAGCGGAGACCACGAACACAGTTAACATTTTATCTGTAGAAGAGTAGGCTGGAGAGTCGTAAGGATTTGTTACCTGACCTTGAGAGAGAACTTGGATTTGGATGGATGACATGCAGGGACAATAAAGAATGGATTCCAGGGAAAAGGCAGAGTGATGAGCAAGAGCCAAGAGATGAGAACAGGGGTGGCCTCTGAAATGAGCTGCTTTGCTCCATCTCTACTTGGGGATGTACCCAGAACTGCAGATGCAGTTGTCCAAGGGAGGTGGCCCAAAGGTCATAGGAGTTCAGGAAAATGAGTTTAGGGCTCATAGAGTTGGCATCAATAGTCTCAGGGGCTAAGGATCCTGAGGCCCCTGGGAAGGTAAAAGATTCCACTCAAAGACTGCTATGGGAAGACTGTCTGATAGTTGTGGGTTAAAAAAAAAGTTTAGACGAAGAAACCCGGGAGCCTTTTGGGCACTGATTTTTACTGTGAGAGTAAACGTAATTATTGCACACAGATTATGACAGGCTGTACATTGGAATCATCTGACCACTCTGGAGGGTAGGGTCCCAACATCTGTAATTTTAATAAGCTCCAAAGAGGATTCTAATATGCAGCTAAGAACTATTATCTCAAGGGAATGAGGAGGAGACTTTACATCGTTTTTGAAATAATAGTAACATCCATGATTTTCTGCCTCTTTTTCTAGAAAACACCCATTAATTAAATCAAAATCCCTTGCAAATTCTCTGACGGTTTGGATTTTATGCAGTGGCAAACAAAGAATGATGATATGAAAAGCAAAGGAGTTGAATCAAGTATAGAGTACATTTTGGCAACCTCTCAGAATACCTCCATAAAACAAATCCTGAAACCGGGCATGTTTTGGAGATTTCCAAAATCTCTAGGCTACACACGACATGGCCCGCCCCGCGACGTAGGCAGTGCGCAGCCCAAACACCTGTGTATGTCGGGTAAATGTTAATATATTCTGTCAACAAGAGATTACCTTACACGGCTAAATTACTCACTGCCATTATCTGTACCAGCCATCTGTAAACCTAATCCCCTCCGTGTTCTAAAATCCCGAGTGCCTGCTACACTATTTTTATTTTACATTGCTGCATAAATCTGTTCAGCTCAATATGTTACCGCAAATTCTCAAAAATCAAAGGCAATCTGCCAGCCTCTAAAACACTGGTTACTGAAAATCGAAGGGTCTAATATGGTAGCAATTCAAGTAAGCAATCTTTACAGGGATGGGGCTGAACCACAAGCTCACTGAACCCCTTAGCCAAGGCCTGCCATAAAATCAGATATATTCTTTCAATACATAGCGCGGGCTTGAACCCATTCATGTATTTCATATCTAATAAAAATCTGAACAGTTGGCCTGATTAGATTTTAAGTGATGCAAATTTGAAAATCAAATAGGCAAACTCCCTTTAGACTTCATCTATTTAGACCATAATTGTAAAGAACTACAAATTACATTTACCATACTATTGAATTCCCCAAAGATTCAATGTGAAATTTACAGAAAGGGACAAATATTTGCAGGTGTGTTTTTTTGTTCATAATGAACACAATTTTCTCTCACATGAAGATGCCTTCTCCTGATGTTGCTACATTTCCCTTAATACAACCAGTAAATCATGTTTTCTTTTACAAAATCTTTATTGATCCTAAGTAATAATGCTAATGCTTATATGTAATGCTAAGTTACAGTTTTGCTGAAATTAAATTTTCCTTTATTTGGTAATTATGAAGCACACATTTGCTTCTCTATTTACATTTCCATTTGTGTATCGCTTTGAAGACATACCTAGAGACCTACCTTCTGAAAATATTTCTGTAAAAGCTCAGAAAAATCAGTCCTCTTATACAATATAATTATTATATTTTAAAAATCTGGCTTACAACATTCAAATAATCACACATAATATGGGAAAAAATAGACAATTCAGCATCTGGAAGTCCTATGTTTTTTTAACCATTATCAGGTATTTTAGAAGTTAATGGGTCTTCTCATTTTTTTAATGAATTCTATAATCCTGAAATATGAATAAAGATCAGTTCCAAAAGCTAAAATGGTCTTCCATATAACTCACACACAAAATTAATATTTCCACGGAAAGCAGTCTAGAAATTTCCTATTTCATTTGAAATATTCTCAAATATGAAAAAAGTTTACACAATCATAGAGGCAATAAACCCAACCCTATTATCTCCTTATCAAATCTAAACAAGGCCTTGGGGGTGGAAATATAGTTGCAGCCTACAATATGGATTATAAATGGTATCCTACTGTGAAGTAAAATGCAAAGCAACAATTCTTCAACTGTATATATTGTTTCTTTCTTTTCTCAACCTGGGGTTTGAACTCATGACTCTGAGATCAAGACCTGAACTGAAATAAAAAATCAGACACTTAACCAACTAAGCCACTCAGGTGCCCCAATACATTGTTTCTTTCAAATGCATCTGTATGTTCAAGATTCCACAATATCTTTTTTGTTCGGTTAGAAACTCCAACCTCCATGCCTCATATTTATAAACAACTTGGTAGGGATTATCAGATTAAAAGGTTAAATTAAATATGCTTAAGAGACCTCTAGTATTTTCTTGGAATAGACATATGGGATTGTTTGCACCTAAATACACGGCCTCCTATTTCTTCCAACTGCCATAGCTTGGCTCTCTCACCTCAATATCCTTTTTTCTTTAAGTCTTATTATTATTGCTATTATTAAGTAAACTCTATCCCCAATATGGGGTCTGAATTCATGATCCTAAGATCAAGAGTCTCATGCTCTACCAAGTGAGCCAGCCAGGGGCCGCCATCAATATCTTCCTTAAGCAAAGTAATACTACTATGTGCCAGGCACTGTTTGTAGCGCTTTATATAATTATCACAAGTACAGAGTAAGTACTGTCATTATCCCCATTTTACAGATAAATAAAGTTCATACCTGGTAAGGCCAAGATCTAAACCCGACCAGTCTACTTTTAGAGTATCTACTATTAGCCATCAGGTTATATGACCATTTTAGTGGCATGGCATTCCTCTTATTCATGTTTCAATAAAAGAGCTGTCAACACTTTAATTTCATTAACTAGGTAATCTTGCTGGGATGCACAGAGATGCACCAGCTGACATAAGTGGGTGTTCTGTGGCATCCTTTGTGCATAGCTCCATGCCGGAGAAGATGAATGGAACTCAGGGTTAAGTCCTTGGCCTCCTTCCGGTTGCATCTCACACTCCTGTTCACAAAGTAACTCCCTAACTGTTATGAATTTGATTACAAACTCATCTTCCTTTTATTCATCTAGCAAACATTTATTGAGCCCCCGGTGTGCTTAAGACATGGTCATAGGATGAGGAGACTTCAGAAGCCACTGGCACACCTTTCCCACAGGTGAGGGATGGGAACTCTGGGTGCCTGATTCATCCAGGTAACCCCAAGTCCCAATCATCACACCAATCCTTGTTGCTGCCTTCTTTTCAAATGCCCTCCTATTTGCCACCTACACCTTGTACGGCTTTATCAAAGCTGCCTCTTCAAGTCTGTAGCCAATTCTGCTTCCTTCATGAAGTCCTTCTAAGGTCTCCTTACCTCTATTTTTTTGCCTCATTGGGGCAGTTATACCACCTCATGATATGGCCTTTGTGTACTCATCTCGTAGATGCTGATTTATAGACAATGTGGGCAGAGCCGTATACTGTATATATCTTCCCATCTCTTAGCCCCAGCACACAGCAAATACCTGATAAATACTAATTGCATTAACTTATTTTTGTTAGAAGAAACTTACCCTTGAAACCAATCTAATGACTTACAAATTCCATAGCAATGCAAATCAGACAGGTCTTTGGTTTCTGAGGCTATGGCTTTATAAGGGGGATATTGTTTTTTATAAAAATGTCTGGTTTTATCAGTGCTTCTTGGGTCATTGCAATTGTAGGATATTGTTCTTAAAAACTTAAAAAGTAAACAAGGACACCAAAAACAGGGAAAAATATCCTAGACCCAACAAGATACAAAACCTATTAGAACCTAACCAGGAAATGTGACCCATCTATGTGTAAGAGAAACCTCTGTAACCACCATCCATGAAGAGCTTCAGTGAAAAAAAGAAAATATTCCTAATGAGTTAGATTCTCCACTGGAATTGATGATTAATCTTTTATGTGAATGACTGTAATTTATTTTAACCTATGAAATATTATCACGGGAATCGGAAAGTGACCTCTGCTTATGTAGGATTTAAAATACAACAAGGTAGTACTTTAAGCCCTGGATAATATAACCAATGTGAAAATACAAATTACCCGTGCTAGAACGCTGACACATCAGAATTCTTAGGGTATGGGTTCTGGTTACTTGACCATTTATAGCTAAACTAGCCCCTTTCCCACTGGGTCAGCAGAAGCTAACTATATGTGCCTTTAAAGGCTGGTATCTTTCATGCATCAGGGCCCTTGCTGTAAATATTAGTTTTGGGTTTTCTGTAGAACAATAGAAGTGTTGACTCATTGTGTGATGACCCTGAAAGTGACTTTGTGAAATAAATCTACATTGATTCACTTCAACTATAAGCCCCCAAGGAGTAGCCTTCTTAGTGAAAGTGACAAAGAGTCCTAAACACACTGGGGAGCCCACTGTGGGGGCTCAGGACACAGTGTCTGGCATGTTATCAGCTTGTTGTCTGATAATGCCCCTCTATCTTAGCATCTCCTCTCTGAAAGGAAAAGCAAGAGTAAATTACAATGGAGGGCTATGGGGTTCTGGCTAATTGAAGTTTTGCTCTATTTGATACTGGACCATACCAGGCTTTATCTTGATGTCGTTGAGATATGTATTTTGATATATAAGTTTAATAAAAATACTATTGGGGGAAAAAAAAATCTCCTCTCTTGGCCAAAGTAATAGACTTGGTTTTCAGTTCAAAATAACAGACTCCCAGTTCAGGTGTCAGTATAATTAACACAGTGAATCAAAGGGTTTCAAAATACTTCTATTACTGGGAAGCGTTGTTGATCATCTCCCTCATTTGGTGTTAAATATGAAATGGAGTAGGAAAGCAAAGCTTAGCCTTTACCTTTGGCGACTGTACCCTCTCTGTCAGGGTAAAGAACCATGGCTCTGGTTCTCATCTTGGCTTTCCTCAGTTATGTGAATTCAAGCACATTAATCTCCCTGTACTTCTGTGTTCTCCCACTTGGGAGAAGAGGGCACTAGACTGGATGGAAGCCGAGGGTTCTGACCATTCTACTGATGATGTTTCCTGCCTTTCTTGGTCATGGACTTCCCTCTGCCTAGAATATCCTTTCCTACCTTTTTACCTGACTCCTTAAAGTTCATTCCGAACATTACTTTGTCCCTGCAACTTTTCACCCCTAATTCCCTGGGTCCAATTTAGTAGCACCCCCACCTTTTTCTACTTTCGTAGTACCCTGTGTGCAGCCCTGTCCATCAGTGGATCACTGTGGGGTCTCCCTCTCAGGCTGTCCTGACCACCAGACTTTTGGTGCCCACCACCATTCAGCCACATAATGGGCACTCATCTAAATATCTGCTGAATAAGTGACTTTCTCTACAATCCCAGGGTTGTAGGGCCGGACTTGTGACTTATTTTATTCATCTCCAGGATACTCAGTATATATCAGTATTTAAGAAAGAAATTGATGTAATTTGATAAGCAAATCAAAACATCTCATGCTTGCTGATATGAAGATCTAAAATGTCATATAAGAAATGAACACACTGAACATTGAACACACAAGATGCTAACTATGTAGAAAAAGAATGTCAAAACCTGCAAAGACTTACACCAAATGTTAAAAGCAGTTGTGACTGGACAATGGAAAAAATACATAATATTATTTTTGCCTGGTTTAATTTTATATTGTCCAATGCAGGGAGTATGTATTACTTCGAAAATTCAAATGATGGGAAAAAATAAGCTTATTTTTAAGAAAAGGTAATAGTATTAATTGATGTCATGTAACCTTTGCTCTTCGAGAATGGTGATATATATGCCTGCAAGCTGGGGACACTGATGCTATTGAGGATAGCATCAGAGACATGTCTGTCTCTGGGCTTCTTTTTATATGCGATATGAATGGACATCTATCCTTTTAAAGCCACTGTGATTTATGTCACTCTTCTTAGCAACTAAATACAATTTCTGAGTCCTGTCTCGTAGGGTGCTTTTTCTAGAGAATCCAGACTCCTTTTTAACTTCCTCCTCTGAAAAGGTATTTTATATGTTCCCTACGTGGGAGCTATGTGTTCCCAATGACTTCTTCTAAGTCAGGCTTCAAGGAAGCCATATGTTCATAAATGCAACCTCAAGTTCTCAATGTGTCCAATGGAGCAGTCCATATAGAGTTTCCACCCTGTGTCTCATGTGATTTTCCTCCATGCCCAAATAGAATGTGGAACACAAATGGGATCTATAGCCAGACAGATAGGGATCCTAATTAATCCTGACTCCACCACTTACTGGAGATAATAACTGCCTCTCTGGTTTGGTGACTCCAGCAAAATGTGGCTCAGTGTGTGAGAACAATAAATGAGAGACATAATCAGGTATATTAGTGCCTGGACACCCTCCTTTGGCATTCTATTCCTACCATTAGGGTAGCTGGACTGCCAGAATCAAAATATTTTAGGACTCAGGGCTCACTATATTTTATTTTGACTTTTAGTACTCACTATGACAATAATGTTTTCCCTTTGGTTTTCTTTGTAAAAACTGAGAACAATTCCCTAACAAAACCAAATCTAGAATTTTAGTGGAGGGAGCCCTGATGGATGGCCATGCCCTGGCCTTAGGAGTCATGGGCTTGGAGACTTAGCCCAGCTCTGCCTGACTAGATGTGTGACCCAGAGCAAACAAACACCTTTTTGGTTCTAGGTTTCCTAGTTTGTCATGCGGGAGTCAGGTTTGTGGTAGAGTCTAGAGTCTGTCTGCACAGATTCAAATCGTAGCACACACAGCTGCCACCTGCATGAAACGGAGCAAGGTAGTCACACTCTCTAATGCTCAATAGCCTTAAACATGAGATTCAATTAATAACAGTCCCTCCTCAAACTGTTGGGATGGTGATGACCTAGCCAATCAATATAAAGAATTTACGTCTGAAACAAAAGCGCTACAGAATGATGTTGTGGTTGTTTATTATTAATTCTAATATGACAAGTTAGACCATACAATCTCTAAGAACTACTACAGTTCTTTTCAAAAAGTAATTTTCTCTCCTCGTACTCAACACTAGTTTGGTTTAGAAACGGATACCATCCTGTACTCGGCACCTGTATACTCATGGAATTTTTCCTACTTGTGGAGCAATCTCATTAGCGAGATTCACTCGTTGCTTCTTATGAAACAGCAGCCTCAGCGTCCCATGACAGGTCCCAGAACGCAGTCAACTACCCAGAACCGAAGTCATGACTGCTGCTGGACTACTCTGCCCAGCTAGAGCAAAGCAGGAATCACAGAGCTAGAGGCCAGATGCAGGGCTAATGGAATCTCTTCTGAGACAGCGGTAATGAGAACAAGGCAGTGAAAATAAATGAGTGTAAGACCACAGCGAAAGGCCAACTTTCAAATTAGAGGCTATGGAGAAACACAAGCTGTTACTGAGAAACAAGCTAACCAAGTTGAGGATGTTCATTTGTGAGTAATTGTGCAAAAAACACGGGTCCAAAAGTCAAACCTAGTAACAAAGCTGGGATCTGCAGATCTGTGAAAGGTGGACCCACAGCTGCCCAGCTGGCTTAGAAATCCAGAAGCTAAAGTCTGCTGGTCCGAATAGATGTCCTTCAGTAGGCTTGCTGTGGTGTCTGAAGTTCTTAGCATAAGGATCACTCCTTAGGGAGAAAGCACTCTTTCTCAAACCCTTTTTGAAATGCAAATGTGGACGTTCAGTGGAATACCCATGAACACAGAGCAAATTAACACACATTTATCTCTTCATCAAATGTCACCTCAAATGGAAGAATTCTGAGAGTAGGGCAGGGAAGCCTAGATTTTCAGCAGAGAAAGTACAGTGAAGTGGAAAAAAAGGCTTGAGTCATGGTGAGTGGACAGGATAGGTGCTGGATGGCACAGAAGATGTCTAAATAGGCAGGGAAGAGGGAAAGTGTTTGGAATTCCTATATAAATATCGTAGGGATTGTTAGAACCCATTAGAAGTACATGTGATCTGCACATTCATATGCATCAGACTTTTTTTTTTAAAGATTTTATTCATTTATTTGATAGAGAGAGAGATCACAAGTAGGCAGAGAGGCAGGTAGAGAGAGAGGGGGAAGCAGACTCCCCGCTGAGCAGAGAGCCCAATGTGGGGCTCGATCCCAGGACCCTGAGATCATGACCTGAGCCGAAGGCAGAGGCTTTAATCCACTGAGCCACTCAGGAGCCCCTGCATCAGACTCTTTATAGACCACTGAGTGTTACTCTGTTTCAATTCTTAACTCTTGTCTATGTGACCCCATACAAATAGTTGCAATGGGAGCACTGTAAAAAGTCGGGGATTGTACCACAGAAAACCTGATTGTTACTGGAGAGAGAAAAAAATTATAAACATTACATTGCTAGGAGGCCAACAACATTAACATGGTTAAAAGATTAAGTTTGCATATTGAGACATGTGTGCAGCCATAACTGATGTTTCAACTCTTTGCAAAGTGTACATGTCCCTAAGTTGTAAGGCTTTCAAAGGCAGCATACTATTTGGGAGCTCAGCTGAAATAAAAGATTCCACCAAATGTTGCTAACGAATGACCTTATTTCCTTGGTAACTAATTTGCCTGAAGATCAAAGTTGTGGGAGTAGACTAGTTGAAGGCTAACTATCTGGTTTAGGGGCTCACTAGTAAAGAAGTCGATCCTGTGCATGAAACACAGCTGAGTCATTCCTAGTTAATGAGCCTTCTCTGTTCGTTGTCTATATATCCAGGATGGCATAGGTATGGGTTTATCAGCCTACACATTTTATATGAAAATAACAGGGTATTCAATTGGGGTCCCGGAACTTGGAATTAATAAATATTTATCATGTTGCTATGATTAAAAAGAGTCACCATATGCACGGAGTGAATGAAATATTCTCACACGCAAAGACGTATGTATGCTTGACACAGAGTCCTCTCAGCACTGCAGAAAGAATCCACTAGTTTGAAAAATATTCTTTTCTTCTTCAAATATCTTAATGGTCTATCTTGACTTCTTCAATAGCAAGTGTTTTATTAAATGCCTCTTCTCTCCTCTAACAGACTAGTAGCCTGGGGACCAATGTTCGGTGCCTTGCAAAAAGTTTGTGTTCAATGATTGTTCACGGAACAAGTGCTCAAGAGGCTCACGTAACAGTGGGCATGTTTCTTTGAGATGAATTTTGTTTCTTTGTTTCCAGGTCTAGAGCCTTGGGGGGACAGTCTACCAAGTTGTTCACTCAGCCAAATTGGGATTAATCCTAGAAACTGAACCTAACTGGTAAGGTGCTCTAATGAAATACATTTGCCATATAGACCACTTGAACAGATTATTAACATAAATATCAGAAAGGAAGGGAGCATGATGCTGGACAGAGAGAGAATTCTGACAAACGAACTTATGCCATGGGTGCCCATGCCCTGACTGACTCAGGGTTCTCCCAGCAGCCTTTGCTGTCACTCTAGAGATGGTTGGCTGATTGCTACCTTTTTTTCAAATTACTAGGCTAAGGAAAAGCTTGGATGGAAGAAATGGGGATGGGGTGAGGGATTATAATAGGAATAATGAGTATTGCCAAGCAGAAGATATTCCCAAATGGTAGGAGTATTTACCTTCAATTTTACATTTGTAGTAAGTATAAGTATCTTAAAAGACAAAACTATCAGAAAATTCTAGAAGTATTCTAGAACATTTCTTAAAAGACTGTTTTTCATTTTCTTATTTTTAATTTCTTTGCATATAAATTTTCTCTTATATTCTTTTTTTAATTTTCTCTTATATTCTATATGTTCATGCTCCTATATACCGAAATAATATGATGCAATTTCCAACTCTACCTAATTTATGAGGAGAAATAGACTCAGTAGAACCTTTGTTCAGATAAGTCCATCAGTAATGTGTATGTACGTACAAGAAAACGATGACTTCAAAATTCTGTAAGATTTTTCTTTATATTTTGTAACTGATCATTGCTGACATAAAACAATCATTCATTTCTCTCTACCTATATCTGGACTTCTCACTAAACTTTTAGTTCTAATAGCTTCTAATTGGGTTTACTGACAAACAGCTAATCATAAAATATGTAATAAAGATATTTTTAAAAACCCAGCAAAACAAACAAGCCAAATAAAACCTCCCAAAGCCAACACTATTTTGTAGGGGGAAAGTAATTAATGTGCTTAAAAAAGAAACTAAGAATGTTAGGAAAAAAATATTTTTTAAAAGGTTACAGAACACAAAATGATTTTAGTAGATATATTAAGGGAACAGTTACTTGAATATATTTATTCTGATGTAAACAGATGGGTGCAATAATGGCGGAATGAGAGAGAGATTGGCCATAGAAAGTTAAACCTTAAAGAGTCCCAATTTACAATCAGTTGATAGAAGCTACTTCAACTATCTGTCTTCTACATAATCAGCCACTCAAGACATTCGGACACAACTTGCTGCTGTGCCTTGAAATTTTGTTTTAAAAAACACAAAAAATAATAAATTCTGTGTTTGAGGAGTCCTATCAGCTTGATAAAACTAGATTTCATTCTGTGTTCAAAAATTCTACAAGTAAGAGCTCAGGTCAGGCCTCCGGCTTTCCACTGCTCTGGGTAATACGATTATGTTGGATCCCAGTGCGCCCACCTATCAATGTCCATCTTCCCAGACTGCTCCGTGACATCCTTTATCAGTGATGGCTGCCTGGGCTTTGGTGCAAGAGCTTCCAGAGAACCAAAGGTTTTATTACATTAACATGTTTCTGACTAATTCTACCTTATCTACTTATTCACCTTAGCTTTAAAACCCAATTAAAATCTCATTTATTTGATCTCTGGATTCTGAACACTATTTGGCAATGAATCTAACAGCCCTGTAGTAACTACATTACTACACTTTGAGCCTTAAGGTGTTCCAGATAACACTTTTTTAAAAATTGGCAAGAGCCATTTAGAACTGCAGCAATCTCTTGAAGGCTCCCTCCATCTCATTTGAAGAACAAATGCTTTGTCCTTATTCAAAAAGTGCATACTTTGATTTTGTACCTGTGATGTTAGTTATAACTTATGTGCATAAATGTGAATAGAGCATTTGCATTTCTTAAATTTTGATTCACTTTTTTTCAATGTCAGATAACAAAATCTTCTGACAGCTACAAATTCCTCCAACACGTGTCCTTAAATTTTCCAAATTATGAATATACTCATATGTATGAATATTACACTGAGAAATCTCTATTTAGAATGTCAGTCCAAGTAAATCCTCACTACTGTGTTTCTGATACTCTATTTTCTGAAACTGGAAAAAAAAAAGTCATGTGATATTGATATTAATTCAATTTAAAATCAAACTCTAAAATGTAATTTTCATTCAAATCATTACATAAGTATTAAAAAAAAGGGGGCTTGTATGCCTTTCAAACAGCAATGGCAATGAGCAGCTCATCTCCTCCCCTTATTACTTCCCAGCTCCTCCTTGGGTGGGAAGAGGGAGAAGCGAGGACACTGCTGTTTTTGAGGGCCAAGCACTGTTCCAGCATTTTTCACTTCCGTTGCTCTTATTTAACACTACATACAAGAGGGGTGCCCATGTGGCTCAGTCTCTTAGGCTTCCTACTCTTGATTTCGGCTCAGGTCATGACCTCAGGATCTCAGGGTCCTGGGATCGAGCTTCGCTTTGCTCTGGGTATGGAGCCTGCTTAAGAGTCTCTCTCTTCCTCTCCCTCTGCCCCTCCCTCGATCTAAAATAAGTAAATAAATCTTAAAAACAAAACCAAAATCAAAACACTATAATAATTCTGGGAAGGAGGTATTATACCAATAAAATCTGAGCAAAACAACATGTAAAATAAAACAACAACAACAACAAAAAGAAAAGCGGGGTAAAACCATGTTCCTTAACACACTGCAACTTAAGAGTTCCATCCCACAGTAGGCTGATGGAAAGGATCTCATAAAACATAAGAGATGACTATGAAAGTGAATGCAAGGACTTCATCAGAGTTTCCCAAACATGATCTTAGATAGAACCTGGACGGAACATTAAGTACCACTGAATCACTTGGAAATGCAGTCCCCTTTTCTCCCTGAAGCCCCCTGATTAGGGTCTAGAATAAAGTCTTAGCTTCTAACTTGATACTTCAAGCCTCTCCAGCATTTTCTAATTCTTCTTTTTGAACAGAGGGAGTGGGCATCAGGCAGACTTCGGTATCTCCTCAGTAGTTAATTTCATTGTATTTATTTTTGTGGTGGTTTCGTGCTTCATGACAAATGATACCGATGTTCTGTTGAAGGCACAGTAACATATGACTAATTTATAAAGACATATGATTTTAAAGCAAGGAAATGTGGAGAAACATGGAGTAGTGGAAGAGGTATGCAAATATGGTAAGCCATCATCAGAGCAAAGACAGATGCCTGAAAACTGGGGGGACTATGCAGAGAATATTGAGTAAAACCAGACCATAAAGACTGGCCCAAGCTTACGAGCAGGTTGTTTTCTCAAATTTCATTGCTAAGCTTGTTGTTTGGAACATTGGTATCAGTTTCCTTAATAAAGGCGTGTTATGTGGTTGTTAATTTTTGTAGCCAGGCCAGAATGCCCTAGAGTATAGATGAACTGGCATATATTAGAAATAAAAATTGATTTTTAAAATAAAATGCAACCTAATACTATTATAACGTTGATAATTAAGCAGAATTGATAAACAGAATAAGAAGCATCCTTGTACTTATTCTAACTGCTTGTTTGTGGGGTGAGATCTGATTGAATAGAGAGTGAGGGGAGGAGATTAGGAAAAGGCCTCTAGAGGTCACTGGCATTATTCATTCTATCTAATTTCATCTCAAAATGAAATTGACTTTTCAGGTCAATACTTAGCAACTAGGATAACCAGAGTGGCTTTTTAGTGGGGTTTGTTTTTGTTTTTGGGTTTTGTTTTTTTTTTTGCGTTTTTGCGTTTTTAAGTTCACATAAGGAACAAATGGACAGAAGAGGGGAAAAAGGATGAGCACAGTAAGGGGGGAATAAAGAAATAAAAGCTAATAAATTTTAGTACTCATGGCTCTTCACCTGCACAGCCCCCCCTCCCAAGGCTTATATCTAATAGTAATTCATAATTTTGTATATATTTTTTAAAGGATGCCTTCCAAATTGCATAAGCTTCAGACCTCCCTCTACCCGAGGAGATACAGTGAGATTTTCCCAACATATCAAGGCAGAAGTAGGAATATGGACAAAGAGGAGGAAAATGGTTACATCCGTATCCAAAAGAATCCTACACAAAATTAAGGATATTTACAAATGAGATGAGGTGAAAGATGCAAGAAGAGCTCTTGGAGTTCCTGAAAACAGCCACTAGGGGGTGCTATTAGAAGGGTCACCAAGGGTGACCCGTGGCAGAAGGATGGGAGAGGTGGTGGTGCTTAAGTCCCAAGGAGGGAAAGGGAATAGGCTGTATAAATTCTGCTCTGATAGGACACAATCAAGAAGTTAGTTCACAACTAGTAGAGTCTTACTACCACCAACCCCCCTTTTTAGCAGCAGAGCAAATTAAGTAATGCTGCAAACTCTAAACTTTTTACCTTTACAAGTTCTCTGTCTTCAAAAGCATTTACCACTGAAATTGACTTGGTGACTTTCCAACAGGAGGGAAAACACACCCAGCATGGAAAAACTTTTTTTTTTTTTTTTTTAAATACCCTCAGAAATACTGAGGAAAGTAGTGTTTTCCTGGAAAGAAAAATAGATTCAAACGTTTTCTTTGAATTTAGAATACACTGCATAGAGTATATTGCTCTTATAAACCTTGTGAATCTAATATCTTATTAGAAATCCTGTACCAAACAAAAATAAGCCTTCCATTTTATTTATTATTAAATCTCTCTTCATCACAACTATACACTGTCAGCACGCAGATTGCTTAATTACACCGGGAACAGTTAGAGCATCCAAGTCTGCCCTCTTCTGGGCATATCCCTGGAAAGCCTAAAGAACTGTGACTTGCATTTAATTTTTATCTCAACAATTCTGTAAATAAACTAGCCTAAAAAGAAAAAAAAAAAGTTACTCAAAAAGGAAATCCAGCAAGGCAAAAGAACAAAAGATGCATTATTTATCACCACCAGTCTTTGTCAATATCCTTTGGAAAATACTCAGCAGAACTGAAAGCATCTTAGAAGAGCAATTTTCACAAGGCAGTCTTTTCCCACCCCAGAAAGGCTCATGTATTAGATTCATGTATAGTCTTTATATAACCACAGTGACACAGAGTCTTCTATTTCAAAGATATTTAAAGCTTAGAATTTCACTAGGGCACCAAACTAGGTGGGACACACGGGGCTGACCATGAGATCAACTCAATCCAGGTCTCTAAAAATAAATGATGTACTCTTTGTGGAGAGGTAGTATAATAGGAGTGTGTAGGCTCTAAAATGGGACGAAATGTTAACAGGCATATCTGAGTATAACCAGTTCTTTGTACATTTCTTTTTTTCTTTTTTTCCAACTTTTTGTAAGCTTGAAATTATTTCCAAATACAGAGTTAAAAAAAAGGAAAGAAGGAAGGTAGGTAGGAAGGTAGGAAGGAAGGATACTCTGGGCAGACCCAGAGTCTAAATTGTGGTTCTATGTCCATGTGACTTTGGACAAGATGCTGAACTTTCCTGGCCCTCTGCTTTCTCATCTGTAAAACAGAAATAATGCTTTCTGCCTAGTATGGCTGTTAGCAGAACTAAAAGAAATAGGGGCACCTGTAGCTCAGTGGGTTAAGCTTCAGATTCTGGTTCAGGTCATGATCTTGGGCTCCTGAGATCTAGACCCTCTTGGGCTACCCACTCAGCGGGGAGTCTGCTTCTTCCTCTCTCACTGCACTCTAATAAATAAAAAAATCTTAAAAAAAAAAAGAATAAATGTAAAGCACTCAATTTCACGGCTGTCACAGAGTAGCCAATCATTAAAGTGGTAGTTGTTATTGTTAATTTCACTATTACTCATTGGAAAAGAAGGTTAGTTTCCATCAAGGAGATCCACTATCTCTGGCAATCACCAAGCAACTGTACAAAGCATCAATTCATGACTTGTTAATGACCTATGCATTCCATCATCTTATCCAAATAATTTTGGAACCTATTTATACAATCATCCTAAAACACCTCTTAGAAAAACTACTTCAAATTTTCTACTCATCTTTTAAGGTGAAATCTTATATTTGTTCAAAACTTCTCCCTTTTCGGCAATGGTAAATATATTAAGAATATAGGATAGGACTTAAACCAGTGGGCTGGATGCTTCCATTCCACCAAAGGGTCCCATGTCTTTCTTTGAGGGCAACAAGGAAGAGCTTCCCTTGCTCTCCTGTGGAATGTCACATCTGCTAGTGTCTAACACTGAGCTGCAGAGCCAAGACACAGTTTTCACCTGGGAGGCAGCAGCCGGCCTCCCGAGTCACGTGTCCTCCGACTTGGGGAGCTAAAGGACTGTTGGGGATGGGACCTTCCTATGAAATGAGATTAGGAAAATGGGTTTGGAATTCAGACAAACCTACGTTTAAACTCTAGTCCCACTTGTAACAGATCTTGTCACCCCCATCAAATCAACTTATTTGAGCATCAATTTTCTACTCTCTTAAACTGGGGACAAGATCTTTGTTCAGGTTGCTATAATAGAAATACCATAAACTGGATGTATTATAAGAAACAGAAATTTATTTTTTACAGTTCTGGAGGCTGGAAGTCTGAAATCAGGATGACAGCATGGCTGAGTTCTGGTGAGAACCGTCTTCCCAGTTGCTGACTGCCCACCACTCATGGTGTCCTCATGTGGCAGACAGCAGAGGGAGGGAGCACTACCCCATGCCTTTTACAAGGGCACTGAACCCATTCATGAGGGCTTTACCCTCATGACCTCATTGAACCCAAACTGCCTCCCAAAATGCTCACCTCCTCCCAAAATACCACCACATTGGGTGGGGAAGGTTTCAACACAGGAATTTTAGGTAGACATAAACATTCAGTCCATCCCCAACCACTCAACAATTTTGCAGAGTTGCAGGGTTAAAGATAATGTAGGCTTTTAAAAGGAGGCACATTACTGTTACTAGTGTTTTGCTGTGGTTGATATTATTATTATGAAGTCTTGAAATCAGGCCAAGTTTATTTCCATCTTCATTCAAATTTATTCGAAGTCAGAAAAAAGAAAATTTCTTTTAAAATGTTTGTTTTGATAATACATAAAATTAGAATAGGTCAACAATATTTTTAAGGTTTTTTGGTATAGATTTATATAATTTTCAATTTAAACCTAAGAATTTATGTAGCCTTGCTTTCTCATTTTATAAACATTTGCCAAAACTTACATTTTATTGTAGGCCTGAACCTAAAACACAGATCTCCTCTTTTTTCATTGTGATATGGTTTCTACTACTTCCTGTGCCTTTAAAAAAATTTGTATTACTGATCTTTAAATAATATACAGTGTAATCTGGAAATGGATTCAAGCTCTCATAATTACTTATAAAATATTAAAGAACTAAAACCATGTTAACGTATAGAAATAAATGGAGGACAAAAACCATTTTAAATATACTTAAAAGCCAATGGGTGGTGGAGTCATGTAAAGAATAGGGGTTCCAGGGCGCCTGGGTGGCCCAGTTGGTTAAGCAACTGCCTTCAGCTCAGGTCATGATCCCAGAGTCCTGGGATCGAGCCCTGTGTGGGGCTCCTTGCTCGGCAGGGAGCCTGCTTCTCCCTCTCCCTCTGCCTGCTACTCCACCTGCTTGTGCTCTTTCTGTCAAATAAATAAATAATATTTAAAAAAAAAAAAAACTAACCTAAAGAATAGGGGTTCCAGAATCCCAAATACCTGAGTCTGAATTGCAGCCTCACTGTTTAGGCTTGTGGCTTAAGCTCTATGAGATTCAATTTTCTCATTTAAAAAGCAAAGATAAAAGTCCCAGCCTAACAGCATTCCCAGGAAGGTTGAATGTGAAACATGTAGATTTCCTGGCATATAATATGTCAGTTCCCTCCCCCCAGCCCTATTTTATATCGAGCCTTTGAATCTATTATGTATGGGGTAATGTCTACCCACCTGACACGGAGATTGTTTAATAAATACTAATGTGATGATGGTCATTTGGCGGTGATGCTAAAACAGAAATCAAAAACCCTATAAAGTGAGACAAGAGCACTGTAATTACTTAAGACATCCGGAAGCAAAAATATCTAAGTCAGGCTAGCCAAAAGTACATGCCTGAAATCCTCTTTGGTAGCAGAGAACGAATCTGAAATAATCTGTCTACATAAAAAATAGCAGGGCGATGACCTGTGAAATGCTCCTTCCCAGGAATCAGTGCCCGCCATGACAGTGGGTTCATTCCACCAGAAGTCTCTGGGCATCAACAGAGGCCTTTCATGCACAGCATGAAATATGAAGTGAGATGGTAAGGGAACAGGATGAAGACAGAGTGAGTCATCACGTCTGTAATTCAGTGTGTCTAATGAAAAGTTTGAGGGTCTAGTTTTTTAAATATTCTATTAAAAATGGGCCTGGTTCAAACTCACATAGCCCTGTGTAATCTTAAACCAGCAATCAAGTGAAACGCACATCATTTACACTCAGTACTGAGATTATTTTAATATCGTAAATTGTGTAAAAAAAAAAAAATCGTAAATTGTGTGGTCCGCAGTGTCCATAGATAGAGTGTAATTCAGTAAGTGGACCATTTATACCAACCATTCAGGCTGCAACAATATTTTAAAATCAAGTATCAAAACTCAAGGTTAAATTCCATTGCTCTAGAATTAAGAAAACATGGAAAAGTAAAGAATCTCACACACAAATGCTTCGGCATAAGTGGCTAAGAGGTGTCCATGGCTGGAAGACAAAATCTTAAAGGTTTTAAACTAACATTTCATATATTCTTGAATACCAAGTTCACTCAGGGTTCCCTCTTCCATACCCTACACTAGCTTTCTCCCCCAGCTTCCCTTTCCCTTCCATCCATTTCTTCTCCTTTCTTTCTGTCCTCTCCCTTCACTCTAAAACCATCATAAGGCAGCATCTTTTCAGAGCAAGGAAGGATGCAGGAGCTTGAAAGTGGGCAGAAAGGCCAGTCCCAGAGAGCCTCTGTTGCCAGCTCTTGGCCATCTGGTTGTGCAGTAGTGAGGCTTCCTTTCCTTTGACCCTAAGTGGATGGTGCTCCTCACCCCATGACCTGATGGCTGTGAATGCACCCCAAGATCCTCACCTCTGTGAACTAACCTCATGAAAGAATCACATGTGTGAGGGAGAGGAAAATATGCAATTCCAGACAGCATGCGTATTAAATAGTGACTTCCAGACACAACTATTCTTGCTAAAGCAAAAACAGTGGAGAGTTTTGGCACCATGACAGGGTAAGGAGAGAGGGATTCTGAGGCCTGGCGATCTATAAGAGATCTTCAAGTCGTATTTGGATTAGGAACCTTGGAAAGCATTAAGCTGACCTTGCTTACCTATATTGCTTTGGGAACACCTGTTGGTCTTTTTCAAGTTGTTTGTCCATTTTTCATCTCTCTATACTATCATCTGAAAGGTATAACCAGTACCTCCCCAGCTATCTAGGGTGAGAAGCACTTTTTTCCATCTAATTCCAATCCGCTACAGACTATTACCTTTCATAAAATTCAACGAAATTGTTATGACAAAGTAAAAATGCTACAAAAAGTTTCTAAATGCTGGTAATTTTTGTACTTATCTTGTGAACTAGTAATAATTTATGAACTAGTACTGGTTCTCAGATTATACTTTGAGGAATGCTGGCACAAATAAGAAATATATTCTTCACAACTTATTGGAGAAATGGGGACCTACAAGGTCTTCCAAGCACTACTAAAGCCATATGCAATGCAAAGGGTTGGATGGTACAGAACATTAAAATTACCAACTCAGTTTCATAATTAAAAAAATATGTGACCCAAATCACCTGAAATTTTAAAAACCATGTATTATTTTTGTAGTTAACAAGACAAGCTACACGAAGGTTGGCTACAGATGCAAATTCCAGGTCTAAATGCTCTGTCAGAAAACAAGAGTTAAAATTTGCTTTATGTGATATTTACCACTGTGAGATTCATAACAGGTCAGAGATGTTGCAAAGACCTGTCTAGTTCTACCCTCAATGAGAACATGGGTCATATTTTTTAAAAAAATAAACTATTACTTAATTTGATGCTTGAAAAAGAATCATACTAGAGTTGATCTTCCTAAATGAAATGACTCAAATGAGGAGGGTCTTGAGAGGATCGAATTCTTTTTCTAGTGGCAACCTCAGAAAATATAATTGCCAGTGTAGTCTCTGGAGAAAACTTGCCTTGAATTTTTACTACTAATTAATAGTCAAATGCCCTTTGGCCTCTAGAAAGTCCATGGTAGTGGCCAAACTCAAATTACATGCCAGAAATCCAAAATGGGTGTCCAGGCACGAAGGGTTTATAATAATGAAATCCTTATTTGACAAGAGTTCCATTTTCCTCCAGATGCACCAACACCTAGTAGTCTTTACTATTTCCAGGAACAGAGGCACATCTAGGAGAACCCAAAGTTGTATCAGAAAGACTAAGTCAGAGAGGCTTCCCTGAGAAAGAAGATGTGAAGAGAAGAGGCTTAGAAGACTAAGTCAGAGGAGGCTTCCCTGAGAAGGCTAGCAATCATACTATTTCGCATGGCAAGGAAGAATTATTCTCCTCTTGGCTAAATCTAAGCCAGGTTCCTTCTACCTAAGCCCTTAACTCAGCCAGATGCTAGATAAGCTGCAGAATTGTTCTGTCAAGAACTGATGAATAAGGAATGCGGAGCTGAATATCATTTCCATTCTGATTATTTCAGAGCCCAAAGTTTCCTCTCATTTTTCAAAGTAGTCTCATGTATAAGAAAAACTAGACAAGTGGCAATCAAGGGACAAATACTTTGCCTTGATGATGGTGGAGTCAACCTCAGTCCCACAGATGCATCTCTACAAAATCACGGAAGCGCTAACTTCAGGTTTGGAAGAAACCTTAAAGGTAACCTCCCACTTGAATCTGTTGTTACGGTGTCCCTGCTAAAGGCACGCATGTTCTCGCGCAGTGCACCACCTAGTGAGAGAATGTACTAGAATCTGGAGGCAGCTCATAGTGCGTCAGACCACAGAATTTGTTGGCGAACTCTGGCCACTCACAAGCTTTTGTGTTACGTTGAGCCTAAATACTTCTTTGCTATCTTACCCAACTTTCGGACTCACATAGAATAAATTTCTCTTTTTCATCTAATAGTTCTTCAAATATTTGAAGACTGAGATCCTCTTCTCACTGTCTTTCCTAATCAAAACATCTGTGGGTGCTCGAGTGCCATCACTCTGAGCCTCTACCACCTCTTTACTTTGTGAAGATTACTACCATAAATTTTTCTCTGGAATCAATTTTCTAGCCATTCAAAGATTTAACCAGTTTCTAACATACCAAAAGGACAAAGAAAATGTTTTAAAGGATTCTCTGGCCTCCCAACACCCATCACATCTCCTCGTCAAAACAAAAATGAGGTTACCCTTGTAGTCAATAAATCCATATAAGGTTGTAGGAACAACAGATTTTCCATCTATGAAATTACAAGTCATCCCTTTAATAATGTGTTCTATAATTCTGTCTGTCATTATTATGAAAGAGACAGTAGATACCCCAAGGTCAGAAATATGCTACCACCATGATTTTTTCAGCACTGACTGGACTGTATCACTTGATAATAAATCAAGGGAAGAAGAATATTTCCTGGTGAGATCTCAAAGCACACTGAGGGGCTGACCCTATCAAATATGTCTGCATATACATGAAGCTACTTCATAAGCTCCATGTCTATCACCTAAGCCAAATGAAATGGGCCTCAGGCTGACTGGAAATCGGGCCCATCTATCAGTTTTCCTGTGGTAGGTAATACTCTCTTTCTTGGATAATAATGTATCAAATTTCATTTGAATCAGATTCATCTTAATCATCATAATACTTTATTTCTCATGTCATGTTCAAAATGTAGCTATTTGAAACCAGAGATAATGAAGAGAGTAGTGTATTTCTGGACATTACGAAGTATAATTTCCTTGAAGTTATACATAGTGGTTCTTCTTTTTTAAAAAAATATTTTATTTATTTATTTGTCAGAGAGAGAGTAAGCGAGCACAAGCAGGGGGAGTGGCAGGCAGAGGGAGAAGCAGGCTCCCCACCGAGCAGGGAGCCCGATGCGGGACTTGATCCCAGGACCCCAGGATCATGACCTGAGTCAAAGGCAGATGCTTAACCGACTGAGCCACCCAGGCATCCCACATAGTGGCTCTTCTATTCAACTTTGTATTCCTCATAGTATCTAGAAAAGTGATTTGCTCATAGTGGATACCAAATAAATATCTGAACACTGTTGACTAATAGAAATATCACCTTGCTTAAGTCAAGTGTATGATAATTCAAACCACAGCTGTCATAGGGCAGAGACTACCAAAAGAAGGACTCCAAGTAGCACATTATCCTTAGAGGAGATCCTTGAGTTTCTTAAGGTGGATGTCTGAGAGCTTTGTGAAATCCCACACTCACAATCCTTTTCTAACACACAACTTTAGGTGTATAATTAAAATATATCTGAGCAAGTTAAATAACCCATTCAGATCCAATGAACCCAACACAAAGCTAAGTATATTTTTCTAAGGCCACTTTTTTCCAAAGATATAATGTTTCTCATTTTTAATCTAACATTTTGAAAATCATGCCCCATATGTTGCACCCAGAATGACCACCTGAGAGGCAGATACTGGATCGTTTGGCAGGCCTGCTCTCCAGATTAGCCCTTGGCCAAGAGACCTAGCCTGTAAGTGGACCATGAGGTGTGAGATGCAAAGCCAAGACTCAGAGGGACTGCAACACACTTGATACCATGAGCTTTTGGCAGCTGTAATTGCTAAATCAAAGACACTGATGGTCTACTGTGTGAATATAATAAGGAACAGAAGAAAACACTTATTTACACAGTAACATCATACAATCAAATCAAGTATCTGGCAGACTTTTAAACACTTAAATGTTTTTTTTGTTTGTTTGTTTGTTTTCATGTGTGTGGAAGGAATAATATTGTCAATGAATTTGATCATCCCCAACTTAGAGACCTGCTAGTTAAATGAACAATAATATGTCTCAGGAGAATATAAAAGCAACAGTTTTATTTCCTCCCCCATTCTCCACTCAAAAAATAAAACAAAACAAAAAAACAACAAAAAAACAAAAAGGAAAAAACAAAACAAAGAGCAAAACAAAAGTAGCCATCAAGTTACTTTTAGCCCTTCTCCTTGAATGTATTTTTCTCCTTTTCATTCCCCCATCTTCTCCCTAGTTCAGACTCTTTCATTTTCTGGCTGGACTTCCCTATGAGTCCACTTACCTGTCTCCAGGCCTCCAATCTCCAGTGTACACCCTCGGAAGCTACTCTGTGCTACAGGCAGGGTAGTTGTCCCCCAACACTGCATACATGACCCAGTATCACTCCCAACCCAAACCGAAAAACTATCAGTGAACAACTGCCTACCTCAATAAAGCACATGTTTCTCAGTTTGGAATTCTAGTTGTCTGCAATCTAAGGTCAACCTTCCTTTGCCAACTCTTTTTTTCCTCTATTTCAAGTCCTTTTATTTAATCAAGCTGGCTTACTCATAGTGCTCAAAAAGTACCATACACATTTGTACATCGAATTTTACTTGATTATCATTCCTCACACTTAAAGTACATCCTTTCTCTGACGTCTCTTATTCATACACGACTTCCAAACAGATCAAGTGCCTCCTCTACCATAAATATTTCAGGATCTTGACCCAATTGTCCTTCTCCAAACCTGTCTTGCTATCTATTTATTATTGTTTGCTGGAAGGGACTTCATAGTCTCAAAATACTAAAAAGCTCCAAAGTAAGTCACCAGTTAGTTCTACTGCCCATCGCTCAAAACTCTTATATCAAGTAACCCCTAAAAGATAACAGATACTCAATAAATTGTTAATATTCTTTCCAGTTTTAGATGTTCAATTCTAAATTTTAGTTTTTAAATTTTTAAAGAAATAAAATTTCCCTCTCCCTGCCAAAGAGTAGCCCTACAGCAAGTATTTCTGTTACTCTGATAACTTTATATAAATTTAAAACATTATCCCCAAGTTTGTTCATTATCATTTCCTTTTTGTGTTACAGAAAATGAACAGATTGATTTACCCAGCAAGTGAGTAAGCATTAGTTCTGCTAAACTGCATTGGTATAATTCAATATATCATTACAGTGTAGGAAAAGGCCTCCAATTCATCTGTAGCTATCAGGGAAGAAAATGATACACTATAAAAAAAATAAAATGCTTTATGGAGATATTTTAGAACATTCTAACTTATTTCTGCTGCAAATATTATGTTTATGTTATTCTAAAAACTGCAAATCAGGAAAATTTCTGAAGAAAATAATGAAAATGATGAGTGCTAAGAGATTTGACATCACACCTTGTAATCAGAGTGCTGTTCTTGGCCTGAAGGCACAGCAAAGAGTCTGTGGGGAGTGATGAGAGAGGCTCCTAGGAGCAGCAGGTTGGACCAGGGGCTGCTAGAAAACTCAGAGCAGAGTCAGAGAGGTGGCCAAATCCATTCTCACTTGTTTGGGTAGAATGTATACAACCAAACTGATAGCTTAGAATGTGGTAAAAAGCTCATCCTTTGTACTTATCTGGATATTTCAGAACAGGTCTGCCTATCTACAAAGAGCTGAGCCTCTCTATATTATCATAATCTTCAGATCCATGAGTATAATCACAGATTGGTCAGATCCCTAAATAAATCGATGCCTTACAATTAACTTTCCTGTCAATTATCTGGTCACTTTGGTCAAAACTCTTAGGGGTATATAGTATGTCACTAATTTTCAAAATCTGTCTTGCCAAGAGGATCTTTTCCAAGTGACATTTTATATGAAAACCAAATTTTTTTTTTCCACTTATATGATATATATAGTAGTCGAAAATTGTAAAAACAGAAAGGGTAGTGGCCAAGGGATAGGGGAGGACAGAATAGAGAATTATTGTTTAATAGTTATAGAATTTCAGTTTTACAAGATGAAAAGAGTTATGGGGATGGATAGAGGTGATTGTTGAGCAACAACAGGAACGTATTTAATGTCACTGAAATGTACACCTAAAAATGGTTAAGATAATAAATTTTATGTTATTTGGGTTTCACCACAATAAAAAAAAAAAAACAACACAAACATTGAGCAGAAGGTACAGAGATAGCCTATATAATTCCTGCCCCCATACATGTATTTTTAAAATAGTATATTTTTTATTAACATATAATGTATCACTTGCCCCAGGGTACATGTCTGTGAATCATCAGGCTTACACATTTCACAGCACTTACCATAGCACATACCCTCCCCAGTGTCCATAACCCAGCCACCCTATCCCTACCCCCCTACCCCTCAGCCACCCTCAGTTTGTTTCGTGATGAAAACCAAATATTTAATTCAATTAGCATCAGGACTGCTAAGGAAGACACAGATATGAGGGCGGGTGGAATGAGCGTCACACTTGCTCCTATGTCCTCATTCACTACTGGGGACCCTGAAGAATATAGGTCTCCAGGAAATGCAGTCTCAAAACTAATAAACCAACTTACTTTTTTTCTTACTCTTTAAACATATAGACATATGCCAAGCTAAGTTACATGTGATTTCCTAGCAATTAGACTTTGGTTTAGTGAGAATTACTTGGTGGATATACTTATTTTGTAAGGAAAATTTCATCGGGTGTCATGCTAATAATCACGATGTATTAGGAATAAATCACAAGGGCTTCCTTAATGGCTGCCTGGAATGTCAAATATCCCATATCTCTTCTTATCACTGTCTTTGGCAACTGGGCATAAATTTTTATAACAATATGAATTGATAGAGATATCAATGTGGCTGTTTATAAATCAAATCATTCAGTCATATGCCTAATAAGAGTTCTAAGGATATAAAAATTTAAGTGCCAGAGTCAGATATAAAATAATATCACAGGGGGAAAACAGCTAATAATTCACAAGATAAATTTAACGGACTTAAAGTAACCTTTAGAAAGCAAAGGAATTTACAAGAATACTCCATTTACAAAGACATTTCAATGAGTAAAGTTTGTGGCTCTCAATATTTTGGGAGAGACACTAAAAATTACCAAATTCTAAGAAAATTATTGAGATAACAACATCAATCTCTATTCTCCCTTAACACAGTGATATGGATCATAGTGTGGAGTCGATTGTACCACTGTTACCAGTCGGTAACTAAGAGGAAGACAGCATGAAGTAGACTTAAAAACAAAGGTTCTCGGGGCGCCTGGGTGGCTCAGTGGGTTAAAGCCTCTGCCTTCGACTCAGGTCATGATCTCAGGGTCCTGGGATCGAGCCCCGCATCGGGCTCTCTGCTCAGCAGGGAGCCTGCTACCCCTCCCCCCCGCCTGCCTCTCTGCCTACTTGTGATCTCTCTCTGTCAAATAAATAAATATCTTTTAAATAAATAAATAAATAAAAATAAAAACAAAGTTTCTGAAGAATTTTTTTTGCTATCATGTGATAAGCGTTCTCCTTCTAGAATTACCCTACATAAACAACAAGATTATTATTTGCAACCACACTTTCTTCAAGGTCTAAATTCAAACCACTATCTATTATGCTTTGGTTAGAAATAGTACAGGCACAGAAACACAACAGAGCACCTTGATCAAATAGATGCTCCCATTTTAATCTTTATCTCAACAGACTATGTTTCCCTCCCACTTTTATCTCAGCTCACTTTGAAAATGCTTTGATCAGCTCAGCGTTATTCATCTCCTTGGTCAAGTTATGGTGCAAAATGACATGGACCCTGGACATAGATATGGAAGGAACCTGTAATCTTACTTAAAATAAAAGGTGTGGCTGAAGATGGCAGATTTAACCCAATGATTTATCACCGGTCTTTTCTGAAACCCCATTAAAAGGACCATACAGCAATTTTCTTTTAAAGGCATCTAGCCTTGCAGACAAAGACAACAGGGGAAAACAGCATGGCTGTATTTTGAAACTGGAAGTCACAGGGAGATGTACTCACTCATTCGGCTGAGAAAGCTGACTCCCAGGCCAGCAATGGGGAAACCTCAGAACAACCCAGTTCACACTGCAAAACCCTCCAAGATCCAGGCACTTGAGCCATCAGCTTCTTCTGGAGGCAAGGGGGGCAAAGGAGATTGCAAACAAGATGACTACTTGAAATTCCATTTAAAAAGCAGTTAGACCCCCAGATCCTCTCCCCTAATCCAGGCTGCAGGCAACTAGAGGTTTATTTTCAGAAAAGAGTAAAAGGCAGTTCATTGTATAGGCATGGCTTAGTGAGAGTAGAGTCACTGCACTGAACACCTGGGAAACTATGGGACAGTTGACACACCAGGGCTGGATATTATGGTTCCTGCCTCTACTGTTGTCTCCCAAAAGGTCTACAGCCTTCAACTAGCGACGGAAGCCAGGAAGGTCTGCAGTGCTGGGAGCAAAAAATCAGATTTAATTGCTCCATGAACACCTACTCCTGCCAATAAAGGTCCTTTTGGCTCCCCTATGACTGCTTCCAGTGGCTGTCCCACAAGGCGGCTGCTGTCTGCTTTCTATTTGAGGTTTTGGCAGGGTTCTGCTAGGATCTATAGATGCTTGCAATAAGAATTGTCCAGAGTCTACCGTGTGACTAATCCTGAGAGATCTAAAGGAGTATTTGGGAAAACATAAGTAATACATGGTTTAGGGCTTCAAAGAGAGGAAAAAGAATATTAAAAATCCAATATCCTATTTATTTCTATTAAAATTTAGATCATGAGGCAAAAGAAATAATCAAAGAGTGGCAATGAAGAAGCCAGAAGACCTGAATTCCAATTTGTTCTATTTGTGTTACTTTGAAAATGTCCTAAACCATTTGATTTTTTGCAAATATCTTGCTGTTCATTTTCATCTAAATAGCCTGAAATCTGAAAACAGGGGTTTTAAGAAAATGGATAGCAATCCTTTCAGAATCACAACAACAACAACAACAACAACAAAACAAAATTTAAAAAGAGAGAGATCTGGTTTTATAGGTTTTACAAAGGAAAATTAACAGATGAAGAAAAAAGAATAAACAGAAAAGAAGCATAAAATTAGGCCAATGCTGATTAAAAAAAAAAATACATCTGTGATAAGATGAAGTTTACAGGGGGTGCCTGGGTGGCTCAGTGGTTTAAAACCTCTGCCTTCAGCTCAGGTCATGATCTCAGGGTCCTGAGATGGAGCCCCGCATAGGGCTCTCTGCTCAGCAGGGAGCCTGCTTCCCCCTCTCTCTCTGCCTGCCTCTCTACCTACTTGTGATCTCTCCCTCTGTCAAATAAATAAATAAAATCTTTAAAAAAAAAAAAAAAAAAAGATGACGTTTACAGAATTTTATTTTGAAATGTTTCGTGGATACAAAGAAAAACACCTCTCCCAAAGGATGTTTATGTTTTTTTTTTGGCAGGGATCAAAAGTATGAAATTAGCCACCACACTGCAGGCCACTTAAGGGATTCCCTCTAACCCCAAGTGTGCAGAATGAATAATAAAAAGGCCAATGCTGTCTTCTTTTTTTCCCGTTGAGATGAAATTTATATAGCATGCCCACGTTGTATTCTTGAGGCGCCTCAGGAGGAAAAGGGGAAAGAAATGAAAATATCTGCTTGCAAAAGGTGTCCACTGGGCCATGGCAGGGGGTGGGGAAGGGCGACATGGAGGGTGAAGATAAATAATAATACTTTGAAAATGTTCCTGAGAAAACTGAGGAGAGGGAAAATCATTGTACCTGTCTTTGAGTCTAATGATGTTGAACAAGTTGGATGATTCTCCAATGCTGGCTTACTCCAAGGCTGGTACAGGTCTGGAGGCATGAGAATCTCCTAGAAAACTTGGCCTGCTAGGGCCCTAGCATACGTGCTTTTCTGATATGTGGTCCTGATACAAAGGTAGATTTAAGAATCCCAAGAGCCGTCAGATGAAACATTGCTTCCTCTACGGAAACAGTTCCCTAGAAGAGTCACCAAAAGAACCCGAAACAAAAGTTCAATTCAAGGGATTGAAATGGCAAAGGCAAAGCTCTGGGCTGATGCTACAAATCTGTCAGCTGCAGCCAAACCTGCAGAGTTAGTAGAAACTGAAATCAGCAATTAAGCTGTTAAGAAAGAGGATTTTGAATCATCGGTGAGATAGGATATTTTAATTCTTGCACTTATTGAGAGAAGAGTCTTTCCAAGGATGATGAATTGTCTTTTTTACAAATGGCGGAATAGATGTGTGGGAAGAAGTGCATTTGAAGGAGGTGAGCTTTGAGAACAAAAAAAACAAACAAAAAAACACAGCCGCCCTTCAATTAATAGCTCACAGGTGACATAATGGTTCAGCTTTGATTGTCTATTTGTCAGGAATTCAAAGAAGGGATTAGCTATCCAGCTTCACAAGTCTCTTCTGAAATCCTAAACGTCCAGGCTGAGTAAAATGTAGCTCAGTAAGACTCCCCAGGCAATATTCGCCTGATGCTTTCTTACAGAAAGTACTTATCTCCATTCACAGAAAAGAAAACCCATTTTAAGCCCATGCTGTATTAAATCAACTCTTGATGTGATCCCCTGATTTATTACATGAGGGGTTCCCTGACTCACCTGCTCATAGAAATCACTTGGGGTACTTGCTAAAGAGATTATCGACCCCTCTTTAGGAGACTGAGATTCCACAGGCTGAGGCTGGGCCTCTGCAGACACCATTTAAGTAAGGTTCAAGAGCTGAACTGTGAACCTTTTCTTATGTTGATTTCTCTCTTAGATACACATATAAACTCTTTTGTGCCTTTCAGGAAGCGAGGAGTTTTCCAAAGTCCCCAGTCCAGCCTTTGGAATTCTGGACAGCGTCAAATGACCCAGCTCCTCCCAGCCCCTCACATACAACCACCAGGGGAGACTCATGCCCAACACTGAAAATGGCAGAATTAAGAGTGAGGTACTTGGTGGGGCTCTTTGATGAAAAGCAAGCAAGTGGCATGCTTTGTATCATTTTTGTCTCTTCTTCTAGTTATGAGGATCATTTTAGGCCTCTGCCAGGGCCTTAAATATAGCTTTAACTAGAGGAAAATGTCTGGGCACTTCAAAATAAGCCATGAAGAAACCAAGGACAGTTAACTTTAGCTGTTTTACTTATAGTTTGACCTAGGTAGGAAAACAGACAGAAAACATGAACCATTTTTCTCCAAAAGATGGGACTCAACAGATTCAAAACATACGGGGTTATGTTGCTCTCTTTTTCTTTCTTTCTCTATCCTCCCTTCCTTCCTCCTCCTCATTATTATTAGAGGATGAAAGAGAATTCATTTATTCATTTCAGAAATATTTACTCCTCTAGACTAGACACTCTAGATCCTGGGGATTGTGACAGCATTCCTCTCCTGGGAGCTTAAAATCCAGTGGAGGAACAGACAGTAACGACACGGAGAGATTGTGTAATTTTGTAGGCTGGCAGGTCCTCTAGCAGAAATACACTCATGTGATTAAGAGCAACATATTCGAGCTGAAACAAGGAGTCCTCCATTAGAAGTTTAAGAACGTTCCAGTCAGAAGGATGCTAAATGCAAAGTCCCTGAAGCAGCAAAGAGCCTGGGGTGTCTGACACAGAGGGAGGCATCATCATCAGTGAAATGCTCAGTTCTCAGAGTGTGACAATTTCCTGAATGAATCAAGATAAACTTTTCAGGATGGGCTCGAGGCAGTCTTAGACCGAAAAAAAAGAGGCCCTTGTGAGCTCATCTTTGGAACAACCCATCCGGGAACAAGAAATCCAGGGTTAAGGGTTTCCCGTATCTTTTGAAAACGCAAAGGAAAAGTTTATCCAGGCTCACGGGTTTGTTGGTGGAGCACAGCCTGCTGCTTTCGCTGACAATTTTGAGAGATCCTCCTTGAAATACCAGAAAGGCTTTCCCCGAGAAGATCAATTGATGGATTGTGCTGTCCAGATTGTCTTCACTAGGATGGCCAAATCTGATGACTCAGCAGTCAACTCTGTCAACAATCTCTGCTCCTTGACTACATCAAAGACAGCCCCTTACTGTCTCATAACATTACTTGCTCTTCCTCGTCATATTGATTGACCTTGTAGGATTCAGAACCAACTTTCAAGGACTCAGAAGAGGGATGTGTTTGATAAGGAGAGAAGCTAGCTAGAATTTTAAGTATGGGACTTAATTTTGCTGGTAAGGCAGATTGTTATTTCCATCTCCTATTTCATTTGATAATTTTTTCTTTGTGATTTGACCTTTTCTGTTCCTTATACAAGTCCACTGTGAATAATGTGACTGATACCCAACCAAAGAGTTGCTACAAAAGATAACCAGCTTCTCTGCTTAAGAGGTTACTGCCAGCACTGCCCTAAATACTGTGAATTATCCTCTCTCTTCCTTCCCTGTGATCCCAGGCTTGCGGCAACCAGGACCCTCCTGTCCCACCCCTTCAAATAAGCCTATGTTCCTCTACCATGCAACTCCCAGTCCTGCCTTCTAGGATGGTTTGTTTCTCATGATGGTTTGTTTCGTTTTATATTTAGAGATTCTGGAATCTCAACTTCTGTTCCTTGTAACTTTATCTGTAGAAATTCTTTGACACTTGGGTTTACAGCATGTTCCTCTAGAGAGAGTTGGTATTTGCTTCTGCCAGGTACCTGGCAACCTACCAGCCAGAATGCCTTTAAATGAAATTTTGTATAAGCTTTATGTCACCCTAGAATATAGCTTCTGAGTCCAAACTTGAGTGATGGTGAGATTGTGGTTATAAATTCTTGGTGATGTGAAAAGTTTTTTGGGGTTTTTGTTTGTTTGTTTGTTTTTTACAATGCTCTTTAAAGACCAAGACACCATGCATTTCTATCGTTTCTCTCTGTAGGGAAGTTTTCTGTTCTTTGATCATGGCTTAATAATGTCATCGTCTGAGAATTCAGGCTTATTCTGAGGTCCCTAATCTGGCTATCCAGCTGGGTCTTAGATTTTTGCCTCCTACTCTTTACACACTGTTTCATTTAAAACCCAAGTCTAGGCCAGAAGGAATATGCAGACCTATCTCTAATTTACTGTTTCTTGCCACTTATTGCCTCTGAATAACTCACATTCCTGTGAGTCCACCCATGCATTGAAAAGAAAGTTAAAAAAAAAAAA
>CM052885.1:38551032-38567479 GCA_028534135.1 Potos flavus
AAAAAAAAAATTGTGTTACTCCTTACAAGTGCCAGGAGGTGGCTAGAAGTCCCACTGAAACTGCCTGGCAATGCAAGCAAGTGGGATTACAAGGTAATTCCAAGATGAAGTCTAATGCACCATCCAAAAGACTTCTCTTCCCAACCATGTTTCTTAGGAAGACTAGATCGAAGGACAGTTTTAGACCCCAGAAAAGGGTTTGGTAACCTAATTGTACTTTTTCAATGTCTGAGCAGGGAGTACAACTAAAAAGGAATTTGAGAATTATCTCTTCATGGAGCAAAAGTTTTAGAGAAGCAGCATAATTGTACAGATGAACTGGAAGCTCAACAGTCACAGAGATGAGAGCACTGAACACATTTGAGGGCAGAGTATAAAGAGAAGAAAACACGCAAATAAGAAAAAGACAAGGAAAACCTCACCAAAGGCATCAAATAGGGGTATTAGAAATCCTTCTCTTGAATGGAGCTACCACTTCCATTAAAACGGCTCTAAATTTCCTCTTAAAATGGAGCCCTTTTATGGGGAGGTATGGGAAACACTGGATCAACAAGGGCCCACAAGTATTTTTAAGCATTACTTTCTCTTCTATTTTAAGCCAAACATTCTGATAGAGACACTTGTAATCAGCCCAACTGACTTTTGTGAATTTCACTACTCCCCCACCTTCTACAAAGTAACCGAAAAGAGAGAAATGAGAAAGCCTAGATGCTACTGGAAACAATTTTTATGTTTAATTAACAATCAGCCTTATTAAGTGGCAACAGCTACTCAGTCTCCTATCTTCCCATCTGGGAGAAAATTTGGCAGCATCACAATTTCTATGACAAAGTTATCTTACTGACGGCAGTGCCTTTAGAAGTTTTCAGGGCCTTCTTTGGGACCCTAGATCAAATTCAACTACTGAACCCCTTCACTTGCTGTCCTAGACCCCTCTCTGCAGTACTACATACAGCCAACTCAGGGAAACTCTCATAAATAAAAATCAAATTGATACAGAAAAAAAATCAATAAAATACAGAAAAAATATACCTATGATAATTTAAAATAGAACCTCAGAGTCATTTAAAATGTCTTCACATACAAAAGTTTCATGGCACAAAAATTCTCACGGATCCCTTTAAAGCAAATAAATTATAAAGCTGTGCTTCCCCACTCGCTCACTGTTTCCTTGGTCATTCTTTGGGTCTACAACAATACTCCACACAGCCAGCATGAAAAGGCTGCCCTCCTTATCTTTCCCAACATTCTTCTGTAAAAAAACAAAACAAAACAAACTCTCACAATGAATTGTTTCTCAATGAATTATTACATGTGTATATAATAAAATGCTAAGCAGCCAGTAAACCTAAGGTTAGAGACTGTTTATTGACATGGTAACATAGCACAATACATTAAGAAGAGAGATTACAAAGTACCATATACAGTGAGTCTATTTTTTAAAACTCAAGGTATAACATGCCTGTGTGTTTCTGTGTACAAATGTATCACTATGTATGTTTAAAAACATTAGAAGGACATACAAAATTGCTAATAATGATCATCTTTAGGGGTGATATTATGAATAATTTTTTCTTATTTATCATCTACAATAAACACACATTTCTCTTGCACCATTAAAAAATAAGATGACAACAACAACAACAAACAAAACAGCACATAAGCCCACTATTTGCAGAGTTTCCTCGGCTCTGGGTATCACTTACTGTGTTACTAATACAGTGTTGTATTCTGGGCCTCGGTACAGTACGGGACCTACAATTGGGCTCAACATGACGTTTTAAGGCCTCATTTCAGACCTCACCCTTCATCAACGGGATCCATCAGGACCCCTCTTTATAATAAATTCCACTCTATGGCAAAGGCTAGGACAATGATCCTTTAGGCACTTGTGATACATATATATTCTCCCACGTTAATTTGTCCCCATGTGCTTTTAACATGTCATCACATTAATGGTTTACAAAATGTCCCCAGGAATCCACTAGGTGCTTAAAAGTTTGAAAAAAATTGGATTCAAACCTTTTGCAAAAATAGATCACTTTAAGTACTTATAAAAATACAATTAAAAAAATAACCTGCCACATTTTCAAATATCAGAGACCAACAAGTTATGACTTTATGCTACCGGATTCTCTGCCACCCTTGTGCTGCTAAACTTTGTAGGATGGTTTAAAAAAATGGTAGTTCTGCATTAGTTTAACACACACACACACACACACAACGATTTAGAGCAACACAGACCGCCTGTTTATGTAAAATTGAACCAGCCTGCACAGCACAACACACAAGGTCCAGGCATATCTGATTATCACATATTCCCATCAAGGCCTAACAGCGAATTGTGCACAAAGAAGGAATGGCTTAACACATCTCTTTATTGTTCTGCACTTAGGGTTAGTACTTGGAATATTACATTTTTCTAGCCTTTTATATTTATAAGCATGTGAACCATAGTTGGGTATTTTGGGTGATACAACTTTGAAATAAAATTTTTCTACTTAATTCCCTTTTCACATGCAATCTGTCTAGCAGAGTATCCAGGCATTGCAAAGTGAGCTCTTTACAAACCGTTACATCTGAGTAAATCAGAATTTTCCATGCAAGTAAAGCCAGTTAAAGATACCAACTGAAGACCATAGCAGGGGCTGGTACAACCTTAACTGCCATTTACACTGATCACTGTCCATTTGTGTTCATGAAACAGACACATTCTTCTCACCAGCCACTTTATAAGCAAATTTTGTTTAAAATACAGTTAGAATTTGAGCCCTTCACTTCTACTGCTACCACTTGAGCCAAGTCACCATCCTCTCAAGAATTATTTCGGCACCCCCTCCCCTGTCTCCCTTGTGCTCCTATGGTCTGAGGACCTCAGTCATGGCACTTTCATCCCAACACTTTCCAATGACCTCCCATGCCATTAAAGTGAGAAGCACATTCCATGCAATACTGCACAAGGCCCAGGGTAAGTTTGTCACTTTGTACCTTGCAGACCCTGTCTCCTGCTGGCTCCCATTCACTCCCAACAGCCTCGATCGCCTCCCCACGAAGGTTCTTTGGGCCCCAGGCACCCACTCACAGTAAGGTGCTTAACTGCCATGTCCCCTCCACCTCAAGCACTCTTTGCTCCATCTCCAGAAAGTCTTTAGCCAAAAGTATTTTCTCAATGAACCCTTTCCAGGCCATCCTTACTTACAGCTCTACCCCAGGCTCCCTGTCTCCCAGGATTTCAATTTCCTTGTGTCACTCGTCACCATCTGAGATAACCCTTGCTCAAATTATTGTCTCCCCTCACTAGAGTGTAAGCTCCATGAGAACAGAGAATTTTATCTATTTTGTTCCCTTCTATATCCCAGAAGCTTAGAACAGTGCCCACAATACGTATCTATGGAATGAATAGGATATTTTAAGTTCAAATCTATCATAAAATCCTTATGAATAAAATGCCATGTTTAATTGTTGCCTCTCATGGGGTCATTTTTAAGTTTTTGTTTTTTGTTTTTTGATGAAAAAGGTTTTACTGCCACAAGGGGGAAAAACTGTCTAAAATTGTAAGTTACAGAGAAAAGTTTATGTCTTCATTATAATTTGGAACTATTTATAGTACTCGTCATAATACTCCAACCACCACCCTGATGGCACTCATCCAAAGGCCACACATCCTTTAAAAAAAGAGTCTCTTCTCTCTCCATTATTAGTCTTCACATATGTACAATAGTGATGGTCTATTTAAAGGGGGAGGTTTTTTTTAAGAATCTTCTCACTTAGACTTACATCATCAACTTAAAAAAACAAGGCCATCCAGGGCTTTTCTTTTCTACCACTGCCATACTGTGATCCTAATTTTTGCCACATGCCTCTGTTCACCCAGCACTTTTCTCTCACACTAGTTTCTCTGGGGTGCCCAATTTTTGTTACACACACATCAACTTGTGCATACTTCCATGGAAACATCTAACACACCACAGATAACCTACTGAGCTCAGTGTAACTCATATGGCCAACCTACAGCCCGTGGCCCATGCAGACACTTTTCCCTAATCATTTAGCATACAGCTCTTCTTCCCAATTTCCATCTCCCTGCAGTGGATACCACTTGGCAATTATATGATTTTAGAACACCTCTGCTTACAAGTGAGTTTTGTAAGTCAAATCTTCATTAGGGAAAGATTAGGAAATTTTCAGAATTCAGAAGTGTCAGTTATGCCCATTTTAAAATCTTTCCATCTCAATCTAGCAAATTCTTTATCCTAGTATTGCTTAGCTTACTAAGAGGAGGATGTGCAGACTGATAATTTGATAATACATTTACTCCGAGAGCTTACAAACTTTAAAAAAATATATATCTTATAATAAACATCCTAGGCACAACTGACTAATTTATTGGTTGCTGTGAAATACAACAGACTTTTCAGTCAAGGTAGAGGTGTGTATGTGGGTTTTATATTAATATATGCTATATCAAAATAAACAAATTGACATTTTGACAGGAGAAATGAGGGCACTGGACAGAGATGATGAAGCTGATACAGCTGCATCCAATTCTACCTTGAAATCACCAAAGAAGTGTGAAGTTATACAGTTTACATAAAAGTCAATAGGAGGTGTTTTCTTTTAAGTCTTTGATCCTGATGGTTCAAAGTGAATAGCATTTGCACACTTTGAAATTTAAGAACTAAGTCCACCTATGTAACCATAGCAAAGTAGAAACCAAATTTTCATGATACAAGATGCAAAATATTCCTGTATCACAAGGTTATGAACAGAAAAATAAGCACACAGAGTCAATAAAATACTAAACTCCATCAGCTCTGCTAATCTATATGCGTTTACCCTGAAAGAAAAAACTTTTGCTTTACAGCATTCTAGACACCAAACTGAAAATTACATGTCATATCTCTATCAACTCTGGTTTAATCACGTCTGTGATTACTATTCACAAGAACATACTTTTTTTTTTATGAAATATTTATATTGACATCTGAACCATCACTGTGATCTCTGCTGTTTCTACTTCCTTCTTTGGCAATAATTCACTGAAAGAAATACCAGCATGCCTTAATATAAAACAACAGTCCACATACAAGTAAGTAGCCTGCTGCTATTCTCCTAAAAACAACAAACACACAGAATCCCAGATTTTATAAGCATGACTTTTTTGTTATTGTTGTTAAATCTGCTCTTCAAAAGATTCACTCAGCATGGAAGACAACGGCAGTTAACATTTCTAGCTTTACCCAGCATAGCAGCCACAAACCAAAATCACAGAAAGTATGAGTCAGCCAGCATCCCATGGAGAAATCCCCATCAGTAGCTGGATACCATGTTAGACATCCACACCTCATTCTTTGTGTGCCGAAAATGGGGCAAATCTTCTCAAATCAAAGAATCTGAAGGTTGATGTAAAAAAGAGATTTTTGGTTTTCAGTTTGTAGGTCACTCTGTATCTTTTTGTTTTCTAGATCAATGTTCTCTGAAGAGTCTGGCAGGAGCAGTACCATTCCTGTCAATGCTGACTCCTGGCTTGACCCATGGGCTGCATGTCAATGGGAGCTGGGTCCAGGGGGTGAGGGAAGAAGAACTGGGCTAGAAAGAGGACATGGGTTGACAGGCATTGTCTCAGTGTTGCCTACTGGTGTTCTAAAAGGACCTAGCATGGGCTTCAAAAGCTGTGAGATTTTCAGTGTCCCGTTCCCTACCCGACCACTACACAGAGCACTCCTTCAACATGTGATGTCAAGACCTCACTTTACCTACATTTTACTACTTTATGCTGAATTGTCTTAAACCCAGGAGTCCAGGACAGGGGAAACTCCAGTTCATTCAAGGTTGCAAGCACTGGGCACCACCAACATCACTTCGGCTGAATGAATTTAGCAAATCAATGCAAACATAATTCAGGGCCTTTCAAAACAAAGAATGTGGATTTCATCTTCTTTGCGTAGTTTTCAGGTATATAACAATTGTCACACTTTATAATTGTAGGAAAGGACAGCTGTTGTCTGTGCTGCAGTATCACTAGATACCACTAATACCCATTTGAAAATCTGGAGATGAATTCTCATAAGAACTTCCAACTGCACAATAAATCAATACTTCCTCCAAGTTTCACTGCCCTTGGAACAGTTCCACCTTAACCAAGCCTGCACAAACATTTGAAAATCTGTTATGCTTATTAATGCCTCTTAACGATGAAGATGCTCTATAGCCATCCTTAGCTCCAAAAGTACTCTGTGTAAGAGGACTTCATTATATCCTCATTTCCATCCACAATCCAACTTTCACCGACTGCAATCTTACCTCAATCTAAGGCCAGCCATCAAAATGACCACTAAATCATTCAAGTAAATGGCCCAAGTTTTCCTAACCAGGCTCTTCCACCATGCTTCTCCAGGCTAACAATACATTCTGAGCCGAGCTCAGGACACCACTCTCCCAAAGCGGTTCTTCCGTTCCGCAGCCACCCACCCCCCTAACCACCCCGGACTGACTCTCTCTGGGGAACACCTGTTCCCTCTTCCGGCTACGCACGCTTTCCTGAAAGCCACGAGTCGGCGCCCAAACCCATCAGACGTGAGCCGCGAGAGCCCAGGACTTACGTTGTTCATGTACTCGCTGAGCAGGTCCTGGAGCGCCTGCCGGACGGCGTTGCACTCGGCCACGATCCTCTCGCGCCGGTCGTCGCGTGTGCAGGACGAGTCGGCCATGAGCGCTGCGCCGCTGATGATGCTCTCCAGCCTCTCCTCGAGCGACGGCCGGAACCTGGCCTCGCTGAAGGTCATGGGGTCCAAGATTATCTTATTCTGAAAATAGCACCATGAAACAATTAGGGGAGAATACGCAACTGCCTTTGTGCCCTGTTTTCTGAACCAGAAATATCTGCGACCAGAGCAAGACTCTCCAGGCAGAGGCAGCTGGTTGCTTAGACAAATACCAAAGTGACCCTGCCCAAGTAGCAATTGTCCATAAGATACTTTCCCCTAAATCTAATCTTCAGGGAGAAAACAGCACATCTTGTTTCGACGATGTGTTCTTGGAAAAGGCTGCATCAGCCAGAGTTTTCTAATGAGACTGTGACAGTGAACTTTGTTTTTTTGTTATTTTATTTTATTTTTTTTACATTTGTAGCCTTCAAGGAAAGCACATTTCAGGGTAACACTTTGAAGGATTATGAGAAGATTTTAGAGCCCCAGAGCGAGAGCATGATATGTAATCAACAACTTAAAGATCCATTAGTGACTAGTGTACACATTATATTTATTTCATGAGAAGTGAAGAGTCCCAGGGCGGGATGCCTTTTGAAACCTTGGCAAAGAACATCCACCAGAAATATACTTTACAGGTTACTTCCCACTGGAAACTAATATTTTGTATAAAAAAACTAGTGTTCTAGAAAAGGATTCATTGTGTGTGAGAGAGTAAGAGGGAGAGACAGAGAGAGACAGAGAGAGATTTATTATAATTAACTGACAGTATCATGATAAAGATACTAGCATGGTCTGAAGGAACCTAGATAAGGGGGAAAAGAGAGATGTTTTCTTAAAAGAAGGTGTTGCAGAGAACTTAAGCTTCACTTTGCCCCTGCTAAGTCTGAGGAGCCTGGAAACATGTAGGTGAGGATGTCCAGAGGTGGGGGATATCCAGCTACAGAAATAGGCATCCAGATTTCAAGAGATAAATCAGCCTCTCTGAGGACCAGGGGATCATCAGAGTTATCTGGACACAAGACATTGACTGGTATACCAATAATGTCAAAAGAACAAGAAGACCAAATAAAACCCAATTAATACCAATTCCTAGAGTGTGAAGGGTAAGAATCAAAAAATGAAAATAGGAGCAGAACCTGGAGAATATTATTCCCAGCAAGTCAAGGGAATAAAGAGACATGAACTGTGTGGTAATCACATGAAGGCAAAGCTCACTTTAATCAATGGCTGGTTTCCACTGGGAACCCCTTTTCTTCTTAAAACAAGGAAGATCATTCCAACAATGCTAACTAGAGTGGAAAGACCTCCTGCAGGAAATGGTATGCTCATCTTCGTTGGAGGTACACACTCAGAGGTCCAAGGACTGGAGCAGCAGTAATGGAGTAAATGGTCTTCCAACACTTCCAACATTTCATGGTGACTTCCTTTGATTTCCTAATTCCTTAAATGTTCATCAAATTTTAGAAACTGACATTACCTACTAGAGTGCTTAGTACTAAAAGACAGTGGAGACTACGAAAGATACTTGTGATTTTTTTTTCAATGGAATATAAAATAACTGCTTAGTTATTACAAAACAGGTCTGACTATATGCTCTGGCAAAGTTTGCCCTAACCCTCCAAAGCATCCTAAGGTAGTTGCTGGAAGTTGTGCTCCAACATCAGTGGCTCTAACTCGGATTCTCCTGTTACAACGCCTATCTCCGTAGCAGAGATCCTGTCAGCGCAGGGCTATGAGGTGCCAAGGAATGAGTAAAAGCAGGTGGCAACTTAGGAAGAAGCATCCACTGAACACACACTGGTTCTGAGGTCCACTGGAATCATGGATTTCCTAGGCAATTACTCATTGGTTAAAGCTCCCTCTTCAGTTTTAGAGGGGAAATGCATGAGGTCATACAAACAGAAGATAAAGCTTTTCTGTGGCAGGTTTTGGCACAAAGACCAGCCTCACATTTTTGCTTAAACCTTAGAAAGATAATAATTTGTTACTTCACTCAGAAGAGTATGACTCAGACTCCGTTCCTTGTGCACTAGTAACACTCCAAACAGTATCAAAAATCATGAAGAGCCCTCAGTACAGGGGATGGCTTTGCAGCATGTATCATTACTGGGAAAACCCCCAAAGGCTGACTGAGAGGGGAACATTGGCGTTCCTGACACACTGGCTGTTTGTACCAGAGCTGGGGATCCCTTTGAATTTTCTTTCCTCTTTCCACTGCTGTTGGTTGATGTATCTATGATAATCTTATCACGTGACATGCATTAAGGATTGATACTCTAACTAAAGAAACACCTGATCAAAATCAAATTAGACTATTTTCCTTTATAAAGATTATGGATTTTCAAATAACTCTTTTACAGGAACTCAGATTCACATAAAACATAATGAGAACCATTCGTTCTGCTTTGAGGTTTCAGAAGACTCTTCAGAATCATATATTGGCTCTAGCATAGATTTTTTATTATAGGTTGTACTAAAAATATAAAGAAGTGCCAATTTGATGGAAATACACTGAGGTAAATTTGAACTCTTTAATAAGGGCAGTTGTAAAACAGTTTCTTTGCAGAACAGAGGAAAATGTACTACTGTCATTAGAACATTACTTCCTAAATTATTTTCCACAGAACACTGAGCTTAGAGATGTAATGTTTTGATGAAAAAATAAGTTTCCCTGGCCAGTATGTTTTGGAAATACTGCATGGCCCAGAGCAAATTATCACATGAAATGCTTTAGGGGAGTTCTGCCTTAAAGGAGTCAGTTTACAGTAACATTCCTCAAACTTACTGAGTGAAGAGAGGGTTCCCTTTAAAATGCATGCATTACCTTTGAGAACCCAGCAACATATTTTAGGAACTGTGGCAATGTCAGCTCAGTGATCTTCCCACCTGCCACGGCCCTAGGCGGTCATGAAAGTAAATGCACTGAAACACTGAGCATGAAAAACTCTGCATAAAAGTTACACCGTTCATCACATTTCTAATGGAATTATTCATTATTTATAGATTACAGGGGAAAACTTTTTGAAAATCTCCCTGGGAAAGAAACAATAAATTTACAATATTCTCATCCCTCTCTGTGGTGGAGATGGGAAGCACTGCAATGACAGATGTGAAAGGCTGGCAGGGAGAAGCCACTCGGAAGAGAAAAGACATAAAGGTAAAGGGCAGTGCACAAACATCTGTGTGTGTCTCTGTGCGTGTATGTGTGGAGGGTAAACATTGTCTGTGTGTGTTTAGGTTGTGTGTAATGTGTGGAGGGGGATGAGTGTGTGGTAAACAGGAGGGGGTATGGGTTTTTTGTGTGTATGTGTATGTGTTCAGAAAATTGGCTAGATCTCAAACAAGCTTTAAAAAAATAAGGAAATACACACACAGCCAAATGAAGCCGGGGCTCAAGGGCTAGAAGACAGACTCTATTTACTAAATAGAGTTGCTAAAGTTAAAAGAAAAAACAAACTCCTGGAACCAAATCCTGATCAAGAAATACAGAGTATGATGTCAAAGCAGAGAGAGGGAGGGATATTTGCTTCTGCACTATTTGGGAGTGACTTAAGAAACACCTAGGCAGGTGCCTTTGTTAGCACATTTCAGGGTCATTTCAGACCAGCAAACAACCTCTTTCCTGCCTCAGTGCAGCCTGTCCTCACCTCTCTGTGCGGCTGCCCTCTACTGGCGGGAAGGGGCAAAGCAGCATCCCGGATCAAAACTCTCCTCCCTGGTCACCTAGGGAGTATTTTAAGTGGGTAACATGCCAGCACCAGACAAAGGGCAAGGCCAAGGCTTCCTGTCTTCCCCTTTAGACAAAGGTGTGCTCCTGAGAGAGGATTTCATGCTGTTTCCTTCTATTTGATGTATCTTAATTCCCTCAGATTTTACATTTTAAATATGTAAGTCTCTTGTTTGTATTCTTAAAGCTCATTTAATCTTTTTATCCTTTTGATCTTTCAGTTCCACCTTATATTGTCATTTTACTTCATTTTAAAATTGCAGGCCTACATTTCTTACCTTATCTGTTTCCTTTTAAAATGAGACTTTAATTTCTTTTTATCTCGCCTATTTTCATTCTGTTTATTTGCCTTGCGTAACATTGTGCTCTGCGATTTTTACTTACTGTATTCTTTAACATCCTTAATTTTACAAAATGATGTTTTATTTTTACATTTTTAAGGAGTGGCAGTTGGAAAGCATGGCCTTAAAGACAGCAGGAACAATAATTCATCCCCAAGCACAGGAGGCTGGGAATCTAGTCTTCCATCAAGCCAGTGCTTAATGGTCTCTTCTAGTCCTACATAACTGATCTCCCATTATTTCCAATGTTGAACTCGATAAAAATTTTAACTTGAAATAATTCAGGAGTCCATATAGTTCAAAACTACTTCCTAGAATAATACATTTACCTTCCTCACTGCACCTGCAATTGTTAGAAGAGCCCCACTTTTAAATCACAGCTACCATTCATTCTCCCTACAAGGAGTTCTGTGATCTAAATTTCAGTACCATCATGGGACATTGAGTCATATTTGATGCAGGCTGATACAGGAGGAGGCAGGAAAGAGACTTCTGCAAAGCAAGAGGTTGAATATATTACAGATGGTCTGACAGGTCTACAATTCTGTGCCCTTAACATTACTTTCTGCATGTTATTGAAGAGAAAAATTATGCCAGGATGATGACATGGTCATTCAGTCAGTCATTCACCAGGACTAAACACAGGTCTTTTGACTTTAAGCAGTGTTACTATATCAGATTGCCCACATTCAGTTAAAATGAGCCTAATTAATCCCAATTAGAAAAATATATTTCATAGTTAAGCTATGAAACTCTCCTAAACTAAATATAATGGCCTAACTATCACCTCTCATACTGTTTTCTTTTGTGTCATCTTGGTTACCTTGTCCTTCCAAAAAATAAATGTGTACAGTCATTCATTCAAAAATGGGTACCAGTTGCTGTGGGTGTCTGAGGGCACAGACTGAATAGTCCTTTATCTCAAGAGGTTTACAGTCTAGTAAAAAATAAAACCAAAAACATGTACAACCAATTCTAATTTGGAAAACATACCACTGATGTTAAAGAATGGTTGAGTGTTGGCAATTTGGGAAGTAAGAAATGTTTCTGGAGATTATTCCTCGCTGAAACCTGAAGAGTGACAAGTAGTTGACCAAGCAAAGTCAGGGGCAGGAAGAGTTCACACAGACAAAGTAGGAATTGGGAACAAAGGCATGGAGGTGAAGGATATCATGGTATATGAAGAATATTACAAGAGGTTTATTGAAGCTGGAGTATGAAGCCACAGGTTTGGTGTCATCAATTCTCCTTGAAGAGAAACTTCTCTATGAGCACAGTTCAGGGACTGCCTCCATCTGCTACACCTAGAGATCCACCACAGTTCCGTTAGAAGCCACACTTGAACCCAGGCAGCCCTTGTCAATTACTGGGCACAATCAGGCCACTCTTGTACCGCGGGGACCTGCCCAACAGGCAACTTCTGCTACTATTCTGGATTTCCCACAGGCCTGAGACTTTCTCAGAACTCTGCTGAGGCTCTTCCTATAAAATCCTTTTCTTTCTTGCTCTTCTTGCACAGGTATTTGACCTGCAATGCTGTCAAAAATCTCTCTCAGCTGATTCTGCTGGTCCTCTCCCACTTTATCCTTCAGAGGAATTCCTCCTTACATATTTAATCCCACCTACCTTGGCATTTGCTTCTCCAAGGACATGAATACACCAAAATAGGAATAGGAGACAGAGTTGGTGGAGAGAGCCCAGCCACATCCTTAGAGACTTCTATTCCATGCTAACAAGCTTTCATTTTGTGAACATTCCTTCGAACAATGAAGAGCCATTAAGAGTTTGAAACACAGGAGTAGTATAATCCTGGTTTTAGAAAGCTTCCTCTGGCAGTTAGGGAAGTTAGCTTTGGCAGGACTAACAGTAGAAGACTGAAGACCAATTGCCATGCCTTCAGAACCCAAAAGAAAAATGGGGAGAGTACAAGATCATGTTTGTGTAAAGTAAAGAGTACATATTGTGGGACATATTTAGAATGTCAATCTGAAAAATTTGGAGATACACATCCTATGAGAATAAAGAAGTTTTCATCAAAGATAAAACCTAAATTTATAGCATGGGCAACATGCACAATGCAGGACTCTGCAAGCTCTATCCTGGGTGTCAGCCTCCTATTTTGTAAATACAGTTTTAGTAGAACACCTTCAGGCCCACTCATTTACATACTGGCCATTTTCACGCTATAGTGGCAGAGCTGAAAAGTTTAGACAGAGACTGTGTGGCCCACAAAGCTTGGAATATTTACAATTGTCACTTTAAGAAAACATTTGCTGGGGTGCCTGGGTGGCTCAGTCGTTAAGCGTCTGCCTTCAGCTCAAGTCATGATCCCAGGGTCCTGGGATCGAGCCCTATATCCGGCTCCCTGCTCAATGGGGAGCCTGCTTCTCCTTTTCCAGCTCCCCCTGCTTATCCTCCTTCTCTATCTCTGTCATAAATAAATAAAATCTTAAAAAAAAAAAAAGAAAAAAGAAAACATTTGCTGACTCTAAACAGGTTTAAGGTGACTATGATGCATTTAAGTGGAAAAGTCTGGTGGAAGTTGATTATAAGTGTAACGAAAATGGGCGATCTATAAAGATGCAGGATCATGATAATAAAGGCAGGAGTGGAAGCCATGAAAATGGATATAAAATCCCAAGGGAAAGTAACAGAATGAAGAGTGAGTCCAAGACACAACATCAGGAAGCTCACAAATGATATAATAAAGAATGATCAGAGATCTAACTAGATCCTGGAGATTGCATAACCATAGTTGACAAGGGAGAACACTAGGGAACTCCACAAAGAGTTAATAAGATCAAGACTGAAAATGTCCATTGAGTTTGGAAGCTAAGAAGTTACTGGTGACAGATTGTGCTTATGTGTCTATGTATATCTGTGTGTGCTGTGTTTATTTACAAATATCTTAATCCAAAAGCCACATCAGACTCGACGTAAATAGAAGCAATCTAATGTTGAAACAAAAAAAACTCTCAAATTCATAAAAGTACTTAATACATATTTTAAAGATTTATTTATTCATTTAAGAGAAACAGCATGAGTGGTAGGAGGGGCAGAAGGAGAGGAGAATCTTAAGCAAACTCCCCACTGAGCTCAGAACTCAACGTGGAGTTTGATCACATGACCCTGAGATCATGATCTGAGCTGAAACTAAGAGTCTGATGTTTAACCAAGTGAGCCGCTCAGGTGTCCCTTAAATTATTTAATATTATTCTGAAGTTTCTAGAAAACAAAACTAGAAAAGAGAAAGAACTAAATGGTATGAAAAGTAGAAAGAAGATACAATCATTTTTGGAGACGTTATATCTATTAATTTGGAAAAATGACAATCTACATTTACCACAAAACTTTTTTCATGAAGTAACTTGTATCAATATGAAAAATTAATTGCCTTCATATTTATAAGGAATATCCAATCAGAAGACCAATTTTACAATAACAAGAACTGCAAATCAAAACACAGGAAAAAAAAAACCAAAAACATTTAGATGTCAATTAGATGAAGCAAGAAATGTGCTCAGAGAGATGAGTAATTGCCTGCGCACACACTCAGAACAAAGTACAAAGCTGTAAGTGGGACACATGCCCTCGGCTGAGAGTCCAGGATCTAGCCACTACACTACCTTGTTTCCCTTACGTATCTGTTGGCATGTGTGATGCCCATCACCATGAGGAAATTAATGGACCAGCCACCTCTCCATCTTAGATACTAAATGGTGGTAGTATGTGATTGTGGTAGTATGGAAAACAGTGAACAATTACTAGGATAAAAGCTCTAAAATGTTACTTTAGCCTACTCTTAATTTCTCATCTATTTCAAACTGGTCTGCGGGTATTCTAAAACACTTTTTCTACCAAGAGGGAAAACACAAATATATCTTAGTTTTTCGTTGGCTAGGAATTAACTATTTTAAAACTGAATTTGTATCTAATTGCACTCAAAGCAGTAACTGAGCAAGAATGGCATACCAGGTATAATTTGGAGCATTAAAGTCAAATATTTAACTACAGTTATGCTACTAGAAAGGCTCTAGCATACACCTAACACTAATGGAGTTGTTTTATACTCATATATTAAGTTCCTAAGATTCTTAATGCACAGATGAGGAAGGTAAAGCCCTTTTAATATCATTAGGTCCCAGGAGTTCAGCTAGATAGTTATCAAACCATTCTGAACACCTACAAACTCAACAGGAGATAGAAGAGAAGAGCAGCAATTCTAGGAACAGAAAATCGACCACTTCCCAGAAGGTAGGACATGCAGAGAAGTGAATCTGAAGTGATGGGAAGATAGACCACAGGGAGAGGGGCTGGCTCCCGGCAAGTGAGAGAGCAGCTGAGCACAAAATCAGAACTTTTAGAAGTTTTAGAAGTCTGCTCCAGTGAGGGACGTCCCTCTAAGCAGGGGGTGGAGCCCTCGCAGGGACAGTGTGGTTTAGGACCCGCGGGGACACAAAAAGACCAGGGGTGTCTGAGTGTGGCAGAGCTCCCAGGTAACAAAATAGGGAAGTCGGCTGCACAGATGGAGCTGAGAGGTGGGGTCTCAGCTCGGGATTACCTTAAACCACGATCCAAGGCACAGTCGGGCCACTGCTCTTCGAGCTGGGATCACACAAGTGGCAGATCTGGAGAGACCCCCTCCTTCCTCCTCTAGGAGGAGTGGTGCAGAAGCGCACTGCGGGAATCTGCTGGGTTTGGAGACTCTAAATGGGGCCATGCACCAGAGATAGAAACGCTCAGTCACAGGCTGGGTGAGCTCAGAGTGTGGGCAGAGACCAGGGAGATGGGAGAGATTGACTGCTTTTCTCTGAGGGCGCACTGAGGAGTGGGGCCCCAAGCTCTCAGTTCCTATGGGCCCGAGATTGGGAGGCCGCCGTTTTCATTCCCGCCCTCCAAATCTGCACGGAAAGCATTCAATGAACAAAAGCTACTGAGAGTGAACCCAAGCAGATTACTTGGGCTGGCCCCTGGCAAAGGTAGTGCACTTCCACCTCGGGCAGACATTTGAGAATCACTGCAACAGTCCCCTCCCTAACCCTACACCTAAAGGAGCTGGAGAAAGAACAGCAATGAAAGCCTAAACCCAGCAGGAGAAGAAAGTAACAAATATCAGAGCAGAAATCAATGAAATAGAAAGCAAAAGAACAGTAAAACATATCAATGAAACTAGGAGCCAGTTCTTTTAAAGAATTAATAAGATTGATAAACCCCTGGCCAGACTTACCAAAAAGAAAAGAGAAAGGACTCAAATTAATAAAATCATGAATGAAAGAGGAGAGATCACAACCAGCTCCAAAGAAATACAAACAATTATAAGAACATATTATGAGCAACTATACGCCAGCAAATTCGACAATCTGGAAGAAATGTGTGCATTCCTAGAGACATATAAATTACCAAAACTGAAACAGGAAGAAATAGAAAACCTGAACAGACCCATAACCAGTAAGGAGATTGAAGCAGTCATCAAAAATCTCCCAACAAACAAGAGCCCAGGGCCAGATGGCTTCCCAGGGGAATTCTACCAAACAAAGAAAAATGAATACCTCTTCTCCTGAAACTGTTCCAAAAAATAGAAATGGAAGGAAAACTTCCAAACTCATTTTATGAGGCCAGTATTACCTTGATCCCAAAACCAGACAAAGACCCCATCAAAAAGGAGAATT
>CM052885.1:38567979-38778817 GCA_028534135.1 Potos flavus
GCAAATAATGCATTTTAAGTTAATTAAAAAAAAGAAAAAAGACAACAAGGAAAACAATTTTATAATATAAACTATGTATTGATTTAATAATTTGGTGTCCCAAATCTAATCTTATAAACATGGAAAAGGCAAAAAGCAAATGCTGGTGGTATGAGAAAGTCCTATGGTTTTCTTTGTTGTTTTTGACAACCCTTCAAGATAAATGTGTCCTGGGATTTTTACTACCTTCACGGTTCAAGGTAGCAACTAAGGAAAATAATAACTTGTACTGTTCTACCTCAAACACTGGACCCTCACCAGCTGCTGTCCAACATCACTATTTTGAATCAAACAAATAGGAAAAAAAAAGTCAACAGGGCCTTCTGCAGTCATTCACTTTCCTCTTCAGAGGGTCTTAAAAAAAAAAAAAAAAAAAATTCTCAGGGAGGAAGGTAACATCAGCCAGAGGCATTCTTCTAAAGGAAAATGTCATTCGGATATGGAGTAATTAAAGCAGTGACAATCAGAAAACCAAAGGACAATGCATGTTTAAGTGAGATACTATTTCTCCTTTAATTATTGTGCACTTTTGCCAGGAAAGGAGAACAATATGTAGATGACGTCACTTCCTCTCCCAGTACTTTCGTCCTCACCTCACTCTATTTACCCGTGCATATTTCAGCTATTGGCTTGGTCTTCATGGTGTGTAGATGGATAGGTCATGTTTCACTTCTACCACAGCCCTTCCTTCATCGTCCCTTCCTCTCTTCCAACCTCCTTCCCTCCCTTCCTTCCTCTTTCTCCCTAGAGTCCCTATGTTTTTCTGCTACTTGAAGGAGCACCCAGCCATGCCGGCTGCTGGCAGCAGGCCTAGAGAAACCCAAGTTTGATTTGGTTTAGAGCTTCATGCTGCCTACACCTTTTAGAACTGGTTTAGATCATAGAAGGTCACAGAGAGCCCTAGTGGGACCAAATTGTGTTAACACACTTAATTTTATTCCTGTATGATTTTGAAGCACTGATAGAATGCAAAGCAAAACAAGTGAGCAAATCCTGGCAGCACCTATTAACTATTTATTCCAGTATTATTTAAACAATGTCTGTGATCAATCCAGTTAAAACTATCTGACAAGTAACCCCTGAAGCAGTCTCTCCCAGTTGCCCATTAAAATGCCTACGGACGAATGGGAAATAATGGAATTTTATAGCACTGAAAATTGAGAATGAAAGACATCTACAGACAATGAGGCATGATCATAATTCTGACTCCGAGAGCTTTAAATCCTCCCTTTAAAGACTGAAGTCTAAGATAAAAGCATAAATCAAGACCAGTTTAATAAATTAACCAGGGTTTCTAAATCAAAAGCATGTTATTTGTTCGGTTTTGAACACTCATTCTCCCCATAGTGTATCAATAATTAACACAGAAACATTTTCATCTTTTTCATTCTGTGCCAAGCTCTCCCAATGAGAATCTTTCTATCTTTACATGAAAAGTTTCTCTTGGCCTAATTGAGGTAACATTTGGAATGGAAAATATTAAAGATATGGAGTTTTAATCATCTATTTTTTTATTAAGCTACCAAAAAACCTCTAACCTCCATTTTAGATTTGCCTTAATTTTAAAATTGCATAGTACCTTATTGATTTCTTCTCTTTCTTCTCAGGCATATACTTAAAAATAAACTAATTACACCATTTATCTACTTAAGATATTATTTGCAATTAAACAGCTCAGTTTAATCAGAAATAAATGACAATGATAATGATTTGATAATTACGCAGCATTTCTTATTCTTACATATTTAAGGGGTTTTTGTTTGTTTGTTTGTTTTTGAAGAGAAATCAAAGCCTATATGAATTTCATTTGAGAGGAGAAACTATTTAGGAAGACAGAGTTATTTACCAAAGTTAATGCATAAAAAACAGTGAGCAAGCAAGTCTAGCATATGTCCATGCATAAAAGCATAAGTCCATGCATAAAAAACAGTGAGCAAGCAAGTCTGGGATGTTCCTACTGGATATTGTCACCCAGTGGAGGCTGGTTCTGTTTTCTCTAATCCCATAACCTGTGAATGTCGCTGAGACGCAGTGGATATTTTATGAGCACAAGTTCTGACAAGAACAGTAGTTTACAATTAATCACACTAAAGCAGGGCAAAGGCAATCATCCTAAGCTTTACGTTAATGACTGATCAGAAAGCAAGCATTAATCCAAAAGGCATTAGTCAAATCAAATCTTTAGAGGGTCAAAGAAAGAAAACATTTTAGTCTTGCTGAAATCCCTCTTCTCCCCTTGAACTCTCTACACTGTCAACTGCCTTTTTAATTCAGTCCTCATCAAGTTACCATCCACTCCTTAGTTGACTCACCTATGCTTAACAAGCCCCTGCTTTACTGTGGTTCTCCTTATACCCTTCCAATGGCTCCTTCTCTCCTTTCTCCCCTTCTTCGTCCTTTATCTACCCGAGTAGCTGATAAATCTCAAGGTCCTCGTCCTTGTCCTCGGACAGCTCAATTCCTCCCATGCCTCAGCCATCACCTGCTCTTGAATGAGAACTTAAGTTCTGACCCTCTCAAGGCTCAGGCCTTCACCTATAACTACAGCTGCACACTGAGCACTGCCATCTGGATGTCCATCACTTCAAGCGTAACATGTATAAGAGCAAATGCCTCCGCATCCTCCAAAGTCTGAAACCCTCATTTCTATGGAGGAAAAGAAGAAGCAAGAAGGAAACAGAAACCTATAAACTCACTCTAATCTCCTAGTGCACTAATGAGAAACTAGACCAATGAGGAACCCTCACTTTTTACACAAATGAAGGGAATCTGCTCACACAGGGTAAATGACTTGCTCAAGACCAGACAGTAAACAACTTGAGTCTCTGACTCCAGAACCCATGTACTTGCAGCCCCATCTCCCAGGCACTTGTGTTGAAACATCAAGCATCAGGACAATCTACGGCCAGGTGTAAAATGGAACAGTGTTAGATGGTGTAGATTAGAATCCTGACTCCAATTCCTTCTGGCTGTAACTTCTAGCTGAGCATGTTGCTTAAAGGATGAGTGTTTCCTCCTTTCGTAAATATCTATACCGTAGGGTTGCTAATTAAATGATATATGTAAAAAGCTTAGAATAATATATGACACATAGAAGTAATAAATATCAACAACTAAATCATTTGAAATAGCTTTTAAAATGTAACAGTTTATATTTCCATTGTCACTCCATCCTCCACCCCTTACTCAGACCACTATCGCCTCCCATTTATTCTACCACCAAGATTCTCCATTGATCACTTTTCTTGTACAACTTATTTTTCCCCAACCAACCATTTTTGAAATTCCATTAAATCCTATTATCCGACTGGCCCCAGACCTTTGATGGCTCCCCAACTACCTGTAATCACCAAACACTTGACAATTTATAGACACTGCAATCTTGGTGGCTCTCCAATTCTATTTCTATCCCCTCTTTTTAAAAATATGTCAAAATCCCCAGCATAACTAAGCAATAGGTTGCATTTTTCACCCAGCCCTCCAAATTGGGATATAATTTTCAGCAAGTACACCCTAAAGAAATACAAGCTCACAACCATCACTGCCTGTTCAAGGTCCCCAGGCTTCAAGATCCTCTGTAATCTGACACCAGTCTCTGCTTATCTAACTTCACCTGCCAAGACTCCCCTCATGAACCTCTGGTTCCAGCCAAAGTGGTCTCTGACTGCCACACTCCACCCCAAATGCTTCATGTGTTACCATAGTATTAAATTATTCTCTGTGAAATATTATAATACCTTCCTTCTGATGCTTCTGTGAAGCTCTTGTTGACCCTACTCAGGGAACACTGTCTTCAAATCTGTGTACAAGGCTCTTTCCCTTAAGTCCCATTAGTGAACTCCTTATCACTCATCACCCAGCTTACCCCTTTGACTCTTGTCTGACATTATCATGTACTGTTAGTGGGGTGTGTGTGTGTGTGTGTGTGTGTGTGTAAAACAGAGAGAAAGCGAGTGCACATGCACCAATTAGGATGCTTTCCTTACACATTGGTATCTTTTGCATTCAGCTGAGTGCTTCACACATAAGTAGTTGATAAATACTTGATTAGCATATTTAGGGTTCATCAACAAAAATGCCTTTCTCCTACCTTAACGAAAGGCATCTGGAGCACTGTAGGGCACTATAGTGAACCTAGTATGTGCAGATGAATCCATGTGGGTGACCCTTCAGTCACGCATGCACATGTTGGTCTACACGGGTATTTGATGTGGCTCAGTGGGTTTGAGATTCAGAATTACTAGAATGGGACGCATCACCTCTCATGATGACAAGCGTCAGTTCTGCTGTCTGTGTGAGGTAGACTCACCAAGGCAGCCAAATCCTCGGGTTGGGGAACCACCACTGTAAAATCCTTGATCCTGATTTATCTAAAAAACAAATGGTTTTGAATTTCCAAACATCATAAGCTACACCAATAAGCATTCATAATGTGTGCACGTAAGTATAGTGTGTGTATGTGAAGAGGGGAGTGTTATTGCAAGCAGCAATGTCATAAATAAAAAACATACAACTGAAAGTCTCCCATGAAGGTTTGATTAAACTGGAGTCAGTTAACAACGGCCTTTGTGTCAAATTAGGCCTGCTATCCCTTTTTGTATGCTTTACAAGCTAAGAATGGCTTTTACATTCTTAAATAGTTGAAAAAACCATGTGGCTACCAACATGTTATATTTCTATCTAAAATTATTTCCATTGTTATATCTTTAAATATTAAAAGATTAGCAACAAAGGAAAAAAATGAAGATATAATATGAACCCAAGAATTCAGCAACTGACTAATTAATTATTGGATTATCAAAGGTTGAATTTTTTAAGTTTAATAATAGGAGAAACAAACTTCTTATCCCAGAAATTAGTTACACGATAGGTCTGTGGTTTGGAATGTTAAATTATCCATTTAAAACAGAAAGTCAATTTAATTATTTCTCAGAAGCAATTATGACTTAATTGCTGTTATCAACCTAATAAATTACTAGGTGATTTCCACAAACTGGTTATACACTCAAATTTTATGTCTGATGAAAGAATAATTGTATCAATATTGTGCAAATATGAAAAGGAAATTGGTTCACTGGCCACAAGGGAAATGCATACACCTTGAGTATAAACTCATCTATCTTTTTCTGTCTATCTTTAAGCAGGCAAATTAAAATGGGAAAGAAACAGTTTGTGCCTCACAGGAATAATGTGCAATATGTTAATTGCTTTTCAAGTAACATAGCATGGCTTGAAAAATATTCTTTGTGCCTAATGAGAATGTCATGTTCTCTTGTGAACTCTGGATTTTGATGTACATCTGTTGGCAACAATTTAAATTACATAGATTCTTTTCATAACACTAGAAAACAGATACCTCAAAAGGGTTAAAGCAACCAAGATAATGAACGCCCACTGGAACATAGCAATGTTCATGAAGACATAGAATATCTATTGTAAAAATTATAGCATATGGCAACAGTCCAGTAAGCTGAGAAAAAAACTGTAAGTGGATAAATCATAGCCACTAAGATCAAAACAGTGAGCATATGCATTTTTGTATCCATTCAACAAACTTTTATTTCAGGTCTGAGTGCTCACCCGGGCTAACTGGTGTGGATGAGAATATAAATGGGACTTGGTCTCTAACATCCTGGTGCTCACATCTGGAGACCCAGAAACTAGAGACATAGTAATATGCTTAATATTAACATACACAAAGTATAATAGTAACACACAAGTAATAACGGTTAAGTTATTTGGAAAATTAAGGAAAGTTTCAAAAATAAACTACCTGGGTAAGGATGAGTATAAATATATTAGGTTAAAAAAAAAAAAAAAGGAAGAAAGTTCAGATGGAGAAAATGCCACAAAAGGCAACATGTGAGCTGAACAACAATTGTCTATCTGAAGAACAAACAATTATGACAGAACGTAGAATGGAAGGCAAGGGAAAGGATAGGAAATTAGAGGGAGAGTCAGGGGCTGACTGAAATGATTTGATGCCATGCTAACAACTTTAAAGTTTACCCCAAAGATGGAATTTTGCTGGTAAATAATGCAGAATAGCTAATTTGCATTTTGGAAAAGCTAGACAGGCAGAGATGATGGAATAAAGGGCGAAGAAGTTGGGAGGGAGTCAGGGCAGCTAGTTAGGAAATTACTGCAATGACCCAGGTAAAACACAAGGGCCTGAATAAACCTATGCCATCAAGATGAAGGTGAGGGGCTGAGGCAAGAGTCGTAAAAGGATCTGAATTGAGAGGATCTCAAGATTAACTGTAGAGAAGAGTGGATGAGACTCTCAGTTTTCTGGATTGAATGATCACATTCAAAAAGAGAGTACCTTTAGATAAAACAATAAATACGAGAAGAAAATTAAGGCTTGATGGAGGAAAAAACTAGACTGAGTCTGAGAATTTTTTAGATGCTTAGAAATCATCCAAATTAATATGTCACTTTATGTGGCTGGACACAGGTCTGGAGCTCAGAAGAGATTAGCACAAGGGAAACAGATGTGGGGTACATAGGATTCCAGCAAAAGAGGCCCTTTAGTGAGAACTGGATGGGGTAAAGGACAGAACTCTATGGAAAAGCCATATTTAGGCGGCAAGAAAGAAAAGCAAGCCAAGGAGACTGAGATGGTAAAGAGGCAAGAAAAAAAATGAAGGAAAAAGAAGTTATTCATGAAAGTCAAAGGGAACATGACCTTGAAGGAAGTAGTAGTTTGAGGAGAGGGATGCCTTAGGATGACCAGGGTTACCTCCGAAGTTAAGCCTATAGAAGTGGCAGCTTTCTAAGGCAGATGGCTTGATGACCTTAAGTTGTCCAAAATCCAAGATAAAAGACATACTGACTTTAACCTAAGGGCTAAAGCATACGGCAAGGTCAAAGATATTTGTTATAATTATTATATTTATTTTATGCCATTATCAACAACTTTGCACTATAATACTTTTTTCCCTTCCTTAGATATAAATAAGTTCTGCCAGTAATTACAACCCTCTGGCTAAAACGACTGACTCATTTGGCCTCATCTGCTATCCAGCAGATATGGTCACTCATTGATTCATTTGACAAATGTTTATTGAGAGCTTACTAAGTACCAGGCAGTGTTAGCTACCAGAAGTAAAATTATTACCGCCAAGTTTTTTTAATGGGACACAATCCAAAAGGATATGAATTTTTTTAAGGTTTTATTTAAGTAATCTCTATATACCCAATATGGAGCTCGAACCTACAACCACGAGATCAAGAACTGAATACTCCACCAAAAACCCCCAAAGGATATGAATTATTAAAATACAAAAAAACTTGAACATCTGCTACTGATTTTAATTGTTCATGAAAACCCTATGTGGAATGTCATGGGTTCGGGTTGCTTGAAAGACAGAAAAATTCTTGTTACTTTTGAGTAATCTGCTAAGAAAACACAGCTCTGTTAGATGGATAAATGCTATTTACCTAAGTATGTAGTACGAATTGTTCGTTGGTTCCTCTTGGTCTCTGTTCCTTTAGGCTCTTTCGATTTAGCAATATTGCTATGTTCCTTCTACTACTGAGACTCCTCTTGCTTCACCCCATAGCCCTTCATCCTCCACCCTCTCCAAAATCTCAATGGAAGAATTAATGGCTCAACTCTCCCACCACTTATCTGTTCTGCACATGGCACCTGGATAAGGTCTGCATTACATGAGTTTTAAACTATTAACAATGTACGTGATTTTGCCATAGCTATTAATCCACTAGAATGTTCTACTACATCCTGGCAGCAGTTAACTGATGAGAAAATTAGCCTTTCCTTACTTTAATTTACAAGGCCATGCAAAGCTTAATTAAGTAAGACACACAGATGGAAAGTTGCTTAGGAACTATAAACAATCTCTCCACTTTCCCCCTGTCCATTTCTGTACATAGACATCCCCTAAGTGCTGATTTTAAATTAACTACTCCTTACATAGGAATGTAAACAGTGGTCGCTAAGGGGTGACTATTTTATAATATATAACAATTATCCTCAGATAAAATTAATCTAGGCACAACTGACATCTGCATAATTATTAATGCAAAATCAAACAAAAACACAATGGACTTAAGAGGACAACAAAAAACAAACTGCAGAATTAGGATTACTGAAATTAGCAAATGAAATAGACGGTAAATCCAAGTTACTGGCAATGATTTGAGAAACAATTCCTTTGAAGGTTTCTGGGTCTAAGATAAACAACAGTTTATACCTTATTTTCTAGCAGAGTTTTCACCAATAATAAAATTTGAATTTGATTTTTCAAGTGTATGGCAATCTGACTGCTTCATGTTACTTGTCTTCTATTGTAAATATCTAGTGTTGTAGAGTCTATTTTGAGATTTGCCAGTTATCAACCGAATTTACAACATAAACTTTGTTAAAGCAGCATATCTTGAAACTTAAGATCTAACTTTTAACCAAAGAGATGAATGTAGATCATTTTCCAAAAAGAAATAAATCAACGATAAAAAAGGTCCTAATGCAAAAATTGAATAAAAGCTATTTCTCACCAGCACCGGGACTAACGCTTACTTAGTGTTTGCATCAACCACCCTACAATGTGTTTTTGTATATGATTTCATTAATTTCATTAATTCTCCTAACAAACCTCTAATGGCCTTATTAGGCCCATGTTATCTTTGGAGACAGGAAAGCTCACAGACCCACCCAAGCACCAGGAAAGGCAGAGAGGAAATCAAGCTAGTCCCATTAGAAACACAAGGACTAATGGCTTCCTTTGCTTCCAGACCCATGAACAAAAGCTGATCTACCTGTACTGAGTGGGGACACCAGAAAGAACTTCAAATTTTGTTAAGCATAGAAGAAAAGACATGGACACTTCTGATTTTTAGAAAGACAACTTCAGTAACAATGTGAGGAAATGGGCTGAAGGATGGAAAGAAAACCACTTACAAGGCCATTGTCAAGAGGAGACACAAAGATCTGGCAGAACCAAATACTCCAACATATTAACTACCAATCATAGGTGAAAAATGATCAAGGAGGGGAGACTGCAATGGAATTTTCTCCTCAAGGATTTTTCAGCCATATCATGGAAGTAAGACTTATATTTATGATCATAATAAAACATAATGAAAGCTAACAAATGGGGGCAGCTAAGGTGATTTGGAAACTTCAGTGTAAGAAGGAACTTAATTTTTTGTTAAACATTAGAGCTTCCTCAAAATAGAACAAGTAATTTCCCCCAATGGTTTCCTCCCAATAATTTCTTACAAAGGCAGAAGGTCCACCTAATAGGGATTCTGGAGTCCAGATTTCTATCTTATGGTATGTGAACCACATAGCCTCAAATATCTTTACCAACTTTGAAGTTTTATAGAGCTAGGAAGGAAAAAAGGTCTTAATAGTAAATTAGCTTCAGAAATGAATGGATTAGGGCACCTGGGTGGCTCAGTTGATTGGGTAGCTGCCTTCGGCTCAGGTCATGATCCCGGAGTCCCGGGATCGAGTCCCACATCGGGCTCCCGGCTCCGTGGAAGTCTGCTTCTCCCTCTGACCTTCTCCCCTCTCATGCTCGCTCTCTCTCTCTCTCTCTCTCTCTCAAATAAATAAAATCTTAAAAAAAAAGAAATGAATGAATTACACAGGTTTCTCTCACTCGCTTACTCTTTAAGAATACCTAGTGTCTTATTCTTAAAACATCCCAAAATGATTAAAATTGTTCATCTAATTGAAGATCACTTTTTTTCACATTTTAAGTGTTTCTTAAACTTTAAAAATGGTTAAAAGAAGTACTCAATATTATACCATGACCAAACAGGACAAACTTTGTTTTTAAACACTAAAATTGAGAATATGTGAGCATGGATTAGTCCGACTTCTGTAACTGATTGCTTTAACCATCCAATTGCAAAGACAGTTTTTTTTGTTTTGTTTTTATGCCTCTTACTGTGTAAAGACAGTATTTGGGAAGATTTTGTTGTACCTATAACCCTTCATCAAATAACCCTTTGAACCATGCAAAACTAGCAAATTCAGAGGTGCTCTGATGTCAAACCTTTTATAATTCTGTAATTCTTAGTAAAAATCATAAGATTTTTAAAGAGTATCTGCTATTTGTGTAAGTGTATGTAATAAAGTTGATTTTACCCATTTAATAATTACGGAGTCTGTGTACCTGAAGGAGAAAGAGTCAGAGAACACACACATAGCAAATGGGGTAAAATATTAATAGGTGAAGCTAAAAGAACATATAGGTATTCCTTATTTTTATATTTGCTGTATATCTGTAAACAGTTTTAAATTTTCTCAAATAAAATATATTTTTTTCATTAAGGAATATCTGTGAAAGAAAGTTTGGGAAGAAATATTAGTGAAAAAACAGTTACAGTCACCACAACCTAAAGAAAAATCATAAACATCTGGTGTGTGTGTATATATACATTATAATTTATACTCCTATAAGTTCATATAACATATATATATTCAGGTTTATTGGGTATTTTCACTACAATTTTTTTTTTCATATTTACTACAGGATAAGTAATTTCTTAGAGGTGCTAGAATGTTAATATTATGTCTGCCTTTGCTTTGTGCCACTTTAGGTTTATGCTGCTGCTCTGTATTTTAAAAGTGATTCTGACATGCAGGCTTGAGAGGATCTGAAAACCACCATGCACCCACAGGCCAAAGGGCTGCCACACTCTGGAGACTGGTGACAGATCAAGTGCATTACCTTTTCAATCCTAGGAGATCTATTTCAGATCCCCTCAAATGTCACCTTACCATCTGTCACAGGGCTTTGTTAAAAAAAAAAAAAAAAAAAAAAAAAAAAAAGTAATTATTTTTAAAAAAGGAAAACCTTTTTTCTGGTTGATGTTTCTGTGCTTAAATACTATGTCAAACACAAGACTATTTAGAGAAAATATAGGATTTAAAAATCTTTGGATCATTCATTCAAACCAACATATGCAAACATTCTTCACAGTAATATTTATTTTCAGGTACAAAAGAGTTTTAACTTTCGTGCAAATCTAGTCAGTTTTGCTAGGTTTAGAAAGCATCCTAAGGATCAGTGCAGTCAGTTGCAACTTCCCTACTAAGAATTCATTTGGCCTTTCAAGTAACATGCATATGCACCTCCTGGAAGAAATGAAGCCATAGGGGCACCTGGGTGGCTCAGTGGGTTAAAGTCTCTGCCTTCAGCTCAGGTCATGATCTCAGGGTCCTGGGATCAAGTCCCGCATCGGGCTTTCCGCTCAGCAGGAAGTCTGCTTCCCCCTCTCTCTCTGCCTGCCTCTCTGCCTACTTGTGAACTCTCTCTGTCAAATAAATAAATCTTTAAAAAAAAAAAAAAAATGAAGCCATAAAATGTATTTAGAACAAAAGAGAAACAACAAAAGGAAAGATCAAAGCCTTTCTCTTATACAGAAAAAATTATGTACGTTATATAAAATATGTGATTATGAAAGCTTATTTGTAAAATTTCTAAGCATATGCCAAAACTAAGAAAGAAAAGAAAATGGAAAAGAAAATAAGAGCAAGATAATGACCAGCTTAGTAGCCCTCAGTGATCAGAATAAACTTAAGTGTGACGGAGGTTACAGAAGGTGACAGGAATGCATTTCAAACAGACAGATGCACGTATGTGTCTCATCCTTTCAGAGGATCGACTAAAGCACAGGCCTGGGAGACAAGCAGGTCAGCTCCAGAATGTCTTCATAGGATAACTGTAGGAGAGGCAAACTAGTAAGAGAGGGAATAAGACAGGACCGATCTCGAAGTGGCATCTGCAGGACAAGCACATTCTTCTACTTAAAGCGCACCCTTATTTGGGGGTATCTTTAGGAACTTAACAGAGATGGAGAGGCTAGCACTTCCTGTACCATTCTTGGCCAATACCAGTGAAATGGAAAGACTCGTAGCCACAGTTTGGCTATGAGAATAATTATTTGTGTCACTTTGAACTAGATGAGTTCTCTGGAAATCACTTTCTGCATTCATGAATTGGGTTACATGAACTTGACAACAAAAGGAGACGATCCATAATCTTTGATTCTCTGCATCATCCAGGTATTAGAAACCCCTCTGATTTAGAAGTGCATGTTCTACTCTAGAGATATGGATCCATCCAGCTCGTCATCACAAATGAGGGGTTTAATCCTGAAGGTTTTCAAGAGAATACTAGTGACAGGAAAGCTGAACATTAAATGTAGGAATTAACAATGTCTTTTCACAGTTTTTTTTTTCCTTATCTTTTGTATTAGGCTTTTTAAAACAAGTGTCATGTCTTGCTAATTAACTGTGGTAGAAAGATATCACCTGAGTAGAACATGTTGTTACAAAGTAATTATATATCCCTTTACATTGTGGTTTTTGGCTGAAGGAGGATGTATCTGTGTCGTTTCATCCTCCATTCCTATCCCTTGTCAGCCACTCTTTTCTTTTCTCAGTGTAGAAGAGACTACCAAATCTGAATAAATCTGACATTTAATAGGAAGCTAAAAGTGTCTTTCACTACATCAGAAGCAATGAGAATTCCCAAATAAACACAATGAAGAGGCTAACGTTCCTTGGTGTTAGCACTGGACTTATGATTTCTCTCTTTAAAATTCATCCTTGGAGACAAGAGAACCCTTGTGCACTGCTGGTGGTAATGTAAATTAGTGCAAGCACTATGGAAAACAGTATGGAAGTTCCTCAGAAAATTAAACATAGAAATACCATATGATTCATTAATTCTACTACCGAGTATTTAGCCAAAGAAAACAGGAACACTCATTTGAAATATGTGCACCCCTATGCTCACTACAGCATTTACAATGGCCAAAATATGGAAGCAACCTGAATGTCCATCAATAGATGGATAAAGAAGATGCAGTGTGTGTGCATATGTTTACACAGCACGTGCACACACACACAATTTGGAATATTATCCAGCCATAAAAAAGAATGCGATCCTGCCATTTGCAACAACACAAATGAACATAGAGGGTGTTATGCTAAGTGAAATAAGCCAGGTAGAGAAAATACCGTAGGATTTCACTTAAACGTGGTATCTAAAAAACAAACCTAACCATAAACAGACTCCTAAATAGTGGTGCTTGCCGGAGGCAGGAGGTGGGGGGGATGGGCCAAATAGGTAAAGGGACTCAACTTTAAGTCACAAGCATGAGAAGTACAGCAGCAGGGAGTACAGTCAACGATACTGTAATAATGTTGTATGGTGACAGATGGTGACTACACTTACTGGGGTGAGCACAGTATAAAGTAGAGAACTGTTGAATCACTGTTGTACACTTGAAACTACTACAACATTTTTTGCCAACTATACTTCAACAAAAAACTCCAAGAAATTCATTCTTGGGCCAGGTAGCAATTTAATCTATACTTGGAATTTTCTCCTAGGACGTAGAATTGCCTTTTTCTCATGAGTGCTTATGGTTTGGCCAGAACTTCTTTGGAGGCTGTATTGTGTATTAAGGTGTAGATGTGACCAAGGGGAGAGCAAATGAGATTACTGCTTCTGTAGCAACTGTCCAGGAATATTAACAACATTTCAGTCAGGAACTGTTCCCTAAGCCTTTCCTAGGGAATAGTTTCAACACTAACTTGGGATGGAAGATAGGTGTTTGGCCCTTCTGTTAAAAGAGAGGTAGGAGAAAAAGACAACTGCATTTGAGTGCCTACCAAGGTTGAGGAACCTATCAATGTTCATCTCATCTAACTATTATCACCAGCTTGATGAGTCAACATTACCCCATTTTATAGATGAAGAAACAGAGGCATAGGGGGAAGAGGTGTATGGTCAGATTCAAACACAAGCTTGTTCTGTTTGTCCTACATTATGACCACTATAACTAAGACAACCAGCATGGGACCCAGTCATGTCCACAGTGATATTAGCTGCCTGACAATTTTACCACCACACACGTATCTGCGGGTAACCATTTCCCTTCAGTCTTAGCTCAATGAATGTGTAAAAACAAAACAAAACAAAATGAAAAACAAACCAAAAAACTGAGCACCAGAGAACATTTGGAAGAAATGAACAATGGAATTCAATAGCTTTAAGTTTCCAGAAAAACTTAAAGCATGTGAAAGGGAAAGGAGAATGCTGAAGGGCTAAGAAAGGGACTTCTAATGTAATAAATCATTAAAGAAACTAAGACTGAGGAGATCGAGATTTTACTTTTTTAATTTTTTAAAGATTTTAATAGTTTTAGAGAGACAGCGGGCAGGGGGAGGGGCAGAGTAAGAGAGAAGCTGAAGCAGGCTCTGTGCTTGACCACTAAGATCATGACCTGAGCCAAAATCAGGAGTCAGATGCTCAACAAACTGCATCACTCAGGTGCTCCAGGAGATCAGTATCTTAATCTGTATTTTTCAGCACTAAATAGTTCATTAGATAGAACTCATTTAGTTCCCAAATTTTAAAGTATGACTAATAATTAAATGACAAAATTATATTTGCTATCACATGTTTAGACTATGATCTACAATTCAGAATATGATGATCCATTATATCAATAATCAGTTACATTTAGTACTAATTATTTGAAATAAAGGTGAGCTCAGATGCAAAGAATCTGCCAATATTCTCAATTTCCCAAAGAAAATTATTCTCAGGGTGAAAAATATAGATTCTGACATTTTCTCTTGTGAAAACAAGATTGAAAATATAATAATTTTAATTAAAGACAACAGGGAGGCAAATAAGGATTTGAATTGCAACTTTCAAATATTTCAAATCCTATTGTTTTTTGCTCAATGATTTTTTTTATTGCTCTATATTTACTAATTGAAATATAGAAGAGAAAATTAAATAGTCTTGGGATATTTCCTTTGAAGCAACTATTTTGAAAAATGGTAAAAAGGTAAATGATACTATTGAAAACATTCCTGGGTTTATAACAGCTTAAGAAACTAAAGCTGCTTGTTGGGATGTGCAGGTGGCTCAGTCGGTTAAGCATCTATGATCTCAGGGTCCTGGAATCCAGCCCTGCATCTGCTCCCTGCTCAGCAGGGAGTCTGCTTCTCTCTCTCCCCCTGCCCCTCCTCCCTGCTCTCTCTCAAATAAATAAAAATCCTTAAAAAAAAAAAAAGAAAGAAAAAGAGTACTTAAGCTGACAAAATTCTGTGAAGGCAGTCTATACCCTCTCCATATTTACATCCTGAGTCTGGCTGGGCCCCTAGTTTGGATTCAGGTTGCCTTAGTTTACAGACATACAGAAACCCGCTGGAATGTTCTTAATGTTCTATTTGGCCACCAGATGTCAGTGTACAATAAAGAAAGCTATAATACCACTGCTGGTTTCAAGCTAGAAAGGCTTAAAAGGCCATTTCGATGAGTTTAATTTGCCGGAGTAGAAAAGAGCAGAAAAATTTAGAAGCGTTCTTTTGGGACAATATGTGGAGAAAAGCTGAGAATCACTGGACCCTACTAACCCCCAGTCATTGATACTATGTCCTATCAGATGGGAAAACCTGTCTCCAATTTTTTTTAAAGTGTGTCTAAGAGTTTGTTTTTAAGAAGTAAAATGAGAGTAAGCACATACTAATGAAAGCTCATTTACACATAAATAAACTAAATTAGGAAAATCCTAGATGTAGAATTTAGATTTAGATGTTGAAAACATGTATCTACATGAATTACTAGGCTTTTAATAATCATACTGTTGGGTATACATGTGAATTAAGGACTAGAAAAAAAAACAGCACAAGGAAGTTGGATCATGCAAAAAATCAAATATCCCACAAACAACCGAAACTCCTTAAGATTCCATAAATGGAATTACAACAATATTTGGTCTTTTTAATTAACTAACACTTACTGTATAAAACATTCACTTTAGATACACGAAAATAAAAGTACAGGCCTCAAGGACTGTGGACTCTCCTCCCTTAACAGGGCTCCGAACCTTCCATTCTTGCCACGCCCACTCCAACAATGGACTTAGGACCTTGATAACCTCTTACCTAAACCATTCCCATTGCCCGCTTTGCCTCTTCAGAATCCATTCTCTCCACCGCAGCCAGAGGGAACTGTAACACAAATTTGACCACCCATTCCCCTGCCTAGAGCATGGGCAACTTCTTAATGCCCTCAAGTCAAACTCAGCCCCTTGCAAGGCCTACAAAGCTCTGCAGGATCTGCCTCCAGCTTAGCCACTTACCCAGATTTCTCCTCATTCCCTGGGTTCCAGAATGGGGCATTTTACTCAAGATTGCCTCTGCATGAAATGATGGTCTGAGAAACACCCTTGTTCACACTTGAGCATGGTAATTCCTACTCGTGCACCACCTCCTCCAGGAACTCTTCCAGGATTTCGCCGTCCCTAATCTTACCCAAGCCCCAACAGACACACATTCAGAAGGTTAGGTGCATACTATATATGTAGGTGCCTACCACATCACTTATGCATCACAGTGACTGTAGCTGTTTACATAGCATGTCTCCCTTATACTTTGCAGTCCTATATTCTTTTATCTCACTTGGCACACTGAAGCTCTTAATGGATCTTAGCTATCCAGTAGCTAAACCTTATTCCCAGGCTTAGAGATACTATCTCAGCAACCCCAAGTCACACATTTCTAGAAATTTACAGAGCTTGGAGTAGCCACCATATACCACAATCCAAGTCCTGGGCTACTTCTAAAGGCCATTAAATGGGAACCATTTCTTAGGAACATGGTGGAGATTATGAAGGAGTACTAATGGGGTGCCTGTGATTCTTTATCTTGGGGTTGTGAGTTCAAGCCCCATGTTGGGCATAGAGTTTACTTTAAAAAAAAATAATACGGTATTAAAGAACAGTTATAACAACTGTACAGATGTTAAGCCTTCAAAAATATTGGCATGAACTCAGGCAGAAAGTTGCTGAATTTGTCTGCTCTATCTTTTTAGTACCTGAATTAGGAATCCAAAATTGCTTTCCCGAAGCTATATGGTTCTGCTTACTGGCTTTCATTTTTATGCATTTGGCCTCCTGCTTGCTAATTGCTTTAGGACATAAACTACATCTTGCATTTTCCTCATCAGTATGTTTACAGTATTTTGTCAGGGCTTTCTTCTCTCTTTTCTATCCTCGTTCTAAAGTAATACACAGGAAACTTAGGCTTTTCATAACCTAATATGGGTGCTCCCAGATGTCTGAAGTAAGAATGACTTTACAGAATGTCAAAGAAGGAGAGGAGATCTGGAGTAAGCCTCTCTGATAACTACATTGATTTCCATAGCAAAAGGGAGAGTTAGGAACTAGGAAGGAACTCAACAAGATGCTCTGTGAAAATATACATCTTCAAGGAGGCATTCCTTCTTGCCTGTTGTTGGAGAGATCATAACACTTAAGAATCCCTGAGCCAGCCAGAATTCTGGTTCGTGGCTCCTTAACGGAATAGAGCTTCAACAGGAGCTTCTAAGAATTAATCCCACTATTTGAAGGTTTCAGAGTGATGTTTAGAGGAGAATGTCAATTGAAAAACTCCACTTCTTCTGACTCCTACAGCCTAGATCTGAGGTCATGCATTTGGACTTCATACCTAAGATACCTGTCAAGCACTCTAGCTCTCCACTGGGCTTGTATTGCAACCCTGGATTCTAAACCCTAGGCCCAGGTTGTTCTTACTCTTGGGTGTCCAGAAACCTCCATGTCCCAGAAATGGGCTGGAGACTTGCTAGGAGATGAGTTACCACCTGGACTCCTGTTTCTTAATCAGGTTCTTCCAACTAGAGCTTCTAGAACATCTGTGTACACCTGAAACGAGCACACACTTGGAATAGCCTTAGGTGACCACCGTAGCATGGAGACGCTCCCCAGCAGACAATTCTCTCCTTGCTGCAGTTAGCCTAGGCCCTCTAACACTGTCAGATGGATGCAGAGTCTTGCTATCCCTGTTGGCCTGTGATGCAGACGCCTCATTGTCCCTTATGCTCACCCTCTAACACTTCTATCCACTAAATACTAGATCAGTAGGAGAATTACAATCAGATCAAGGAAATCTATTTAAAGAGAAAGAAGCGGGAGTGGGAGGATATGCTGGAGAGGAAGAAAACAAACTAGAGGGAGGAGAGTATGAAAAACAATCAGGTAGAAATAGGAAGGACAATTTATGTAGAGTTGGTAGGTCATGGTGACATTTCAGTTCACGGTGGCTGAGGCCAGACTGTCTTAAGTCTTCAAGTACAGATGTTTAAATCTTGCAAATTTGAACTAATACAAAGAAAAAAAATATGTTTATAAATATTAAGATTTCCCCCATTCCAAAGTTGAAACAGTTGAGAACTAGAAAATAAAAGCACATAGATATTTAGGGGTCCTTATTAAAAACTCAGATACAGTGTCATAGAGGAGGGGCAGGAGCAGAGGTTAGAGGACAAGGCTCAAAGAGGTAAGAGCTAGTGGCAGCCAAGACATGGAAGTAAGGACTGGAATCTTCTTAAAGATTTCAAAGGAAAACAGTAAAATATGAGAAAATGGTAAATATGCTAGCCTTACACCTTATTCTCTTTCTAGGCTGTAGAACAGAAATACATTTCTCTATAGGCTGAGGGGATGGAACAAGTGGAGAAAGAGAAACTAAATGTACAAAAAAAGAGAATTACTAATCAAGCAAATGCCCAGGCCAAGTGGGAAAAGAAGTTACAAATACAAAGGTTAAAGTTAGAGGAGTCTGAGAGAGTGTTTGTTATCAGATTTAAGAGAAAACAAAAGAGGGGCGCCTGTATGGCTCAGTCGGTTAAGCAGCTGCCTTCGGCTCAGGTCATGATCCCGGGGTCCTGGGATCAAGTCCCACATTGGGCTCCCTGCTCAGTGGAGAGCCTGCTTCTACCTCTCTCTCTGCCTGCCACTCTGCCTACTTGTGCTCTCTGACCTTAAAAAAAAAAAAAAAAGAGAGAGAGAGAGAGAACAAAAGGGAAACTAAGCATCTGCCTTTGGCTTAGGTCCTGATCCCAGGGTCCTGGGATTGAGTCCTGCATCGGGCTCCTTGCTCAGTAAGAGGCTGCTTCTCCTCCTCCTGTTCCCCTGCTTGTGCCCGGCCCCCCTCACAAATAAATAAAACCTTAAAAAAAGAGAAAACACAAAATTTAAAAGGGAAATAGTTACCAATTATAAAGACGGGTCATGAATGTTGTTAATGTCCATTTTTCTAAAGCATTTTCTACAAAAGCAGATTCAAAAAACAAGATACAGTGTATGTTCTCTTCAAACAGAAATTCTGCAAGAGTAATTTTTAATTTTCCTCTCCTACTCTTAAATTTTCTGGCAGTCAAGACTGACATTGTAATAGGACTGACTTCTGAGTAGTCATTATATTTTTACAAATTCTTTTTAGTATTCCTTAGTATTCTCACCAGATAAAATTAACCACCTCAAGCTGCCACGTTTTAAATGGAGGTTGATTTTTCCATTGATTAGTAATCATTTTCTTTTTGCTGTTTTATCATTACAGACTCTTGACAGTTTCAAGTTGTTAAAAATACTGGGTTTTTTTTCCTTCATTCTCTTGCTTCAGAAATCACTACATCAACTCTTCACGTAGGCAGAAGAATAGTGCCAGAAAATAGGTCACCACGCACTGAGCCATAATTCTAACTACCCAGATAGAAAATCAGTCCTATAATTTTAGATAATGTAAAAATGCTAATTTTTACCTTGTTCTTAGTCAACCTTGTTCTATCACACTTTAAGTCACTTCTGCATCCTACCTCCCATTAAACTCAGTTTGGCACACTGACGACTAATATGAAATGTGTTTCAAATTCAACATTAGAGCATGCTTGCCATGCTAATGATGAAACTGTGTATTTCTACAGTTCCTTTCACTTCAGGATCTCAAAACATACTTTACTTGTTAAAATCTCCATCACATTGGCAAGCCATTAAACTAAGCATCAGGAAGGGATATTGCCAGAAAAATAAGTCACAGGAAGTTTGAATGAGTTATCCCACCCAGTGTGGTATCGATTTGTTTAATATCTGTGAATAGCACTGAGGATTCAAGACAGATGTCTGAATTCTAAACCAATTTCAAGTCAGTATGCCTGGGGAATAAAAAAAAATACCAAAGTATTCATTATGCAACCACAGAACAGAAATGTATAATTCTGTGACAAAGAGAATGAGAACATTATTTTTAGTGAGAGAATTTCAAGTATCATTAAGGACTATGTAGGTTTGTTGGTGTTAGGTGGTAGAAAATCTACAATCGGTTAATAACCTTGTACCTTGTCATAATCAGTAATATTTACTAGCAATATATACTATGAGAAAGTACTGAAATTTCATTAACTAAAATTTAGGGAACCACACCAAATGGAATTACTACCTATAAATTACCAATTTACATGGCTCCACATGATTTTTGTCAACCTCTGAGAAATAAAATTTTACATTAGATAATGTTTTATGCAATTTATATAGCTTGAGAACCTATGTACATTTAATAATAAAATATTACTTGGTAAATATATTTAACTGATATATAAGTAGTTAACATAATATACTTAATATAAAGAATATTAATTATAACTTAGTATAGTGATTAGTTAATATGCCATGTTCTATATAAAAAAAATTATATTCGTGTATTAACTTCCCAGAGCCCGATTTGTCCAGCATATTGCTACAGTTAAAAACAAAAATACCAGTTGAAAGTTTAATATATGTCAACATACTCTGTTAATAGATTTTCCCCACATGGCCTTAAGTTTTATGAGTCCAAAGCCTTTTGTATTACTACAATAATGCCTCAATTGTTAAATTCATTTTGAGCAAAAGCTCCTTTCAATGAAGAGTGTGGATACAAAGAGATCAGGAAGCTATCACACTTGAGCAGAAGGTGGCAGCAGCTGAAGGGTCTGACTATCTTTCAAGGGAGTTCTCTGTATGCAATGCTTCTACTCTATTACTAGGTCCACAGGCTTTATTTACTTTTTGATTATAAAATACGATTATAAAAATGCAGCTGTGTCAAAATCTGACTAAATAATCCACCTATTAATGCATTTTAAAAGTACCATTTCATAAAGTAATTCTGTATTTGAGATTGTTTTGCAATTTTCTATTCTGTTTAACTGATGAGGCATTTTTTGGTCTGATGCACATTTTAAAAATTAATGTAGCATTATAATGTTTTAATATCTGAGTACATCACCTGCGCATTTTCATTTCCTTAAAACTTGGGCTTCTTCATTCTTATTCCAGAAAGAAACTTTTACTATTACTCCATCAAGTTTATCGGAATTGTCTGAACATTATAAAAATTAAGAGTCAATAGTTTTCCTACTTAGGATCATGACATCATTTACCACAAAGTATAACTCTGTTGTACAACCTAAGCACAAAACAAACCAAAAACCGAAAGTACAAAAAGTACTACTCAGTGATTTTTTTTTTTTTGGTCCTCCACACCTATATCAGGAATGTTTCTAACATTTATAAGGAAATAAATGAAGAAATAAAATAAAGCCAACAAATTGTTGTTCATTTTTGTCAACTGGATCTGTTTTTCCATTATTCTATGTTTTGCACCTGGGAAATCTATTGACTTATTATGTATATTCTAAAACTAATAACCTTACTGAACTCTATTAGTGCCAACAGATGTTCAGTTGTCTCCTGAAAGTTTGTGAATTATGTATTAAACCCCAATTTCTGTGGTAAATGCTTTAAATTACATTTAATCCTTACCAAAAAACCCTAGGAACAGTATACAGTCTAAACTATGGATATTTTGACTAACAAAAAATAAAAGAGGAGACCCCCCTGTGAAAACGGCAAACGGCTACCTGAAGTGTTATAATTATCCCTCCATTGTATCTTGCAGCTTTATGTCTTTAGCAATCACTGCTTTGCTCCTGATCCTCTTTCCCAGCCAATTATCCCCTGCCAAAAATGCACGTCAACAGATCCAAAAGCAAGCTCATCATCTTTCTCCACAGCTGTTAAGGAACCTATTTTTCTTTTATGAATTCCTATAATACCGTGTTTTATCACTTAAAAGGTATTTAATACATTCTACTTCTCCCATCTCCCTACAGGAAAATAGAACCCTTGAAAAGAGATACAGATTATTTTAAATCTTGGTAGCTCTCCAACACATGTAGGCTCTCAGACTGAACACAAGAGGAACTCAGATGAATTCCAGCTTCCCCTAGGTGGGCCCTATCCTGACCCAAGGGAAGTGAGGGCTGTCATCCTGGGGTCTTGATTACATGCATCCCTCTCATTCACTTTGATGCCATCCTCCCATTGCTTTCCCTCACTGGGACACACCCCCCAGAAATAGCAGGTGCAGGATATGGATTATTCATGGGTCCAACACAGGTGCTATCCAGAGGAGCCAATTCAAGGAAGACAGGGATCCCAAGCGGGATCAGGGGGCAACAGAGTTTGTCACGGATTTAAAATGAAGAGACGGAGGGCAGTTCCTCACTCAGGTGCAATACAGAGGCAATATATACCCATACTGCCTACGACATTTGCCCCTTTAAAAATACAGACCCTTCCAAATGATGAACTATCCCTAAAATAGCCAGTGGGATAGGAAACTAACAGCTTACAGGGTTTCTGCTTGCATTAGATCAGGTCCTCTTAAACACTGTTGTTAGATCCTTTAAATTTAAGAAAACTAGGCTCTGCCACTATGCTGGATTCCTAATAACAAACACATCATGTGGTTTACCTTACTATCACAAGCCTCCAAAAGGGATAAATCCAGGTATACTATTGTGGCCCTTCATCCCCAAATCATTTCTTTCAATCCAAGTGTATACCCCGCTGTGTGCATCACTGAGATACTTACATCAAACTCATTCAGAGCTGCAGCCAGCTCGCCGATGCCCGTGTGGCCTTTGGCTTCATCGGTGGGCGAGGTAGCTTGAGCAGCATTGGAGATGCCAGCAATGGCCTCCTGGACTTGTTTAAACACATAATCTCGGTTGGCTCTTGTGGCAGCTACATCAGGGTGGCGGAGAAACGCTTGGGAGGCCGTGTACAGCATTGTAGCGTTCTTCTTTAAAGCCCCTCGGGCGGCTGCCATCTCATCCCGACAGTGAGGGTCCTTCAACTCCTGTGTAGACAAAATAGGAAACGTGGCACATCCATGAAGTTTGCCACAGAAGCATTTGTTCTAGAACTTAGACTCACAGACTCAATTTTATAAACCCTGCTAAATTTTAGAAACCATTAGTCTCCCTTGTGCTCTCTCTAGCCGCCGGGACTTTGCATATAATGTTCTTTCTGTATGAAATGCCTGAGTGTTCCTCCTCCACCTACCCTTCCACCCAAGATGGCCGATCCTCCTAGAACATACTCCATCCTGCTCTCTAAGCTATGCCCCCTTCTATCTGCTCCCACAAGCTCCTGCCCCCTCCTATCAACATTTATTAAACTTTACTGTATTTACTTCAAAACGTTGCCCTCATGTATTGTGTCTAGTGAGAGCAGGAAGCCTTGTCTATCTCATTTAGTGGCTCTTTACTCATTAGCAGGGTTTGGCCCATAAAAGGCACTCAAATATTGCTGGGAAAAATGTAAAAACCAAGCTACAGACAGTCAGTAGCTTGCATGGATCAGAGTTCATTAGCAGCAGATGGAAAACCCAAACCTCAGTCTTCTGATAATGCTTGCCTCCATATTCAATTATGATTACAGACATGGCCAATCAGACTCTTCTGATTTTTGCTTAGTCCATGACTGCCATTGCATTATCATTTCTGGAATAGGGTTCTTTTTTTTTTTTTTAAGCTACCTTTAATGGCAGCTCAATCATTGAGTTTAGTGAATAAAAATAGATCAAAGATGATTTGCCTTCCTAGTTTTGGCTGTCAAAATACCATCACTGGGAAGTTTCTTGATCTTCAGCTTTAAAGAGTATTGTTAAGAAAATGTTCCCATCATTTACAGAAATGTTAAAAGCAGTACTGTTCTCTGAGACCATGTAGGATTGCCAGCTGAGGATCTCAGAGAGATTTCCACACACACCCACCTACCCCCAGCTTCAAAACATCATTAAAGGTTACTTGAACCACTGAGGCTCAATTTCTATTTGTTCATTTGGTACTTCATAAATAAAGGACTTGGCAAAAATGACATATTCTCTTTTATTGGTCAAAATAATTCTGAGACAAGCACATTATATATTATCTAGGATTGTCAAGATACATTGAGAGTAAGTAATAATTAACTGAACCATCTATCCTCTTTTGCTTATGTACTGACAAATTTATGCCAACCAACATGATTTCTAATATGGGGTTATTTATTTTTAGCCCTCAACATGAACACAAATAGGTAACCAACACTTGAGTGTATTCTCTAGGCCGGGCAATGAGCTAGGCATTGAAAGTAGAAGGTTTCTCCTGATTAGTCACGAAGGGCCTTTTTAATCTCCAGAGGAGTGGTCCAGAAATTTGATGTTACTTTATACTATACTTATAAAAGAAAAATCTAAATGTGGAAGTGAGAGAGGGAGGGGGGAATTCTCTCCATAAAAATATTCGAGGAAACATTCTTTAATTACGTAAAAAAAAAAAACAAACTGCAATCTAAGTGTTAAATTATTAGTTGATTAAGTAAATGACTGAAGCTTTTGATAGACTATGTGGATATTATAATTCATTTTCATCAAACATGGATAATATTTATAAATGAAAAAGCACAACACAATATTACTTGTATGCAAAGTAGGATTATAAATACGTTAAAATATGAAGATAAATAACTGAAAGGCAATATACCAAAATTGCACCTTTTTTTTGGGTGGTTGGGTGTTATATGCATTTTTCCTTCTTCCAATTCTACTTTTTTTTCTAAATTTTCTTCTTAGAATCTAGTAGTTAATTAAAATCAAAGTATTAATGAAATCAATTATATGTATGGGTATTCCCATAAATAGCTCATACCCTCCCATTGATTTTAATACCCAACTATATATACAGTGATGACTGGTTTTCCCATCTCCAACCCACATCTCTCTTCTGACATTTTTACACGGAGAGCTCGCAAACATCTCAAAAACCAATGTATCTAAATATGAAATTTTAATTTCTATACCCAACAGACCCAGTCTTCTCCATCTCTATAAATTCACCATCTATCCATTTGCTCAAACCAGAACCTTAGAACTCAACTGGTTGCTGTCACTCCCTAACCTGACATATCCAGTTTAACATCAGGTCCTCAGAGCTCTATTTTAAAAATAAACTTTGATTCTTTGTAATCTTCTCCATTCCTACCATTACCAACTCACCAAGACCATCTTTCACCTAGACATCAGCCCCTCCCAACTATAGATTGTCTCTCCTCCTCCACTCCCTTGTGTTCAACCTATCAAAAATACTAAACTATAAGTTTGAGACCCTGATACCAAATTTGGAACTATTCAACTACCAACCACCCACTTATAACAAAATCCAAACATTTTCTAAGACTCTGAATGTCCTGGCCCCTTTCTTGCCAACTGCCCCATTAGTTCACTAAGATCAAGATTCAATGTCTTTTTTTTTTTCCTTCAGTTGTTTAAATAAACTAGGTAGCTTTTTGGTCTCACATTTGTGCTTCAGAGTAACTTCACTCCTACCCATCTTATATTTCGGACTATTACACAAGACCCCACTTGAATTTTGCTAATTACAAAATACTTAAATATCTCATGTAATCTAAAATCACATGCATGTGCCTCTCACACAATACTATAAACATTTTAGGGGCAGGAACTAGATCTTGACCAAGTTTATAATACCAGCATTCCTTCAGCATTGCACAGATGTACACTCAACAAACATCTGTTGAGTGGAACTTTCTTGTCAGTCATAGACAATCTTAAAGCACTAGGAATTGCCCCAAAAGTTGAATTCTAGTAGTCAAGAGGACAGGTGGAAAGGATTTTAACAGACCCCTCCACATTTGGAGAGGTTTCTCTAGGGGGAAAAAAAAATACCCCTTGAGAACAAAATTCTAATGGTACTCAATGAGTAGACCTGGCTAAAATTGGGGGTGCTATCTCAAGACAAAGGGAGACACAAGATCCCCTGTGAGCCACCTACATCAAAGTAACTCACTTACCTGTGTTATCCCATACCCCACCCCTTTCTCTTTCTCTCTGCCTTTCCTTGATTTTCTTTGCATTGCCTTCCTGTCTTTCATAAAGCTTTCACTCAACATGCTACACATTTTGGCTATGCATATGCATGGTGGTGTCTTTAGGGCTAGGAAATAAAAAGTGAGGGCAAGTAAAGGAGTGGTGTCTGGACAGCATCCATAGCACCACAGCAAAGTTTGATATTTTAACTAGGAAGCTTTTCCTACAGTGGAAAAAATGTTAGAATGGTTCCCACCAGTCAAGCAGGAGGCCTGTGACCTACTCTGAGTAGGCAGGGGCCAGAGTCCCCTAGAACCCACAGTGGTATGAAAACTGGCCCATTGTAGGAGGCAGCCTCTGTGGATCACAGGGTATCAGGGCATTTGGTACTTGATCACCAGCAGATGAGGCTGATCTGTTGTCCAGGCCTATCAAGCTAGGAGGTTACTTAGACACACATTTTCTCCCCTAGCATTTCCAAAAACTTCTCCCACCTGTTGTCTTCTTGCGGCTACATAGTTAAGTTTCACCATTTCTTTCCCAAACTCTTTAAAGCGGTTTGCAAGGTCTTGCTCATTTGTAGCATTTTTGACAGCTTCCAGGGCCTCTTCCACCTGAGGTAATAAGAAACAACATTTATAAATGGATAGACTGGAAATATTAAACACATTAGAAATGGTCATTTGTAAAAAAAAAAAAAAAAAAAAAATTAACACTTAAGTAAAATAGAAGTACCCCTAATAAGCATTTAAAATCAGAATATTTGTTCACAATACACAGAATATTTTTTATCTGAGAGGTAATTGCAGAAGGCTTGGAACATTAGAACTATACTGACTGTATTTTACTGGGTTCTGATACGGAATACAGACTTCAGGGACGCCTGGGTGGCTCAGTTGGCTAAGCACCTGCCTTCGGCTCAGGTCATGACCCCAGGGTCCTAGGACGGAGTCCTGCTTCACGCTCCCCGCTTTTCCCTCTGCCTCTGCCCCTGCCCCCCCAACTTGTGTGTGCGCATGCGCACGCACGCGCGTGCGCTCTGACGAAAATAAAATCTTAAAAAAAAGAAATATAGACTTCTCTAACTTCAAGTAGAAACATACAGAAAAGCAGATCTAAGAAGAAAATAGGGAATCTGAGGGGCGCCTGGGTGGCTCAGTGGGTTAAAGCCTCTGCCTTCGGCTCAGGGCATGATCTCAGGGTCCTGGAATTGAGCCCCGCATCGGGGCTCTCTGCTCAGCGGGGAGCCTGCTTCCCCCTCTCTCTCTGCCTGCCTCTCTGCCTACTTGTGATCTCTCTTTCAAACAAATAAAATAAAATCTTTAAAAAAAAATCGAATTTGAAAACAAATTCTAGAAATCTTCAGAGGAGGAAGTGCGTTAACAAAAACTGAAGGAACTCCTGCAAGTTTCTCCTGCAAGTTTGAGCGCACTGAGATCTGCAACCACACTTCTTGTCAACACCTCTGAAGCTGGAACTAAAGAGACTGTAACTGTAAGCTGAGTTTACACCCTGCCATCCACTGGAAAGAGGAACTAGAGTCTGGAGAAGCAAGTGCATCTGAAGTTTTGTTGCAGCTGAAGGTGGCATCAGCTGGGGTAGATTGGGGGTGGGCAAAGGACATCAAGCACACCTTCCTAATGATGCATCCTGCTTCCAAATTCCTGCCAACCATGTCACAGAACTTTTCCAGGGAAGCCCTGGACTTGAATTATGAATTTCACTAAGAAATCCTTTGTAAATGCTCTGAGGATTTGGGAGATACTACAATCTCCTCTCCAGAATGATTTATAACTTCAGTATGGTGTGAAGACTTCCACAATTGGTCATACCTTAAGACTATAACACCTGTGGTCTCAATTAAAATTAAGATATTTTGATGTAACCGACTACATCATTGTCAGTTACACTGCATTATTATAGGAACAATTTGATCAGAGTAAATAACCAAGAATAAAATTCTGACCGAATAAGGCCCAAGATAGATATGTGTTTGCAAAGTTAAAAGTTCTTCTATATAAAAAGGGAGCCTAGTAAAGAGGCCTTCACTAGTGCAGGCTATTGATAGAAGCAATAGAAAAAGAACAAGCAGCTCAGAAATGTGAAATGCAGAAAATGCAGGGCCTACTGCAGAATTCTGATTAGCTTTTGTAGTCTGAAGCAAATCAAAAGACAACATACAGGGAGTTCATTTTGACAACGCAGAAATATGGAGGACCACTAAAATGGCTAGAAAAAGCCAGAGATGAACAAAGTTCTGAGCTATGGAGATATACCTTTGTTTAAGCTTGACACAATCACAAAGGTAGCTAATTCAATATCCTTATCAAATTTCACTAAGTGGAGGAAGAGAATAGTGCATATAAACCAGCGATAATAGGTATCATCAAACCTTTTACTCCATAGATATGATAATGTCATTCAATTTACTAAATAAGATAACCCATTTTATTAAGGAAAGAGTTGTAGCAAGCAAGGGAAATTTAGAATGGTGATAATCTAGACTCCACATAAAATTAAGTTTCCATTCACATCTTGTATGGAAATTCCCCTTTTTTTCCTAATTATAAAAATATAAAATGATAATTAAACTTCTCAGTATTGGTCTTTTCCAATTCCTAGCCAGGCTCTAATAATGCTCAGGGGAAAGCCACAAGTATCACTGAAAAAAGGACTGTTTTAAGGATTTTTTTTTTAACTCAAATCAAGTTACATTTTATGGTATGGAATGGGCCATATAAAGCATTTTCATAGTTTAATTACAATCTCATACCTCAAACCTTTAAAGCAACAAATCAGTGATGTCTCACTTTCTAAAAGATTTATAATTATCTTAACATGGCTATCAACACCAAAACTGAGAGGATAGTTCTTGGCAGTTAATTTGTTCCTGCTGCTTATTTGAGTTGTAAATCTTTCCTGAGGACATAAAAAACTGGTTCCAGGGAAGAGCAAAATAATTATCTCGGAAGGAGATAAATCTTGGATTTGTTTTCTAAAATATATGAAAAAACAGTCTTCTTACCAATTATTAATCATACCAATTTGGAGGAATTATTTTGTTGTGTTATACCTGACATTTTCTCATTGGTCTTTTTTGAAGAATCCAGTCACTGGTTTGAATTTATGTTTCTAATTCAACCAAGTTATTTCAAAAAAAAACACTAATAATGAGGTCTGTCTGTGTAAAGGTAGACTTATCCTACTTGGAGTTTTAATCAAGAAGGATTGGAGAGGTCACCTAGTGGAAAAGTCTCACATAGAAACATGGTTCAGCATCAGTCCAACGTCCCCCCAAAAATGGAAGAAATGGAACTAAAGTTGAAGGGTGTGTGTGGGGGGGGTGAAGACAAATGGAGGGATTGCTGAAGGGACATGAAGGGAGGGGAAAAAAAGGAGAAAGGGAGTGACCAGGCACTTCTGAGAAGTCAAAATGAATTAAAAAATCAAGTTTTTATTTTTGAACAGAGCCAAGAATATTTTCTTTCTGGGTGTCTGGGTTAAAGGAAGTAGACTCCCTAGAAACCAAACAAACACCTTAAAAGGCAGTTCTTCTACTGAAGAACCTGGGACAGCTTTTCCAAAAACTCTCTACCTCCCTGCTTCCCACAGGGTCAGAAATAAGTCATTATCTGTGAGGAGCTGCAGGTCACGCTGCTCTGTGTTTGAACCCCAGCTAGGTCATTTGTCTGCCTTGTGATCCAGGTAAGCCACTTAACCTTTTGGACCCTCTGTGCCTTCATTAATAAAATGAAGGTAATAATGTCGACATATTACACAAGGTTGTTTTAAGAACGGTAGGAGATAAGAAGGTATATCCATGGAAAATAAGATGGCTAACTTAAGTCCAATTATAAAATAAATATAAATGGGCTAAATGCTCTAATTAGGATGCAGACTCTCAGATGGAACTTTTAAAAACAGACCCGACATGTTACTAAGGGATCATTTAAACAATAAGTACAAAAAGTTGAAAATAAAACCTCTCATGCTAATGAATTTTAAATGTAATAAATTCTAAATATATAAAATGCCAGTATCAACAGAAAAAGAACCCGAGAACTTGACTAGATCAAAGTACATTATAGAATGGAAGCCAAAGACTTTCTCTCTTTTCCCAAATAAATCAGGCATACTGTATATGAAGGAAAGAAAAGAAAAAGAAATAGCAAAATAGCAAACACTTCGAATACCTGGCAAAAATTAGGAGCTCCTTAAACAGGGATACTGACCTGCCGCATAGCGTCTAGCTAAGGGAAAAATATTTTCCCAGGTAAGTTTGAAGAAAGGCTTCATCTTACTCTTGGAACGTCTGCTGACTGGGCACTTGGGAAGAGGGGAAGCAACGCAGTGAAGAAGACACAGCAGCTGCTGGCAAGGGATCTGAGGAGAGTGGTGCTCCCAGGGAAGAGTTATAAGGGGGAGCTTGGGAGACTCCATGTCCTGGATTGTGAAGTCGTTTTCAGTGAGCTGTTACCGGGAGCCCTTAGAGGCAGCTGCCATAGCTTCCCTCATTATAAACACCTGGCAATCCTGGACATGGCAGCCGGCTGATCTCCTCCCACAGTAGGCTGGGCTTAGGGACAAAAAAAAGGAGAACCGTTTGCTCAACCATATATTCCTGTCCTTAATATTGGTAGCTTGTGCACGGGTCCAGCTGAAAAGACTCACAGCTAGAAAAGATATTAAAGTTTCTTCGCTCATTAGTGGATTTAGATATTATTTTCAGAGCTTGTCACTTAAAACTCTTAAAATCTTGGTCTTCCAGAGCTTGTTCAAAATAGCCCCACCCCCATTCCTAAAGCAGGCGTGCCTGCCAGTCTACAGCTGTGTCAAATCGTTTGCGATCAACTCTTTAAATCAGTCTCCAATTTTCCTGACTGGAATTTCACTTATTTACTTCTATACACAAAAAGTAGTCTGTGAAGTCATTCAGTCATTCAATACTTGTTAAGCAGCTACTAAGAGCCAGGCAGGCATATGGGGGTGGGGGTAATGCTGAACTGAGAGTCTGATCCCTCCCTTCCTGGACTGTGCGATCTGATTCTCCGACTGACATTTACTGTCCATACCAGGCCTGTAAATCATTGGTATAAGGATCCTAAATTCCACTGGGATGACTGACCTCATTCCAGGGTCCTACTATGGATGCCGAATTGATTGGATTTAAAGTGACGTTGATGAAACTATTTAATAAGTCATATATAACTCTTTTATTAGGATCTGATTTTATGGCTAAATTAAAAATATTATCTTGGGGGCACCTGGCTCAGTTGGTAAAGTACTCCTTGACTCTTGATCTCCACTCAGGTCTTGATCTCAGGGTACTGAGTTCAAGTTCCACATTAGGCTCCACACTGGTCATGGAGCCTACCAAAAAAAAGTTTTTTTTAAAAAAATATCTTGGAAATAGTAGTTGGCTAAGTAAATACATAAGTGGATGTAAGATTCTGCATCTTATTACATTACTTGTTTAGCCACATACTCTGGTTTGACCATGGTTATCCCAGCATCATTATATTTTATGTCTCTGCCTCCTAAAGCTGGCCTTCTTGATTAAATATTCTCTTCCTTGATAAGCTGCCCCTCCTGATTAAATTTTGTTTTCTTGTTAACAAGAAAATGATTTCATCAGAAAGCAAGAATGATTAAATGCTAGTGCCACGTATTCTTAAAGTGTCATGTTTTATGAAGCACAACAGTAATATAGCTTATATTTCCAAAGTTATTTTTAGTTGGTGCAAGAAAAATGACACCAGTCAGTGTCACCGAGTACTTAGGAAATGTACCAGACACTGTTCTAAATGGCTTACATACACCTAATTTCATCCCAGAAAACAGCCCTTTGCAGTTGAAATTTTTCCTATTTTTACTTTACAGAGGAGAGACTTAGCTCAACGTAGTTACACAAGCTTCCCGAAAAGCCTCCCAGCAAGTGAGTGTGGGAGCCTGGGTCTAAACTAAGGTAGTTTGCTTCGGAGTTCATGCTTTTTTTTTTTTTTAAAGATTTTATTTATTTATTTGTCAGAGAGAGAGAGCACAGCAGGGGGAGCAGCAGGCAGAGAAGGCAGAGGGAGAAGCAGGCTCCCTGCTGAGCAAGGAGCCCGATGCGGGACTCGATCCCAGGATTTTGGGATCATGACTTGAGCTGAAGGCAGTGGCTTAACGGACTGAGCCACCCAGGCGTCCCACGGAGTTCATGCTTTTAACTCCCCAGCTCTTCTGCCTCAGTTTCCCAGAAAAAGATAGGTTTATAAAGGGTTTGGATTGTACTGACCAGCTGATTATGAATACTCACTAAAAGCCTTGTCCCGTCTGATCAGTCTCTGGGTTCTAGCCATTCCACCTCTTTAATATCTTTAAAGTTGACCTCCTTTGCACAATATACACTGCCATTGCCTTCACCCAGCCTTCCTTTTATTCACTGGCCTGGATAATCTCAATGGTCTCTTCATCTTTCTCCTTGCTTAGACTCACCCCTCTTTTAATTCTTTCTCCACATCACTACCAGAATTATTTATCTAAATCACGAATCCGATTCTGATGCTTAGAAGTACTCGATGATGCCCCACAACCCACACATAGAGTCCAAACAAATCATCATGTTCTCTGAAGCACATGTCTCCTTGTCCAACTGTTAGTGCCTCTCCCTACGCTCCAACAGAATCAATTATATTATTGAGGACACCCCAAGTCCTTTCTCTTGCTCTCATGCCTTTGTTCTTTCCCTTGGTTTGTGAAGCTCTCTGTAGTTAACATCTGTTGTCTGACCCGACTTCATCTCCTTTCTTATGGCATGAGCAGCCCTTTTGTGTTCAGTAAACTCTCTTTCCCTGAGCTAGTTGTCAAATCCAAGGTCACATTGGCCTGCTCTGCCAAAACATGGCTAGGCCTTTGAAGTATTATTCCTTTCCCATTTGGCCTGATGTCAAGCCTCATTACTAGAGAGTGCTGCGTGGCAACCAAGGAAGAAAAGATTTTGTTCCTTGTTCTGGTATGCTCTCTCCAAAGGTTCTGCAGCAGAGGTAGTCCCTCCAATGCCAGGTCCCCAGCAACTTCTCTTAGCATGGTCCCCCTTGGATGGTGCTATAATAGAATGACCCCAATGAGACAGCTCTTGGTGAGCATTTTTTCTTGACACCCTAAGGGCAGATTTCCAGCAAGTTCCATTAGCTTGTGGCAACTCAGTGACCTGTCATAAAGTGAAGTAGGGAGATCTCATCTTGGCCCTGGCTCAGGGTGCTGGTGGTAGGGGGGTGGTCTCCCTGAAGTACTCTATCTCAGTCCTTGGGGTAGCAGCTGCTCCTTATATTTGCCATCCCTATGTCCTTAGAGCTGTCTTCTTGTTACCCAGTCTCTTATGACTCTAATCTGCTACTGGAGTTAACAGTTTTCCATATTAAACTCTCCTTGCTGAAATCACTGTGTAGTTTCAATCTCATTATTGCACAGAATGATACATCCCCCAACTCTTCTGATGGCACCAACTTCTTTCCAGTCACCCTCAACTTTGAGGCCCTAGCTTAGGCTTGGCCTTGTGACCCTCAACTTGTTCAGTCTGATCCAAGAAATTGGTTCTGGGAAAGGTAAATCTCATTCAGTTTAATGAGACCCAATCCTGAGACCTCCTTCTCCCAGCCATGTCACCCTTCCTCATATTATCTGAAATGACCAACACCATAATTTGGTTGAACTGATCCTATCCATGGCTTGGGGGATGGTGAGGGAAAGGAGTAAGTGCTGACCAAATTTTAAAAATCAGCACATCCCATTCCCCCTCTAAATAATGAACTCAGAGATAAGCACCTAACTCATAAGCCAACAGGACTAACAAGACTGTGGAACTTTTATTTGAGCTATTAGGGAAGAGAACTTACTCTTTCTGGCTATCTTTAGTTTAGAAGCGTGTAAACTTGAGAATGGTTAGCAGCTACCTTGAGACTGTGAGAAAAGGGCCTATGGAGAAGGCCCTTTTCAAGAAGAAAAGGAGATAGGAACCCGATTCTTGTCACACTTTTGTGCCTTGATCAAGCCTTGCCTAAAGCTAATTTCCTCTAGACTCCTTAGTTTGGTGAGCCAATATATTCCCTTTTAAAAATACCACATTGAATTGGGTTTCTGTTATTTAAAGTGGAAAACATCCTAATTATTATATTTTTATTCTAGGTGAGATCACAGCAATATGCACATTTTCCCAGCATGCAGTGCTTTCTTTCTTAATATCTCCCCCAGTAGCCTATAAAGTTTTGAAGGCAGGGGATGAGACTTAGTCACCTTTGAAGTTACCTAAGCACAGTGTCTTGTATAAACTAGGCATCCAATAAGTACTTCTTGAAAGGATAACTGAATACATAAAAAAATTCCAAATAACCCAGCTGCATGAAATTTATGCCACGATAGCTCTAACAGAAAAGATATGCTAAGGGGCATTAGAGTGGCTCGGTTGGTTAACTGTCTGACTCTTGATCTCGCCTCAGGTCATGACCTCAGGTCTTGGGATAGAGCCCCGCATCTGACTCCATGCTCAATGGGGAGTCTGCTTGAGGATTTCTCTCCCACTGCCCCTCCCCCTGCGTGTTCTCTCTCTCTCTCTCTCTCTCTTTCTCAAACAAATAAATCTTTAATCTAAAAAAAGATATGCTAAGAACCTAGGCAATAATTTCTACCTTTATAATCAGAGACAAGGCTATTTTACATCAAGTAACTGCTGTTCTTCAAACATCAGAGCTACGTTAGAGCTGTAGGACTAAACAGGCAACTACTGAGAAATAATCCATAACTGAGGACACACGACACTCTTTTAGGCTAATGTCACAAAAAGCACAGGTAATATTAAAGTCTGCCTCATCAACACCTCCCAAACAAGGGGAAAGCAGCATTAGATCTGGCCCCTGATGGCTACGAAGGTAATCTGACTTCTCTGGGAAACTGATGAAGGGGTTGTTGTTTTTCTATTTTGCCATTCCACTTTCTAGAGAGAAATTCTGAGATAATCAAGAACATCATTATTCCAGGACCTAGCCTGAGGAAAGAAAAAAGGGGGGTTGTTTTCTCTAACACATACATGTCAAGAAGAGTTTGTGTGTGTAATGCCATCACCAATGCTAAGAATTGACAATACATTCTGATTACATTAATTCAGAGTCTAGGGAAAATAAATATCCCTCTTCATGATCATCGATTGCAATGCAGGATTCCTGAAAAGTCTAAAATGCCACATATCAACCTAACATACTGACAATGTCAACTGATTGCAGGATACAGCAAATGACTGGTTAGGGAATCACTCACCAACAACTTCAACAAGAAAAGTGATTATAATTCAGTATTTTTTAATGATGTCTGATGTGCAAATGATTACTTTAGATCTGCTCAGGAACATCCAATTTCCACCTGGGTGATAAGCCAGCTTTGAACTATAGGTCACCCCGAACCTGTCACTTTGTCCTGAATTTAAAACAACTACAGTGGCAAAAGCCTTTTGCAGCCATGAGAATTTTTAACATGCTTAAAAAAGAGCTCAACATTAAAGCCCACACAAATACTTGCATAACAAAACAAGGAGCTTCACATGGGCAACTAGAATATTTGTACATCATGTGAAAAGACAGCTCTTTAGCAGTCATGTGAACTAAGTTTCCGAACATAATTTTAAGGTAGTGGATGCAAAGACCTCTACCCTGCCAATTCACAGTATCTCCACAGATATCCTAATTCTTTACTCATCTTTACAGTGTGAATTATACTTGCTCATGACTACTTGATTTGCTGACAATTACTTATTGGAGTGCAGGGCAGAGAAGGAAAGCGGGTATTTTGGGAGAATAAACTGACTATTCTTCATCTAGTCAGTGAATTATTGATGGAAAAACATGAATATAAGTTTCTGATATGGCAATTCCATCTGTGTTCCTGTAAGTTATTCAGAAATGAGAGAAAAAAATCATTATCTGGAGAGAAGAGCAATAAAAATTTGGCATATGGCCTAAGATATAAAAAGTAAAATGCACAATGCTTAAACGTAAAAAGGATACCATGGCAGGAAGCTCCAGACTCACAGAGAGGATTACTCAAGCATCTGGACCAAAAGAAAACGGAGCCACTACCTTTATGGAAAATTACCTGTCACTTTTTTCTTACCTATGTTTGTGGTAAGGAAACTCATCTTTTATCTGGAAAAAGCCTTAAAAAAAAAGGTGTAGATAACCATCTCTAACCTGCTCCACCCAAACACATAAAGATATTTTCTTCATCTGAGTTAAAAACATATAAACAGATGCTTGCAGACAACACTTGCTTGTTCATGAGAGAATTCACTTCTAAGGAAAAGAAGGAAAAGCTAAAGCAGAATTATATACCATGTTCATTTGTAATGGATTGTGGAGACCCTGTGGGTTTTTTTCACAGTGGGGGGAGCGATAGCCCCATGATGTGAAATCCTGACTGGCCTGACCCCACAGTGTGAGAGCGGCCACAGCCTGACTTCCGCGGCCACCTCGGCCCTGCAGTTCCTACTTGCTCCACAAGAGAGCGACATCCCACCGCGGCTGCTCTCCGCAGAGGCTGCACTCTAAGTAGAACAAATATGTTAGTCTACGATCGTTGTTAATTTTACTACTGACAGTCTGACAGGACTACTTAATATTGCTGGGTTGACCTTTCCGTGATTTTGTGCTAAACCCTTTTTTTTTTTTTAAACTTCCCTTAATCTGCTGTGTCGGTAAGAGAATACAATTGACTCCACAGGACGACAGGCGGTGGTGATACGATCAGTAGACAGCATTGGTCAAAACAAGTGGGTAGAAAGGCAGGATTATGGGCGGGAACCGGGGCTGTACATCACATGGCATCCTGGATGCATGAGGAGCCCTCTGTGCATGTGGGCAGCTCAGGGAGAATATTCAGCCTGTCAGCACTCCCTAGGAATGGCTGAATGGGGCCTTCCGCCACATAGAACAGAAACATATGGGATGTAAAGTTAATTTCTTAGGCTTAGTCCTGTTCTCCCCTGGGAAAGGAAGATTATCCATCTGGGGTAAGATCTTTCTGAAAATGTGGCCTTTGAAGACTCAGCAGGCTGTAAGGGAAAGGTAACACAACTTTTTCTCACACATACTTGAGAACAAAGTAATTTGTTGCTTAAAAGACGCATATAGCACACTTGGAACCTCAGAAATGACAGCCACCAGTGAAGTCTACAAGGGGTTCCAGGGATCTGCAAATAGCAATATGGCTGCCATTTACCACACACTTACTTTGCACCAAACTCTCTGAGAAAGGCTGCACAGGAACTGTACCCATTTTAAATCTCTCACAACTCTGAGGGCTATACTGCCATTAGCCCGGTATTAACAGATAAAGTGTCTGGTATGTAAGGAGGTTATGTGGTAGATGACAACACAGTTGGCAAACCAGTATTAAAGTTAATCTTTTCCCAGTAGCTAAATCCTAGAATCAAAACATTATACTGTCATATACATGTCAATACTATAGCAAATCATAACGTTATACTGTCCCTTGATAGCCTCTGAAATAGGTAAAGTCTCTCCTTATACTGCTCACCTCAGCCAAACTGCAAAGGCCTTTCTGGCTTTTACAGGCCTGTTCTCAGAAAAATCTAAGAGGAAACTCCCAAGCAGTTTCTGCTTTGTGCCCTTGGCTCCTCAGGTGCCCTTACAGAAACCAGGAAGAGTTATACCTTGCCTTGTGGCTTATGATCATGGAACTCATGCTGGATGTGTTGGAATTAGAGATATTTAATAATATCAAGGAGTTTATACATAACTTAGAATCATGGCTTTTTTATTGGGGCCAGCTCAGGCAAGATGCTACCCAAGCCTTTTTGACAGAGAACCACTTGTTGTTTTAGAAATATTTTAATGAACTCCCCTACAGAACAAATCTGAGATGGAAGGTGAGGTGGGAGTGGGCTCTCATTACTCATTTCCTTATCTCACCTGCCCCCTTACTGTTCATTTCACTGACAAAGAAAGTATGACCTCAAAGGTTGGATAATAGGGAAAATGAGCCAGTAATGGCCACAGCTAAGGGAACTAAACCAGCAATAGGTTGATTCCCAAAAAAAGAAAACCCATGGTTCACATCCCATCATCTAAGGACCCTGAGATCAGTCCAAGGTTGGTGCCAATTGTCCAGGAATGAAATTCACTGAGGGCATGGAGTAGAAACTCTCTAGGCAGAAGCCATATTCCTAAGCCATTGAGTACACCATCTTAGTTCAGAGGGCTGAACTATCCTGATTGCAAATAGATGCCAGCCAGCAACTAGAAAAGCAGAGAGAGGCCGAGTTGTCAGGGACTGCAAAGATTGCCTTGGCCCCTGGTCCAGTAAAATTTGTGACCAGGGTAGGGCTCCACTTCTATTAGGAAACAAAAATGCTGAAAGAAACCAAGGAACAATGACAAGCACGGGGCACTTATAATAGGGGTCTATGGGTTAGTGGGACACGAAGTGCCCAGTTACGTTAGATGCCAGGCTTGGTGCAACAAGATTGACCTTAGCCATGAGATGTATATATAGGGCTCTTTATCGCCAGACTAAGGTACCTTCAAAGTCCATAATTCTACAAAAGTGCAAGGCTGGAGCAGGTAAGGAAATGTAGTTCAACACATGATCCATATTAAGGTGGGCATCGGTGATCATCTGGCCAGCTAACCAAAAGAGCTGACCTCCTCTGAATTACCCCTTGGACCAGCACTAATCTGAATCTCAAGATAGGTCCAAGGCAGGTACACCACGCTCAGCCTCTGTAGCCTAAAAGAATATACTGTTTTGCACTCCAAAAAGTAAGGGGGGGCGGGATCCAAACTCAAGTGAATCCTCTATAACTTTTTGAGTATATTATTCAATATAATTTTAATATTAGAAAAATTGGGGGGTATACCGCTGCAGTGTGTAAGCGAGCTGCTGAACAGTGAAGCATCATTAGTGCAGTTCTGAGCTCCAGTATACACAGTCAATATTGCCACCCCCATGAAGCAAGTTTGATAAGTTCCACATACGTACAATTTTCAGATGAGATAAAAGTCTCATGACATCCGCCATGTCCGCCAGGATGAGTAAGCGTGTTACAGCTGAGAGCAAAGCCCTCGCCGCCCGCACCATGGTGCCACGCTTCACCGACGAGCACGGGTCATCAGCAAACTCTGAAGAGGCGATGCGCATTGTCTCACCTGGAAGACAAAGACGGAGAGGCGCGTGGGTAGACGGCAAGCTCAGAGGCTAGCAGTCCTAAAGATCTGTGGATGCACGACGAGTGTTCCTATTGCAAAACCCGCCATGAACAGGAGGTCCCGCCACCTCCATCACAGCCCACCTTTCAAGTCAAATGCATCAGTGCACATTGCACAGGGGCTGTGGACAAAATAAGGTGTTCGTGTTCCATACAAGTGTGAAATGTGCTTTAAGCATCAATGAGGAATATATTCAATTCAATTTGTCTAATAGCAGAGATGAATCTGCCCTGACCTTAATCATTCTCCCTTTCCATTTCCCTTAGAACCAACGGGATTTACTAGGCAGCGAGGTGAGCTTACTGACAGTTGAGGTACAACGTTAACTGCTCCACAGAGGAATGAAACTAAAACCCTGGCCTCATTAACACTGTGCTCTTAATTGAACTAATCAGACAATAACAGACTACAGACATACCCCAAACATAGTCTTTTAATACTCTGCTAAGAAGCTATTCTCTAATATAGAGAACATTTATAGGAGAATTGAACCCATTCAATAAACCCACACTATGACACATATTATTAGGCTCTGGAATTACAAAGGGGACTGCGGACACCCTGGTCTCTAGGAGCTCACGATCTCATAAGGAAACAGGATGTAAATGCATACTCATAATATATATGACTACATACCACAATCCACATACAATTAAGAATGTAGACAAAGAAAGGGGATAATTTACTTATTTAGTGTGAGGCTGGGAGAAGCCGTCAACTTTGATGGCCTTTGAAGAATAGCCATCCCCATTCACCGGAAAGCGGTGGAAAGAGCACCCTTGGCAGCGTGAACACTGTGTGAGGCTCTGAACCCTGGAGCAGGAGACTGAGTGTGACGAACTACAGTCACGTTGGAGGCACAGTGAGGAAGGGGGTACGGAGGAGAGGTGGCAGTGTTTGGGAAGCTGAGAAAGAGACCCAAACTGGGTCCTCAGCAGGGAGGGAAGTAACTTTAATAGATTTTTATTTTTTGCTATATTACATAAAATAAACTGAAGGAGACAAGCTGAGGGCAGAGACACTAGTTACTAGGGCAAATACATTAGAGCCTTAGGAGCAATAACGAGGGTCTGGATGGACCAGGAAAATAGAAACGGGATACAGAGAGGAAGGGAATATTAACAGGATCTGTATTAGAGAAAGATCGGATTTAGGGACTGATCAGAGGTGGAGACTGGAGAGAAGGTGGAGTGGCTGGTGAATATAAAGTGACCCAGGAGTGGGAAACAAAGGGGATCGCTGGTTAGGATGACACATGTCCCCTATCAGTGAACTGGGTATCATCTAGGGTGCAAAGGCCCGGGAAGCAGCATAATGAAGCTTCGCATAGCAGAGCATACACAGAGGCAATAAAAGCTTTGTCAGTAAACTTGAAGAATAGAGTTAATATGACCAATTATTTAATTAGGGTAAAACAATCCATTCACTATTTTATTTATAGAAATCATTATTTCTCATCTTTTAATCAAAACCCAGTTTATTTAAATAAAGTCAACTGCATCAATGAAACACTGTGCATCCTGTAATTTATTCTAAGATAAAAGAGAAAAAAAAATCTCTTACCATTTCACAAGCATATCAGAATATAATGTAATTCATTCAATGTTATAGTTATTTAAAGCCTCAGAGGGATACTTTTCATGCTTGGGAAATGAGGATGTGTCAGGAAATACACTGCGCTGTAGATTTTTAAAAGAAGCTACCATCTACAATAAGCATATTATATAGCTGACCAGCTTAGTCCCAATGCTTAGACACAAACAAGTAGCCTGATATATAACAGCATCAGAGAAATGTAACAATTCATTACCGTCCTGGCACAAGGGTGAACTTCCAAGATGTCCGGCTCTTCAGGACTAAATAAACTTTAAAGGTGGAGGCTGGCAATTAGGAAATACATATTTAATTCAGGTGTCCCACCCTTGCTACGGGATTACATAAATTTCCTCCTCATCCCCCAAACCCTGAAAAGAAAGGACTCATTGGCAGATACCCGTGCTATGGGGAGAAGATGATCTCGTTCTCACTCTGCGTAGTACAGAGGGAAAGGACATTCACAACGGTGGGTGAACCTAATGAAATATTGAGAAGGTCACCACAACTAAAGATGGACATATCTGCATATGGTATCAATGAGCGGAGCAGCTGCTGTTGGAATAAATCTACTTATTCAAGGAAAGGGGAGATTTATTTTGCCTATAAACCTAGTGAGCCACATGGTTGATCCCAAATTCTGCAAGTTAAATTGGTATATGAGCCACAGTAACATTAGGTCATTCAGGTAGGGCTACTCTGTAAACAAAGGGCCCTGGCGAGCCCGGTTGCACCCCTCAGCATGTGGAGGTACCATGCCTAATCAAACTAATATTCAAGGTCAGATTTTTATATAGAAGGTCAGTATAATGCCACTTAATTCAGGTGCTGGCCATTCGGTCAGCAATACTGCTTCAAAGCTAGGAGTAACACACAGCATCATAGAGTTGTCAGGTGGAGCTCATCAACCTGGGGCCCCCACACAGGCACTCCAAGAAGGAACTCTGGAGATGTCCGTGAGCTGGGGAGGAAAGGGAGGAGAGGATAGAGACTGAGAGAAGGACAGAGACCCACATTAGTAAATGTGACTCTGGAAATCTCATGCTAAATTCTGAGATTATTCTAAGATAAATAGAAGATGATTTAATTCAATTTAAATTACAACTAAAAACTCATTTTAAGCAGGTACAAATGATTTCATATTGTTAAAGATTTTACAGGAAAAGCAATCTGAAGTCAACTACAACTTTAATGCATTTTATATCTCTATAGTTTTAAGATTACTGAATTAAAATGGAAATCTATATTGTGCAATGATAAGCAAGTTTATCAGGATAAAATTAGCTATTTTCCCAGGGAACTGCTTTTTCTGTAAGACTAAAATATTTAGCTAAGAAATAGCATGCATGTGTAGAAGATGGAAGGGATCAATGAAGAGGGGATGACAGATCTGCCTGTTCCTTTTATATATACCATTGTGTTCAATCTCAATTACTTGTTATAGACCTAAAGCTCAGAGCAGGGTATTTATAGTAAAGTCTTTGGGCTCCTCAAGCCAGTTACCACCTGCTGGAAAAAAGAAAAATTACTATCTCCAAATAAGTGACCAAAGGAAAATAATAGCAATTAATATGCATACAGTGCTTCTATATAAAGGTTTATTATGTAAGTATTGTTCTAAAAACTATATATAGTAATATTAAGGCATAGATTAAAAGATAAGTAATCTTTAAAATCACAAAGATCTAGGATCACTGCCCTGACTCAACGCCAACCATTACCAAAAGTTAGACTTGGCGATTATTCAACCTTTTTGTTTTAGTCACCTCAACTGCAAAATGGGGGCCAAAATAATGAGAGCGGCCTTGGAGACTGCCATTAGGGTTAAAGGTTAGAGGTGATGCAAAACAACCAGCACAAGGCTTTGCCAATAATGGAGACTTACTCATTACTGTCATTAATATTACTGCTACCCCCATCACTGTGGTCCTCTCCATGACAAGAACAGTTCATGAGCTCCTGGTTAAAGGTTTGGAAGTGCTTTTTGTTGGCTGATTCCACTCTGCATACACAATAATTTAGAAGCAAGAAAACATCTGCCCAGTAAAAACGTTTATTGTTTCAAGGCATAAAATCACTCCCCTCCGAAATGGTTCCAGTGCTTGACTTTCAAATTGGAGCTTGTTCTTGTTCTTAGGCTACTATGGCGGCACTGGGGATGGACAGACAATTGTGCATAAGCTTGAGGTAATATCAACTCAAATGTGGAATAATGCAGGATGGTAATAATACATAGAAGAGAGGGATAACATGCAGAGGACAGAGTCTCGGGAGTAGAAAAGTCATTTCGGAAGCAGATTATGAACCAAAATAGCATGAATACTACATGTTGCATCCTTTGAAGGGAGAGCCTGCATGCAACAGAAGCTCTCTTTAAATACTTGATAACTATTTATGAACTATTTATGAACATATATGAACTATGGGAAAACTGTGAGAAGTGGGGGAAAAGGTTATGATTAAAAGCTGGGTTCAGAGAATGTTAAGCTGTCTTCCAGAGAGTTCTCTATGCCTATAATGTTTAACCAGCAGTTATCATATGTAATATCTAAAATTGCATATTCTCGTTTGTCTAGTTATATAAATTCTCCTTTAATTACATAGATTTTTCTTTGTCTAATTGTATAAAGTATCTGGTCTATATTGACGGTTCATGTTCTTGATATTTTCCCACTGTAGACTTCCTAGAGAAGATGAGAGATAAAGAGCAAAAAGTTCTAACCTTCTTAGTTATGATTTGTTCCCTTTTCACAATAGCCTAGGCCGCCTCAGAACCGTTTTCACATATATTTCCCTCGAGATACAATCTTAGAAGATTCTGAGAAATGGATCCTCTACAGCAATGCAGAAAATGCAATATATTTTAAGAGAAGAAAGATTACTGATGTCCAATACGTGACCACTGCTTCACAAACTCTTGACTAGCTCTGTTCCCCAACTGTATATTCCCATTGAGCCACACACAAAGACAGTAAAGGAAGAGACACAACAGAATTTTTAAATGATAACTGAGTGGACAGTGCACATCTTCTGAATGTCTTATGCTTTTGATTATGTTGTAGAATCTGTAAAGCAGTGCAATGCTTAAAAACAATTTACTACTGTGGTTAGCTCATTTTTGAAGCATGGTGGGAAATATGTATCTTCATTTGAGATAAAGCAAATGAAATGCTAAATGAAAGGTCAATGTGAGGAGCATTTCTCTATTTGCTAAATGGGATGTTGCCGAATTCATGAATTGCTTAATAAAGCCAATTAGATCTTCCAATTTAAAAAACCAAACAAACAAAACAAGTGAATAAAAACACCAGGAATGGTCAATGTAGAGAACACCATGGAAGTTACCATGTTACCAGAGGAGATCTTGACACCTTATACTATGTTTCTTGGCTCCTTTTTTGTTTTGTTTGTTTGTTTCTTATTTTTAGATTTTGTTTATTTATTTAAGAGAGTGAGTGAGAGAGAGAGAGAGAGAGCACAAGCAGGGGGAGGAGCAAAGGGAGAGGGAGAAGCAGATTCCCCGCTGAGCAGGGAGCCCAATGTGGGGGTCAATCCCAGGACTTCGGGATCATGACCTGAGCTGAAGGCAGATGCTTAACCCACTGAGCCACCTAGGTGCCCTCTTGGCTCCTTTTTTTGAGAGCACTCCCTTGATAAAATTATTCAGAGTTGGCTGGTGTACAGGAAAGGATGAGTTGCACTAACTGCATGAGTAAACACTGAGGAATAGTCTCTTCTGGGCTTATTCCAGCAGCAAGTAGATGGTGCCCACGAGGTGACTCAGGATTCCTTCCATTTTAAGATTCTATCAGGTTGTGTCTACTCAGACTTAATATCTTAACATGTGCTGTCTTGTCTCTTTCCTACTAAGAACAGTCTCTTTTCTTTAGAGCTCATGGTGTGCCAAGTTCTGTTTGAAGAGCTTTATGCGTTATGACTCAATTACTGCTCAAGAGAACCTGATGAAGTAAATACTTGCATTGTCACCATTTATACCTGAGGGAACTAAAGAGAGTAAAGGAAGATTACTTGCTGAAGGCCGAACAGCTGGTGAATGGTGGAGCCAGCCACCATGGCTCTAAGGTCTGTTCTATTAACAGCTGTGATTTAGAAATAACTTTTAAGATTCTACTTACTGTATTAAAATTATTTGTTTACATATTTCCATCTGGATCTGTAGTAGGAGTTGAAGATTCGTACACTATTTTATTTAGGTAGCAGAGTATTATTAAGAAAAAAAGAAGAAAGAATGGAGGGAAGAAGGGGAGGGAAGAACTAAATAAAGACATTTCTCCAATTATTTTCAGGCTCTACCACTCCCTACTGTCTCTTCTTGAGGCTGATTTATGACAGCCTATGCTGCATACATTTGAGTTTTCAACCCTTTGCCAAGACTTTAAGCTTAGGGTGCAAACCATAATTGTAGCATATTGATTTCTTTATTCCTAGCACTTAACCCATATATATGACTGGGTAGAGTCACTCGATGAATGTTGGTAAGAGCAAAGGATGGCAGTCCTGGCACTTTATGTTTTAAAAAATATCCTGGGGCACCTGGGTGGCTTAGCTGGTTAAGCATCTGACTCTTGATTTTGGCTCAGATCATGATCTCAGGGTCCTGAGAATCAAGACCCGCGTTGGGCTCTGTGCTCAGCAGGGAGTCAGCTTGAGGTTCTCTCTCTCCTTCTCCCTCCCTCAGCTCGCATGCCCACTCTCTCTCTCTCTTGTTTCTCTCTCAAATAAATAAATAAATAAATCTTTAAATAAATATATAAAACATACCTAACTGCTGCTGAAACAGGAAGAAAGGACAAAATCTTGAATGCTATGAATTTATCAGTGACATGAATATTTTCTTCCACTTTTTTTTTTTTTTCAAGTTGGTCTTGTGAGTTCAGCCAGCAGCAGAGAAACTGTAACATTTGAGAAAGGCAGGTGATAGTGGAAGTTGCAATACCTTTGCTTTGCCTTTGTTTTGCCCACATAAGCATTTGCTATCAACAAGGAAAAAGTCTTAAAACTTTTTTGGAAACAATCAAGAACTTGGGAGAGCAATGTGTGCATTTCACCCCAGGGTGGTTATGACTCAAATCCATGATTAGGAGGAAAGGTCGACAATCACAATTTTTCTCTGAGGCTCAGAGATGATGAAATCATGTATTTTCTCAAGCAACCGCTGCATTAAAATAAGCTACCTCCTGCAGATCCTGTCACTTCCAGAACCCAGCATCTATAGAAGTGTTGGCACAGTTCATGTCCTTCTGTTACCAGAATCAAAATAATCTTTGGCCTAAATATGCAAACAAAGCCTTATATGCATCTAAATATAATTATGCATGCTATAATCATATATAATTATAATAATTATATAGTATATTAATAATTAATATATAATTATATTAAATACAATATATGCATACATATTATATTATACATTACATGTATATTATATATAGTATATATAATGTAATGTATATTAATATGCAGTTAACTATAATATTAAAGAAACAATTAAAATAATTAACAGGATTCATAAATAATATTTATACATATATAAAAAGTAGGTACCATGCAAACTACATCAAAACCGTGTCATTATTATAAAATGAGAATTCTGCTTTTTTCTTTATCATTCCACCAAAGGTAGTGGACTCTTCGGGCTCTTTATCTTTCTTTGTTTTTCCAAGCAACTCTGAGCAAACAAGAAATTACATGGAAAATGACAGAAAGCTGATGGTTCCATTGTCCCTGAAGTGACTGTGAGACTGGAGGATTTCTGATCTGGGTAGGACCCCTTCAGGCTTGTCTAGCACCTCACTCTCACCTTACATATAAGACACAGAAATGAAGTGGCGACCTGTGGGAGGTCAGGTGGCTGGGTGGGGCCAGCTTCCCAGTTACCTGATGTCCCAATCAGGGACAACCCCAAAGTGGTTGGGAGACCAACAAAGTGCAGCGTGACACAAGCAAACTGGAACTTCCTCCTCACCTAACAAAACCTGAAATAACCGCATAGCCTTGGTACAGTCCTGCCTCAGTGGCTCGAGCAGCTCCAAAGACAACCATGCATCTACATTCAGTCTAGCCCAGTGTCTTTTATTTTCCAAGGTGGGTAATTGAGTCTGTTCCAATGCAGTTTTCCCCTATCAAGATATGTTCTGTATGCAAAAGTACTACAAATGCCAGTATTTGATGATTAAGTGTGTTGAAGGTTATGAGCTATTAAACATCGTTAGAGATAGTAATGTGCCACCCTGCAGAAGGCACAGATCATTAAGCATATGGATTTTAATTATTTCAGCTGTAGCCTTTTCCTGGGTTGGGAGGAGAGGGTGTAGGGTAATTTTGCATTGTTGTACCCAGAAAGATTATCATGCTACAATATGGCACACTTCACAGATGAGACCTTTGCAAGGACCTGTCAAATGCAGCAAGAGCCATATTCGACAAAAATGTGATTATTGTCTTAGACTCAAATGCAGTGAAAGACCATAAACTTGGAAACGTTAAATAGTGATGTGTTAAGCTTAAGAGAAAAACAAAAGTATGGAGAATCAGTACTAAACCCAGTGTCACTGGATATTTTTAGAAAACAAAGGGAAAAGAAATGGATAAAAATGTACATTTCACTGTGTGATATATTTGTTTCTGAAATAAGTGTACTATAGCAAATATATAATTAAAGAAGGCCTCTTGTAAGTTTGTTTGTAAAGCAAATAATCAGCTAACAAATTTTTTTTTGTGTAAGACCAGAATCTCAATAACTCTGTATATGTAATGCAGGTGTCTGTATAAAAAGCATATTGCAGACTTACTTAAATTCTTAAGTTAATAAACGTTTCTATTGATCAGTGTCTTTATTCTTCTACAACCATGACCACAAATCAAAACCCACTGAAATGTCAATAGACTGATACAGTAGTTGGTAGTTGAACTGTGACTTCAGAAACCTTCAGTGTGATAAGGAAAGAAAGAATCCCCTAACGGGCATCTCGACTGGACAGCAGAGATAGCATAATCATCAAAAATGCCATGAGTCTCCACATTTCAACATGTAAATGTAGAGGACATTTCTGTTTCTTCTTGTTAATTAAGATGCTGTATAAGGAACTATAGACTAAGAAGGTGGAGGGATTTAATGTTCAAATACCAGAATTTGAGAATACCTGAGAGGACATGATGCAGCCTAAATCTTAGCAGATGCAAAATCTATTCTTAGATGTGACCTCCAAGATAGAGACCCCTCTATGACCCCAAGAAGACATCCAATTTGAGACCACTCTAATTATTAAAATTATTTTTCAACTACTTGGTCTTTGTCATGTTCTTCTGAACCACACCTAAAAATATAACCCCCTCCTCAGTACGATAGATCTTAAGAAAGAAAAAAAAAATTAATGTCCTTTAAAGAGAAGAGAAATGTCAAAACAAACATTCATCAGCCCCTGCCCAAGAACTAATGCTGCATTCAGATTATGAAAAAACTAACATAAATAAATGAACAAACAACTCCCCACAGTTTTCCAAGTGTTAAATACCTACTAACTAGTCATTCAAGTCAGGATAATTTGTTTGTACATGACCTTTTAAGCAAATTAATAGTGTAAGCATGAAAGGTGTTGCCAATCAGGTTTGGAGGGGATAAACCTGGTTTTTGGCAAGTTGTGAAAACAATTAGAAAGAAAGATAATAATTGATAACTAATCACTCTGATCTACTTCAGGATCTAAATTACTACATATATTTGAAAGATATTGAATATAATAAGTTCACTGGTGAAGCCCAACTCTTCAATTTCAGAGGGAAGAAGACAAGTCTCTTGTCTAGCTTGGTCAAGGTCACACGGAGCACTAAGGTCAGAGTCCAGACCAGCAGCTGGATCTCTTGACTCTGAGTTTGGATTCACTGAGATTTACTACTGTGGTATATTTCTTTAGAAGCATTCTGTTTTTCATAGGGTTTCAAAACTTCACAACTGACTATCCTCAAGTTAGTCCATATAATATAAGTGTTTCTAAACCAGTTTGGATGATTTGATACTATGCTTATGTTCAAATATATCTTTAAGTTTCTCGTTTCAATTTTGAGGTACCTCAAAATTAGTACAATTAAATAATACTTGCACCACTGATTTCATATCAGCATAAATATAAGCACAAAGAAAAGCAAATGGGAAGTATAAAAAAGGCACATTATATAATTTAATTCTTACAGTCTACAGAAAAATAAACTATGCCTAAATTGCTATACTGTAAAATAACGAACCAACTTAACTTTTCTAAAGTAGTCCTCGGCTAAACAAAACACAGGAACAATCCTCATAATGAGAAAAGTAGATTAAGGATAGAAAACTCTAGCACATATTTCAAAATTAGAAGCCAAACAAATAAGGTTCCAAGTAATCAGTATTATGACTCTGGTAAAAAATAAAATCTATAAATTTTAAATTTTGTTTTTAAATCTGCTATAAAATTAAAGCACAATTAAAATATATTTTAAAATACAATATAGAGAAAACTGTCTTCACTGGTTTGAGGATGAAAAAATAGAATGATAAGATTCTAAGATTTAAACGGCAGTCTGCTTTAATTGCTGAACTGCCATTGATTTTCCAGTCATCACACAGAAACGGCAGTTTGTTAAATGTGATTATAACCATGAGTCTTCTTTACTGAACTGACAGGAGGCACCCATGTCACCATCATTCTGGTTCCCATATTAAGACGGTTCAAGGAAGAAACCACATCTAAATCAACATCGGTGTATCAATTGTAATAAAACACCCCCAACAAAAATATATTTGTTCAGCAGGATCCAGCAATAGGTAATGAACAAAATTGATTTAAAATAACTCAAAATCTTAAATAAAAAACAAAAACAAAACAAAAACCCAAACTGCCAAAATGTGCTAATCAAAGCTTTCTTCACTTCTGCAATCAATAGCCTGTCACTAAGGTCATAACGGTCTCTGACAGCCTTCTCTCTTTCCAACTCAAATATATATTATTAAAGTAAGTGAAATAGGGTTATAACAAACCTTACAAGCAAACTAAATGTCCCAGCAGGGTGGCATGCAGCCTTAAGGGTGAGGGAAGTTTGGGGGACTAGATAGAGGAGAGTGACAGTCCTGTCATAGTTGGCAGAGTTGGTTATATGATTATATCTGTAAATGTGTGTTTGTGCACAAAGTGTATAAAGAATTATATATCATTTCATTCACTTTTTTTATTCATTCAACAAGCATTTATTCAGTACCTGTTCTGTGGTAGGCACTTGACAGGTTTCTAGATATTCAAGATGAAGTCACAATTCCTGCTCTCTACTTATTTACAACCTGATTTTTTCTAAACTAACAAGGATCATTGTAAAACATCTGCAGAGAAATACCCACTGAGTAGGCATTTGAAAATACAAGAAAGAAGAAGCTTCATTTTAGGGAGTTGAGAATCATGAGTATATAGAGGTTGCTTAGTAAGCTGTAATAATAAGTAAAGGTGGACAAAAAGTATTTGTGTACGTGCATATATATCGATGTTTCCGTACATCTATCGATCTTCCTATCTCTCCATCCATCCACCCATCTATCCATCCATGTATCTATGTATGTGTGTGAGACAGAGATTTAGTTAACCTTTTCTTTCTCTATCCCTCCAATGCATAGCTTTTAGCCTTAACTCTTCAGAGTTGGCAGAGATCAGCCACTCACTGTCAATGCCCTACCCCAAATCCCTGCTAGAGCACTAAAGAACAAAGAGAATAGGTGAGAACGACTCAGATAAATACACTCTTCATCATTAATTAATTCCTTGGCCCCATACTGAGCAGGACTAGGTCAACAGTGAGATTTCAGGGCCTTTTTAAAACTCTTGATATCAAGCCCTAAATGAAAAGTGGGCTTGAGGGGTTTAAAACTCCTTTTTCCTGGGCCAATTCAGTTTTCTACTAAAATTTCCAAAGGAAAAAGACCCCATCTTAACACATCAGTTTCATAAAACTGGAGGAAAATGTAGAGAGAGAAATAAAAGAATGAAGATTATAGGAAGTCAGTGAATTTTAACCTTTTCTCTCCTTCCACTGGAAATAAGATCCACCAATTTAGTCAAAATAATGTAGGGTATGCAAAATGAAAGGAAATATAGGACATTTTTTTAAGTATGCTAGTTATATTTTCAAATAATATGTCCAATATTTTTTCTTCAACCGCTAGACACTATTTTTTTAAGATTTATTTGAGAGAGAGAAAGAGAGTGTGTGTGTGTGTGCATGCCTGCGTGAGCTGGGGGAGGGGCAGAGAAAGAGAATCTCAAACTGACTCCCCACTAAGCCTGGAGCCTGATGCAGGGCTCAATCCCAGGACTCTGAGTTCATGACTTGAGCCGAAATCAAGAGTCAGATGATTAACCAACTGAGCCACCTAGGCGCCCCTCCAGACACTATTTCCTTTAAAGTACATAAAATTTAAAACAAGCATTCAATTGTTAAACTGGAAAAAAACGTAGAATAAATATGCTCTTCTCTGCATATCCAGACCTTCCGGACACTCTCTGGTGTGTTAATAATTGGAGCCATTCTCAGATTCTCTTGCCAGTCTCAAAATTTTTCTGCCTTGTGAAGGCGGCTCTCGGGCAAAGGGTGGGGCGAGGGGGTGGGGTCCATTCTCTGCTTCTTTGTGTTAATTTCTTTTAACGTAAAAGTTGAAAAATCATGATAAATGACTTGAAAATTGCACTGTACATACTTGTCAGTGAACAAAGGTGCACAGTTCCTCAGTAAACATATTTCTCACCACAAATTCATGAATTCACATTGGGAGTATAATTTAACTTCCCATGGAGGTCTGCCTGTAGGGAGAGACTATTCTGTTCATGCTGATGTTAGTATTCCACTCTGTAGGACAGCATAAAAAGGATTAATACACTAACATGGCTTTTTAAAGCAAATACCCATGGTAATTCTCACATCTCTTACATATTACTAGATGGAAAGACTGAACAGCCAATGCCCTGGGGCATTGCTGGGAGGTGTCTATGGATATATGGGAATGGGTTTTGAACAATGAAAGAGAGTTCATTTTCAATTCCTATACTGAATAGCAAGTGGCTCTTCTCACCAAAAGGAGTTTAAAAGAAAAGTTGGGGAGGAAAATGTAGATGTCAAAAAAACTGTAGATGCAGTAAACTTATTTTAGAGACAGAGAAGCACTACTGAACAATACCTGGGCTTCACAAGCACAATTCCGAACCACCTTCAGACAGTATTCAAGCCATGATGTAAGTAAGCATCCTGGTACACTGGACAAGGGACATTGGCAGCCTAGGCTGATTGGTCCATGCCTGCAGGGAGGTCACCACCCAGTTACGCTTGTCCAAGGCTGTTACTAAGGTGGAAAATAGGTACATATAAATCTACCTGCATCCTTTACAGGATGCCCTAAAGGGGTAGTCAGTGTAACTCCCAGGACAGAGTATAGATTCAGTGACTTTTAATAGATCCAATTGTTTTCTTCACACAGTTCCAAGTTAAAGAATCTTTTCAGGTACAAATGCATGAGCATGCACACACATATCACATAAATTTAACTAGTCCAGTCAAGGCTTTGGCATGGAGAGCTGGCAAAACCAGCAAATGGAACCATTTATAGAATTTAGCCTAAAGCCTTCTTTTTGCTTCATATGCCACACATTATAATGACATTTGAGAATCCCCAAACCTAATATTTTCAATAATCAACAGAGGAAGCTAGAAATCATTTCCAAAGATGGCACCACTGCAAAATCCTATTTTGCCCTACTCTGTGTGGATCTCTTCAATGCCAAGTAATGTTACTCCCTCACTTCTAGTTACCTTTAACTCATTTTCCTCTTCCCAAGACACCTAAGAATAGCTGGCTAAATAATCTCAATGACCCCTTCCAGTTTTGGATACTGTAATGCAAAAAAAACAAAACAAACAAACAAAAAAAAACACTAATAGATGTTATTTATAAAATACTATGTATCATGCACAGTGATCAGCACTCTAAATATATGATCTCACAGAGGTGAACAGCTTCATTTCAAAGATTAAAGAGATCATGGCTTGGTTTAGAAATGTTTACTAAATTTGTCCAAAGTCACACACCTACCTAGTCAGCCTCAGCCCTAGAATTTGTTAAGACTGATGGACTTAAAAGTATGTGATCTCAGTAACCTCGACGCTCTAAGCCAAGGGTCTATTGGCATAAAGTTTTGCATTGTGATGCCACATCAATGTTTCTTAAGACTGTAGACATATTTAAAAGACTAGTCATTGTGCATGCAAATATGACATACTGTTTTCAAAAGCAAACACACCTTATAGCAGAATAAGAAACCAATCATCACCTACAAATGTTAGTTTGCTTTGCACCTATTCTGCATATATATGTCCAATAATTATAGATGAAAAGAAATAACAAAAAAACTAATATGCTATCACGTGACAGATGTTATTAATCATTTTGAATTGTCACCATCTCAAAAATATAGATTTAGGATTTCTCACTATTAACTTGGGATACTATCTACTAGATATTTTTAGTAAGAACGTGGGGCTCCATTGAAATTTAGGCTCATCAACCTTTACATATGGATACTAAGAATAAAAGTAAAATAGTATTAGTCTAGCAAAAAATTAAGTAACAAAATCATCAGTATGACAAACTCTTAAAATCATCTGTTTTTTCCTCTGAGAACATACCAGTGAAGAACCTGGGCTCAGACTTCTTGAGCTTCAGTCCCAGTTCTGACAATTTGTATCTTGTGTTACCTTGTGCAAATTATTTCAACTTCCTAAGACTTATCAGTAAAATGAAAATAGTACCCCATGTCACAGATGGGGTACTGTTATATAAAAGATTAAACAAGAGGCTGTGAGAGACTGCATAGCATGAAATATTTCTCTAAGACACCTGGAAATGCAGGTAACACAGCAAACATCTGTATAAATGGAAGGGCAATCCCTAAGCCAAAGACAGATAGAAAGAATGAAAGGAAAAGGAAAAGGAAAGGAAAGAAAAGGCAAGGGTGAGAGAGAGAGAGAGAGAGAAAACTTAGCAACCCTGAAATAAAAATGGTAAACTGATTCTGAAGCATCAACAATCTGCGAGTTATTTGCCATCTCAGTAGTTAAGAAGATGGATTTTTAATGGCCACATATGGGACAGGAGGTCTTAAACTTCACAAGGAGTGGAACTGTAATGTTATTCATGCAAAATAAAATTTATATTCTTAAAGTGCTACAGCAGTGAAAATATTAATTAAAAAAAATGTGTCCTCCAACAAAGAGAAATAGTAGAGAAACTTGTCTGGCTCACCCCAGGGAAAAAAAAAATCAGATGGTTTCATTTATAATTGATAATGACTGCTTATAACCAGAGAATTCTCCTCATATGTTTGCAGGAAAGCCATGTATAATATCTACATAGACTAGAAAATCCAGAGAAGATAAATTATTTTTAAAAACTGAGGTTGGTGCTGTTTTGGGGTCCCCATTAGTAAAATCAAATGCTTTTTGGAAGGAAGCATAAAACTCTCTCAATAAGGCTTCATAAAAAATGAATATACAGTTTAAAATTATAGAACACTGTAGATGTGCTAAGTGGCAGGATTAATGATCTTAAAGAACGTAATAATTAGTTAAAGAAATTAATAATTAAAGAACTTCAGATAATATATATATATATAGTTTTAAAGATTTCTACCAATTATTCTTCTTTTACTCGTTATTCAGACATACTCTTAATACTTTAGCTTATACTACACTCTGGCATCAAAAGCCTAGCTTTTACTAAAAAAATGACACTCTCCTTTATGCCTTCCAACTCCTGCTCTGCTTTCTTTACTTAACACACCCCTACATTCTTTCTTCCATGGTCAGTATATGCACTTCTTATTTTTTTTTTAAAGATTTATTTATTTGTTTGTTTGTTTGTTTATTTATTTATTTATTTATTTGACAGACAGAGGGAACACAAGCAAGGGGAGTGGGAGAGGGAGAAGCAGGCTTCCCACCAAGCAGGGACCCTGGGATCATGACCTGAGCCAAAGGCAGACGCTTAACGACTGAGCCACCCAGGCGCCACTTATTTATTTTTTTTTAAGGTGTATTTATTTATTTGAGAGAAAGAGAGTGAGCACAAGCTGGAGGAGGAGCGGAGGGTGAGGGAGAAGGAGAGAAGCAGACTTCTCGCTGAGCACAGAGCCCATGCAGAGCTCCATCCCGGGACCCTGAAATCATATTCTGAGCAGAAATCAAGTGTCAGATGCTTAACTACTGAGCCACCCAGGCACCCCATTATATGCTCTTCCATTCTCAACAGGTTTTGCATCTCCCTGAGCTATAGATAGCTAGCCTACATAATTCTTGTTATTCTAAATAATATACAGTCTTCTAAATTCTCAGTGAAATATTAAACTGAGCTCCATAAGTATAATCTTAATACTAAATGCATTTTCTTCCTTTCTAATCTTTTAAAAGTAGTGACCTACTTACCGAATATAGTTTAACTCTTAAATGGAAACTCATTTTTTCACCATTCTGTATAGCAGAGAAAGGACTAATCAATATAAAGGACATGGTCCAGTATTATCAAAATGAATATTCAAAATCAGCCCTAATCACAAATATCTTGGAATAACACTTTGCATGATATTATTATTTGTTTTTTTTTGTTTAAACTTGGCAACTTTCTAAAAATAAAATCAACCACTTACAGAAATTGCAAAGGTCTAAATACTAAAAGCATAGATCTCTTGGAAGAGTTGGGTTATTTCCCCATAAACTGAAACTATTTAAAAACTGTACTTCCAAATGATGATTTTTAAACACCTCTTCCCATTTTCTAACAAAAAATTAAGAAGGGCGAGTGTGTAGGGGACTAGGGAATAAGAAGATAATGAATAGACTAGGAAGAGAGAGAGAGAAAGCTTTTCCCTGACATCCCCCCACATACATCTAAAAAAAATTTTTTTTTAGTCACAGAATAAATCTCCAACCTACATCCCTTAGCCATCATGCTCAATTGAGAGTTCACTGGTAAATGGTGCTATAGGTTAAATTGTGCCTCACCCCCACTAAAGATATGTCAAACATATGCCTAACCTCCAGTACCTCTAATAGTGACCTTGTTTAGAAAGACAGATTTTTTGCAGATGTAATCAAGTTAAGATGAGGTCATGTTGAATTAGAGTATGTCCTGATCTAATATGACTGGTGTCATAAGAAGAGACCAGATATAGACACACAAGGGGACAACACTGTATGACGATGGAACAGAGATGGAAATACTGAAGTCAAGGAACACCAAAGATTGCCAGCCATCCACCAGAAGCTAGGAAGGGGCAAGGAAGGATTCTCCCCTTAAGGTTTTAGAAGAACCACAGTCCTGCCAACACCTTGATTTGAACTTATAGCCTCCAGAACTGTGGGAGAATAAATCCCTGTTGTTTGAAGCTACCCAGTGTGTGGTACCTTATTACAACAGTTCTAGGGATCTGATACAAAAGGAGTCATATGTATCCCCTTTGTGAGAAATATTACATTAAAAAAATATTTTTAATGTATTCTACATCTCAACTTTAGTTCAAGCACAAAAAAAATTATTGAACCACCAAGATGCCCCACAAGAGTGTGAGCAAATGCCATTAAAATTCACACTCCGAGTAAAATTTTAGTCATCAAGGGAGCAGCCTTCCAGAACCTCAAGTTTCTCAAGTTTCTCTAACTGACCCCAAAGTAGGCAGGTTTATTATACAACAGATTTTAAGAGCAAAAAGCAGCTTCCCCAAGTGCCAAGGAAGAGAGACGCATTGCCAAGAGCATCTGATACTCCCAAGATTAAACCTAATAGGCTTTGAACTGGCTGTCATGCTCTGATTGACGGGAACAATCTGTGAAAAGTCATCCCTTCCACAAAAGGCTGGAAAGTAAGCCCTAAGTAGCAGAGAGCAGAAGAAACAAGAAATAGGAAAACTGGAGATCAGGAATAGCAGCAATTAGAAATGGCACTGGGGCAGTGAGTAGTGGACGCTATACCCCGTGAGTCAGTGATGAGAGGAGAGAGGCAGTGTGGCTGAGGGGCACTTCTGCAGCATGGAGATTATCAAACATCTCTCCTCTAAGAGTCTCACTATTCTAGGGCACACAGAAAATGGAGGTGACCTCTACAGCATATGCAGACAGACATGCAGGGAGGTGGTGTCCCAAAGCTAGTAAAATCTCCGTTGCCTACATGAGCAAGCCGAACTAATTCTTTAAAACATCCTGGAGCTCATTATACTCAGTAATGTTGGTGGCCACCCTGAGGAAGACCTAATAATGACTGAAATGTTTGGTCATCTTCCTACCTACATTAGGAGATTGATTCTATCTATGAATTCTAATGTTATTCCAAATATAAAATCATATTAAATATCTGACTTAATGGAAAAAAAAAAAAACCATCATGCATTCAGTGTATAAGATTTTTAAACAAGTCACTTAAAGATGGAATTTTTAATGTTATTCTGCCTAGAATTCCAGTAAACATCAAACACTAAAAAGTTTTTTATAAATAGAACACAGCCTATCATAATGCTGTAACTTACCTTTAATATTCCAATAATAACACCACTGATATTTGTTGAATGATACTTTTACTGGATATCCATTTTATGTCAGGTAGTATGTTAAGTGATAATGATAGTGTCAATGGCACTTAAAGTAGGCCTATCTCTAAATACCCTAAGGCTTGATAACTACGTAATCAAAGTTATTTATGGGTACACTGGCAAAATCAAAACGACAAATAATATTGAGAAAGATGTTAAATCAAAAGCAGATAATTGTAAATGTGACCAAGCGCTGATTTTCTAAAAATAAAAAATATCACTTAGAAAAAAGGGTTTCTTCAGTATTTAGTCGCTGTCCAGGAAATACACATGATACAATTTACATGCAGCCCACGATTTTGGGGGAGTGGGGGGAAGACCATGATAGCAAAGCTAATTCCTGTCAGTCACTGTCTCAGGAAAACAAATTCCAGGGCAACCACCAGAACTATTAGATTAGGTATTTTTTAGATATGTAACCAAATTCCAGTTGTATCATGACAGCTTATGATGTTTATCATGACAGCTTATGATGAACATCATCATGTTTATAATGATGTCCCCAAAGCATTAAGAAAGTGTTTAGAACACAGATGGACACTAAAGATTTTTAATCATAATAGCCATTGAAAAAGAAGACAACAAACTCTAGAAATTCCTAGGAATAAAAGTAAGAAAAAGGATGAAGACCTTTATGAGGGAAATTATAAAACTACTGAAATATATAAAAAAAAACCATGAGGAAATGGAAATTATAAAACTATTGAAATATAAAAAACAAAACATAATGAAATGGAGAGACCCCCCTAATGATGATTAAGACTCAATATTTAAAAACGGAAATTCTTTCCAAATTCATCTTTAATTCAATTCAACTATAATCAAAATCCCAACAGAGTTCTCTTGTAGAGAAATTAACAACACGTAGTAAGATTTAGACTGAGGAACAAAGGGCCAATCAAGAATAGCCAAGATGATTCTGAAGAACAACAAAAAAGGAATGAGGTCTTACCCTGCCAGATATCAGTATTTATTATACTCTATGATAATTAAGTTGAAGTGGTATACATGTAGAATTTAACCAATGGAATACAATTGAGAGCCTTGCAACAGCCCAAATTACATATGTAAATATGACATATGACAAATGGGAGATGGACAGACTGTTCAATGAATGGTGCTAAATATTGCCTATGAATAAGGAAAACAATAAAACTAGATCTTAATCCACAAAATAAAAATCAAAGAAAAAGAAAAATGTAAAAGCAAAACTCTTAAAATTTTACAAAAATATTTAGAAATATGTATGATGATGTAGAGGTAGAAAATAATTTCTTTAAAAAGACGAAATACTCAATAAAAAATAGTGACTTTACATTAGATAGGTTTTAATAAAGTCCATACCAGACTTTATTTTTTATGAATGTTACAAATACTTTTCTCCCAAGGCTGCCATCTTCTTCTTTGTTGAAGGCATGTTTCACCATACTAGAGTCCTACATTTTTACTTAGGCAGAACTAACCTTCCATGATTTTTTTTTTATTTGAATTCAATTTAATTAATATAGAGTGTGTTATTAGTTTCAGGGGTAAGATTTAGCGATTCATCAGTTGCATATAACACCCAGTGCTCATTCCATCAAGAGCCTCCTTAATGCCCAATCACCCAATTACCCCATTCTCTCACCCACCACCCCTCCACAAACCTCAGTTTGTTTCCTAGAGTTAAGAGTCTTATGATTTGCTGCCTGTATTCTCCTCTAGGATTTTGATGGATTCCTCACATTTAGGTCTTTCATCCATTTTGAGTTTATTTTAGCTATGGTGTAAGAAAGTGGTCAGTTTTATTCTTCTGCATATGGCTGTCCAGCTTTCCCAACACCATTCGTTGAAGAGACTGTCTTTTTTTCCACTGGATACTCTCAACTTCTTTGTCAAAGATTAGTTGACCATAGAGTTGAGGGTCCACTTCTGGGTTCTCTAGTCTGTTCCAATGATCTAAGTTTCTGTTTTTTGTGCCAATACCATACTGTCTTGATGATTACAGCCTTGTAATACAGCTTGAAGTCCATAATTGTGATGCCTCCAGCTTCAGTTTTTGTTTTCCACATTCCTTTGGCTATTTGGGGTCTTTTTTGGTTCTGTACAAATTTTAGGGCTCTTTGTTCCAGCTCTGTGAAAAATGTTGGTGGTATTTTGATAGGGATTGCACTGAATGTATAGATTGCTTTGCATAGCATAGACATTTTAACAATATTTGTTCTTCCAATCCATAAGCATGAGCATGGAATGTTTTTCCATTTCTTTGTGTCTTCTTCCATTTCTTTCCTAAGTGTTCTATGGTTTTCAGAGTACAGATCTTTTACCTCTTTGGTTAGGTTTCCTAAGTATGTTATGGTTTTTGGTGCAATTATAAATAGGATGGACTCTTTGATTTCTCTTTCTTTGGCCTTATTATTAGTGTATAGAAATGTGACTGACTTCGTGCATTGATTTTATATCCTGCCACTTTGCTGAATTCCTGTATCAGTTCTAGCAATTTTTTGGTGGAGTCTTTTGGGTTTTCTACATCGAGAATCATGTCATCTGCAAAGCGTGAGAGTTTGACTTCTTTGCCAATTTGGATGCCTTTTATTTCTTTTTGGTGTCTGATTGCTGAGGCTAGGACTTCCAGCACTATGTTGAATGACAATGGCGAGAGTGAACATCCCTGTCATGTTCCTTACCTTAGGGGAAAAGCTCTTAGTTTTTCCCCATTGAGGTTGATATTCGCTGTGGGTTTTTCGTATACGGCTTTTATGATATTGAGGTATGTTCCTTCTATCCCTACACTACAGAGAGTTTTTAACAAGAAAGGAAGCTATATTTTGTCAAATGCTTTTTCTGACCTATTGAGAGGATCATATGGTTCTTGTCCTTTCTTTTATTTATATGGTACATCACCTTGATTGATTTACAGATGTTGAACTACCCTTGCAGCCCAGTAATAAATCCCACTTGGTTGTAGTGAATGATCCTTTTAATATACTGTTGGATCCTATTACCTAGTATCTTGGTGAGAATTTTTGCAACCATGCTCATCAGGGATATTGGTCTGTAATTCTCCTTTTTGGTGGAATCTTTGTCTGGTTTTGGGGTCCAGATAATGCTGAAAATTACATTATATTTTTTAAAAATTGGAAAAAAGGACATGAATAAAATTGAAATATTAGTCACAAACTAGGAGAGCATATTTGCAAAAATATATATAAAATACAAGGTTTGAATATCCAAAATATAAGTTTGGCTATTTGAGATGAACAACCCAATAGAAATGTAGGCAAAGAAAATGAAAGAAGAATAGATTCAAATGGATGATAAATACATGAAAAAGTCCAACAGTCAAAGCAATTAAAATTAAAACTACATTAAGATACAATTTTGTACCCATAAAACTGGGGGGAAAACACTAAAAATTCTGATAAAATTTAGCAAGAATGTTAGAAACAAGAAATCTCATTTATTACTACAATTGTTTCAACTACTTCAGAGAATATTTTCACATTATCTAGTAACAGTGAATGGTAGTTATCCCAGGACTCAGCAATTCTAGTTTTAGTCTACCTATAAGAGAAAAAAAATAGACCTAAGAACAAATCACTATCAGTTATTGTCCTGGGAAAGCAAGTTCTAGAACAACTGTTAGAACTTACACCTATTAGTCCCTCCAGACACTCTTGCACTTATCCAGAAGATATACACAAGGATTTGTGTACTGTAGCTGTGTGTTATAGGAAGACATTGCAAACACTCCACATGTCCAATGGTAAGAAAATATTTGTGCATCCAATGGAGTAATACAAGGTAAAACTACAAAGAACGAGGTAGGTTCATTTAGTTAAGTTAGAAAAATGCAAACTGGTAAATGGTATTTCCAGTGGAATATAAAAAAAAAAATATTAAAGAAATTCCAAGTAATAATATATATGATTTATGAATGGATACATATATCACAAGAAGTAATAAAAGATTCTTCATGGCAAGACTATTCTATGATAGGGGTTAAAAAAGAGAAACAGATCTCTTCCAAGAATATTTGTTTGTACTCTTTTATTGGTTCATACTTGGCAATAAAAAAAATGAAATAGGGCTCACCAATTTGAGTACACTGCCTTTTCAGGATGCCATACAATGAAAACCAAGAAATCAAGACTTACTAAATGGAAGGGTTTTCCCCACTGGTTTGTCTGAAGGATGTATTGTCTGGAAAACGTAATGATTACTGGAATCAGTTCTCAACTGATAATTTTTACTAAAATTCAGTCTCTCTGCAAAAAGAGGCATTGAGAGCATTGCTTTTGTTGGGGCAGGGAGTTTGACAAAGGTAGGTATCCCTTTGTAGTAAAGGAAAAGAAAAAAGGCACGGAGTTCCTAGGCTAGTTCCCAAAGGGAACAGAGGGCAGGAGTGGCCAGGAGGGCTGTGACCCTGGAAGACGAACTTTTCCTGCTTCACTATTTTGCCCAGGGCCAGTGTATATTTTCAACATAACACCATTTTTGGCCACAGTATAAACTCTCTTGAGATCCACGGAACTAGGTTCTACTTAAGTACCTTTTGACTATATTCTCAAAATCTAATGCCAAGAAGAGAGTCGAGGAATCCACATGCCCACACTTAGTTTGTGTTTGGTGAGCTTTCTAATTTATACATACATTGATATACTTACAAATTTACCTTTCCTGAGGGTTTAATGTTGGCTGACATTTAAATCAGTTTTATTTTCTGAGAACAAAGCAAGTGAAAAGGGATAAGTATAATCAGTAACAGTGGAAGACAAATAGGATTTAGAACTTACAAGAACAGTAAAAACACAATGGTTGATGGAGAAATGGCTGGATATGCTGTTGACACTGTCACATCTGGTACTGGCACTGCTGAATAACCACCTCGAGGCCTCGTGCAGGCACACAAGAAGCTTTCAACAAATGCTCACCTCATTTAATATTCATTGATTCAGGAACACAAGTACTGTGACTGAATGCTGAAATGAAATCAGGGACAGGCCTGCTTTTGTTTGGATGCATATGAGGACAAAGGGTGATGCTCAGTTTGTCTCAAGATCTCTTTCAGCAAAACAGAGCAGGATATAACCAATGACTGAATGATCTGTATAAAGATAATGGTCAGAAACTGCATACCAGGAAACTGCCAAGTCCATGGAAGGTAAGCAAAGACAAAAACCAGGCCATGTTCATGTCAATGCAATAATATCAATGAAAGAAAACATATTCATAATTTAGCTGCCATAGAAATAACTTTTAGGCAGAAGTTAAAGAAAAAGCATAGGCAACCCTTTGTTAATGCAACAAATTTACCAGGCAATGGAAAGTGCTGGATTAGTAAATGCTTTAGAAAAATCAGGGAGGCCAATCTGAGTCAGAACATTCCCTGCAGGGGATTAATCATGTATTGTTTCAGATAATAGCAATGGAACACTTTCAAATCTCCTCCAGGTAGTGTGGGAGTGTTTCCTTTCACCGTGAGCATATCGAACATGGCCATAGGCAACACAGACTGTCCATCTTAGAAATGCGCCCAGTGTGATAAAGGAGATTGAAGTTGGGGAAGTATCACAGAGCTAGCGGGCACACACCAAACTGAAAAGCTTAACAAGAAAATGAGTATAGGTACTTTATTTTTGAGCCAGAACTTGAGGAAGAGCCAAATGCTTTAAGGAATAAATGAACTAAAATTTGGTTTCATATTCCCGAGACAATTATTGGAGAAAGCTGGAAATGCCAAAGATCAAAAAGAAAACAAAAGCCAATAAAATGCAGAAGTTGTTAATTCGTCTGCATGAAATTTACTGGAATATTTGTAGTGAATTAGAGGCCATAATAAGTTAGGAAGGAATGGAAAAAAATTTTGGAGTGCAAATTTTTTTTTTTTAATTGAAGGGTAGAAGATTGAAATTGTTCTGGTAACAATAAAAAAAAAATGTGTACTCTTGGTGAATAAACATTGAGAACAAAAGAATCCCTCTAGTAAAATGACAGTGGGAATTGGAAATGAGGCAGGAAGAAATAGCTGAATTACCAATTACCTTGCAACAACCTTTATAGAGGAAATGCTGGAGTGCTACCCAAATGAAATATCCAATTTCCCAATATGATTTTGGAGTCAAATTGTATTAAGAGAAAATGTGGGAAGAATTCAATGCTTCTTAAGGACGCAAAGGAACATAGACAAAAAAAAAAAAAAAAAAAAAAAAACCTTCGCTTATCTAAAAACACTAAAAAAGAGGTATTTATAAAGGAATTCTGGGCTGTTAACATTAAGGAGCTGAATGATGCAAGCAAGGTCTTAAAAAGAAAATGGAAATATGATTACACTGGAGATGGCTTAAGGGAAGAAAAAATGAAAAACAATTTAAAAGTAACTATGGTATACTTCAGGGAGGAAATAAAATGTTTTCCTTATTTCCAAATTTATTTAAATATTTTTTAGTCTAAGGACTGGAACCAAAGTTTAACAGCTGCTATAAAAAAAAAAAAAATCTAATTCACTGTGAGAATCTTGTTAATTTACTAGGAAAAAATAAAATTAATTTTCTTTAAATGATTAAGCAAAGTATAGTAATTTGGCCTGTTGGGTTCATATCAATCCAAAAAAAGTGATTAATGGTTTTCAAAACTGTATGTTTAAAAAAGAAAAGGAGAGGGGTGGGGATGAGGAATGGTGACATGTCACATCTGCCATTAAAAGCATTCAAAGATAAACTGGTTACCATTAGTACATTTTTTCAATTATCATGAATTAGTAATTGTGATATACACATCTTAGGATATACCAAGCTTGGTGTTCTGACAGGGGCAGAATAGAATAGTAAAGTACCTACGGAAACACAGCACAACTTTCTGGGAAGTGTCAGTACACTGTAGTATGAATGGGCATCAGATCAAACCCGGGCAGGTTGCATTTAATTTGTAGCCTCCATAAGCACCAGAGCCATCCTTTTTACAGCCTGCATTTGTCATTTTGAATGCAAGCCTGGAGCTCTAGTTTTCTGCTTCCTGCTTCTACACCAGCTTGTCAAACACCTCGGGCGAGGAGCCATATTGCTTTCATTATCTTCCTGGGGTAGATCACAATGTCAAGTGCAGGTGAACATTAAATAAATGCTCCTGGACGATGAGAGCCAGGATGATCACGCCTCGGTGACACTGTGAGGCAGACAAAGTTTCCCTTTGGGAGTCCCAGGATTCTTCTTCTTGTGCTTTTAATTTTTTTTTTTTTTTTTCTTTTGATCCCACTCCACATCCCCTTGTCGGTATCCACTGGCCTACAACTCTTCACCTACTCTCTCACCCACTCCACTGGGTGGCAGACGCTGCTGTGCCTGCCCTATCCACACAGAACTTCCCTTCGCCCTATGTGCCGTTTCCAGGCTAGTACCAAGACTGCTTGCCTGGAGCTTTCTCTGGACTCCAGAGTGAAAATGGCAAAGAAATAATGCCAACTGTACCTCTTCTACCAGCCCATAACCGATGACAGACAGGAGTTGACAACGGCCTGGATAAATAGCCCATTTTCCTAAGAGCTTTCTGTAGGTTAACTCTGACACAAGTTTTACACAGGGTCCCACGGGTCCCCAATTACAACAGACATAATTTCTGGCTCCTTGCCCATGTCTACCTCTGCCTCCAGTCCCCTCTCAACATTTCTGGGATCATCTTCTAAATAAATTACCTGAACAGGAATCCTTTATTCAAAGTCAACCTCTGAGGGCACTCCAATCAGAATCTGATATCACTAAAAAATGAAATAAGATTGCTTACACCTTACATGCATTTCAACTAATGTGTTTTACCTACTTTTGAATAATTTTGTATCTTAAAACATCTACCTTCAAGGGAATACAAACTTCCCTTTTTAAAAACAGACATGAGTAAACAGATGAATAAGAGGTATTTTGTAGCAGCAGATTTTTCCATAAGCAGTTTTTCACTGTATTCTCCCTACAGGGCTATTTCTGATCATCATCAAATGTAAGATTCAGTTACTTGAACTAAGGATAATGTGTAACTTTTGAAGTAGTCAGATCTCAACTCTCCTCATCTTCAATCAGAAACTGGCCTGTCTCAAAGAACTCCCAGGGACTGGATGGGGCTGGGGAGAGTCCTGAACATTTCACTTCAGTATATCAATAAGTCCACCAAGGAAATATTCCAACTCAGCCTGAGGTTACACAGTTCACCAGTCCATCTAATTGATGTGGGCACTTTATCTGGCCAATTCAGACAAATATTGCAGTTCAAACCAGTGGTTCTCAATCTTGAGTGTGTATCAGAATCAGTTTGAGGACTTACTAAAACAGATGTTCTAATTCAACAGGTCTGGGGTAAAGAGATTATTTGCATTTCTAACAAGTTCTCAGGTAATGCAGGTGCTGTCAGTTGAGGAACTGATATTGAAAACCATATTGAAATCCACAGCTGTAGATAACCCTTATATTCCCCTTACAAATATCATATCTTTAAATGCAACGGACTTTTTTGCACTTCCTTCAGTCAACACAGCCCAACAGCGGGTATTTTTTTCCCCCAGGATTTTCTTTCCTTTTGCTTTAGTGGCTGACCAAAAGGCAATGCCATTACTTTGCAATTCATCCTGAATATAGTTTTCCAGTATTCATTCTTGCCCGCTAAACTCACCTTCTCCTTTAAGCCATCATTCTATCCAGTAAAAGTAAATTCTCTCTATTCACTCAACACTGAAGGTAATTTTCTGGCATGCAATGAATATGACAGTAATGGTCCCCACACTGAGTTGTTTTTGCATTCTTTCCCATAGCTCTAACTTATAAATGGGCAAAAATAAAATACCATAGTAATCATAATGATTACATCTCAAAAATGTTACATTTTAGATTTAGCTGGCAAAGACCACATTTGGCAATATGTTAAAAGTGTTGTGCTGTATGTACAAATAAAATACCAAAAATAAAATACTTTAAAGTTATAGTAATATAGTAACTTGAAGGGAAAAATTATCAAATGCACAAGATCTTTAATAGAAAGTATTGATGCAGAAGATTACTACCTTCTCACAGCTTCCTTTTGACCGCGTATATGGGTTATCGCTTATACTCTGGAATATAACTCAATATATATAACTAAAAGGCAAGTATTTGGGAAGAGATCAATAAGGAAATAAAAGGATGCATAAAAAGGCATTTTTAAAGGTTCAATAGCATAATAATTTATTAGGTGGACTAGATAAAAATTATAAAAATGTAATTTGATTTTTTTCCAGAAAGTAAAACAATGAACAAATACCACTTTATTATGGATAACTTACATAGGGCTTGTTGGTTTTTACCAAGCAATGCAATTGGCATGACTGCATGACAGTGTGATCATCACCATCATCATTCCAGAGTTGTTTTTTTTTTTTAAACAATTATTCGTTTGCTTCTACAAAGTACTGTTTCTCTCAATGAAGCATAAGACCAAAAAATCATAGGTATGCCAAAGGGCACAGAATAATGTGTCTTTCTTCCACAGGTATCAACAGAGTTGCTTCTATCTACAGAAGTGTATATGTTGGCAAGTTATAAAGTCCATTTCTAATTCTAGCTATCTCCTCAGGTACATGATGCAGCATTCCATCTGGTACACTTCTTGGTCATTACCCATATGCAGGTTCACTGATCCTTGGACAAAAGGTTTGTTAGCTTGTTTTTTGGTATCAAAGAAATAGCTCTCTGCAGCCTGCCAGTATCCTGGATGACTCCTTGGTGGTTTTCCATCTGCAAACTAATTACACTTTGCCAACTTTCAGCTAAGTTCAATAAAATATCCTGATTATTTGGCTTTTTAAACAATTACAATCTAACTATTGTATGGGTTATGATGTTTCAATGTTACTACCAGAGCAATATGAACTTCAAACATTCTTCTATGCTCAAAAGACGTATAATTTCCTTGAAAAATGTCATCTGGCTTTATGCCATAAGCTTGGATGTCTTTAATAAAGTGACAGTGTTTCTGAAGCCAATTTAATGACTCCTCATTGTCTTTGTGAGTCTGGATGTGATCTGATTATCTCCTTCATTGAATTATGCCACTCTAAGCAAGCTTGTCCCAGTGAGCCTCTATTCTCTCTCCCTGATGATTGTGTTTGGAAGTGATCACACTAGTGAACTCAGAAAGGAGTTGTACATAGAGCTCTCACTGAAAAGAATAAAGGAGGCTGAAGCCAATGGAAGAGGCTGACATTTGATTTAATGAATTTCTCATACAAGCATGCATATACGTACTCACACACACACTTTGCTGTTCCTTGGCATTATGACTTATGACAGCAAGGAACACTCTGAGGTCCATTCCTTTCTGGGTACCAGAAGACACCTGGGGACAAAGATGATTATGGCCATAGATGCTCCAGGAGGCCTTGAACACCTAGTTTGGTTGAGGCCAAACCACTGTTTCCAGTCCGTATAACTTCCAGGACTGTGGAACTGAGGGGGAAGCTAAGTCATAAAGAATGACAAATACCCTCCAGTCATATTGTCTCTGATAATGTCCAGACACTTGTCTCTGATCCAAACTGTTTCTCTTTTTGTAAACCAGATAATTTGATCTGATCATTATCAAATTTTCCTATGAGCATAAATGCCTCTAGTTTCAACACTCTTTCTCAAAATAGTACTTATGAAACAAGAAATACCGTATGTAAGTGGTCACCTATAAAATGACTCAACTGACTCAACTAATTACCCTGTTTTTTTTCTTTCCCTTTTTACTTTGTATGAGGTAATGTAAATATTTGAAAATAATATATGGATTAGCATTTTAACATAAATTTTTATTTGCTACCATATATGTCACTTTGTATCTAGGGCATATTTCATAATAACTTACTTATTTTTATATTATGGGAATGTGAATTCCAGAGACCCAAAACAAAAACAATAGCAAAGACAGAGAAGACAGCATTTAAAAAAAAAATATTTATTTTTGAGAGAGAGCATGCACGCATGGGGGAAGGGGTAAAGAGAAAGGGAGAGAGAGAATCCTTAAACTGACTCCCCACTGAGTGCAGAGCCCAAAGCAGGGCTCCATGCCAGGACAGTGAGATCATGACATGAGTTGAAATCAAGAGTCAGATGCTTAATTGACTGAGCCACTCAGGTGCCCCAAGAATATAGCATTTATAGTTCTTCCATCTCTGCATAATATCATACAATATACAGCATTACCAAATTGTATGAGATACTGATTACACATTATGTTATGATAAAGCAATCACTCATTTATCTAGAGAAATAAGAAATGGATATTTGTGTCTTCCTCTCAATGTTGGAGACTCTTAGGGCTTGGTCCAAACTTCTTCATTTCTCTCTCTCTACATTCTTCTCCTAGATTAACTCGGCCATCCCTATGTCTTTAAATATCATCTATATAATATCTCCTAAGTTTCTACCTCTAATCCTTACCTTGCCTATGAATTCCAAACTTGTATTGTCAATTATGTTATTTATACCACTATTTTTGTTGAATATAACCATCTTAATCTTAATCCCAAACTGAATTCTTCATTCCATCCTCTGTCCTACTACTTAAACTTAATTCACATTTTATATTCCCCCTTTCAGTAATAATACCACTATCTTCCCCAGTTGCTCAAGCCAGAAAATTGGGAGTCATCTTTTATTTTCTTTCCCCTCTCAACTTCCATATTCCATATATACCACACTTCCCTTGACCAACACTGCCACCATTTTAAACCATCTCATCTCTCATCTAGACTATTAAAAAAAAAAAATCCCAACTGGTGCCCCACCATTTCTCCTCCAATTCATTTTCCAATATGGCAGAAAGAATAAATTTCTAGAATTTTAAAGAATCATCACTTTAAAGTCCTGTTATGGCTTCCATTGAATTTAGACTGAATCTCTGTCATGCTGAATGCATGATTCTGTTCCTGATGTCTCCTTTCTACCTCACATTGTTTCTCTCTAACTGCAGACACAATAGCCTTACTTCATCTGCCAGAAGTCAACAAGTGCTTTTCTCTTCAAGACTCTTATTGCTCACATTGTTTTCTCTACCTGAAAAGCCACTTTGTCCTTTTGTCATAATCAGCTCTCTTTCAATCTTGAGGTAACATATGAAAACGTATTTCAGGGGCACCTGGGTGGCTCAGTCAGATAAGGGTTCAATTCTTGATTTAGGTTCAGGTCATGATATCAGGGTCATGAGATTAAGCCCTGTGTTGGGCTCTGCACTGGGTGTGAAGCCTGCTTAAGATTCTCTCTCCCTCTCCCTACCTCTCTGCCCCTCCCTGTCCTCCATGCAAGCTCTCTAGCTCTCAAAACAAAACAAAACAAAACACATCAGACCAGTTTTCCTTGGCCATTCTCTCTGAAGTAGTTCTCTGTTATTCAAAACCACAGTATCTCATTCATTCCATGCACTTTAGAGCTGTATCATTTTATTTTTTGTTTACTTGTTCAAAATCTGTCTCTATTCAACAGGCTTCAAGCTGGTGGTAGGAGCTATTTCTGTTAGGCTGATCAATATCACCCATTGGTAGCAAAATATTCAGCACATAGCAGGCATTTAATTAAAATGTTATATGATAATGAGTAGGATCTGATAATTATATCAGTATATTAGTTTTTACTAAGATACAAAGATTGTTCTAAGTGTTTTGTGTGAACTAAGTCATTTAAAGAGATAAGTGCTATTATCATCCCTATTTTTACAGCAAAAAACTGACACACAGAGAGGTTAACTAACAGTCCAAGTCATAAAACTAGCAAGTAGCAGAGCAGAGATTCAAATATTTGTCTTCTGGCCCCACCACCCAAAATCATAACAATCCTGCTATGCTACTTGTTAAAACATAAGATTGAACAAAGATTAAGGTATTCAAGGACAATAAGATATACCTAATAAAAAATACACAAAAACAAATCACACGGATTAAGAAAGGCCAAGGCATTTGAAGACAAAATATATGTAAAATAAAGACTGAACTAAAACAAGATAACCATTTTGATGATTTTGAAGATTTACCTGGGTCATGAAACATCTCAGCACATCATGATTATTTGGCATCTACAGTAGCTACAAAATGTACAATATGAATTCAATCTCACTTGACACTGTGGAATATCCCATTTCTTAAAATATCTTGTATAAGATCATTCAAATTGACTTTCACATAAGTTCAAAAGATAGTTGAAAAAACTAGGCTAGATTTTGAGAAAATAGGGATATTAACAATACTGGGTAGTTTTCACACTCATAAGCATTGGGACAGTTGGCCTGCTCCTTGAGAAAGGCAATCTGCAAATACATGTTTGCAGTGTTCTCAAACTGATGTCTCATCCTAAGATTGTGATGCTCTTGAAAATCACCATACAACCTCAAAGCAGCCCATGGATACATTCATTTATTGGCTCATGCAGCTACTAAAAGTTATTCCCAACCATAGTGACCCATGCTTAAGGCACGATAACTGCAAAATAAACTGGAAAAAAAAGAAGAAAGGTGGATGATGTTTGGCCTCTGGGTAATTCAGAGAAACCATATCTGGCAACAACAAGTTGTAAAAACAACATTTATCAGAATCAAAAATGGACTCCAGGGGTGATCTTAGATAGAGGCCATTATTTGAGCTCTCATAGTTCAAAAGTTGAAGCACCGTAGATTGCTTGGTAAGCTAAAGACTGGGCTCTGCCTGTCTTCATTTCTCCTTATATGCTTTTTCAAGATCTTTTTTTTTTTTTAAAGATTTTATTTATTTATTTGACAGAGAGAGAGATCACAAGTAGGCAGAGAGGCAGGCAGAGAGAGAGGGGGAAGCAGGCTCCCTGCTGAGCAGAGAGCCTGATGCGGGGCTTGATCCCAGGACCTTGAGATCATGACCTGAGCCAAAGGCAGAGGCTTTAACCCACTGAGCCACCCAGGCGCCCCTGCTTTTTCAAGATCTTATCTCATTTCCTTCCCCTCCTTTAAGTGTGATTTCTGTCTTCTTTCCTATATAGTCACAGCTCCCTGGATTTAGTACTATTTTGGCTCCTTGGAAAGTCTTTATAGTTACTCCAGGGGTAAACAAACTTATTCAGTCTAAGTAAGACTAAAACCAGATAGTAAGGTTGTTATCTACCAAAGCAACATTTGAGAGGTGGGGTGACGAAGAAGATTTGGAAATGATAAGCAACTTGATTTTCTATGTCATTTTCTGTAATTGATAATATCATATACCATCAATACCACAACATCTCGATATTATTACAATGAAGATATGATTAATTTGTACTTAAATGATGAAATTAGGGTTATAGCTGAATCTACAAAACAGGAGTTTGATCATATAATCTACGAACTTTCAAACTTCCATCCCTGTTTCTCTGACTGTTTAAGATATACAACATACATGTACGTCTAATATACCATGAGAGGGGTTGGTTCTGTCTCTCTTTGGTTCTGTCTCTTAAATATTACATATTCATAAGATTTTAAAATATAAAGCTTTTTTTGATGATTCATGGACTTAATAGATATTTATTGATTACCTGTTATTCTTGTAACTATGTCCTATACCCAGGCCATAAAATAATAAGACAGACATGGCTTAGGTCCTAAATAATGAAAAGCTGCAGCAAGAACAAATTACATGGCTATGATGCGCTAATGGGAGGATCTGACTGGGGTCAAGATGTCAAGGAACTCTGAAGAAATGATAGGTTATTCACATTTAAAAGACAAGGAGGAGAAAATTGGGTCAGGCAAAAGACCAGCATGACAGGAGGGAACCTGTCAAATTCAAGGGACTGAAGACATGTAGGATTATAATTTGAATGGGATAGTGATGGGCAGAGCAGGGAGGGAAGTTAAAATGTGGCCTAAGGAAGCAGAAGGAGACAGATCACACACAGCCTTACAGGCAACCCTCACAATTTTTTTCTTTAACCTCAAAGTCCAGAGAGACTCCTGACATGTTTTGAATCAGAAAGCCTGGTAATGAAGAATGTGTCCTGGAAAGAGCCCTCCACAGTATTAAAGACCTCAGGGGCCCAAGTGGATTTCAGTAGTCCTGTGAGAAGGCCACTGCAACGGTCAGAAAATAAATAATCATTTGGAGGAGGAGATGCTGAGGGCGAACAAAAGTGTAAAGATTTGAGGGTTATTTAGGAGGCAAAATAAGCCAGACTTGGGGGCAAACTGGAAATTAGAATACAGGGAAAGGAAGGAGTGAAGAATGATGCCTATGTTATTAGATCCTCCATATCATTCAATATGCATTTCACTTCAGTAATAGATAAAGGTGGTAAAGGGAATTCTTCAATTTTTATATATCTCATGTTCAACTAGTTTTACCCACTCAAGATAATTGTTTTTTCCCTCATTATTTGATGGAGTGTTCAGCATTTAAAACAATTAAGGCATAATAGGTGAATGAATGATTGAACGAATGAATTCTCTTTATCTTGCAGGAGAGTTAATAGTTCACACTAAGCTGTATTTGTTTTGTTTTTCTTTTTTAATTTTAACAGGCTAAAGAAAAGCTTTAGGTATCCTTAAAACATTCAGTTATCAATTTTAATGCCATTACTCTGAGATTTCTTTTGCTCATGTTATATTAGTGTTAAGAAAACACTATGAAGAGATAAGCATATTAACTCACATGGAATCAACTATTCTAGGAAAGACATAAAAGAAAACAATACCATGAACATTTTTCTACAGAATTTCCATTTGGAAAAACCCTTTCTCATGTAATATTTCAATTAGTAATGGTAAAAATAAAAAGGAATAAATATTGAATGGGAGAACAGGGATTCTATGTTTTAATTTGAGATTTATTAAAGTTAAGAGTGTAAATAAAGGAGAGTATGTGCTATGGTGACTGCTGTGAAATGTGTAAGCCTGATGATTCACAGACCTGTACCCCTGGGGCAAATAATACATTATATGTTAATAAAAAAAAAGTGTAAATAAACTCTTCAGACATGTTTCACAATAAATATGGAGAATTTCAAAACTTTCTTTCTCTCTCCTCCTTTTCTTTATAATAAAATTATGTGAACAATAAGTATTATTTGTCAAATGTATATACAAATATAGACAAAATAAAAGTAAACACAACACTGTGACTCCAGGAAAGCCAGGCCTAAAAGATTCCATATTTTTTCAACTATTATGAGTAAGTTGAAAGACATTCCAAAGACAAGGACTTTGGCCAAATGGGAAATCTGCCACTTCTATCTGTCATTTATGTGTTTAGTCATCGTGTTTCTTAGTAATTGAACTTCCACTTCAGAAATAAAACCTGCTATGTGTGCTACAGGTGAATTGTGATGAAAATTCCAGATTTGCTGAGAAAAAGAAAAAATGTACACAATAATATGTGAATCAAATTTCCCAGAGAAGATGCACTAACACGGATATTATGTATGTAAGAAAGAATATAATAAAACAACCATGAACTAACAATGTCAGCCTTCCTTGTTGTAAGCAATAAATATCCCTTGAAGAATTGTGTAGTCATTTCAATCATTTTCCAACTGACTTCTGTTTTAATTTTGGAAATGTTTTATCTTCCGATTGTAGTTACCTTAAAACATCAATGGAAGCTGTCATTTTTTGTGATGTTCTTAACCTACGTGTAGGCATTCAAGTCCTTAGAAGACTCACAATATGGAGTGAACTCCAGACATTCATTTGTTCTCTTTTCAAGTGCCTATCATTCCTGAGCATGGTCCTAAAGACACACAAAAATGCAAGTATATTCTAAGAATTTATCAAAGACTGGAGGATACAGAGAAGTAAACAATTATGTATATAATTACAGGAGGCTATATATATTGGCCTAAGAATCATACCAAGGGGAAGCCATAAAATACAGAGGGAAGTCTGTGCAGTCCTGAAGATGGAGGATGAATAGTAGATAGGGTCAAAACTTGCTGTTGTTGTTCTTGCAGTTAGTGCTCTGTTTATTCAGTTTGCAATGATTATCACAGCTTTATTTTTATCTGTCAGTACATTTAAAATCCTCAAGTACATGATGCAAAATTTGCAGCAAGGCTGTTAACAAAAACTAAAAAGCAAACAAAAGACCTTTTAACTTGACTAAGAGAACTTAGGCAACTAAAGTAATAAAACTTGAAGATTCTAAGATTCGAGGGTTCTTGGTCTTACCTAAAATCACCTCATTAACAGTCTTTTAGAAAGAATTAACAATATCCATTCAAGAGAAACACAGAGTATAGTACTTTTGAAATTTAGACTTTATCCTCAGTAATACTAAATTATGAAAAATGAGTAATATGAAAGTGAATAAAAAGTAAACTTCTTAATGAAATCTGTTGTCATTTCCTTTGGTTATATAGTTGTAGGCATTATTTTTAAGATAAAGAGCATGCATAAAAATAAATACTTAGAAACAATTAATAGCTGTATAAATAACCTGCGGCTAGTAAAGCTTAGTGAAAACAGCAAATTAAAAACTGAAGCCGGGGGCGCCTGGGTGGCTCAGTTGTTAAATGTCTGCCTTCCGCTGAAGTCATGATCCCAGGGTCCTGGGATTGAGCCTCACATTGGGCTCCCTGCTCAGTGGACAGCCTGCTTCTCCCTCTCCCTCTGCTGCTTCCCCCTGTTTGTGCTCTCTCTGTCAAATAAATAAATAAATAAATAAATAAATAAATAAATAAATAAAATCTTGAAAAAAATAAAAAATAAAAACTGAAGGCAAATATGCAAAAGGGTAAAAATGGTATTAACAAAACAACATAAAGTGCTCATCACATATCTACAAAAGTGCCCTTCTTAAGAGAGGGGGTGATATCTAGTAATGGTACAATATGATTTTAAGCGAGTGGGCCTCCACCTGGATGTGGATCTTCCTTCTTTAAAATTCTGTAACTACCTATTGTCAGCATCATTCTGTCATTATCATTCTGTCCTTTATTCAAGTTAATTGTGTGTCTCCTGTAGCTTTCACGTCCTCAGACCTCAATAAACCAAGTGGATGTTTGAAAGCAGAGCTCATGTCTTCCTCATTTTGGTTTTGCCTTCAGTGATTCACAGAAGGCCTCATAAAAGATCTCGTAAGAGAAGGTGACTGTGAGTGGTCTGCTGAAATCTGAAGAGGGGTCAGCAGTTGCCAGGAGGAAATCCTATCCGAGACAAAGCAAAAGGAAAGGGTGAGACACAGGACAGAGTTCAGTGTGGCTGGAATGCTGCCAAAGGAGTGGTGAACAGCAGGAGATGAGATGGGTACAAGAGCCTCATCACAACCTTCTTACCCAATGAACAATGCAAAACCACTAGCAGATTTTAAAGAAGAGATTGATAACATTTGGTCACTGAGTTAACTTGAAAAAGGGTAGAAAAGGGTGAAATAGATCACTGTAAATCTTCTGGTTTGATTAAAAAAAAATCTATGTAATCCATGAAAGGAGAAGAGATGAGTAGATTGGATTTAAAACACAAAAAGTATGATTTGAGGATTTATCTAATGGCTGAAATGGAGAAGAATGGAGATGTGCAGACAAGGGTAGCCAAAAGTTAGGATTTAAACATGTTAAGGTTTAAGATGGCTTTCACTTAAGATATCACTGTAAGGAAGCTATGTTAACTGTATGGTTTCCTCATTTATAAAGTGGGGATAGTAACGGAGTCATTGTAGGATTAAAGGATATCATATGTGGAAAGTGCTTAGAATAATGCCAGATATCCAAAAAAGCCCTCCCCCACCAAAAAGTAAATGAACACTGCTAGTACCATCAGCAGTACTGTGTGGAACTGCTGATGGGCAACAAGAGAAAATTTGGTTTCCAGGGCACTCTTCTTAGTGCTTTCCTTGCATGGCCTCTGTAGAGATCTTTCTCTTGGCTTTTCTGAAAGGGGACACAAGTTCCTTTTCTTCTTGTTTCTCTTCATTCTCTTTGCCATTGTCTCTTCCTATGCCCATCCTCCAAATGTGGATAAGTTCTGCATTACGCCTCTGGAGACTGGACTTTGAGGGATTTTTGAATCCCTAAACTAGTATTAAATTGTTATGGGTTGTGCCCTGCAGAAAGGTATGTTGATGTCCTAACCACCTGTACCTTAAAAGAGAGTTCTTACAGATGTAATTAAGTAAGATGAGGTCATACTGGAGTAGGGTGAGCCCTTAATTAATATGACCAGTATCCTTAGAAGGGATAGCTCCAGAGAGCAGAATACCACATGACAACTAAAGCAGAACTTGGAGTGATATAGCTGCCAGCCAAAGAATGCCAAGGACTGACAGCCACCACAAGAAAGGAGAAAGAGTTAATGAAGGATTTTCTCACACATGTTTCAGAGGGAGAATGGTGCCTGCCAATACCCTGATTTTCAACTCCTAGCCTCTAGAACCCTGAGACAATAAATTTCTATTGTTTTAAGCCACCCACTTTGTGGTACTTTGTTATAGAAGCCCTTGGAAACCAACATAGAAAAACATACAAGAATGTGCTTAAAAAAAAAAAAAAAAATTCTCCACTTTCATCAAATTCTCAAAAGGACTTGAAATCCAGGAAAGCTTCAGATCCACTGCTCCTTGCACTCTCTTCTGGTGATCTCATTTACTCCTATGACTTTAACTGGAATCTGGAGGTCTGTTTCCCAACTCTATACACCAATGAATACTTCCCCAGAGCTCTAGGTCTTTAAGCCTACTTGAAATCTATGTTCACTTATCCCATAATAAATGGAGGACATAATGAATTATCATTCCCTTCCCCATTTCGGTACATAATGCCACAATTCACTTAGCTGCTCAACCCAATACTGAGCAGGCCAGCTTCCACCCCCAACCCTGCCTCTGTGATCCATAATCCAATCCATCAGTAAGACTTGTTAGCTGAACCTCTAAAATAAGTCATGAACCTGTCTACTTCTCTTCCTTCTTTGCTTCCACCATCCTGGGCCTGCCACTCCCTTACTTCTCATGGAGGAATGCAATTGCCTCCCTAGCTGGCCTCCTTGCTTTCTCTTTTGTCCTCCTCTCTTTCATTATTGCAATGAGGTTCCTGGATAAAGAGCTGCATAAAGGTGATTAAGCACCAAGCTACCTCAGAATCAGCACCTACTGGGGAAAGCAGTGGAAAAGGATTTTGAAGAAAGGAGTTGGCCTATAAAATTAGGGTGACCGAGTCATCTTATTTTGCCCAAGACTTTCCCGCTTTTAGCACTGAAAGTTTTTGGGTCCTGGGAAGCCTCTCGGTTGTAGGCAAACTGAAAATTTTTCCAGCTGTTGCTCACCTTAACTGTGATGAATTCAAAACAAAATCTCAGCTGAACCCATGGGGACCTGCAATGCTGGGATAGTTCTTCAGAATTGGGCCTGTAGTGTTACTGCCCATCTTTAGGATGAGAGAGTTGAGTCTTAATGACCCTGTTTAGACACAGTCTGTTCTAGGGAAGGTGATGTGGTCTTGTATAAGGCAGCTCTCTGCATCAGAAAGTAATTCCTAGAAGGGCTGACAGCTGAGGTCTGTCTTCTAGCAGCACTCTTAGGTGAGGGAATAGGTCTTGCAGGCCTCACAGAAGTCTTGGTGGCTTAGCACAGTGTTCACTATAACTATTGCTAAAAATAAACATGATATATTCAGAAAAATGCAAGTAATTCCTTGTTCTAGGACAACTGAAGGTTCAGGTGGGGAATGACAAGAGATGATATTAAAGGGACATAGGCAGGAGTCAGACCATGAGGTTTCTTACATATTAGGGTAAAGAAAATAAGCTTGACCATGAACTCTGTATGGGACCATTTCTTTCCTTTTTATTTTACTGTGATCACTGTAATCACTGCAATAATTGCAATAAAATGCATTTTAAAAAAATTAACATGCTTTCATGTTAGTGATTCAGAAAACTAGCAATAGGAACTTCCAAAACCTGACAAAGCCATTTATGGTAAACCTATAGCTAACATCTTACTTAAAGGCAATAGACTAAGTGCTTTCCCCTTAATATCAGGAACAAGACAAGGATCACTGCACTCATCACTCCTATTCACTGTCATAATAGATGTCCTAGCTAGTGCAATAAGGCAAGACAAAGAAAGTAAATAATATAGAATGAAAAAACAAATAAAATTATTTCTATTCAAATAAAACATAGTTGTCTATTAGAACTAATAAGTGAGTTTGGTAGGTCACAGGATACAAGGCTAATTCATAGACACACACACACACACACACACACACACACACACACTACTGTATTTCTATACAATAACAATGAATTTTTTAAAGTACCATTTAAAATAGCACCAAAATAAAATACCTAGGCATAAATCTAACAACATGTATACAAGATATGTATGTTGAAAACTAATGAAAAATTTAAAGATCTAAATAAATTGAGAGATATACCATGTCCATGGACTGGAAGTCTCAATAATGTTAAGATGCCAGTTGTCCCCATTTAGATCCATAGATTCAAAACAACCCCAATCTGAATTCCAGCAAAAATCTTTTTAAATAAAAAAAAGCTGATTCAAAAAATTAATGTAGGAAGCAAAAGAACTCAAATATGCAAAACAATTTTGAAAAAAATTAGAATATTCATACTATCTAATTTCAAGATTTATTACAAAGAGAAAAATCAATAGTTTGGCATGAAAAAATCAGTACAGTATGGTATCAATGAAAGTATAGACACAGGGGTGCCTGTGTGGCTCAGTGGGTTAAAGCCTCTGCCTTTGGCTCAGGTCATGATCTCAGGGTCCTGGGATCGAGCCCCACATCGGGCTCTCTGCTCAGCTGGGAGCCTGCTTCCCCTTCTCTCTCTGCCTGCCTCTCTGCCTAATTGTGATCTCTCTCCTCTCTGTCAAATAAATAAATAAAATCTTAAAAAAAAAAAGTATAGACACAGAGATCAACAGAGAATGTATTCCATAAACAGACCCTCCTATATATATGATCATTGATTTTTGTCTAAGGTACAAAAGCAATTCAGTGGTAAAGATTTCTTCTTTTAAGAAATCCTTTCTTAAAAGAAAGGATTCTGGCACAAATGGGCATCCATATGCAAAAAGGATAACCTTGATCCCTACACGTTGCCCATATACAAAATTAGCTCAACATAAACCAAGGACCTAAATGTAAAACCAAAAACTGTAAAACTTCTGGAAAAACACAGAATAAAATTGATGTGCCCTTGGATTAGGCAGAAAATTTCTTAAATACAAAACCCAAACTATGATCCATACAAGAATTAAAATCAATAAAATGGACTTCATCAAAATAAAAATATTTTCCCTTTGAAAGATGCTATAAAGAAAATGAAAAGATAAGCCAGAAATAGGGGACATCCTCCAGCTGTGGAGGCTTTGGGATCCACTACAGCTTTCAGGCCAAAGACATGCTTCTCCCAAGCAGTATCACCAATAATTGGGACCTAAGCATTTCTGCTCAATGAATAACTCCTTTAAATGGGAACTGGGGCCTTAGAATTCTCCACTGGGTAGGCTAAGAGGTTCTCAGAGCCGCACCACAGTCTGAGGCTCTTCCTACCCAATCCTCCATCTTTCCTCCTATTACTACTCTTGTTCTCTCTCTCCTTTATCTTTCATACATGTAAACCCTGATAACTATTTTTTTCCATTTCCAACTCCAGAGGACCCAATAGGTGCAGTAAGTTAGGCCCCAATCATACAGGGCATTATAAGCCATAAGAAATTGAAGATATATTCCCTCAAAGAGAAAGTGTTCCGATATACTTTAAATTACACCCATCAGCATTTCAATTATAAACAGTACATTTTACAAGTGAAATGCTATGTAGAAAGTAATTTTTGTAAAGGCAGATTTGATGTCATAGAATCACAGTGAATCCTTAAAGGAAGAGGATAGAAGCAATTAGTTACTTGAAAAATCTGAAAAGTGATGCTACTTTACAAGTTATCTCCTTATAATTTCTTGATATCAAAGTAAAAAGTTTCATCTGTGCAAAAAAAAAAAAAAAAAATTCAAAAAGTAGGAAATCCAATTGCCATACTATAAAAGTACAATTTTCTACTAACATTCTTAGCTTTTCTTTTCCTAGAACAATATCTTGGTATTTACAATCCACATAATAACATTGTGGTTTTTTAAAGCCAAGAGGGGCAGCTGTAACTTCAATAAAAGATTTTAAAAACATCAGCACTTTTCTTCCTTAAATGCGTAAGGTAACTGCTGTTCATTCAGTGTAAGCACTTCAATTCATTTACTGAAAAGAAACTTTAAGAACTTTCAAGGAACTAATACATTGTTTGAACACTGAATGAAATAAATGTAAGCTTGGGAGAATTAACATTTCATTAAGTCAAGTGAAATTTAATAGAGCATGTTTTCAGTTACTACGAACAATTTAAATTATTTCTAAGCAGAAAAAAATTCTTAAAATCAAGATGAGAAAATTGTTTTGAATAGTCAAAATGCAGATTATGACAAAAACCCAATTTAGCAACCATCCAAAGAAACAATACACTTGATTTTAACCTTGCGCAAACATCACTTTCGAATATCATAGAAGTAAAAGCCAGAGAATAAAGAGAGACTTACTGGGTTGTCTTTTTGGAAAGAGGGTAGGAAGAACTCTGAAAGGTAAAAACCACATACTTGCAGAAAAGAGGAAAATGAGGAAATACAGGAGGGAAAGAATCCCAAGTTTGCAGAATGGATGAACAGAATGGATAAGTTAAAATATGATGATCAAATAAAAATACTGTGATCAAAGTGAGAGCAATTTTCATTGGAATGATGGTAAAGGAAGATGGCCAGGAGGGTTGAGGAGTGAAGGCAGAGGAGTAGAGAGGATAAATGCATGCTGCTGTAAGAGGCCATTTAGTCCTGAAGAGAAGCAGAGAGAATTGGAGTGCACTAGGTAGGTCTCAGCAAAAGAATTTTGTTTTAGGATAATGAATGCTTGAGCATGTTGGCTGCTAGAAGCAAGGATACAGATGACAAGGATATCTGGCAGTTACATTGATTCAGACCTTAATATGTGTCTATTATGTGGTAAACATGGGAGAAAAATGAAAATGTGATGTAAGCTCTCCCAGAGATACTATAATTTTCAAGCAACAGGAAGGGGCTGGTTTTAGGGAAAAGTCACCTCTATGAGACCACTAGGTTGTCAGCTAAAAGCCCAACCTTGGAAAAGCAGCAAAGCAGAAAGCAAGCACAGGAGGCTAGGGTGCTCAGAGGAGTCCTGGGACACAGAAGACTTGGGATGATGCCTTCCGTTTGCTCAGGATGGCATGAAATTCAAAGTCATCCCTGCACAGTTAGGGGATAAAGGATTCAGGACAGCTACCTACTCCCCCGCTCCATGTGCTACATTGGCATGTGGATTATTTTGAGCTGAAGGTACATGAGACCTGCAGGCTCAAGAGAAACTTTTGTCCCTCCCTTAACCGAACAGAAAAATCCAAATTAGGGTTTTTCCCCAGAATAAGGGTTATTACCAGAGATAAATTTTATCTGAGTGACTCATCTATACAGTAAGTCAAACATCTAAGTACCAAACATCTGCTCCTCTTATCACCCTGTGAAGTGCATTCCTTTCCTCTGAAGTCTCAGACCCCGAGCCCCTTACTCTTGTTTGGAATGACATATAGTCCTCATTTTGCCTGTCTTTGGATTTTCTATGTCTATGTGGATTCACCATATGTACACACTTATTAAATTGGATTTTCTCCTGTTAATGTATCTCATGTCAATTTGATTCCCATCCATCTAGGAGGACATTTGAGAGGACAAGAATTCTTACTCCCCAACAGGGACACGAATGGCACGGAATGGGGGCTAGAAGAGTTCTAATCACCTTCCTCTTGTTAGGAAGGATGCTCTAGAAGTTACTCAGACCAGATCTGAAAGGAACCAGCAGAAGGGAGGAAGTGGAAGGCAAGAAAGCACAGAAGGAGTGTTTTGTTTTACAGAACCAGCAGTTCCTAGCAAGGAGACACTCAGCTAGGCATTTTACTGGATAGCCCCTCACATGAGCCAGTTTGAGCTAGTACTGAGCCCCCAAGTGGTCCTAACATTACCTTTAGCTCATAATAATACTAAAATCTCCAATGGGAGGAGTTTCCTGCCATATTTTGAATTTAGTAAGTATGCATTAGGATGCTAGAGACCCGACAGCTGAAACCAAGTGCTGCATAGAATATGCATAAGTTTTTTAATGCATACACAAGTTCCCTGCCCCCACCCTTGAATACACTTTATAAAAGCTTTCTATACTAACCCCATGGGGAGACAGCATTTTGAGAACTATCTCCCTGTCTCCTTATTTGTAATAAGTAATGCAAAGTTCTCCGATCACTTTCTTGGGTTGTGTTCAATTTAATGCACTCCAAGGGGTGAAGCCCTTGAGTTTAGTCACACCCTCCCATTCCTCTTAGTAACTACTCTGATCTGATCTATCACCTCCCTCCTCAACCCTTCACCTGTAGTAGATAACTTCATTCTCTATTCTATTAAGAACACGGTAGCAGTCACTTCTTCTCTTACCTAGATCTCTGCACAAGCCCTTTAAAACTTGTACCACTCCCATATCCTCCAGATTGTTCTCTACATTGCCCCCAAAGCCATCTATCTGAAAGGCAAACCTGCTTCCTTCACTCCCTCATGTAAAGGCCTCAATAACTTTAAGAAGTCAACATTATTAGGGGTGCCTGGGTGGCTCAGTGGGTTAAGCCTCTGCCTTCGGCTCAGGTCATCTTGGGGCCCTGGGATCAAGCCCTGCATCGGGCTCTCTGCTCAGCAGGGAGCCGGCTTCCCCCTCTCTCTCTGCCTGCCTCTCTGCCTACTTGTGATCTCTCTCTCTCTCTCTCTGTCAAATAAGTAAATAAAATCTTAAAAAAAAAAAAAAAGAAGTCAACATTATTAAAAAAATTAATGTCCAAAAGGCACATGGCCCTACTAAGTGGCCTAGTTCCCACTTGGTGCCCATAAAGAATCTGTTAACCACTGCAGTGTGTCATCTGAATCTATGTGTAGTAGGAGTGAGTGACGTATAACCTACTAAAATTTTTGAGAGGAGCAGGAAAGAGAATTTATACTGATTCCACATGGAACATGGATAAGGAAAAGACATGCCTGAATGATAATTTTTAACTTACCATTCTCTGAAAATTATGGGCTATTCCATCTTTTCTGACCACCTTATCACCTCTAAATACTCTTCATTATTGGAAAAATACAGCACTCTGCCCAGAAGTCATACCAAAATTAATCTCACAAAGATGCTCATTACTGTGCTATTGTTACTCAGGCATGCTACTTGGTGAGGAGGGGATCTCCTTCTTAGGCTTATCGAACAATCATTCAAACAAAAAAGGCCTCTTTCTGACTGCAATTGATCCTTCCAGCGACTTGCATACCATATTACAGAATACATTTATGTTCAATTAATAGGGTACTTATGAAACATTATCCTCCTCAGACCCTCTGGTCATGCTACTCTCACTCCTCTTTTCCAATTGCTCAGCTCATTCTGACTCTCTCAGACTCCTCAAGGGTCCTTTCCCCTTATGTGGTTTCCCAATACCTCAGCTGTTTTGAACTGAGACTTCTGAGGCATTCTTGGAATTTCCTTAAATCAGCTTTAAAAATAACCTTTTCCCTTCCATCCAAAAAGTGCTTTAACTTGCATTTTAATTGTTTGGCATCTTTAAAGAAGACATTTCTCAACCCCTAATCCCATGTTCAAGTTTTTTACAATGATGTCTTTAATATTCAGTCTTAACTTAGGCAAACATATTTCCTATTTTATTCTTTAAATATGTAGAAAAATAACAGGCTGCCATCCTTCTTAGAATAATCTACTTCCATGTTTCATGGTATGGATTAAAGTCAACCTATAAATCCCATTGAATTTGCCCCACTCTGTCTCTTAACCTCAAGATGTGCTTCGACCTTGAAGTACAGAAAAATGTTGGTCAGTGCTGCCAGAGACAATTCGACTTATGCCAAATAAGAACTATATATCTTCTTTTAGTGTGTTTCTGTTGCTATAATTCTTTTCATTTTGCTCAACACCACCCCTCCAAAAAACAAACAATGAAGAAAAAAAAGAGCAATCACTGTACAAACATAAAAATGACTGTGTGACTGTGATTCTGGTCAAAAGAGAATGAAATCGGCTCATGTTTTTTTCTCATCTAGCAGATTTTTTTTCTAGCAGTTCAGTACATATTTAAAAAGTAAACATACTTTCTTGGGATTTAAAAAATTGGCAATTTATGAAACAGTTTCTGTGAGGACTGAATAGTCACTATATGACAAGAGGAAGAAATATATCCAAAAAAATCAGGTATGTAAAGATATTTTTTTTCGTAAATCTGGAAACAATATTGCAATTTTTAACCAGTTTTTGGGAAGAAATAAACATTTCTGATAATTTTTTAAACACTTTTTTGATGATAATAGATTTAAAACTTGCTTTGGGAAAGTGGTAATCCCATTACCATATAGCCAGCTGTCCCTTAGTCAAGAGTCTAGTAATCTTTACCCAGATTTCCTTTTTCTTTTTGCATCACTCTAACAATTATTATCTAGTCATTTCCCTATTCTATAAAATATTCCTACCAAGAATGGTTCTTTGAATCAGACTACTAGAGTGTTTTCTCTGGCATTAAAATTGTAATAAAACTTAGGCACAGGATCATAACCAAATTGTCCGATGTCTTCTCTAGCAAGAAAAGTGAATTCTAAGGGATCACAGTCTAAGGCATTTATCAAGCATACTATTTTTTATCACTGAAAAAAAAAAAAAACAAGACTATAAAGGAAGAAAAATATAAAATCAAATGTGGATAAGGGAAATAATTCAAGGGAGATTCAACTACTTGAAAATAATGTTAACAGTATATAATAAAAAATTTCCATGAAGAAGACAGTGTAAATACATTTTTATCATTATTTTATATGCAATACTAAATTCTTACAGAACCTACTTTGGTGTAGCTTTTAACTTTTCAAATGTTTCAAAGCTATTACCTCATTTATCTCATCTCATCTAGTTGGTGTAGAAACATAATTATTTTCCTGTTCATGCACATTAAGAACAGAAAGAGGAAAGAAAAGATAATACATTCAAAAGTATTTTAAAAACCACTTTGTCGCTTAAAATGACAAGTCATAAATAGGAATACATAAAAAGGCACATAAACAAGATATTGTATCCAACAAGTGATCTTCTAGCTCTCTTTCCTTTTTTTTTTTTTAAAGATTTTATTTATTTATTTGACAGAGAGAGAGAGCGAGAGAGGGAACACAAGCAGGGGGAGTGAGAGAGGGAGAAGCAGGCTCCCCGCTGAGCAGGAAGCCGGATGTGGGGCTAGATCCCAGGACCCCGGGATCATGACCTGAGCCGAAGGCAGACGCTTAACGACTGAGCCACCCAGGTGCCCCTAGCTCTGTCTTTCCTGTCACCATTTGAGACTCCCTGCTTCACCCTCCATTCCCAACTACTTCTCTAATAACCGTCTTTGTCAGCATTTTCTTCAAAGACTCTCTGAGGGTAGTAAAAGGCCCATCATCCAGCTGCTGAATGGCAACAGTGTAGGCGAGAAGCAGCTCAATCACTTAATAATCCTAGGTGTTACTCAGTCCAAGAATATGAGTGGCCAGGGCTCCAAGAAGGATAAAAAGATGAGCAAAAGTAAAATCTGGTGGAGCTCAACTGGTAGAGCATGTGACTCTTGATCTCAGGGTCATGAGTTCAAGCCCCACGTTGGGCATAGAGCTTATGTAAAAAAAAAGTAAAATTTGGCATAATAGACTAAAATCATTCAATGATCTGACATTACCCCTTTAGTAACATTACTCTTTTCCTTAAGTAATTAATTCCTGCAGTTCCACTCTGTGAACAAGGAAGAAATATTCTCTGTGAGAAAATGACTGGTGTTTCAGTAACTTCTGTTTGAGATGTTATCCCTTTGCACCCGGAAAGAAAGGTCCCTTAGGAAATCTGGGACCTATTTCCAAGCTATGCACTATGATCTCTGCTGCCAAATGTGACCATTTAAAACAGAACTTGTTATAATATTTTATTAGTATTTACTATGAAACAAACTCAATCTAATTAGTCATCAATGATAAGAAGAATAAAAACTAATATTTAATGAAAACCAGGCACAATTCTTGTTCTTCCTATAGACTGTCACATTATGATCCATATTAATGGATTTAACAACTCAGAGATAGAAATGTAAATCTCTTGGCTTCACAGATTTACAATTTTTTTTTTTTTTTTCCAGGAAGGTAGGCAAGTTTCTCCCTGATGGCATGCCGTCAATGCTTCAGCCCTTTCTACTGCATCCATTTTTTTCTCTCTCCATTCTTGGCCTCCCTGTCTTGGCTCAGGTACAGAATCTGCTGTAGAAGGCACTGGCATACACTAGAATCATAGGGGTCTGCAATGCAGTTTTCTTCTTGGAGCTTGTCAGCAAACCGAAACAGCATGCTTAACCAGCACATGCTTCATGGCACTGTTGGATCTGCCGTGTTACATGGCCTAAGTGACAGATATGTCATGGTTCCTCTGGCTGTTTCAAGGGTGATAGAGATTAAATAAATGGTAAAATGAATGGGAATCATAACCACTATGTGCCTTAGGTCTTGGTTGGTGGCATTAATCTATGCAATTACTCTTGGGATATAGTGTTACTTCAGATTTGTCTTGTTCTGGGAGGAGGAGTCAGAGGCTTCTCTTTGTTCTTTCCTATCATAATCTTTCCCATCTTTCCTATCATTGTTCTTTCCAATCATAATCTGATCCCCAGAAGAATTAATATGAAGGTCCCACCACTACTCAGAGTATCTATTCCCATTTTGTACTCAAGAACTAAGGAAATTAGCACAGGGTGAGTCTATAATTCCTGGGGTAAACTGTGATATAAGAAAAGTAAATATAGGGACACCTAGGTGGCTCAGTCTGTTAAGCATCTGCCTTCGGCTCCAGTCATGATCCCAGAATCCTGGGATCAAGTCCCGCATCACGATCCCTTCTCAGCAAGGAGGCTGCTTTTCCCTCTGCCTGCCGCTGCCCCTCCCCCCCCCACTTGTACTCTCGTGCTCTCTCCCTCTCTCTCTCTGGTAAATAAATAAATAAAAACTTTTTTAAAAAAAATAAATAAAAATAAATGTAAATATGATGCTACCAAATCCCTAGAATTATCACTTTCCTATTTAACACACCAGTGGAATCACCTCTTCCATATTATTTCAGAATCTCATTCTGAGGGTTTACTTTCTAGGGCTACTTCTAGTACTAAGTATCTTAGTCTGAATGTTTGCAAAGAACAGATGCTAAAAAAGGGCTTCTGTATGGTTAATTTATTTTGGGAAGCAATCCCTAGAAGAACTAGAAGAAGTGAAGGTTAAGGAAAAGAAGAATAAGGTAGAAGAGAAAACCAACCTACTGGTGTATTTTCAAGCAAATTCCCACAGTGGGGATTTGGGACTTGATACTATTGGGAACCTTTGCATAGACATTTACCTCATCATTATAGAAAGCACCTCATCACTGTCTTCCAAAGGCAGAGAAAAAGGAGCATTTATCCATTGACTCTAGTGCCTCCATTTGTCAAGGGACATCAGTGACTTGGAACTAAAGGTTTATACATGACCAAGAATGTCCAGATGATTTCTCCCAAGAGTTCTGAAAGTCTGTGGCAGAAATGTCTCCTACAGAAGAAAGCAAGAGGAAATAGATGTAGCTGAGCCACCTGCTGTTAGGTTGCATATGTAGGAAACTGTTCTCCACAATGGTTGAAAAATATTAGTTTGGGAACAAGACACATTATCTAATCTACTACTATCCTGTTTGAAAACAATTTTCCCCCTCTAATAAGTTAAAACACAGAAAAATCATCCTCAAACCCTTTCCAACTTCTCTAAAGAACTTGTAATTAGCAAATAAACTGTCCACTCTTACCTTTCTTTGTACAAAAAATACAAATATGGATGTCAGGCACTGCTGGGTTAAAATGTCTTTGTAGGTCTCCTGATACATTAATCTAAAAGCAACAACTGAATATTTTTCAAGGTTCCGAGGACTTTTTTTTTTTTTTTTTTTTTTGACAGAGAGAGAGATCACAAGTAGGCAGAGAGGCAGGCAGAGAGAGTGAGGGAAGCAGGCTCCCTGCTGAGCAGAGAGCCCAATTCAGGGGCTTGATCCCAGGACCCTGAGGTCATGACCTGAGCTGAAGACAGAGGCTTTAACCCACTGACCCACCCAGGCGCCCCCCAGGACCATGTTTAAGTCTATTTCCATAACCTTTTTCTACCTCTTCTATATGATGTGTTTTTCTGACCACATGCAAACAATCAATGGTCGGCATCACACTGTAATCAAATAATAATTAGCTATATCTGCTAAATCTCCCAAACAAGCATGCATCAGACTGCAATTTGATTTCAGCAAGCAAGTTATCAGAAAATATACTGACTATTCAATACTTCTTCTCTTCCTGCCTAACCTTCAGTGTGCCCTTGCCTAAACTCCCACCAATATGTCTTCCTAGAACTGAAGCCCCTTCCTCCTTCGCCATCTACCTTGCCTGTTGTCCCTTTGGCCAGGTAGAAGTGATCTCTTTGCCCCCTGCTGGATGGCTCCCCTAAATTCCATAAGATCCCAGTCAGTCCTCTATAAGAGAGAAGGCATCATTAATCTGAGCTAACGCTTGATGGTGTTCCCTTTATTTTTGAATATTGGAGATGTATTGTGGAAAGTCTGACAAGGAGAAGTAAAACTAACTGCAGAAGAGAATCAACTGGGGAGTCAATTTTCACTCAAAGAGGGAATCAGAATACAATCATAGGTGAAGGTGAACCTATCTAAATACAGTGACTACTCAAAAAGAAAAGAACATTTAATCCTGAGTGTTTAGCATAAGTATGGTATACAGGAAGCAGCAAAAGCCCAGGTTTGTTTTTTATCTTTTCATAATATATAACTCAAGTTTCCCCAAACTTCTTCAAGTTCTCTAACTTTCCAAAGTACTTTAAAATCTCTTGTAAAAATAGTTTACTTTCAAATTTGAGTTCCAATCACTACACAAGTTCTCTCTTGCATTTGATAAAGTAATGACATTTAGCAAAATCTGAAATGTTGACATAAGTCAGAGTTTAATCCACATATGGATGTGAAGTTCCACAGGAAACGGTCCTGCGCAATGTCTGAAAAACTGTATTAATCATTTGGCCTTTCCGATCCTGTAACTGTTTCTCCTTTACTACTCAGTTCCACAACCCTGAACTTTTCCCTTCTCAGAAAAACTGGCATTATTCTATCATTCCACAGAGTAAGTTATTACCATGACTACTGACCTACATCTGTGTCTGAGATGTTGCTTGCTTTATGACAGATGAAAAAAAATGTTTTCATAATGATCACTACCTTAACCCTATGGAAAAATAAATTAAATGTAGTTTATAAAATGAAAAGAATATGCTAATGTGACATTAAGACTGTGAATTTGAGGCTCCTTTCAGTTCAGTGATGCTAAACAATTTTAAGAAAAAATTTAAAAGCTACAGTAATATTTCTCTTGCTCTCTCCTTTCAAGCTAAGCTTCATTATTTGTTCCAGAGACATATCGGCCCAACTAATACCTCCAAATCCTTGTTATGTACAGTAAAACAGTGGAGGCTTTAAATTTCTGCAGCTTTATAGGTTGTACAAAATGAGATTATTATACAGTATCTTCCGCATGACTTACTTCCACATGCCTTTCTGTATGATAAGGCAAGGAGAGCTCTTGGAGGATCAACCCTCAAGCTATACCAAAAAGGTCCCTTTTCAGTCTGCCTTTGTGGAGACCAACTCTATAGAAGAACGATACTGCAGGAAAGGGTTGGTTTATGGGATTAAGGGAAGCGCGGCAGGAAACAGAATTAAAGCACCTAGACCACATTTAGGAAGATAATTATATAGTATTTAGATATACATGAACATGTATCAGAAAAGGGGAAATGAGGTTGGAAGGGTTGAAATAAGGTCTGAGATTACACTAGAACTGTAATGGAAAGCTGAGACTCCCCAAAATAGCTGTACTTAGCCATAAACCACATGCAGGAGCTGCCTAGAAGTGTTCCTTGCTTCTTCCAATCTCAAATGACTAGACTGCAAATATGGGCTATGGCTCACCAGAGGGAAAAAGAGGAAAGCATGCAAATGGGTAATGTAACTGACTTTCATCCACCTTCCTTCAAGAATAAACCAGATTGTCTGTTTTTAAACGCTGGCACGTCAACTTTCCCCTCCTCACCTTGGAAGATTCAGAGATTCACTGAGGACTCCAATCCATTGGTTTTATGTTTCTGAGCATGAAAACAAAATTCCTGGGAAGAATGTGTGTAATCAAATGCTTTGCTTTGTAAGGATATCCTGAAAGTCTTATTCAGAATTCCCATCTCTGGGAATTCGTGTCGGTTGCTTTCAAATTTGCTTTCGTTTTTAGATACTCAAGTGTCTGTCTCTTCTCTTCAATTCATTAGTGATACAGAGTTCTTCTGAGTGGTTTCAAAGTCTCAGCTTGATCACATCATAATTTCTAGATACCTCACATTAACTTGCTATTCTCTCAAGCATCGTTTTATTTTCATTAAAAAAAAAGTTTGCCTTATTATCCTGTTTCACCCCCGTGCTTCGTCTCCTCTTCTATTCCTTGTGTTACAAAGATTTAAGATTTTCAAATAAAAATTGTAAGAAATCTGACTAAAAAGAGGAAAAAATTGTCCTGTTATACTATGAGAAGTTTCTGATAGCTTTGGAATGTCTATGGAGGACTAGAAAGTCCAGGATTCACCAGAACATAACAATTGTGTTCTTGACATGAAGCTCAGCACAGTGACATAAGCACCAGAGTGGACATCTGAAAACTAGGGGACTAGCATTATCTTGCTTTGAGCCTGTTTCCTGATCTGGAACTGTAAGAGTTCAACTAGACCAATGGTTCAGAATCCTTTGGAAGTTTAGTTAAATCACAGATTGCTGGGCCCAATCCCAGAATGTCTGGTTCAGTAGGCCTTGTGTGGGGTGGAGACTATGCATTCCTAACCAAGTTCCCAGATAATACTGATGCTGCAGGTCTTGGGATCATACTTTGGGATCCACCAGACTAGTTAATGACAAAGATCTCCTTTCTTACAGGGATATATATATATCCTTGCAGGTAGATATCTATCTATCTATCTATCTATCTATCTATCTATCTATCTATCTATAAATATCAGAAAAAGGATATCTTAGCGTCACTGAGACAAAATGCAGAAACCCTCTATGTAAACAGCGTAAACATAAAGAAAAATAAATGATTAAGGATGTTTCATTTAATGAAATCCATACCAGAAAACAAAGCAATCCTAAAGCAGCTACTAATTTTTACAAATGAGAAAAGCAGAACATATTTAAACTTTCAAAAATGTTTAACTCCTCATCAAAGTCTTTTTGTAAATCAAGAAATTTCAATGTAGAAACACAAGTAAAACAGGCAATTTTTCTGTTAGATTAAGCTACTCTTTCTTGATTAAATCTCCCATTTAAACAAGAGAAACAAGAACACTAATACCTCCTTTTAGACAACCACCTGGGCCCGCATGCTTGAGCTTCTGTGGGCCTCGCCACATTCTACCACATCCTATCTGTCCTCTACCTGAGTTATGCCAGATGACTACTAGTTACTTCCTCATTCTAGTCCCTCCAATATTTTGTGGTATAAAACCAGAAAGACCCTTTCATACCATTCTGGCATTAATAGCTCATATTGATAATGTTTTATATTTTTCATATACTGTTTGCATTTTGAGAGGTATCTTTTAAAGACATAATATATAACCCTAATGAGAATTTTGGCAACAGAGCTGGAAGTAGAAAAGGAAAAAGGCCCTTCTTTAGAGCAAATCACATGGAAAGTAATTGATTTAACATGTATAACTAAGACTATGAGCCTCACGAGGCATGTTCATCTTATCCTCCACTGTTACTATCCAAGACAGCTAACTCAATACTCTAGGCCATGCTGAGAATAAAAGAAAACCTGGGTGACTGCATGTTTGTTATTTTTTTGTTTTTTGTTTTTCAGCATATGAAGGTAAGAAGCTTGTATTTGCACTCTTAGTAGCCCACTTTGATCAGAATAAAGCCATTTCTCATTACTTGATGCTGCTAGATGCATTTTTCTCCCCCACATGATTCCCTTACTTGACTTGAAATCCTGGGCTTGCCAAAGGCTATCCAGCTCTGACCACATGTCCAGCAGATCCATATGCTGTTTCCCAGTGGGCTCCACCTCTTCCTTGTTGGTCCCTGCTCTCTCTCATGCCTTAAAGAGGTTATCATTATGTGTATGTGTTGGTTTTCTTTTTTGTTTTTGCTTCTAGGTTTTTTGGGGGTTTTTTTGGCCAGGATAAGAGAAACATTTATCTATAAATTTATCACCAATCTGGGCATAATTTAAACCATTTTTAAATAGCTGCTGATGGGATTATAATGCCAAACTCTTTCTTAAGTTCCAGAAAGATCCCATACTTGATTTTCTTCCTATTTTACAAGGTCTGTTTCTGTCCTTACACTAGGGGCCCCTGTCCAGGATCCCGTTAGAGGGCCTCGAAAATCACAAACACAAAAAATTATAAATGTAATAAAGAACAGATGGCCATCCCTGTCACTTGAGATCTGGTGTTCACTGCTGGCACAGGGAAATGTATAACCCTAAGTATTCATTCTCAGGACTAAGACTTTTTTTTAGGGCCCAAAAAAACCCTTTCCATTGCCCAATGCCCTCGAAATGAAAGGCAACTCTGCCCACATGCTAAGAATGCTTGTGTGTTGTTAGAAACAAATATTTCTCCTGAGAACAAGGAGATTTGAAGGAAGGCACTTATTTCACTAAAAAGACAAATTAATTAACATATTCTTCCTCTGAGATAGCATTAACACAAAACATGCTTGCACAGAGCAGCATTCTTTCATAACTATGTTGAACACCTATTTTTTCGCTTCTCTTTGTTTCAAATTGTGGTTCTGCATCACACACAAAATATCACAGTATTCTCATCAGCTGCATATGGGACAGAGAAATATAATATTAAACAATTCAAATCAAAGAAATAACAAGTGTTGGCAAGGATGTAGAGAAAAAGGGACACTTGTGCACTGTTGATGGGAATGTAAATTGGTGCAACCAATTGTAGAAAACAGTATGGAGATTCCTCAAAAAATTAAAAATAGAACTACAATTCAGTATTTCTGGATAGTAATTCCACTACTGGGTATTTACTCAAGGAAAACAAAAACATTCATTCAAAAAGACATGTGCACTCCAATGTTTATTGCAGCATTATTTACAATAGCCAAGATACAGAAGCAACCCAAGTAACCCACAATAGATGAATGGATAAAGATGTGGGATATATATACATACACACAATGGCATATTACTTAGCCATAAACAAGAATGAAAGTTTGCCATTTGTAATAACGTGAATGTAACTAGAGGGTATTATGCTAAGTGAAATAAGTCAGACAGAGAAAGAAAAATACCTCATGATTTCACTTCTAGGTGGAATCTAAAAAACAAAACAAACAAAAAACAGATTCTTGAATACAGAAAACAAATTGGTGGTTGTCAGAGGGGAAGTGGGGGTGGAGATAGGCAAAGTAGGTGAAGGAGATTAAGAGGTACAAACTTGCAATTATACTGGACATTTGGCATGCCTGCCCTTAGCTCTGAAAAGAGACACTATCTCTGCCTTCTAAGGATGCAACCAAACTTGCCCTTTGGTCCAGAGGGAGATACTATCTCTATTTCCAAGGCTGTTAACTATATAAATGTCCTTGAAAAGACAGGCTGGTACAAAGGGCACTTAGTGCTTCTGCTCACAAAATGTGCAGAAAGGTGAGAAAGTCATGGAGAACTGTCTATCATTACGAGGCCTATGTGAGTCAAGAACATGTCAGTCATCTACAAGGCCAGATTCCTACAGCTGAGAAAGACTAGATCTGATACAAAAATATTTTTTGCTAAATAAAAGAATTTTAATAGTTGGTATAAATTTCATCCACAACTGCATTGTATAAAAATGGGACCTTATTTTATTTAAATTTGGCTCTTGAGAAACTTAATGGTGAATTCAGGAGACCACTCCTCCCTCCTTCCTCTTTAGAATTACAAATAATACTGATGTCTTTACCACACTGAGAAAGAGCTTCTGGTATAAGGTCAGGAATGACCATAGTTCATTGTTCACATTACACAAGATCCCCTGCTTGACATGGGCCTACATCTTGACAAATGCTAGGAATCTGTAGCAGTGAGGAGCCTCTATAGGGCATTTCCCTCTGTGGTCCTATTAGGGCATGGTCATTGGTTTGGTCTTTGTAGGGAGCACATTCCTCCATCTCCTTTCCAGTCTTAGGAGAATACGTCTACTTCTCTCTACTTCCTCTTCTCAAAAGTCCAAGTCTTCCTTTTTTTTTTTTTCCCTCCCCATCAGCCTGAATCCACAAAAGAGTATAGGTTTTGATTAAAAAAAAAGAAAGAAAAAAAATCCTCTATCACTAAGCAATCACACTAACCCTGAAGCAGTCACACACAGAGACCTAATCACTTCATGAGAGAAGATAAAGCAGAATGAAACAAATATTAATATCTCAAAATATTATCCTGACCCATTATCATTGTTGGCATACCAAGTACCATTTCTTTATTGTATAAACCTTTGGGAATTCAGAAGAAGAAAGCAGAGGTAAAAAGAACCAGTTGAGAAAATTTTAGGACAGGAATAGGAAAAAAAAAAAAACAACAACCCAGATTTAACTCTGGGGTCTCAATGACCTCATGAGATTCTTATGGCCCTGCAGCTCAAACTATGACCTCCTACACTTAATACCCCAATACCCAGTGAAAGCCAATTAACAAATCTTTGACGGCCTCTTATATGTCTAATGATTAGGTCGAAGGTGAAAATATTATTTAAATAGTTTCCAATTCTACCAATAATTATATTGGGCTAATTTTATGTCTCTGCCCATAGTTTTGTAAATGAATCAAAGTATGATTTCTGCAGATCCACATTAATTCAAAATAAAAGACTCACTCAATTTTTAGAAAATAAATATATAAAAGGCTTAATCAATCAGGTCCAGCCAATATTCATTCTCTAAGTTTTAAATGATCTGAAGAAAATTTCACAATTTCTACTTCTTAAAAACAAGTTAGATAAAAATAATTCTTTAGCCTTAATTTTTATGGCTTACATAAAGTTGTTAATATGTCTTATTATGCCTGTTAACAGGTCTGAGTAATGATATGTATTAGGGGCATTAAAAGTCATCATAAGAATGATTGGAACAATGGGATACCTGGGTGGCTCATTGGTTAAGTGTCTGCCTTCGGCTCAGGTCATGATCCCAGGGTCCTGGGATCAAGTCCTGCATCGGGTTCCCTGCTCAGCGGGGAACCTGTTTCTCCCTCTCCCTCTGCCTGCAGCTCCCCCTGCTTGTTCTCTCTCTCTCTCTATCTCTGGCAAATAAATAAATAAAAGCTAAAAAAATTAAAAAATGATTGGAACAATGAACTCCTATTTCAATCAAAACTGGACATTGAAGAAGTAACATCAGACCTGATGATCGGTACAGAGGTCACTAAGAGATAGTTCTATTTACAGTTTACCTGGTTCCAGTAAAAAAATCTCTGGCCTTACAAACTGATTCCTAAATAATTTTATTAAAAAGTCACAACCCAGGGGCACCTGGGTGGCTCAGTGGGTTAAGCCTCTGCCTTCAGCTCAGGTCATGATCTCAGGGTCCTGGGATCAAGCCCTGCATCGGGCTCTCTGCTCAGCAGGGAGCCTGCTTCCCCCTCTCTCTCTGCCTGCCTTTCTGCCTACTTGTGATCTCTTTCTCTCTGTCAAATAAATAAATAAAAGCTTTAAAAAGAAAAAGTCACAACCCCGCTGTGTTTCTAGCATCACAATGAAATGACTTTCAAAAGATGCTGAAGGTCATTTATTTAATCGACAGTCATGCCACAGTTTACTACTCTCCTTCTACAAATTCTCCCTAAGATATTATATCCACTACTGATTTTGCCCACCATTGATATATGAATGACTACAAAATCACTACTTAACGATTCTCATTTGTACTCTCTGCTCCAAAAGTACATGTTTCCAAATGCAGATAATCCCTAAGTTGTCTTTTTTTGGCCCGTTTCTCTTCTCAGCTAATCTGCCCTCCTTAATTGGCTTGCTTCCTCCCAGGAGTTTAATTTCCACCTTTTTAGCACAGACTGCCAAATCTGCATGTCTAGTCTGAATGCCTTCGGAGCTCCAGGGCCCTGTGTCCAGCTGCCTACTGGGGCATCTCTGTACGGATGTCCAGGAAGCATGTCAAATGCAACATCTCCAAATATCACTATGCGACCTTCCCAGAAGCTCTCTCTCATCATACTGAAAATCTTGGTAAGTGGCCTCAGAATGCACAGGCTGACTAAGACAGAAGCCTCTGTTTCCAAATCTTCCTCACGCCCCACTTCCACTCACCACATGCTTGTAATTCTACCATAACAAGGTGCATATTTGTCCTTTTCTTCACTGCCAATATTGCCATAGGTGCAATGCTCATCACTTTTTACCTGGACTATTGAAAATGACCCCTCGGTGTTTGTCATGCCTCCTGGCTTCCTCACCTTGCCCTAAGACCCCCAGGGAGGTATCCTTCAGTGGGATACAAGAAAGGCTCTGCTAACAGGCAAATCAGATCACTACCCTGGTTCAACATGATTCAAGTCTTTTCATAACCACATGATAGAAAGTAAATTCCTAAAAAAAAAAAAAAAAAAAAAAGTAAATTCCTTAACTATGGCTACCACATCCTTTGTGATTTTACCTTCAAGTTTCTGACAAGCCTCAACTGTTGTCATTCTCCCTCTGGCACTTCAAAATCTGGCACACTCCTCTTTCCCTGACACTTTGTGCCTGCTCAAATTTCTCAGCTTTTTAAAACGTTTTTCTTCCTTTGAATGCCTTTCACATTTATAGAACTGTAAGACTTCAGCCATGAAGTTTCATTTCAAGGTTGTCTCCTCTATGAACATTTCCCCAACTCACTCAGGTTCTACTGAAATGTGCTGTCAACCTTTTCTCTGCTATGTGTTTCACACACAATGCTTACCTCTTATGTCTGTGAGATTTAATCAGTTAACACATTGAAAAGACTGAATATTGCTGAGCTCATAAGATTAAAACTCAAATATTAGGTATCATTTTTAACAAGTAACATTGTATCATTTTTGCTTGTATTCGTCTCACCATTAGACATTACACTCTTTAAAAGGACACAGCTTCTCAATTTTGTAATGTGGATCGATTTGTTGTTGTTTTTTTCAAATGCTTTGTGTGATCAGATATGGAATGTCAGCAAAGGAAGGCTATAAAATGAGTAAGCCCACATGGGCTAGAATGCAAGCAATGTCTGTATTCAAAAGAGCATTGATTTCTGGAAATTTTGATTATTTATGCTATTCTACCCTGGTCACTGAAGTGTGTGCATATATGCTTACACATATACATTACAGCCCTAGAACAGCAGTGATTATTTTGAAGCTGAGAGGATCTAAGGAATGTTTTAAGGGGGTCATCTAATTTATTATTGGTATTATTGGTTGCTTATTATTAGGAATCACAACGAGATTTCAGTAAGAGTGAAGAACACAGAAGCAGGAATAGAGTAAATTTACATAGGAGATAATGCCAAAGTCTGTTGAAGGGTTGGGTTTGACAGATAACTCAACATCTTGAAGAAAAAGCTGGACACCTGCTGGTGAGAAAGGAACAAAGCATAATTCCACAATGGATACAAGGTTCAGAAGCAGGAATGACCAAATTTCTTTCATGATGATGGGTTGTGGGATTGAAGAACAGTGAGAAATTAAAATTAATAGGTAATGGGAGGTGAGCAAAAAGGGCTAGTTGGAGAGTTGTTTTAAAACATTGTTGCTGAATGACATGTTAATAAAAATCACAATCAAATATCTATAGGATGTTATCCCTCTTGGAAGTTCTCTGGCGTTGTGTAAGACGGGGACCACTCAGCTGGCAACTTAGTGTATTCTAAGTTAGCTGAGGAGAGTCTCTCAATATTGTAATTAAAGTGTGGTCCTCACTTCACCTCTGCCCACTTTTTAGGGGAACAAATGTTTAGTCCCCACCCCATGCCTCCAAGAGAAAAAAAGATTCTTAATTTATAGTTCTACAAAGTGAAAACAAACTAGATATCTCAACGGTAAATCTTAGAGCATAGGATGTGCTTAATTAGTGACCTTACATTTTACATTATGTGTGTAAAATGTTTTAGAAATTATTTTTCCAAATGAAAATATGCCAACTGAGGCCCCATATTTAGGATCAAAAATAAAACTTATGCCCAATTAAATGATATTCTCTACCTCTGCTAATCTCAATGAATAAAATTAGAGGGTCACAATCTATGCTTACTTATTGTTTTCTGTTCTGCCTTTCTACTTAAATACGGTTTCATGACAACATGGTCATTTATTTTTCATAGGTGATAAATCACACAGAAACACAGGCTAGTGCTTTTCATATATTTTCATATTTTGACATGGTAGGATAAGATAACTTTAAATTAGTAGCAATGTATTTCCTTATAGAATGTGCACAGAAACACTCCTCACAGGTGTTGGGGATCTTCTCTCCCTCGCCCCCCATTTAGAATCATTTAGCTGAGTTCTTCCTTTACTTAAGCATTTGCATAAGACAGATGAAAAAAGCATGTGAACAGTATTATGAAAGTTGTTATTTTAATTTTTTTCTTCTTTGGGATATACTCACAAAGTTGGCAATACCAGGCCTGGGATCTATGAAGTATTATAGCTCTTGCCGCATTGATTACCTATTCCACATTCATTTTCATTTATTCAATAAATATTCACTGAGGTCCAGCTATGTGCCAGGCCCTGCTCCAGAAACTGAAGATACAGGAAGAAACCTGCTAGGTGAACACACACCATCAATCCTTGCCCTTATGAATTAAACATTTTAGGAAAGATACAAACATAACAAACAAGTTAAAAATATAATTCGTCATATGGTACTATTTCTACAAGAACAAAATAAGTAGATTAATGTGGCTGGGAAGTGGCAGGGATGTTATTTTATATCTGATGGCCATAGAGGCCTCAATGGTGAAGAAACACTGAAGCAGAGAACAGAAAAAGTGGGAACAAACCCTGAATATGTACAGTGATGGACGTGTTAGCTAAGGAGACAAGACAGCTGAAATGTCCTAAAGCAGAGGCAAAGTCAGTATCAAGGAATGTCGGGCCAGTGTATAGCTGGGGTCTATGAGAAAAGGAGTCAGAGAAAGGGCAACTAAGAGAGTTGAAGGCAATGGGTCATGTGGCGCCTTGTAAGACTTTTTATTTGGCTTTTATTTGAAAAAAACAGAAAGCCACTGCAGGCTTCCGAACAAAAATGATATAAACTGAGTAATATTGAAAAGCATACTGTTGGCTACACACTGTAAGAGAGCAGGAGTGGAAACAAGGGAGTCAGTTAGGATACCACCTCTAGGATCTGGTCAAGAGATGATGGTGTTTCGACCAGAGAGGTGGCACTGCCTACCCATATTATTTTTTCATATTGAAGGGCTTTAGAACAATCCTCCCCAAAATGGGCCACTTTGGCATGTGGACTATTTTGAGCTAAAGACAATAAAGGTCCAAAAGATTCAGGAGTAGCTTTTTAACCTTCTTTTAATTGCCTCTAAGAATTGAGAGGGCCTGGTCCCAGAAGAGAGCTATTACCAGAGATAACCACGGGAAGTCTAGGCCAGATGTGGTAGACTTCCGGGAGCTCCACAGAGCCTGTTGTTCAAATTCCTCCCTGCATCCCTGGCATGACAAACATTTGTGTACCAAACAGTTGCTCTTCCCATCTTCCTATGAATTATTTTTCTTCCCTTTGAAGCCCCAGACCCTTTATCCCTTCTCCTTAACTTAGGATGGCATATCAGCTTCAATTGCCGGTCTTGGAGACTCACATATATATGAAATTAAATTTGTTTTCTCTGTTAATCTGTCCTATGTCAATTTAATTAATAGCTAAAAGAACCTAGAAGGGAAAAAGGGAACATTTTCCCACCCCTACAATATATCTAAATATCCTATAAGAAGAGTACATATCACAAACATATAGCTTGATAAATTTTCACAAACTAAACATCTGGAAATTCCTTCACAACCCCTTCCAGTCATGCACCTTCAAGGGCAACCTGATTTCTAATAGCATAGGTTAGTTTTGCCTGGTTTTGTCCTTCATATAAATAAAATCGCAGATTATGTACCTATGCATCTGGCTTCTTTCAACATTCTATTTTGTGAGATTCATCCATAGTGTTACTGTAGACGTATTACTTCATTCTCATTGCTGCATAAATGCCCAGTGTGACTACATCACATTTTGCATATTAATTCTGGATATATTTCGAAAGCAGAGCCAACAGAGTTTGAAGACAGAAGGGATGTGGGGTATTAGAAGAATGGAATATAACCCCAAATATGATCTGAGAAATTGAAACTTAGATAAAACTGAGAAAGAGCAGGTTTGGGGGAAAAATCTTGCATTTGGTTTTGAGCATATTAAGCTTGAGATGTCTATTGGTCATCCCAACAGAGTTCTCTAGTAAACTGTTGAATATACGAGTCTGTTCTTCTGGGGAGAGATATAGGCCAAAGATGTAAATAGGAGAGTTGGCGTGTATAGCTGGTACATAAAGCCATGTGATCAGATCAATTATCTGGGGAGTGAGTTAACTAGAAAAGCCTGTGTGGTCATGAGCTTTCTGGAACACTACAGCCCTTAAGGTTGAGGGGATAAATCAACTTTAATTTAGAGGCATTTGAATATCTAGGTCTTTAACTGAGAACCAGCCCATGGAATATAAACATTTGGTAGCATAAAGCTAGTCCTAGTTTTGTTTAAGTGTATTTTTCTTAGACTCAGCCACTGGAAGGGAGGAGGAGACAGGGAGATAGAGGTGCTACTGTCAATCAGCAGGCACACAGTTTGCTAAGTGACATTTCTGTCCACATAAACGCTGATATATTCCTTTCACTTTCTTCAATATGTGCAGAAGAAAAAGTGCATCTCCACTCTAATGTAATCATTGAGCTAAAATACAGTTGCTTAACATTATTAGAACTTTAAAATATGTTTCTTTTTGACAATAGCTGCCATTAAATGCACAAAGTAAGGCTCAATAAATGTTGAAAGAATAATTCCATATACAGTTCATGAGTAGTTAGTATTCAGTATTTAGTATTTAGTGACTACTGTATGAGCTTCACTGTTATAGATCTATAAAAGTTAAAACATCATCATCTGCACTATCTGGTTTGGAGAATAAACAGATTATATTAAATGCATCAAGAAAAGCTTCTTCTGTGTATATATGTGTGTGTTAGATAGGGAGAGGAAGATACATGTTCTTACCTGAGGAAGTGGCCTATCTCTTGGGACTATAATCATAAAACCATCAGTAAAACGGTAAATCCTAAAAAGACTAAGGGTAGAAATCATGCTCTCCTGTGTCCATCACAATACAGTTCATTATCTCTAAGAGGGTGTTTGGGCTCCATACTACTGTCTATCTTTTTGCAGGTTAGAAAGCAAGGGACTCGGACCAGGTGACTACAAAGTTGAGGCATTTTTTTTTTTTTAATTACTATGTGAATGGCTCAAATTTTGGAAAGAGTCTTTTTATTTTCCTCCTAGTATTATCTTGCTGTTCGCCCTTAGTGCTTAATTCACTGTGAGAGAGGAAGGAAGGAAGGAAGGTAGGAAGGAAGAAAGGAAAAGGAGAAGAGAGGGGAGATGAGAGGAGAGAAGAGGGGAGGAAAGGAAGAAAAGAAGGAAAAAGGTTGCTTGTGGTTGGTAGAGGAAGAAATGGAGGGAGATAGCAGAGGGGTAGGAGTAAAGGGAATGAGGTCCTGTAGACAACCGTGATAAGGGCAGTCATCAAATTTAAAAAAAAAGGAGGGGCACAAAATCTGTCTCTTGCTTCAATCATGTTTGCACTGAATAGACCCAGGGATACCCCTTCTTCCATCCTCCAACAACCCTCCAACCTCTTTTCCCATCTCGACCTTCGGAACTATTTTCTTGGCCATCCTCCACCTTGGCCAACCAGCCAACACTATATTTGGAGCTTAGCTCCTTATTGCCAATTACCATGAGCTCCCAAATTCATTAGAATTATTCCACAGATATGCAAGCTGCCATCAACCACCTGGTCAACAGGCATCTATGAGCCTCCTGCACCCAGCTCTTTCTGGGCTTTAATGTCAACCACCATTATGAGGCTGTGCAGGGTGTGGGCCACTTTGAAGGAGAGCACCCAGCATCTCTTGAGGATGGAAAACCAGTGACAGCAGCCCACCCTCTTCCAGGACATGCGGAAGCCATGAGATAAACCCTGGAAGCCAACAGGATCCAGAGAAGGACCTGAGCCAGGCCCTCTGGCTCTGCATGCCCTGGGTTCTGCCTGTGTAGATTCCCCAGCTGCTTGGGGAACCACTTCCAAGACAAGGAGGGGAAGCTCATCAAGAAGATGGTGAGGATTTGACTCACCTCCACAGGCTGGCTGCCCCCAGGCTAGGCTGGGCAAGGATGTCTCAGAGAGGCTCACCCATAAGCAGGACTAGGAGCCTTAGAGGGGCCCATCTGACATCTTCTGGGTGTCCTGGCTTCTGCCTGAGCCTCTGTCTGCAGCCACCAGGCAGCTTTTTAACCACCCTGGAGCTCTCACCCAAGTTGTGGATCAAATGGAAACAATAAAGCTCTTTGTAAAGGGGGGGAAAAAAAGATGTAAGTGAAATTTAGGAGATAAGAGAGTAAGCCATTCTTCACACTCAGGCTTCTCCTGCAGGGCTTAATAGAAGGAATGCCACAGAAATACAAGATTGTGTGTGATGAGTTGCCAAGTATAAAGAATAAAATCCACACAAGTGCTGAGAAAAGGGATAAAAATTTATATTGGGGAGGTGTAAGAGGGGTTTCTGGAAAAAGTGAATTTAAGAGGAGGTCTGCAATCTTACTCCCAGTAGAGATTTCACTGTGGTTAACTGGACACACCCATAAAAGGCCCCCAGCCTGGGAATGTGTGGGTAACTTTTCCTGCAACTGGCTGAGTCACAAAGGTCATATGACTAAATCAAATTAACTAGAAAGCTCCACGAGCTTCAGATTCTGTCACTGGCCTCCACTGGCACAGGGTTGCCAGCCCAAGGCAGCCCAGCGGTTTCCCTCAGCATCTCTTTCTTCCCTCAGGATATTAAAGAACTTCCCTCAGCGCACACACTGGGACCAAAATGTCAAGATTAATTCCAGAGATTCAATAGAAAACTCCGGTTGACAGCTGACTTGAAATCACAAATTACTCAACACAATAGCAGACAATTAGGGGAATTAACTAGAAAAGAGGGAGGGTAACTGGCAGAAGAGGGAAAGAGGAACCCTTTGAAGATAGGAGGAAAAAAAACAGAAGTTAGGACAGGGGTGAAGTGAGCTGAGCCGGAATGGCGGTGACGGCACAGCCAGGTTTGCTAGAACTAAATACCCACCGCCGGTAGACCACCAATCTCTTCTCCTCCTTGCAAATGAGTTTGCATTTTTTCCTGCCAGGTCCCAAACTGGTGCGTAGTTGAGCTTCGGCCTCTCAACAGCTGCAGCATTTTACCCTAGAGGTAGTTGCATTTCATTGTTCGCGGAAGTGATTCTTATGTAGAGAATGAACAATTAAGTACTTAGGCACCCTGCCCGTGCAGGAAGACAGCCAGTATCACCACACAGCAATTGTCAGGGAAGAGAAGAAATTTTCTGGGCAGCAAAATTCAATGAAGAAAGAAAATCTTCCAGCTGAGAGTACATTTAAAAGAAGGCCTGCAACAGGACGTTAAGGGAGCTAACCTCTTCGAAAAGTTTCTTGTTAATTTTTATTTTACGTAAAAAATGAAGCGTAGAAAATTATTTGCAACATACCCTAAGACCATTTAAAATTTGGCACATAGCTAATGTTAAATACCAACTTGAATGCCACTAAACTAGAAAATAATTTATTATCTCACCTCCAGCACTACAAATCCCAAAGAAAGTCTTTTCCTTTTAAATTGAATAGAGGAATTTTAAAAAGGGAAAGGATTTGGTGACATAGTTCTAATTAACTTTAGGTTCCCATTAAAATAATACAGTAAACAATAAAGGAAGAGAAAATATTTTGCAGTTCTTATTGTACGGTTTAAATTGTTTAAATTGGGTCTTCCGACTCCACTGGATATCATACATTTGGGAATGTATCATTTCAGACTCAATAACATCTGTTTTGCCTTGAAATGTAGCCATTTCAGAACTGTTAGCATGCCATGCATGCACATGCATGTGTGCCTGGACACACACACACACACACACACACACGCACACAACTTGTCCAAGTTTCCTTAAATTTGAATTCTGTGGAAGTCTGCTTCCTTTTATTCTTTCTTTGTTTAGTTACAATTCAGATACTTTTACACACTGAAAGCCCTTCTAGATCTACCAAAAGGTGAAATATAAAAATCAATTACATTGCATTTAAGAAACCATTAATTAGTGTCTCCAAACACGAGCATTTCTTTTATTGCTTTTGGCAACTCTAATGTGTCCTAAAGCTTCCAGGACATCCCTATTATTTTTCTCTGTTCATAAATTTTTTTTATAAGTCAGTGCTTGAAAAAAAGAGAAAATACTACCTTCAAGGGTTCTCTCCTGAGTTGCCTAAACCATATGTTGAATACTGTATTACAGGTATATATACAAATAAAAACTTAAATGTGGGCAAGTATAAATTGTATGAATTTACAAAGCAAAAAGACACTTGAGTTAATACTAAGTGCAGCAATTTAAAATAATTCCTATTAGACAGCATTATCTCCCTATCTGAACTAGGCAAAGGGCTTGCCTGGGAACATGTCTTAACCTCCTCAGGCCATTTAAAGAACCAAGCCAGACCAGGCATATCTAACCTGGGTTCCAAAAATGACAGTTCACAGGAAGTCCATTAAAACCCTGAAATTGTACGAAATGTGTTTGAATGCATGTTGTGGTTTTGTATATTTGTGTGAAGAAGGCAATCCTTAGGTCTTATCAGTACCTCAGAGGGATTTGTGTTCCCCATGGAAGATTTCAAAAACGTCTGAGATTCTCCAAGTTTCCTTGAAATCTCACAAGTTTATCAGATGTCTAAGAGTCAAATTGATCCATCAGGTCAATGTGAACTTTGAAACTCATAGTTCAAGAGCTCTTCTCTGAGCGACTGCCATCTGGTAATTTCCAATACTAGACAATACAGCCACAGCGATTATAAGTAGCATGGACACTACAAGAAAGCCCAGCATATCAAGACTGGCTGCCACATACACAAAAAGCCCATCTCAATTTCTGTCTTTCTACCGTGGTTTATACAGGGAAGGGAAGAAGAAAACATTGAAATCACAGTTAATGAAGGCAGAACAAGAGAACGAACATGCCCATTGCCCATCTGTTCCTTTTATCCTCTAGTCAGGCATCGTATTTGTCTCAGGCCATCCCTGCTTTCCCTGGACACCTGCCACGACGTTGAGACCTGCCCTCACTCCCCTCCCTGGCAGACACAGCTAAGGGAGATGAGCCCTTGTGAAATTCATGTGACCACTTGCCCTCAACTACTCCAGGAGGCTTCAGTCTACTGTTTGGGTGTCAAATCCTTTGAGAGGTTTTCATCCCAAAAGACAGCGCCAACCTCAAGATTATTTTTTCCCACTGAAAATATCTTTCAAATTGCAAGTCAATCAAATAGAAACATTATATATTTTCTCATTTAATATCTGTTTCTCTCAGGTTTCAAATTGTGGCGTATGAGTAAAGTGACGTTACTTACCTTCTTCATAAAGGGAATGCGGTATCCCTTGGTCTCAGGAGATTTTCCAATGGCAATGATGATTTAATAACAATGGCTAGACCCATTTCACTCAGCACAAACCAGCATGCACACAAACAAAGTAGATCACTTGCCATTTCTAAATGCCTAGCTTGGCACATCAGCCTGCCCTTGGCTGGAATTAACGGATTTTTCTAACCAAAGGAATGGCCCTGTAACTTAGGACCAATCCCCTAAAACACGAACTGGCAAAATACGTATGGTCCATGGGCCAAATCCTTTCTGCCACTGGTTTTTATAGTGCCTACAAGCTAGGAATGTTTTTCACCCTTTTAAAATGGTTGTTGTATAAGAACCTACATAACAACCTTGATTTTTTCCCTCTTAGCACACAAACCTTAATTATTTCTGGTTCTTTAAAGAAAAACAAGTTTTCCTACCCCTTGTCTGAGAGATATAAATCACAGTAAAAGAAAAAGAGAAAAACAGAGAGAGGTTCAAGAAAATAAATTTATTCTAAGTTCTATATTAATATAGAAACAGATATCTTAAATAAAATATTAACAAGTAAAATATCTCAAAGTATTTAAAAATATATATTTATCATGACCAAGTAGGTTTTATCCCCCCAGGAATTCAAATATGGTTCAACATCAGACGTTTAGCAATGTAATTATCATACTAAGGATTAAATGATAAAAACTAGAAGCATGCAAAAAAAGCACCTAATGATATAAAGGAATACAGAACTGATAAGTACAACTCTAATGTGAACAGTGAGACACACTGGTTGACTTACACAGATCTGGTGATCACATGTCATTTGGTTTACTTGTTTGTTTTTTTTTTTAAATCATCTTTTATTTTTGTCTTTTGTGCTAGCAAAACAAGCACAAAAACAAATTAGTTTATGACTTGTACACTTTAGCTACCTGGACATTTCCTCTTTGCAAATACGTATCTATCTTCATTTTTGTTGTTTCCACCAACTCATTTGGAGAAGTACCATGGGTTAGAAATGAGGTCATAAATTTAATTTTTCCCTTGGTATGGGAAAAATCAGTCTGGCAACAGAGAAGTCATTAAATAAAATAAGGTCTGATTCCCACACTTCTTTTTTTTCAGCTTTATTGAATATAATTGACAAATAAAATTAGAAGTATTTAAAGCATACATCGTGGTGATTTGATAAATCCATACATTGTAAAGGGGTTTCACTAGTCAATTCGCACGTCCTCCTCTTCCCATATTTATCCTATTTTTTTGGTAAGAACATTTGAGTTCTACTCTCTCAGCAAATTTCAATGATATAGTGTTAATGACTATAGTCATCATGTTTCGCCATGTTATATCCTTAGACCTTATTTATTTTATAGCTGAAAGTTTGTACCCTTATACCAACCTCTCCCTATTACTCCCATCACACACACTTCTTTTTGAGAAACTGGGTCTTAACTACACATTTCATGCTCACCTCTTATGTGTTCTGCACAGACAATGAAGCAGCCTCTCTACTGGACCAGAATGGTGAAATGATTAAGTGAGGTGCCCTGGAAGCATACTGCCTGCTTCAGAATCCTTTTTCTAGCAACCTTTAAACTGTGACCTTAGTAGGTCACTCTGCTCCTATCAGCTCTACTTTTCTCCTACTCTACTTTTCTACTTTTCTATTTTTCTCTTTTTTCTTGATGAACCATGGGTAATGACAGTACCTTACTCATAATGCGGTAGGGAATACAAATGAATATGTGTATGCATATAAACACACGTGTACATACATGCATATACATGCATAAATCACACACATACACACACAAATTGCCTGGTGTAGGAGAAGAGCTCAATAAATACTGGCTATTCTTTTTTTTTTTTTTTAAGATTTTATTTATTTGACAGAGAGAGAGAGATCACAAGTAGGCAGAGAGAAAGGGGGAAGCAGGCTCCCCGCTGAGCAGAGAGCCTGATGTCGGGCTCGATCCCAGGACCCCGAGATCATGACCTGAGCCAAAGGCAGAGGCTTTAACCCACTGAGCCACCCAGGCGCCCCAATACTGGCTATTCTTATAGTAGATAAATCATTTGATTCTTGACAAACGGCCTCTACTATAGACCATTTTCTAGGTAGGAGCCCATGAGGCACAGACATATAGTAAGTGGTTTTTGGTTTGAGATTCTTATGAATTCTACTCTAGAATTAAGATAAATCCCCTCCCTATCAGCTGGTTTGTGTGTGGCTGGAGTGTCTGCAACAAAGTTCTGGTTGGAACGCTGTGCCATTGGCTGCAAGACATATTTTACCCCAGCTGATGCCCAAGCAGGTCTCGCATATATAAGTAAGTCAGGCCAACCTGCATAAATCAAGTTGTGAACTGGTTCCAAGGGAACATTTTCATTATTTGTAAAAGGCCACTCACAGAATATGCTCTTAGCTTTTCATAAAGAAACAATTAGAAATTGTAGCAATGTGACTGGGCTCTTTAACAAACTCCACAAGGCTTTGGCTCAAATAACTAAAAGAATTGGAGATTAAGCTAATTCTTTTATCTCCTAGGCTACATAATGAGGAAATGTATTATCTGCAGCAGAGAAGAACAGCCATCTGTCCTCAATTAAAAAATATATAATATAATTACAGAAATATGATGTCACTGTTTCATTGTTTTTGAAATAGTAACAAACTGGTGAAAGATAAGATATTCACTTGGAATTTTAGAATTATTTTATGATATATGGATTTAAATTCCTGGATATACAGATTCTATTCCAATTGACCTGATGATGGTTCCTAATTGCCTGAGTGATTGCCTTTTTAGTTATATAGTGGGTTTTTTCCAGACTGTTATGTATTAGTATTTCAACGTAGCTTTTCAAAATAATACGTTTGGGAAGCCTTTAGTTATAATGAGGATAAATATTACCATGGTAATTTTTTTGATGGTGACAGACATCCTCACGACAAGAAGAATCACACGGTACCTTTCCATTATTGTATCCTGGTCATTCATGATTTTTTTTTTAATTACCAAAGCTTAAGCAATTAGCAGAATTTGTTAGGTACTCAGACATATACACACAAAACAAAATAAAACAAAAACCCTCCCTCGCTCTTAAGAAACCTAGTGTATAACAAGAACTGTTCTATGAGGGAGGTGACTGGGTAGAGAGGGCAGTGGTGGTAGGTAAGCAAATTTTAAGTATTTTAGGATTCCTTTTAAAATTCCCATTAAATGAAAGTTTATTGGCCTTCATTAATCTGTGCCTGAATACCTCTCTTCCTGCTCAAACTTTTGGCTTTTATCCAAAGCTGCAGCTCATAGGACAGGAATATAATCGTATGACTCTTGCCTATTTATAACTAATGAGTGACTTCCAGCATAAACATTTTGATGACTTTTCTCTTACTCATAACCTTACCAACGGCTGAGAGTATTTTGATTTAAGAGTTCAAGTACTTCCTAATCTTCACAGTTAGAAGGAGAATTTACCTAGCAAATTTAGAAACTTCCCCAATAGGGACGCCTGGGTGGCTCAGTTGGTTAAGCGGCTGCCTTCGGCTCAGGTCATGATCCCAGGGTCCTGGGATCGAGTCCCACATCGGGCTCCTTGCTCAGCGGGGAGCCTGCTTCTCCCTCTGCTTCTGCCTGCCACTCTGCTGCTTGTGCTCTCTCTCTGACAAATAAATACATAAAATCTTAAAAGAGAAAAAAAAAGAAACTTCCCCAATAAATAAAGATCTTATTATCATTCTAGAGTGGTGTAGGACTGGTGGTGGCAATGATGGTGATGGGAGCTATGTGGTATGGGACACCAAGCAAGAAACTCAAAGGCAGAGACAAAGAACAACAGTAAATCACGTTTCTGTTTACTTTTAAAATATGAAAAACTTCCCACAATTGCTATGTTCCACATGCCGTCTGCCTCACTGTTGTATCTTCATGGGCTTCAGTTTTCATTTTTAAAAATGCTAGAACTTGGGGCAGCTGGGTGGCTCAGTCATTAAGCATCTGTCTTTAGCTCAGGTCATGATCCCAGGGTCCTGGGATAGAGCCCCACAATGGGCTCTCTGCTCAGCAGGAAGCCTGCTTCTCCCTCTCCCACTCCCCCTGCCTGTGTTCCCTCTCTCACTGTTCTCTATCAAATAAATAAATAAAATCTTTAAAAAAAAAAAATGCTAGAACTTATTTGAGTTCCTCCAAAATTCCCATACTCTTTCATCCTTTTCTCCAGTACCCTTAGTTGTAGCCTCTTGAGAAACGTGAATACCAATGGTGAAACATATTTTAAATAAATCATCATATATGGTAGCATGGCTAAAAAAGAAACATTTGTCATAGAGATCAAATAAAAAATTGAAATAGACGTAACAGTCTTCATCCTCTACAACCACAACACCACACAAATGTGGAATCTTTAAAACATAATATAAAAAGATCAGGGCTTTAGCTGCCTCTACCAGAACTGCTTCCTAAACTGTCATTCATGCCTTGTCGACCATACCAAATGGCAGAAAACCAGTATTGTCCATCTGTCAGCAGCTGCTGCCATTGTTAAGTCTTTCCTATGAGCATTACCCCCTTACCAAGCAGTGCTCCGGCTACATGAACTCAGCAGTATTAAAGATGCAGTCCAATCACAAATGGATGGCTTTAAAAATATTCATTAATGATAGACATCACCTCTAATGTTCTTAATGCAAGCTGAATTACAGGAGTAATTCATCTTTTAAAGTTATAAATGTCCAAGGTAAGAGGAAATGTTTTCCCATGCCACTAAAGCTTAGGAATCTATCTCTTTGCTAGTAAGTAGAATGGAAATGAAGGAGAGAATTAAGAGTCAGAATACCTGATACAGCCAGAGGCTTTACACAAATTGAAAAATAATATTCAATTTGTGTAAAGTCTCTGGCCCAATATCAGGTATTTTTGTTTGGTGCATTCCAAAAAAAATAACCTAATGGCACTATTTTGTGGATATTCAATGATTTAATATATAATTTTAAGTTCACTCTTATTACTTTGTTTGCTCACAATCAAGACTTCTTCTCAGAGCCATTTCCCAAAGCTTTCTTAAGAATGGTGCTTTCAGGAGATCCTGGGTGGTTCATTCGGTTAAGCATCCGATTCTTGATTTTAGCTCAGGTCACGATCTCAGGGACTTGAGATCAAACCCTGCATGGGGCTCCATGCTGGGCATGGACACTGCTTAAGATTCTCTCTCTTCCTCTCCCCTGACCACTCCTCCCTCCCACCTGCTCGTGCTTTCTCTCTCTCTCAAAAAAAAAAAAAAAAAAAGAATCATGTCTTCAAACAATACTATTCACATGTGATTGTCTAGGGAATTGTCATGTTTCTCTGTACTCTATCTCTGGCACACACAACTAGAAGAAAGGTGTCAAATTACCGACTGCTGCATTAGGAAACAAAAAAAAATTAAAAAAAAAACCAAAACACAACACTTCCAAACTCAGGGGCTTACAACCACCATTTATTAGTTGCCCTGAGTTGGCAGCAGGGAGTCCTTTGAACTTACCCATATAAGCACATTCAGCTACATGGTCAGCTGGGCTAGAAAGTTGAAAATGCCATTACTCACATTTAGTAAATGGCACTGGCTCTCGCCTGGGGGCTAGAATCAGCTATGATGGCTGCACCTCTTATTCTGTTTAGTTTTTTACCGTGAGCTTTTCATGCCCTGGTTCTCTTGGGTTAGCATTACAACAGGACAGCATCGAAAGCTACAAAACTTCTTAAGACCTGGATGCAAAACTCATTCTGTCATTTATGCCACAATCTGTTAGTCAAAGCAAGTCATAGGTAAGCCCAGATTCAAGGGGTGGAGAAAAAGATTCCACCTCTATCTGCTCTTGATGAAAGGCGCAGTAGAACCACACTGAAATGGAGCATGAGAGGACTTGTGACACCCATCTTTGAAAACAATCTACCATAAAGGGTTGAAGCTTTACCCAAGATGCTCTTTACTACAGCAGTTCAGATCCTAACCTAACTCATACTAACACGTGAATTGACTCTGGCTTTTTCTGGTTGAAACACAGATTCCATGGAATCCACCTAGTGCTTTACAGACAAAACACAAACAAAAACAAAAGATGGTTATCAGCATGAAAAAAGTTTGGCACACAGGAAGGGGCAGAGCTGAGATATATAGAGAAACTCATGACATTTCAGTCCTTATTTCCAGCTTTTCCTGAGGCTTCTCAGTGGGTGCCTTAAGATACTCCTTATTCATAAGATATGTTCCCTCTTGCTTAAGCTAATTTGAGGTAGATTTCTGTCACCTATACCTTAACTCACACAGATGTATGTATGTGTATGTTTATGATCATTATATAATCCAGTTTTTACTTTATGCTTTGGTGCTGTTGACTACAATTTTTCTAATTTTCATGGGTATTTCCACATTATTGGATGCTTTCTAAAATGTTCCACTTTACTTTCTGGGAAGTAAAGGGACTTGGAAGGCTCATGGGAAATAAAATTATCAACAAGCAAGCTCTAAACCTACCTAATCCCAGAGTGAGATAAAACTCCTACAGAGTGAAATGAAGTTCCTAAAATAGTACTTCATGTTTGATAGGCCAACTGAAAATGTTACATTTAGATTTTTGACCACTTAAAAAAAATTCATTCTAATATTACTGACAGCCTAGTATGAGTCAAGCATGGTTCTATTTATTTGGTACATAAAAATGAGTAAATATTCCCTGTCTTCATGACGCTTACAATCAAGGCAGGGAGACAGGTATAAGCATCAAAAAATTACTTGCCAAAACAAAAAATTACTTGCCAAAAAATTACTATCCAGCAGGTTGGTGCAGCATAAGATTCACTCTCTACTCTTGCAGCAGGTTGGTATGGGCCATAAGAACCATTCTCTTCCTTCAAGAGAATATTACCTGGACACATGGCCAACCAGCCAGTGACTTCATTTCCCAGTCTCTCTTATCATTAGTGTAACCCTGTGATTAGTTTCTGAACAATGGAATATGAGTGGCAGTGATATATGCCCCTAAGACTAATGGATCTGTGTTCTCCTGGCTATTATACCATATTCCACTGGTTGAAAGATGGTAAAAGGGGCACCTGGGTGGCTCAGATGGTTGACTGTCTGCCTTTGGCTCAGGTTATGATCTCAAGAGTCCTGGGATCAAGCCCCACGTTGGGCTCCCTGCTCAGTGGGGTATCTACTTCTCCCTTTCCCTCTATCTCTCCCCCTGCTTGTGCTCTCTGTCTCTCAAGTGAATAAATAAAATCTTAAAATAAAAAAAAGAAAGAAAGATGGTAAAAAAAAAAAAAAATGGAGCCTTGGACCAATAAGTATAAGCCATGTGCTAAGGATGGCAGAGCTATCCACCGGATCTCGACCATTCATCCACCTCTGGACCGTTACTTGAGACAAAAAGAAGCTATCTTGCTGTCTTGTTAGGGTACTTTTTTTAGGGCACAATCTTTTTGTTACAGTAACCACACACACACACACACACACACACACACACACACACACACACACACACACACACACATATTGATATGAATTAACTAACCAGCTGTGGGAATGGAGACATCTTAGGTTTGACTCTTTGGGTAAGGGGTTTAGGATATAATGGGACCTGGCAAGTGTAGGTTTTTAAACATCAAACTAATTAAGGTTGTATCCCTAGGACCTGGCTCAGCATCTGAAATCATAGGTAGTTATTAAATACTAGTGAAAAGAAAGAAGGAAGGAAGCCAGGGAGGGAAGGAGAATGGACAGAAGAAAAGAAGAACAGATAGAACTGAATCCAGTGTCTCATACTACAGCTAGTCTTCTCTGATGCCATCCTACCTCCACCATGAAAAAAAAATTAATAATAAATTACTAACTCAGGCAAAAGGTCACTGTAATATAAAACACATGAAATTGTTACCTCTTCTAATGTAAGATTTTTGTAAGGATGTGATCATGTTCATAAAACTTTTTTTTTCATAAAACTCTTATTATATATAATTAGTTTATGTGAAAAGGGCTCAAAAAGAATTCTCAGTTTAGAAGTGTACTGTGTATCAACAAGATGATGACTTCCAGAATACATAATACTGTTATGTATTCTTTACAGTTCTATTATCTGCTTAATGAATTCCGACTTTTTAGCATATAGTTCTAATCTTGATGCCATATACAAGGAATATGTTTACATAAAAAGATAAGTTTTAAAACTAAGCACAATCGCACACCTCTTGGTATTTACCTACAGGATCTAAAAACATATCCACACAAAAACCTGCACAAAGATGTTTATAGCAGCTTTACTCATGATTAATAAAACCTAGAAGCAACCAAGATTTCCTCCAGTAGGTGAATGAACAAATAAACTGTGGTACATCCAGATAACGTAACATTACTCAGGACTAAAAAGAAATGAGCTATCAAGGCATGAAAAGATATAGGGAAACCTTAACTTAAGTGAAATAACCCAACCTAAAAGGTCTATATACTTTATGATTCCAACTACATGATATTTTAGAAATACAAACACATAGAATGTACAACACCAAGAGAAACATAACAGAAACTGAGGACTTTGGGTGACTATGATGCGTCAATGTAGGTTTATCTTTGATAAAAATAGTGCATCACTCTGATGAGTGATATCAACAAGAGGGGAGGATATTCATGTATAAGGACAGAAAGTAAGTATATTTGAAATGACTATACTTTCCCTCAATTTTGTTGTAAACCTAAAACTGCTTTAAAAAAAGTCTCATAAAAAAAAACAGTCCAACCCACAAATTTTCCCACCATGATTCACCACATAATAGATAGTTTGATTTGGAAAAACAAAACCAAACAAATCAGTTTCGTCTTTCAATGACAAGAAATAGGTTATGATTAGAAATGTCATGTTGTTAGCCATTTGGCTTGGAGTCTAATTTCTGCTCTGCCCACTAACTAATGTGTTACTTGGTAATACTCTCAAAGTTTCTGCAATGGTTTCATCCTCTAAAAATACAACAAGGGAACTTATACACACGGTAGGGATATATTTCACCTACTGTGGAGTTTGAAACTGGGTTTGCTGATGACTAGCTATCATAACTCAGGCTAGTTACTTTAAATTCTCTGAGACTTGGCACTCTGTACTATACAATGAAGAAACATTAATGAACTGAGTGTAGAAAAGAGCAAATACATGAGTCTTGGTAATCAGAAATCCAAGGAATAATGTTTTCTATTTCTTGCTCTCTATAGATTTAAACATAGATTGCTCCTATTTTAAAAATGCTAAATTTAATATTTTCTTTAATAATACGAAGTCATGTTATGAACACTGAATATGCTTCACAGTGTGCAAACACCGTGTGGATGCTATGCCTTCCCATCTTAGTGTTATCTTTTCCTTGCTGTAGCTTACTTCTTTGATGAGCTTACAAAGACTATTACTTTCATTATATGTGTCTCCAAGTACTTGACCGTATATTTTTGCTTAAAAATGATACACTTCCAGTGTCTTTGGTGTTGGCCAGGTGGTCTCTTATCCCAGTTCTTTTTTCTGCAGTTTTGGGGCCGTTAAACAAACAAACAAAAAAACATACATAACATACCTATTAGGCACAGAGAGGAGGAAGCCACCTTTCTCTAAAAAATCTTCAAACTAGACAGGGTTTCTCAAACTCAGCCCTATTGATGTTTTGGGCCAGATTACTCTATGTTGTAAGAGGCTGCCCTAGGCACTGTAGGATGTTCAGCAGCATCCCTGATCTCTACCCACTGGATGATAGCAGCACGCTCTTCCAATTATTATGATCAAAAATGTCTCCAAACATTGTCAAATGCCCCCTGGAGGGAAGGGGCAAAACTGTTCACCTTCTAGATCTATGGTGTCCAAAAAGCTGACTATTTAAAATTAAGTATACTTAAATGAAATTAAAAATTTAATTCCTTACCACACTAGTCACATTTTAAGTGTTCAATGGCTACCTGTGGTTAAGTGGCTAACATATTAACACAGATATAGAATATTTCCATTGTTGCAGACAGTTGTATTGGACAGAACTGCTGAAAACCAAAGGATATGATAAAAATGTAATAAAGCAAAGAGCATAATGGCAGCATTCCAGGTTCTGGAAATCCTAATTATCCAGATGTTCAGTTCAAATTTGATTTCTTCTGTAAAGACTATCCCAATACATCTGCTATGCATTTCTAAGAATTTCTAGGGAGCTTATTCCTAATAGTTCAATATGTAACTAATGCTTAAAGATAATTGCAAAACAAGTAATTATTGAATAGGCATAATGATAGAGCTGGGGTGTTAATCTTCACTGATAGCTAAATTAAAAAAGAAGTGTGAAAAGCATCTTAAACAGATACATAATTTAGGAGATCTGGAGATGTGATCTGGTTGAAGACCCTGTGGTTCAAACAACACAATTTGAAAATACCAACCTATGGACAGCTTCACTTCAAAAAACCAGAAGTGGCCTGCAGAGACATCTAGCTTTGGGCATATTAGTCCTTTGAGGATCACAGCAATCTGGTTCAAGGGAAATATATTGATTGAAGGACCCTCCTTGTTTCAAGATCAAACGTGCCCTCAACTTGGTAAGGCATCAACATGAGGCCACATTTAACAATCAAGAGGACCAGGCAAACCTAAGTCAAGATTTTTGAATTTTTACTGAAGAAAAAAATCAGGATCCTATGAAAGAAACTTTAGGAACATTCATACAACCCGCTTGTAGGTTCACAAAAGCAGGGCTATGGTGTGAATATGTGTGTGTGTGTGTGTGTGTGTGTGTGTGTGTGTGTGTGTGCATCAGAGGGAGCACCTTTGTATGTATAAAGCTTCATATTTAATAAATCTCTTGAAAACACCACTAATGTTCTCTCTCAAATCTTTTTTTTTTTTTTTAAAGATTTTATTTATTTATTTGACAGACAGAGAGAGATCACAAGTAGGCAGAGAGGCAGGCAGAGAGAGGGGGGGGAAGCAGGCTGCCTGCTGAGCAGAGAGCCCAATGCAGGGCTAGATCCCAGGACCCTGAGATCATGACCTGAGCCGAAGGCAGAGGCTTTAACCCACTGAGCCACCCAGGCACCCCTCTCTCAAATCTTAATCTGCAAAAGGAATAAACAATACTTCCACTGATATTTGACAATTTTAGGCATGCGATGCTATTGTGGACACACTGATTCAGAAGGTGGTTTTTTTAATATCTACTATGTTCTATTTTAAGACAAGAAGGATGGATAAGATCCCAGTAATGAATTCACTTTAAAAAATAAGTTCCTATGAAATGCAACACCTATACCGGGCACTGAAAATGTACACAAATAAGAACATTCTGAGAGTAATTATAATCTGGGGGATGATAGAAGGGCAAAATGAGAAAGTATTCAAGCAACACCAGCACCAAACAGGATAGAATGTAAAGGCTATACAGAAAGAGAAAGATCACCTCTCACTATGAAGATTCAGAAGCCTTTCTGCAGGTGGCCTTTAAACTATGTGTTGAGGTTTAGGTAGGATTTTGCCATTTTCCTGTGGGAAGAAATGCTATTTCCAGCTAAAGCCAACCTTTCATGCAGAGGAGACGGGTGTACGTCCTGAAGGGCACGGCACATGCCAGGATGCAGACATAGATCTCACTGACAGGCAGTCTGGAAGCTAAGCAACAGTTTGAAGCATCTCTCTGTCTCAGTCTCTGTCTCCCTTTGAAATAAAATAAACTTACTAAATGTGCTTAGGAAATTTATATTGTAACAAGCTCCCCAGGCAATTTTAATATATACTGCAGTTTGAAAATCACATAAGCCAAAGAATATTTGAAAATGTTAAGTCAGGGAATGCAGCTAATTTGAATAGTTTTGGGGAAAAAAAAGTATTAGTGATTTATACCTCCAAAAAAGTCTAGCAAATAAAGGAGATATTCTTTTCTTCTCCTTTAATTTTTAAAGAAAATCATCATTTCAACAAATGGTCAACAAATGTTTACTGGCACAAACATTGAGCTAGGTACTGCTACATACATTACCTCATTTCCTCTTAACCACATTGTGCACAAATATTTTTGAGGATAAACTGAAAACCTGCTAAGTCTTCTCGTTGAAAGATAATGAGAGCAAGAGCTCTGATCCTTAATTTCTAATCCTTTTTTCCTAACCCCTGCCAAAGCCTCTAATTATTCCTGCTGTTTCTAACCTATATGCATACTGTGTACCATCGCTATCACAAGAGGCCCTTCAAGCAAAATTACCCTTGCATCACCTGGGTTTTGCACATCTGTTCTTAGCTTGGTGGATCATAGGTAAGCCTCTCTCTTGTCACTTTAGCTTAAACAGATGCTGGGGTCAGCTCATGTCCTTCCTCCCTGGGACCACATTCTGGTGTAATTGATCGAGGGAAGAAGTTGTTTAAAAAAAAAAAAAAAAAAGATCCTAGTCCTAAAGTTCCAAGAAGAAGTTGTCTAAGCCACCCACTGCTTTCTGCCTTTTCTGGACACTCTCTGATTTCAAAGCCTATTCTGTGGCCCCCAGAGAACCAATAAGGCTTTTTCTGAGCTGCTCTCAGATGTATCGAAGAATGCAAATCCTGTCTTTCTTTCTTATAGATGAATTCTTTTAGTTTCCTACAGATGGGATTTGATGATTTCATTTCTATGTTCAACTCATCAGGGCTGAGGGCTATAAGAAACTATCCAAAACCTCAGTAATTTAACTCATTAGAGTTTATTTCACTTTCTTGTCACAGTCCAATGAGTGACAAATGTGAAGATGGGGAGACCTGGTTATTTAAGGACCTGGATGGTTGCATGCTTGGGCCTGTGAGTCTTGCACTGGATTCTCTCCATCATTCAACAGGAAAGATAAAGGGTAGAGGATGGCATGGGTGTTTTAGAGGCTGAGATTGGAAATGTTACACATCACATTTGTCAACATTCTGGGGCTACAGCCCAGTCACATGGTCTCAGTTGACTGCAGAGGAGGGTGGTGAATATAGCTTACTTATATGCCAAGAGGAAAGTGAAACAGTTTGATGAACAGAGTTTGCCACCGTATGCCATCAGCAATGATAGCTGCTGTTACTGATTTTAATTATAAATCACTATTTTTTTTTTTACCCACTTCATCAATTTAATCTGTTGCGGGTTGCTTGAATAATGTTAGTGATGCATAATTTTTCAACAGTATTTTTGGCCTAAAAATTTCAGTTGCTAGACTTCAAGGTATGTATATGGATATGCTGCAATTCAAGTATAGCTCTCTGCATACTTATTGCTAATGTAGACACACAACATATTTTTATTGGTTGAATGATACTTCATTAGTGATATGTTGCCTGTAGCTCTGTACTATTGAAATAACTGGAAACATATGGCTAAATAAAAGTAAATTACTAAGTTATCTTTAAATTTAGAAAATAGTATCTTAAACATGAAATCCTGCTTATTAAATAGAAAGTGATTCATAACTATCACCAACCAAAATTTGTTATAAACTGTTCAATTAATTCCTCTCTAATTTTTTATAACAATGAACTTATCTTTCCCCACTGGAGACCACTGAAGAGTAGGAGTTGGTAGTGTTAATTAAAGTATCCTTTGTTCCTCCTAGGTGGACCCGCTAGGACAGTCACCTAACTGTGTAACTGTGTATCCCTGAGGATAACACTGTCCATTTTGTCCTTGACCCATTTCAAACTCTTCCTATTTTTTTTTTTTTTTTTAAGATTTTATTTATTTATTTGACAGGGCGAAATCACAAGTAGGCAGAGAGGCAGGCAGAGAGAGAGGAGGAAGCAGGCTCCCTGCTGAGCAGAGAGCCAGATGCAGGCCTCGATCCCAGGACCCTGAGATCATGACCTGAGCCGAAGGCAGAGGCTTTAACCCACTGAGCCACCCAGGCGCCCCATGTTTAGCACTTTTTGTGAAGAGGTTCTAAGGGGCCAAGAATGGAAAATGGGCTGTACTGATAAGTGTATTTCATTTCCAAACAAAACCACATCTGCTCTGGTGACCTGAGATGAAGGCAGAGGCTTTAACCCACTGAGCCACCCAGGCACCCCGAAACTCTTCCTATACTTTAAAGGGAAAAGGAAGTAGCCAGAGTGGGATATTACCTTAATATGAGCCCTAATGCATTACAAGCACCACACAGCCAATAAAAGCTTTTAAATACAACTTCTATCTATTTCATTACTTCATATTAAATAGTACAGAAGAAAGAGTAGCATACCTGAAAAGCTATGTTCTTTCTAGCCCTGAACCTCCTCTATGGGTTAGTGGAATCTAATGTGTCTAATAAGCAATTTCTACAAGTCCAATTCCTCATCTTTAGAATATCAGAAAACAATGCAACCTTCAAGTTCCTTTTCAGATCAAAAATTATATGACTCTATGACTGTGGCTTTATTATAAAAAAGATGGATGGTATTATTAGATCACATTAAGTTTGATGATGAAAAGCATAGGGGTGGAAAAATGATGCTGGCATGAAGACAGAGATAGTAGAAAACTACGTAAGAAATAATAAGTGGTTTAGTATTGCCAATGCAAACGGACTTTTTACCTTGCAATGTCCTTTGAAATAAAAGAAAAAAGTAGGATATAAACAGACAATATTGATAGTTAAGGTGAAAAAAAAAACACAAGTCATAAACACCAAAATAGTTATTTTCTGGATGGAAAAGGCAGGGAGGAAAGACTACATGGAAAGAAGCTGGAGATCAAAGTGTGCAATAAATTCAAACCAATTTCTGCTTCATGAAAGAAAAATACCAGGGTCTGTGCAAAATGAAAATAAAGTTGAATTATTCAACAAAACCGGGAAGAAACATAGCAACATCAAACTTATGCTACACCAGAAGAATTGGCTTGAGCCTATTAACTTTATTTTACTATAGAGAAATACAATTTGAAAATCATAAAGGAAACAGACAAAAATATTAGTGGTATAGGTTTGATTAAGAAAGAAAGAAAAAAAAAAGTGGGGGAAGACCAAATTATTATCTAAATTGACAATCACAAAACTGTTAAATAACAGGACTGTTGCAATATATCTGAAGGATAGAAAAACTTACTAGAGTAAGATTCCAAGTTATTGGGACAGGGCATTTGGGTTAAAGTTACAGCTAACTAATTGCTAATACTGAAAAACAGTTTGTTCCAATCCTTGAAAGTGTTACTAAAAAACCCTGGCACTCTTGGAGTAGGAGACACTCAGTAGAATCAAAATTAACAACATAAGATTGTGTAAATGTATCAGTCATGGATAACTAAACTTCATTAGAATTAGATTTAAGATCATTATTATTAAGCTCACATAACTGCATGTTTCAAAATTTATCTTTTTCTTGAAAGCTAAAATTGGGCTTAGAAAGATCAGAATAGAAAGATTCTCAATTATTTTTTATTATGTTAATTTGAATTGAGAAAGAACATTATAAATGAAGTATAAATACGAGTTAAAGATGCTGATTTTTTAGCCAGATCCTGCCTGAAAGCTGGAAGAAGTAGGTCACTATCTTCAAACTGTTTCTAATACTTCTTTTTATCTTTGTGGTTTAAATTACAGAACACTCTATGCAAAGCACATCTTATCCAGAATTGAAAACAAAATGAATAAAAATGAAATCTACTCATTGTCCTCAGACTACAACCCCTAAACAATGTAATGATTTGTTTCCAATGCTGAAATAAAAGAGTCAAAAGGGACCTCTGCAAGGGGGCTGTATTTTTCTTGAAAATGCTTGTATCTTGACATTTTTTTCCCTGATGCCTTCCCTCTTATTTTTCTTGGTTTTACTATTAGAATGGAAGCTCCTCAGGGGCCACTATGTCTTAGTTGACTAATCAAAATCCAATATAGGCTTTCAACAAAATGAAAAGGCACCCTACAAAATAGGAGAAAGTATTTTCAAACCATTTATCTGATAAGGGGTTAATACCTAAAATATATAAGGAATTCCTACAAGTCAATGGCAAACAAAACAAATAATCCAATTAAAAAACAGGCAGAGGATATAAATAGACATTTTCCAAATAAGATATACAAATGGCCAACAAGTACTTGAAAAAGTGCTCCAAGTCACTAATCATCAGGGAAATGCAAATTAAAACCACAATGAGCTATCACTTCACACTTGTCAAGATGTCTTACCAAAAAGATAAGAGATAGCAAATGTTGGTGATCATGTGGAGAAAAAGGAATCCTTGTGCACTATTGGTGGACAGTGTACAATGTAAATTGGTATTGCTACTATGGAAAACAGTACTGAGGTTCCTCAAAAAAAATTAAACCTACCATATAATGCAGTAATCCCACTTCTGGGTATTTATCCTAAGGAAATAAAATCACAATTTCAGAGGTATTTGAAACCCCGTGTTCATTACAGCACTATTCACAATAGCCAAGTCATGGAAACAACCTAAGTGTCCATCAGTGCATGAATGGATAAAGAAAAGGTGGTGTGTGTAGATGTGTGTGTATTATTTTTAGCCTCTCTTAGAGAAAAAGAAATCCTGCCAATCGCAGTCAAATGGATGGCCCTTGAGGGCACTATGCTAGATGAAGTAAATCAGACAGAGGAAGATAAATAGTGTATGGCCTCAGTTATATGTAGATTCTAAAAAAGCCAAACTCATAGAAGCAGAAAGTAGAGTGATGGTTGCCAGGGGTTGGGGGGTGGGGGTGGGGGCGATGAGGAGATGTTGGCTAAAGGGTATAAACTTCCAGTTATAAGAGGAGTAAGTTCTGGGGATGCCACGTGAAGCTGGTGACTAGAGGTAACATTGCTGTGTTGTATATTTGACAGTCGCTAAGAGAGTAGACCTCAAATAGTCTTACCACAACAACAATAACAACAAAATGGTAATTATGTGAGGTGAAGGATGTGTTAACTAACTCCATTGCGGTAAACACTTCACAACATATATGTATATCAAATCATCCCTTTGTACACCTTATACTTCTATAGTGTTATATGTCAATTATATCTCAATAAAGTTGGGGAAAAAAAACCACAACACAAGGCTGAACACATTCAATATTAATTCTCCTTCCTCTTCCTTTAAAAAAAAAAGACAAAAATATATATTTTAAACACATACTAGAGAACATCTAATTTGAAGATTTTGTTTCTGACGTGAGAAATTAAGACCACAGATAAAAGTAGGCTGGCTCAGAGAAACATGGCTTAATTAACGATGAAACCATCTTGCTTCCCTTCTCTTAAGGAAAACAAACATAATATATTGGCACTCTCAGGAGATTATTATACTGAGAACAACCACTTATTATTTGGAGCTTTTGGCAAGAAAGGAAGAAATATTAGTTATAATAGTCACATTTATATTCTCAACATCATATTTTAAAATTTGTTAGGTATTATTACAGATGACTCCTACCATTTCAATGGAATCCCACAGAGAAATAGGTCAATATTTTTGGTTGTGACATTTCAGAAATTACCAAAGCAGTGAATTCATAAAGCCTACAATCGGATGTAAACCAATTAGTTTTTCCTTTCTACCTATGCTAAAAGATCATTCTAATGAATGTAAATATTTAGTACTTTTGATCTTTCATCCCTTAAATACTCCCAGATGAGTCTACATCAGTGAACTTTAATATAATTTTTATAGGAAGCAACAAACTACAACCTATTCAAATATAGTGTATGTTTTAAGAGCTTCTAAAAAGACAATGTAATAACAGTGCTTTTATGTTTTAAAAAGATAATCATACTTGAGCTCAAATTTCATTCCATCTGTGAGAGCACAAACAGTACAAATAAAAATGGTATTAACACTGAAAATACATCATTTCAACAATATGCATCAACTTCCATAGCATTAATTATTTTTAGAAATGCTAAATAGAAGGCCAGATTGGCTTAATAGCACCAACAAATTTGAGTTATTCTTTGGTTGTTAAAAAAAAGTATTTTTAAAAAGTATAACTTCAAATGAATCATGCCCACAGTTCATTAAATCCTCATGATCATCCAAACGGAAATGACAAGAAATGTGAACCTAAAACATAGACTTGACCAAAAATGGAAAAATTATCTAAATATTTGCTTAAAATATACAGCATGTGAGCTTATCTTCTACTTTCAAAAAGGAGAACTCATGCTTTTAAAAGTAATTAAATAGGTACATACTCAGATTGAAAAGTGGTTCACGTTTTCTCAAACTCTTTCAGTCTGGTATTATCTAATTCTTAAAACTTTACAGATTAGATGGGACTGGCATTATTATTTGACAAACAAGAATTCTGACAGAAAAAGGTTGGTTTTCAGGTTTACAGGTGGCTTTTGGCAGAGCTGAACTTCCACTGTCTCCAAGAGATACAAATGAAAACCATAAGAAACCACCCTCTTTGGGGTCTATACCTCCACAACCTCCATTTGGTAGGTTAAGGGTTTTTCGAGAGAAATTCAGAAACAAGTGGCAACCCATTTCCAAAAGCAAGCTCATGAACACTGCATAATAGGGAGGTTTAGAAAAAGAAAATATGCACTCTCATTTCTATATAATTCCTTCAAATTCACAAAGAGTAATTTATCAATTGCTTCCCAATGTGGTAGTCAGTTTAAGTGTGTCAACTTGGCTAGGCTATTATTATTAAATAACAGTACCCGGTTACTTAATCAAGCACTAATCTAGATAGACTGTCAAGGTATTCTGTAGATGCGATTAAAATCTATAATCAGCTTACTTTAAGTAAAGGAGATCACCCTTGATAATGTGGGTGGGCCTTATTCAATCATCTGGAAAGCCTTAAAATCAAAAACTGAGAATCACTGCATAACAAACTGTGCCTCAAGACCACAGCATTATAACGTCTGAGTTTCCGGCCTACCAGCCTGCCTGAGAAATTTTGGACTTGCTAGACCCCACAAACTCATGAATCAATCCCTTAAAACTAATCTCGTCACATATGTACATATATCTTATTGTCTGTTTCTCTGGAGAACACAGACAGGTATAATAAATCTACCTTCTCTTTCAGTTGGTTTGTAGATCAAAAAGGAAATAAAAATACAGTTCTTACTTTGTTTTCTTATGGAGGGGTTAGGAAAGGCCTTTCTGAGCAGTGCTTTAAATTAGCATTTATATAATTATAATTATTAATTTATATATTACTATGTGTCAGTCACTGATTTAAGTCCCTTGCCTATATTAAGAACCGTCCCGTGACATGAGTACTATTATTATGCCCACCTTACAGATGATGAAACTGAGGTCTATGGGAGATTATGAGAATTATCTAAAATCACATGGTTAGAAATGTTGGAGTCAGGTTTCAAACGTAGGATGTCTAGTTCCATAACCTGTGCTCTGAATGATTATGCTGTACTGCTTTAAAATGGATGGGTTTAGGATTTATCTTGGAGCAAGGCTGATAAAATTAAATTATGGCTTTAGATGTAAGGAATAAAAGGAATACAGTATAACTCTCACGCTATTAAGCAACTGGGTTACTCCCATTCCTAAATGGGAAAACATGAGGGAGGGTATAATTGGATTTGAGTGGGGGCAAAATTACATAGACCTATCTAAGGCCCAGAGGCAAGAAATTTTGTCTTTTGTATATAGAGTGAGATGACCAATACAAAAGAAACCCCAGGTCTAAGCCCTAGGACATTCCAATATTTAGAATTCTAAGATGTGGGACTAGAAAAAGGTAGGAGGAAAAGGAGTTACTACAGAAGCCAAGAGAAGTGAGAAAAAAGGCTGACCAGGGATGATGAGTCAACTCCATGTAATGCTACTGAGAGGTTGAGTAAGATATAGAGGGAGAAATGGCCAGATAAGACCAAAGCTGAGCCCAATGCCTCAGACCAGAGCAGGTTCCAGGGAGTGGTCAGCCTGAAAGCCAGAATGGTATGAGGGAGGGGGGGAACCATTCATAGGTAGCAAATTTATTTTTAAAACTCATGGGAGGAGTGCATGGGTGGCTCAGTTGGTTAAGCGTCTGACTCTTGATTTCAGCTCAGGTCATGATCTCAGGGTCCTGGGATGGAGTTCTGTGGTGGCGCTTCATGCTCAGAGGGGAGTCTGCCTGAGATTCTCTCTCCTTCTTCCACCTCCTGCTCATGTTCTCTCTCTCTCAAGTAAGTAAATAAATCCTTCAAAAAAAAAAAGTTAGAATTCCATCTAAAAGCATGCTCACTGGGTCTCAGTTTTAGAGGGATCTGCGGTTAGTGCAGACGGCCCGGGCTGCACCGAGTTGCCGGCATAGATCACAGTTAGGAATGCATCAGTGAATCAGCTTCATCCTGGACAGTCTTATCCTGTGGTTATTCAAGATGCTTATGTCAGTTGCATTTCTGATTGAATTACAGACTTAGCTATTAGAAAGGAATTGCTCGATGACCAGGTTTTCTTATCATTATGTGGAAACGTAGACTATTTCTATTTATGCATAACTGGGATCAAATGCTTTGTTTAAGGAATTTCCCTTAAAATAAGTGGAATTCAAATGGAGGTGACTTAGCGAGCCACCTGAAAGGTTTTTTGTTGTTGTTTTGTAATTAAAATATGGTAATACTTTACACATTTACAACTGGTCAATTAGAAAGCCTAAGAGCCTAATTTGTTGCCCAATTGTAGCAAGTCCAGTAACAGTAATAATTCATGGTAAAGGCAATGACTCCCAGGCTTTTAGAGCCCACAGCATGCTAGGTCTGGTGCTAGGCACTTTATGATCATCCTGTGATCTGTGTTCTACAACAGTCCTGAAAGTGTAGGTATGATTAGTTCCACTTAGGTGAACACTGGTGCAGGGAAGATAAGGAACTTGCCCAAATCACACAGCACAGGCAGCATGAAATTTGCAGAGTTGGAGTTTGGCTCTGGGTCCACTACAAAACTGCCCCGCCCCCCTCCTTAATGCTCCTCCTGCCACCTTGCCCACTCTGAAGTGGACGTGTACACACAGCATAGCATGCCTGGGCACTGATCTATATGTGTGTTACCCACTTTCCTGGCTTCTCTCTAGTCTCTGACCTTACCCTTCTTTCTTCTTTTCCATGGATTTCTTTTTTTTTCTTACTGTGCTTTGTATATCCTGTAAGCCTCTTTAAATCTATTCTGTGAAAGGCAAGAACAGTTTTACTTAGGCTGACAAGTCAGGATCTCAATAAAGGGTATTAAAGGAAATAGTCCTGGATTGGCAATCTTCTAAACTAGATTCCACATTTTATTTATACAGATGTATAATTTACCACTCTTTGCAAGTCAGTGTAAGAACAAGAGTATTTCGGTATCCACACTGTGTTTGTTCTTGCCACTTTCCTTAAGCACATCACCAAAACGGCTCGTTATTATGGTTTTTCTGTTGGTTTTTTTGTTTTGTTTTTTACTATTTTTTTACTTTTTTTTTTTTTACTATTGTGCTCAGTTCCATTAATAATGTATCAATATTGGTTCATTAGTTGTTACAAATGTACCATAATGATGTTAGATGTTAATAACAGGCGAAATTGGGTATAGGGTATATGGTAACGTTCTATACTGTCTTTGCAAATTTTCTGTAAATTTAAGATTATTCTAAAGTTAGAGATTTTTTTTTAATACACTAAGGTTGGGCAATTTTGTACAGACATGATTTTTCATAACAGTGGGGTGAACACCAAAGACTGAGGTTGATAGGTTGTATGGTAACTTTATTTTTAGTTTTATAAAAAAAAAAATCACCAAACTGTCTTCCAAAGTGGCTGTATGATTTTGCATCTGAATGAATAAGAGCTCTTGTTTCTCATCCTCACCAGCATTTGGTATTGTCAACTTGGGGAATTTTACGGATTCTAATAGGTATACAGTACAATCTCTTTGTTTTACTTTGCACTTCCCTAATGGCAAATGATGCTGAATATTTTTTCCCATATGCTTATGTGTCATCTATGTATCTTCTTTGGTGATGTGTCTATTCAAGTCTTTTGCCATTTTGAATCCAGTGATTCCTTTTCTTATTGTTGAATTTTAGGATACAAGTCTTTTAATAGATATGTGACTTAAAAATATTTTTTCCCCATCTATGGCTTGTTTTCATTCTCTTAGCATTCTTTCACAGAGCTAAAGTTTTTAATTTTAAGTTCAACTTATCAATTTATCTTTCATTCATCATGCCTTTGGTTGTTCCATTTTTAAATCACACCTCCACAGCCTGCTTAGTTTTTTAATTATTGTCTGTCTTATACCAGAATGTAATATTTTTATAGGCAGGAATGTCTGTTTTCTTTCTTCAGGATACTATATCCCCAGCCCCCAAAATAGGGCAGGTACATAGTACTTAAATATTTGTTGAATTAATTGTTCTAGTCAATTAACGTACATGGAGATCTTTCAGCATCAATATCATCTTATATAAAATATGGATAATATACTTCAAATAACTAACAAAATAATATTGAAAGAATATATGCCAAGGGTCTTACAATGAAGTGGCAATCAATAAATGGAAGGTATTGCTTTTATTATTCTTCCTGAAAGATTATGTCACAAGAGTTCCAGAAAGAGGGATCAGATGAAAGAGTAATCTGTCATTATCTCCCAATACGTTGAAACAAGAGCCATACACAGGGCCTCAAGCTGACATGGGACATTTCTGGGCCCTCAACTTAGTTCACACTTTGGCATATGAATATGTTTTATTTAACCAAATATGCAACAGTTAAAACTCCTGCAAATGTTAAAATATGCATTAAGAGGAATTTTAAATTGTATAACATTTTCACATTTATGCATTTTTCTTCATGAATATTTTCATATAAAGCTTCTTTTTGTTTTATCATCCTTGTATGTATTGCTAGGTTTTTTTCTATTTTTTTAACTTCTGATACTAAAGGTTCTGAAAATTAATTTTATTCCTGGATAACATCCTTTTTACTGGAAGAAAGAAGATTTAAACTAATTAAAGATGATGTGTTAGGGATTCTCAAACTTTGGAAGCATAAGAGTAGGGTACTAGCTGGAAATAAAGATTCTTAGTGATACCCCAGCTATACTGAATCTGGGTTTATGGGTAGGCTCAGGAATTTGAATTTTTACAGACATTACCCATCCTCACACAGGTGATTCGGAAGCAAGTGGTCTGTGAACTTCGTTTTGAAAAACACTTGTGAAAGAAGCCTCTATAAAGAAGGGGAAGGGATGCCATGTGAGGGACAGTGAGCAGCAGCGGTCATGGACACAGAAGAGCATCATCAGATCCCTGACTTAGCTGTACTGAGTCTGAGACTGAAGATCAACTTCAAGGTCTGCTTTTGCTTCATCTAATAAACATGCCCTTTATTATATTACTTGATATTATTATTAGCGAGAGAGCGAGAGAGAGAGAGAGAGCGTGCACGTGTGAGCTAGGGGAGAGGCAGAGGGAGATGGAGGGAGAGAATCTTAAGCAGGCTCCACGTCCAGCATGGAGCCTGACACAGGACTCAATCTCACGACCCCGAGATCATGACCTGAGCCGAACTCATGAGTCAGTCACTTAACCGACTGAACCACTCAGACACCCTGATAATACTATTTTTTATTTTTTAAAGCAATGGGTCTACAGTCAGCAAAGTCCCAGCTCAAGGAACCAAGACCCAAAGAGAGAAATGAGTATTCTTTCTCTTTCTTTTGCTCTTCCCTAGGATTTGCCTCTCAAATCTCCATTTTCTATCCTGGAATTTCCTTCTTCCCTGAAGGTGCATCCCTTCTGTGGTGACCTGGTCCCCTAGCTTTCCAACCATACAGGAGTGAAATCTCACCCCACGATCAATAGAATGCTACATTAGAACACAGTAACATATCACTCACACAAGGATAGTCAAATAGCAGTAAAGAGTCACCACACAGCACAGAAAGGCAAGTCCAGTATCTCTAGGAAACCAGAAATTCACAGCACCAAGAGTAGAGGCATAAAAGCAAGGGATATTTGAGAGGCATAAAAGCAAGGGATATTTGAGAGACACTCATCCTGAGAAAAAGGACAAGCAGAAGAGTAGCGGAATCCTTGCAATACCCCCAGCTCTCCTCCTTAGAGAGCTGAGACCTCTGTGGATAGTGCTCCTAGAGAGAACATTCCTTCACCCCTCCCCACACTGTGTTGTTTTATGTATTAATAGGGTAGGTAGAGGATGAGAGACAGGACTATCTGACAGTAGGAGCTTCTTGGCCAGGGAAATGGCCTTGGACCAGATCTTAGCTAGAGAGTTCACAGAGTTGGTAACAACTAGAGCTTTTGTCGGACTAGCTCATTCCACCAACATCACGCTCCAATAACAAAGGGGGTGGGGAAAGAGAAAGTCTAAGTCATCAGGAGGCAAAGGTCTCTCTCCTCAGAGATGTGAGGGACACCCTTCTCTCTCTGCTACTTTTTTTCAGTCTTGTTCTGTCTCTCTCAGTCCACTGTTCATCATTTACTCAATAAATATTTTTTAAATATTTTATTTATTTATTTTTGAGAGAGAGAGAGAGAGAGCTAGCCGAGCATGAGCAGGGGGGAGGGGCAGAGGGACAAGCAGACTCCCTGCTGACTGGGGAGCCTGATGTGAGGCTCAGTCCCAGGACCCTGAGATCATGACCTGAGCCAAAGTCAGATGCCTGACTGACTGAGCCACCCAGGTGCCCCATTTACTCAATAAATATTGATTGGGTAAAAAAATCAATGATGTAACTAGTTGATATCACCGTATCACTTAACAGCTGAGGTTGTATCCAAACAAACAAACAAAAACCCTGTATAAGCAGTGAATGGTTTGACCATCTCTGACTTAAAAATGGTTCCAAAAAAAAAAAAAAAGAAAAAAAAATGGTTCCACAAAAAAACTTTTTTTTTTTTTTGAGATTTTATTTACTTATTTGACAGAGAGAGAGAGAGATTACAAGTAGGCAGAGAGGCAGGCAGAGAGAGAGGGGGAAGCAGGCTCCCCGCTGAGCAGAGAGCCCAATGCAGGGCTCAATCCCAGGACCCTGAGATCATGACCTGAGCCAAAGGCAGAGGCTTTAACCCACTGAACCACCCAAGCGCCTGAAACTACCTCTTTTCATCTGTACCTCTTGTCACTTCAGTCCATGAGATCCCTCTTAAAGTTGGATGGGGGCCATGTACATGTCTGTCGATACCCTGGCCTGGCATATCTTGGTGGCTGGGTCATGTCTTAATTGTTTTTATTTGTTGTAACTTCCTAGACAGAGAGTGCGTAATCAGAGAACATCGTTGACTGAAGATAGAATACCCAAGCAACTGATTCATGGCTCAAGAGGGTTTGGAATTATAAAAATGGGATGGCATGGAAGCAACTGCTGTGTTACCTTTTAAATGGAGCTGCTTATTAGACAAATATGAAGAAGACTGCTTATCACTCAAAGCACAGCTTCTGGATCTATTTCAAATCAAAGAAGATTCATAAAGGCAATGTGTGAGCATCCCATTGTTAGCAGATGCTAGTACATACCAAATAAAAAAATTAAATTTAAAAATTCTTAGACAATTAAGCCTATTATAAATTGGCCTTTTCAACTGCAGTAACAAGCAGTTCTATTCAATAAATAAATCCCTTAGAAACATATGAGAGATCCACACCGATGCTGGTAACAGACAAACTTTTTTTTTTAATCTACAACAGTGGTCAAATATTAGATATACATGATCCATTAAAACCATCTCCTCTTTTGTTCAAAACAATTGAGATAGTTTCAACCAATCTACTTTGGTTCTAATCTTTTCTATAAAACCCATTGTTGGGAATATCTCTCCTCCTTCCTGCCGGTTTTCTAGATAAGGAAATGTACCTTCTGCAACCAACTTGAGCCTTTTCCATTTGTATCTACAATCACTCTCACCAGTGGCTCCCTCTCTTGGTCTATGCTCTGCTACTTCTGATTTGGGCTCAACAAATAAGCAAATAAGCAAAAAATCATACTCTTTGCTTGTCTTTAATTATTTTCTCCACTCTGATTTTTCTCCTTCCACACTGTGGCAATCTTTGGAATCATGCCATAAGTGCTCACTATGTGCCAGGCTCCAGGGATACATAAAATCATGATAACATATGGTCCCTCATTTGAGTACCAGACTATCTGCAGAAGCAAAAGTATAATAATGTATACAGTGCATCCATGGCCAAAGAAGATTATGGTAAGCTTTCCTCTATATCTATTACTCACCATCTACTCTCTTCCTTCAGCTTCCTGAAAATAAACTTTTAAATAAAATTAATGACACCTCTCTGGCAAAATCCAAGACATTTTCTCAGTGTTTATCCTCCCCAATCTCAGAAGACTTAGACCTAATTGCAACAGCATTCTAGAGTCTAGATTGATCACTGTCTCCTTTGCAAAATATTCTATTCCCTTGGATTTCAGGATTCTGTCTATCTTTGTTCTCTGGTCATATTTCAGGGCATGCCTCTCCTCTCAATTTCTATCCCATCTTGTAATCCTAATTGAGCCTTTCATCTACATATCTACTGGCAAGTACTCAAAAAAAAAAAAAAAAAAAAAAGGTCTGTCTCTGAAAGCTTCGTTTATCAACTCAAAAGATGTCAAATTTCTCTGTTTCTCCAAAGTTCCATTCTCATAGCATTAACCATCTGCTAGGCAGTTCCTCTCATTCATCAATGTTTAAAATCAAATCAGTCATTTCTCCCCATCCCTGTCACCCCTTAGATATCCCAATTAAGTTGTCTAGAGCCAAAAATTTAGAATAAATATTGACTCTTGTTTCTTCCTTTCAACAAATGGCAAATCTTTTATTCTTTTTCACAATGCTTATAACATCTAGTTTCTTATTTCTCTTCTTATTGCCACCACCCCAATCCTAGAACCTCAAAGTATTTTTGTTTTGTTCTCTCTTCAATATTACAGGAACATATAAGCAATCTGAGTCCAATCTTTCTCTGATTCAGTCAACTTTCCATGAGGTTACCAAAATAATCTCTAAAATATCACTTAAATGGGCAGGAGCTAATCAGCTAGCTTCTTTCTTTTCTTCCTATCTTTATTGCATCATGTTGTCTATACATAGCCTAGTTCCTAAACTTTTCCACTGTGGTCCCTTCTTACCATCTTCCCAGATTTCTAACTATGCCTGAATATGAAACTTCTCATCAAATCAAGGCTTTTCTATCCATCCCCCAATTATCAATATCATTCTTATGTCTTCACTTTTAAAAATCAGGTTGCTTCAACCTGAAATGCTTACCCCACTATCCTAGACAGATTTTTAATCCATGCTTAGCTTAAACTTACTTTCCTCCTTGCTAATTCCAGCTTCATACCTTTCTTTTCCAACAGCAATTTAAGTATTAACTGTCCTACAGATTTGGTTCCCTAGTGTTCACTTAAAGCATATTCTCAGAGTGCCTACAGAAGGTCAGGCATTATAAGACATCATTTAGCACAGAATACATCTATCTACAACATATAAACATAGACTATCAGGCTGTTTCTCCTATGTAAATTTCACCTCTCTAACTCTATGTAAAATAAGCTTATAGGTCTTCTAAAATGAGTGACTGCCATCTGCTACCTACTGTGAAATGCTAGCTGACTAACAGGGATTGATGAGTCATCAAAGTGGAGATAATGGACAAGAAGTGGATTAATCACCTGGGGAACTTTAAAAACCTTGATGCCTGGGTCCTACTCCACAGTTTTTAACTTAACTGATAAGAATTAAGGCCTGAACATCAAGAGTTTCAAAAGCTTCCCAGGCAATATTAAGAACCTCAGACTCGTCCATAGTTCAGAAAGAGTTTCCAATCCAGGAAGGTCTTGATGGTAAACATTAAAAATGTTTTGGTGGAGAGCCTGGGTGGCTCAGTTATTAAGTGTCCACCTTTGGCTCAGGTCATGATCCCAGGGTCCCGAGATCCAGTCCCACATTAGGCTCCCTGCTCAGTGGGGAGCCTGCTTCTTCCTCTCCCACTCCCCCTGCTTGTGCTCCCTCTCTCGCTCTGTCTCTCTCTGTCAAATAAATAAATAAAATCTTAAAAAAAAAAATGTTTTGGCATTCTCTGTCCCAAGCTTTGTTTGGCTAGAGCTTCAATATAAAGACATGATTGGAATAAGTCCCTTTATATTCTTCATTAGGAGCTTTTCTATGTATGGTTCACTGGCTGCACAACAATTAAATCACAGTTTGCTGGGATCACACACAACTACCACCAGCTCCAAGCCACACTGAGCTACTCAGTCCCCATCCGGGAGACTACTAGATGCTGATTCAGCTCTCCAGCATGCTGCCTGGAAGGCCCAGGACTGCTCGGGGATAGAAAAGAAAGCTATTGTTATAAGTAGAACAAATTGATTTGATAAATTATAATTAATAAATACATTCTCACATCTATATAACATTTAATGTTTTTATAATTCCTTTATGACTTCATTATGTTAAACAATCCAGTGAGGAAAATGCAACAGTAAATGTCAGTATTTGAAAAACAGAGAAAATTGAGGCTTCAAGTGGTTAACTGATTTAGTTTAAATCATGTAGTTTTTGGCTAAAGTAACATTAGAAATCAGCTATCTTATCCAAATGTCTGGTGCTCTGTTGACTTGTAAGCCTGCTTTGCTGACATTCACACCTCCTTCCCCTGAGTATCACCTGCCATGTGCTAGAGCGACCATACTAAGTACTTTGGGAGTAGAAAGAAATACGTACACATCATTGTTCCTATCGTGATGAAGTTTAAACTTAATTTAGGAGATGATATACATATATGTAATTACTTTTACTTTAGCTATGATAAAACAGACAGACACACACACACACAACCCTGACCAAATATCCCATCTTTACCCAAGTCTAAAATATCAAGAGTTCTAAATTTTGAGTATAGCGATTTATATTCTTTAATAGCTATTTTGATGAACTTTTTTTTTGTTACTTGTTTTTAACAGCAATTCTATTGCACTTATACTCAAAACACTTCTTTTTGTAGGTTAGAACTTAAAAGTACAGGAAAATCTTCTACTGGAATAATCTAGGGTAAAAATATCATCACCCCTCATACTGAGCACTCTTAAGAATCTGGCATAGAGCCTAGGTTTAAAAGAGATAATACATTTTTCAAATGATAAAGAAATTCAAATAACACTAAGTCAAGCCTAGAAACAATAATGGCATAAATAGATAATTTCATATATAATCTTGCCATATTACAGTGATTATAATCATGAATGCTGTGAAATATCAAAAAAACCCAAATAAGAAATGCTTCTGTATTAAAAGTCTGAAAATGGAGTTGTACAATATTAAAACTTCTGGCTTTGACTCGTGCTGAAAATTATTTAGAAAGTGGCAACACTTCTGATCATTTGATTTAAAAAAGCAAAAACAGCTCAATAGTAAAAGATCATCTCTCACAGATTTAGTTCTAAACTACACGTTATTTGATAAGTGAGCATATAAGATACTAGGGCCGCTTTACAGGAGGATATTATTTCTCGATGTCAGTATTCCCATAATTTCTGAATATCATCTTACAGGTAAGAAAGTAGATTTCTATGATGGAAGGAAAGATACTAAGTTTTGAAGTTTCCAATAACTAAATAGTCCCGTTCTAATCCTTAAGTGTTCCCCTCGATCTCCTTTTCTCTCTCCGAAAATCAACCCAGGCTCTCATTTGTGAATAAAATCAGGGTATGGGGCCAATGGGAAAATTGGATAAAACCAGATGGGCTAAAGAGATGGTACACTAAGAACTGAGAAGGAGCAGAGAGCAGAAAGGAGAGCCCATGGGCACAGATGTGAAGGAGAGCCTGAGGACCTCGTTGTCAGGGACAAGAGGCATCTCTTGCATATGACAGACGTCTGAACTCTATTTGAGGGTGAGAGATATTTGACAATGAGAGAAACAGAAAAAGAAAATTTCTAAAGCTTTTGCCCATAGAACGTTCGTTACTTTGCAGACTATAGTAATGTTTCCTTAAATTTGACACTATTCAGCAAAAGGGACATGTGATAGTTGAGCTTTTTTTTTTTTTTTAAGATTTTTTTTATTTATTTGACAGAGAGTGCAGAGGGAGAGGAAGAAGCAGACTCTCCACTAAACAGGGAGCCCAATGCAAGACTTGATCCCAGGACTCCATGACCTGAGCCAAAGGCAGACACTTAACTGGCTGAGCAACCCCGGTGCCCTACTAGTTGAGCTTGTATACAGTTAACACATAGGCATCATTGTTGATACATAATTTTTCTATAATAAGAAGTGGATAATACAAAGTTTAAAAAAACCTCTATAAGAGTGACCTCTGTAACCTGTTCTAAACTAGCATTTTTAAAAAATCTCACTCTCGGGATGCCTGGGTGGCTCAGCTGGTTAAGCATCTGCCTTCGGCTTGAGTCATGATCTCGGGGTCCTGGGATCGAGCCCCATGTCAGGCTCTCGCTTCTCCCTCTCCCTCTCCCTCGCTTGTGCTCTCTCTGTATCTTTCTCTCTCAAATGAATAAACAGAATCTTTAAAAAAAAACTCACTCTCATATCCCCTGGACAGGCTGGTCAAGAACTATATTGGTTATTATATCATGTCCAAAAAAAATAGCATTCCTTACATAAGCTTTGAGAAAACTGAAATATTAATTTCTACAGAATGTGTGAAAACTAGATTGCGAGGAAAAAATAAGCGAAAGCTAAAAGATTGTTGAAAAAACTAAAAAGGAAAAATATGTCACCATAAAAGATAAATGCTTTGAGAAAGCATCCTAGGGACCAATCAAAATCCTGTTCACTAGGGATAGGTTCACTATCCTGAGTGCAGTGATGGTTTTACAGTGTATACATTTGTCAAAGCTTATAAAATTGTGCACTTTAAGTGTATGCAACTTATTATATGGCAGTCACCCTAAAAAAGAAAGAAAAAAAAAAAAACCCTACATATGCATGAAAACAAACAGTGTACATTTGCAATTCAGAAAGAATACCAATCTTCAACAGCACTGAAAATTTGGAAGTTTTCATGTTGTTAAAACACGTATACAAATATATTTCATCCACATTAGATGAAATATGTAAAATTTAACATTTCAAATTACATGACAATTTATATTAGGGTAATGTAAATGAAATTAACTTTTGGGGAGAGAAGATGGGGAAGAAGATGACAGCATGAAGAATGATGGCTGTTGGTGGAGAAGGAGGGTTGGTATTTCCAGGGACTAAATATCTGTGAATTTAAAAAGTGGTAGGTTTGTAAGAAGAAAGGGGATAGAACATTTATTCATCTATTGCTTCATTTATTCAACAAATACTCATTGAAGTCTTATGACTGCTAAGAACTGAAGAGCATGGATCAGCAAAAGAGACACGGTCTGGTTTCCATCTTTATTAATTTATAGTGCGGCAGGGTAGAAAGTTATCAGTCAGGTTACCTCACAAATATTAAACTCTCCTGTGCAAAGTGATAAGGGAACAAGCCACAAAAAAGTATGACAAGAGTGTCAGGAAAGGTTTCCCTGGGAAGATTTTCTTTGAGCTGGGATGTCCAGAATGAGTCATCCTTAACTATGTAAAAGAAGAGAGTGTGTACTAAAGCCCAGGGGCAGGTAGAACATGGTACTTCTGAACAAATAAGACAGGAACGGGTCCCACTTAAGAGATATTTTGGAGTTAAAAATCTATGGGACTTTGTAATAGTCTGTATTTGGGAGGAGAGAAAAATAACAAGAACGATACCGAGATTTCTGCAACGTGCAACTGGATACATTATGTGTGGCTTTGACTAAGATAAGAAACACAGGAGGGAGGCCAGGCTGGGGGATAATCTGTTCTGATTTCATGGTGCCTTGGCATTTTCAACCACAAATTCTGAACAGAACTACACCAAAATTAAAAACTTCTGTGTATCAAAGAACATAATCAATGGAGTAAAAAGGAAACCTACAGAAAAGGAGAACATGTTTGTAAAACAGTATCTTGGGGCACCTGGGTGGCTCAGTGGGTTAAAGCCTCTGCCTTCAGCTCAGGTCATTATCTCAGGGTCCTGGGATCGAGCCCCTCATCAGGCTTTCTGCTCAGCAGGGAGCCTGCTTCCCCCTCTCTCTCTGCCTGCCTCTCTGCCTGCTTGTGATCTCTCTCTCTCTGTCAAATAAATAAATAAAATCTTTAAAAAAAAATAAAAAAATAAAAAAAAAATAAAACAGTATCTTATAAGGGGTTCATATCCAAAATGGATAAAGAATGCTCACAACTCAACAACAACACAAACTGATTTAAAAGTGGGCAAAGGACATGAATACACATTTCTCCAAAGAAGATAGACAAAAGGCCAATAAGCATATGAAAAGATGCTCAATATAACTAATCATTAGAGAAATGCTAATGGAAAGCACAAGGAGTCATCACCCTACACGCATTATGATGACTATGATAAAAAAGAAAAGAAAACAAGCATTAGCAAGGATATGGATCAAATGGAACCCTTGTGCACTGTTGGTGGAAGTGTAAAAGGGTACGGAGGTTCCTCGAAAAATTAAAAGTAGAATTACCATATAATCCAGCAATTCCACCTCTAGGTATAGACCCAAAGGGACTGAAATAAAGAGGTATTTATATATTCATGTCATAGCAGAATTGTTCACAGTAGCCAAAAGGTGGAAGAAACACATGTCCATCAATGGATGAAGGGATAAAGAAAATGTGGTATATACATACACTAGATATTTTCAGTCCTAAAAATGAAGGAAATTCTCACCCATGGTCCAACATGGATGAACCATGAAGACATCATGCTAAGTGAAATTAGCCAATCACAAAGAAATACTATATGATCCCACTTATATAAGGTACCTAGAGTAGTTAAATTCATAGAAAAGAAAAGTAGAAGAGTGGTTGCCAGGGGCTAGGGCAATGGGAAACTGAGGAACTGTTGTTTTGTAGATAGTTTCAGTATTATAAGATGAAAAAAATCTGGAGATTGGCTACTCAACAATGTGGTGAATATACCTAACACTACTGAATTATACACTTAAAAAAAAAAAGGTTAAAATGGTACATTTTACGTTATGTGTATTTTACCACAATTAAAAACTTTAAGTATGCTGAAGAACTGCATTATAGCTAACTAGCTAGCTATATAATTAACCGATCCATAGAGAGCTAACTAGCTGTGAACTGAAGACATAAATTTGAAAATCCTACAAACCAACAATAATTTTATTACACTGCTTTACAATCATCTCCTCCCTCCTCTTTAAAACCCTGGGTGTTCAGTGACTCTGTAAGTATGAGATATTCTCATCCTGCCCTCCCTGGAGCTTCAGTTTGACACAAGAGTCTGCATTCATTTACCAAGAGAAAACAACTCGGAAATCTGGAAGTAACCACAGACATAAAGCTTTCGTAGCTGTGCTTACTGCCACAACTAAAAATATCTCTATTTGTCTATGCACCTAAGTCCAGCAAATATTAAAAATGACAAGCGCAGATACTGAGGAAAAACAGAAGATGACTTCTTTGAGCAAATATGCATTGATTCTAGAGATAAATGCATTGTTTGCACATCAATATATATCCCTCGTGAACAATATTATTCTTCCTACCTTGTTTGCGCACATCCTCTACCGCAGCGACCAATTCTTCTTTGAGATCTTGGCTCTCCTTAGCGATCTGTTCACCCTTATCCAGGAAGTTTTGAGTGGCTTGCTCTACAGATGCAGCCAGTACATGGGCTTTCTTTGACCTTCCTTTCTTTTTACCAGATGGGCCTTTGTTGCTTGTGTTGACAAGGGTCGTCACCTTAAAGAGGAAAGAAAAACTGTCAAACTAATCTGCACAATTGTCTAGAAAAAAAAATTTATCATCTTGTCATTTTAAAATAGTCCGTGTTTGTTGTTGTTCCTTGCGTGTTCATGAACATGCATCCCATGACCTAATCTTAAGGAAAATGGGGAATTTTATGGGTTAGCATATAAATAAGCAGCCATTTATTTCATAGAGAAAAAAAAAAGTATGTGAATGAGTTGGAAGAGCAGACTCACTGGTAGCTTAGTTTCCACTTCACTGGATGTTGTGCTTTGACAGATTGATAAGACTTTGTGCACTAGAGTAACCAGCTTTGGGGAGGCCAGAAAAGGAAAACCAATATGGAATTGCTTCCGAGACAGGACTCAGGAGGACCAATACCCAGTCTGCATCCCCAGAGTCAGGATTGAGGTGAAAGAACAGTTAATAAAGGATGGGCCATCAATACCCATTGCTTAAGGGTCACTTACCAAGGACTTTTGAAGAGCTATGCTATTTCTGAATTCATCTTATAAAAACAAAATGGTAAATTTGATCTGAGGGAATCGAATGATTCAGTCTCAACATTTGGCTATCCAGCTAAAATTTCCAGACTTGAAATTAGATTTCATTGCCACTCCTTTTCCAAGTATCATAATTTGTATACATATCTCAACTGCCAAACTTCTTTTAGCACTATAACTAAGAGTTATTTAATTTGCTAACAAAGCTGTTAGTATCTTTCAAACAACTTATCTCCTATAGATTTCTGATCCTTTATTTTCTACCAGTGAGAAGTTTGAGAGCGAAATGAAAAAAAGCTGGTTTTGTAGTCTGTTCAGCAAAAGTTGCGAGTCATCGTGGCCTCCATATTTTTTATCGGCTTTATGAGAACGTGAGTGCTGTGGTTTATTTTCACTGACATTTGCACTGATTAGCAGACTCAGGATTTTATTGGAGATTATCAAGAAAGCTAGTCCAAAGAGAAGTTTCAAATGCTGTTGCTTCTGCTATTTTACTCTAAATCCAAGAGCAAACCAAGTGCTTAGTTGAAGTCACAATTAATGTCCAATCAGTTTATAGGGCAAGCGATAACACCAGAAGGAAGAAAGTAATGAATAAATGTGAACTAAGATGATGAATACAAGCAGAACCAATACTTAAGAGGTGGTGAATATAACACTGGGAGCTGTCATACTTAGCTCTCTTTTGACTGCTAAATAATTAGATACAGTGAATTAAAGAAAGACTCTATAAGGACATTTAAGTACAAATACTAGACCAAAAAAAAAAAAGGAAGGTAACATCATTAAGAATAAGACTGCCAGATAACGACAGCTGTAAAATGTGTATGTAGCCCATAACACATTAGTCTTTTCAGTTCCACCCACAATGAGGCAACCGTCAGAAGAAAGACAGCCTGTCACAAAAGTTACTTTCCCAAGGTACAAGAGTGTTCTTTCCTTTTTCTTTTTTTTTTTTTTAAGATTTTATTTATTTGACAGAGAGACAGAGAGTACAAGCAGGGGGAGCAGCAGGCAGAGGGAGAAGGAGAAGCATGTAGGGCTGGATCCCAGGACCCTGGGATCATGACCCAAGTCGAAAGCAGACGCTTAACCTTCTGAGCCACCCGGGCACCCCAAGAGTGTTCTCCTTAATAAGGATATACTCTAACACATTAACACACTACTCTTCTAGGAACCTCAACTCCCCCAAACAGCCAATACCTAGAAATAAGCACAAAAGCCCCCTAAGCAAATAATGCAAACACCTCAAAAATCTTGATTTATGCTAGGCTCATTATCAGAGGCAAATACTCCTATTTTCACTGATATCTCATTTATTCTCATTTTATATGCAAGTCTGAGAAGTCCTGTGATCTAATTTTTTTTCAGTCTTCTCAAATTAGAAACAACAGAGAGGGGAAGGAGCTGTTAACTTTAGGTATATTGACAACCTGGGGGAGTAGAACTTGATAGTGAAGCTGTCAAAATAGCAAAATGACTATATCATACATTCATTTTCTGTAAAGGCAAACACGTTTCAATTCTTCTGTTATCTCATGCTACATTACTGTATAAACACAGTTTAGGTATGCTCATAATAACAAGTTAGTATAAAGTATTACTTATATGGGGAAAAAAAAAACATGGCATATTACAGGAAGTTCCTAAGAAATATGTGATTACATCCAAATGAAGCAAATCAGTTCAGTCCTCTTTTAGTCAAAGCTCTCATTTACTCATGATGGAAGACCGTGATGGGATGAAAGAGAAAAATAGAGAGGAAGTGATAGGGCTCCATAAATGCTCATGTCTTAAACCGTATGGATTAAAGAAACAGTTGTCAACCCTCCCCATTGGTATTCAGTATTTTAGTAGAGGACAATGTCAATAAATTGGATTTAAAAAAAGAGATATAAATGTTAGAAAGGCAAATAGTAAATTATGCTATTACCTATACAGAATATGACCATATCAATAAAATGCAAATGAATTCAAAGACAAACTATTAGAATTACCATAAGAGCAAAGAACAAGGTGGCTAAATACTAGATAAACAATAAATAAATCTAACATAAATAGCACTAACCAGTAAAAACAATGTAGTTTTAGGGGCGCCTGGTTGACTTAGTTAAGTGCCTGACTCTTGGTTTCGGCTCAGGTCATGACCTCATTGGTGGGCTCTGCACTCAGCAGGGAGTCAGCTTGAAGATCTTCTTCCTCTGCCCACCCCCCACACTTGCACATGTTCTCTCTCTCTCAAATAAATAAATAAATGAATTTTTTTAAAAATGTAGTTTTAAATATCCTATAACCATAAATTGATATTATCAAAGATAATCATAATACAAAACATAGATGGAGAAAAAGATAAAAATTTCAATGAAGAACATAAAAGGTAACTTGAATAATAGTGAGACATACCATATTCTTAGATGGGAAGACAAAAAATGTTAAGATGTCATTTTTTCCCAAATTATTCTACAAGTAGCATTCCAGATAGTTATATAATAAATCAGCAAGAAAGTCAAGACAATTTCTCTTCATTCAGTTCATTTCACTTTCCAATTTCAAAGTCAAAAGGCCTGTAGTAAATTAGGGAAAGGTCATTTAGGGTGTGCATATGCAGGACTCTTGCTGCTCACTTTTTGGCCAGTATATCTTAGTCAAGCCACACTACACAACTCTCCAATTCAATCCCACTCTCCTGCTAGTTGAGCATATTCTCCTACCCTCCAGTAAGAATCTACGGCACTCTTCATTATTACACATTTTCCTTTTCTCCCACTTGAAGCTGTCATTTTTACCTTGATGTTATATATTTTTATTCTTCTTGACTTATACCTATATTTACACTTAAAACTGTGAAAGCTAAAGCCCATCTACATCAGTTGTATTCTGGTATTTTACAGATGAAGAAGTTAGGCTTAAAGATGCATTATAGGTAGAAAAAATAACTTCCTTAAATTCATATGGCTCAAGAAAAACTAAAGGCTAAATTATTCCTGTGCCCAATATTATATCCTTAGAACTTTAGAACTCAGTAGTTTCTTCTAGATTTACTGTCTAACTGAATAAGAGGCTGTTAAAGGATAAAATGATCTTAAAATATATTTATTCTTCATATTTGTCTCCATATTATCTACATGTATTATTTGTATCCTACTGTTATCTTTACATTCAATGGCATTATTTAGATATCTTAATGTAAGAATGTACTTATCAATGTTAGGGAAACATTAACCAATGGTTTTATCCTACCTTTCTGCAATGCCTTATAACATCTGATGTATTCAAGGGTCTCAAGCTGAATAAACATATCAGGGATTTTTGTATTTTAGGACACAAAAGTGTCCTAAATCTGTTACAACTAACAAAATGGTAGAGCTGAGGGTTTCCGTAAAAACAGTGTTCTTCTACAAGTAAAATAAGGAAGAATAAAGGACTGAGATATACTAAAGAACAAGAATCAGAGAGTTTTTAATGAAGACAACCACTATTTAGTCTCACAGATACATCCGCCACCTCCCCAGTCAGTGAGGGAGTATCCAAACTATCAATGCTAGCCAATAGCACAAGTGGCTTCAACGTAAGAACATAACAGAATTCATGACTGGATGCCTTGGAGAGGTCAGAGCAGCAGGGATACATTCTGATCAAAAGGTAGTAGTCACAGAGGTGGCTCAGTGACCTCTGAGGCTACAGGTATCTGTGCCTAAGGTTCAATATTCAGACTGGCACTGGGTCTTGGGTAGATAGTACTTACAGCCTATTAAGTGTCTAGGGCAGTCTTTTAAGAGATGGCTATTCTGTGGAAATTCCTGGTTGAATGTTTTTCCTCCTCCTGCCCCAACCAGACACTCTCTAAATCCCAAATCAACTTTTACCTGAGCCTAGAGTCATATAAGATCCAAATCTCTTCTTTCCTTTCTAACAATTTGCAAGTACATCTTTTGTGCAGTAGGAAAAAGAAAGAAAGAGGGAGGGAAGGAGGGAGGGAGGGAGGGAGAGGGAGAAGGAGAGGGAGAGGGAGAGAAAGAGAGAGAGAGAGAGAGAGAGAGAGAGAGAGAGAGAGAGAGAGAGAGGGAAAGAAAGAAAGAAAGAAAGAAAGAAAGAAAGAAAGAAAGAAAGAAAGAAAGAAGAGGAAAGAAGGAAGGAAGGAAGGAAGGAAGGAAGGAAGGAAGGAAGGAAGGAAGGAGAAAAGAAAAGAAAAGAAGAAAAGAAAGAAAGAAAAGAAAGGAAAAGAAAAGAAAAAAGAAAAGGAAGGACAGTGCAAGGCAAAGGGAAGGGAAGGGCGAAGGGAATGGAAGGGAAGGGAAGGAAAGAGAAGAGGAGAGGAGAGGGGTGGAGAGGAGAGGAGAGGAGAGAAAGGAAGAAAAGAAGAGAAAAAAGTTCCATCTAGCAACAGAGACTAGGAATAATAGCATGAATATTGACATACATAGAATTGGAATAATGTTTCCAAGGCAGTAAGGAGACCAGACCTATTTGGGAAAAAAGCCATATATGAATGATAAAGGAAGTAAAGTTAGACAGATGTGGTGGAACAAACTTTGATGAAAGCCAAGGAAAGAGTTTAGATTTAGATTTTATTAGTCGCTGCCAATTTTTTGAGCATATATTTAAAGTGTTCATTTTTTCTTTCTATTCATTTCTCAGCCCACTGAATTTTGCTTTTATTCCCACACCTCCTGTAGCAAAGTTCTCTTAAACTGATCTCTCACTAAGGTAATCAATAAGTTGCCAAAATCTAATTATTTTTTATCACATCATACCACTCTGCCACATTTAGTGCTATTGACTCAATTTTCCTTCCTTCTGGAAATGTCTCATGGCTAATTCTCTTAGCAATAATCTTCTCCAAACTCCTGTAGCTTTAAAAAGAACATTATCATCAAACTTACTTCTCTCTGTACCTATCTTCATCTCCCTCCCTCCTATGCTAGGAAAGGCATTTTGCTACCATCACTCCTTTAACTGGTCTTCTGAACACATCCTCCAGAACCCTGTTTCATTAACTATGCCAGATTCTCTCTAATCTTTCACAAGCCCCTTTCTGTAGGCTCTTCAACCTTAGCTTAGAAGGATACTAACTATTCTCTACTTCTACCTCCAATATTTCTTCAATGTCCCTGCCTCTCATTTGAGAAGGGAAGAAATCCTTCAGCTCATAGATAAGGGTAGAGTGGTCAAGGGTCCTAGAATCTTGACATAATGATGATGCCAATGGACCCTGGCCAATGGAAAACATTAGCAATAGCCAGAGGATGGGCACCATTGTTTGTGTGATCTGAGTATAAAACCATGAGAGCCAGGTTGATATAGACTGGCTAATACACATCTAATGTCCTAAAAGTCAACCCTCCATTCCTGAGTAATAGCTATAAAGCAGGGACCAATATCATTTCATTCTTTACTTTTTCTTGCAATATGTTTTATTGTAAGATGATTTGTTTATCTGACCATGTCTCTTCATGATCTCTACTTGATCAGTTCTCTGTTTCCATGATCTAAAAGCTCAATAGACATGGAATACTTCTTTTTTCCAAAACAATAAGCCAAAGTCAGGGCACCAAGACACTTTGTCTCAGCAACTCTGTCACATCTGCCAAGACCAGCAACAGAGTAGTTTATCTAAGCCTTCCCCACAGGGCAGTCAATTGAAAGTGAACCCTGGAGACATCAACTGCTACCTGAGGCCAGTTAGAAATGTAGAATTTTAGGCCCCACTCCAGACCTACTAAAAGAGAATCTGTATTTTAACAAGATCCCTAGTTAATTTATATGCACAATAAAATCTGAGAAACACTGAATTTTAGGACAATTCTCAGACGATCATGCCTAAAAATCACCAACATGCCTGATAGAAGAAAAATTTATATATCTTATAGTGTTTCTGCTCAGGTAGGTCTGGGCTAGGGAATTTTGCATTGATCACACAAAATTATGATATACATATGGATTATGGACCTTACTTTCAGAAACAATAGTCTAGTTGAAGCAACAAAAAAAAAAAAAAAAGTGAGAGAGGTAAAGCAATGACTTTCTAACAGGTGACCTCTTTTCCTATTTTGGGTGTCATGGCATACCACTAGTCTTCAAAAATAGCTTATTGATGAATTAACCAACTGACTCTTGGCTAGAAGGCAATCTCCTCTATCGCACAACCACAAAGAACTTGGAAAAGTTAAGATTACACAGATGTGGATGCTATGAATCAAACAATTGTCGGAGCTCTCCAGAAAAACAATAAAACTGAACCAAGAGCTGAAAATAAAAATGGCAACTTAAGCATTGTTTTGCTGGATGCGTGTACTTTGCAGATGTGAGTAGTAAGTCTTTGTGAATTCTACCGCTGCGTCTCTCTAAAGTATTTCATTCATCATCATTTCTCAGTTACGATAAGAGAGGGCTGTGATGACTGTTGTAGCTTAAAAAAAGCAAGAGTTTTCTGAGGCAAAATATTTGAAAACAAAATTATCAAAAACAAGTTACTTATTCCAGGAGCATTTAAAAATAAATGAAAAATTCCAAAAGAAGAAAACTTGTCTGACTTAAGACAGGAGAAAGTTAAATGCTCAAATGGTAATATATTTGAAAAGATGAAGCTTCTCAGAGAAATCTTACATCAGGTGTTAGGAACTGCCAACTAGTCAAATGACATTTTCTTGAATTATTCCTTGATAACCTTGTTTATTCATTTAACAATTACAGAGTAAGCATAAATATGGCTTATGCTTTTCCTTATAAAATATATGAAAAAGATATATGCTCGCCTTGTGGTACACTCTATTATAAGTTATTTCTTAAATCTCCATGACATTTAAAGTATTCGGATGTTGTGCACATTGGACAGAAAAGAAGCCCAGCAAAGTGAGACTAGTTCTGGAGGAAAAGACTTTGATAATATAAACTTATTGTAACTTCATAATAACAAAGTAAGATTCCCATGTGTCAGAACTATTACACTAGGATTTCTTGTTGAACTGGTCTTTCTTCCCCAACACAACTCCATACCCCATTTTAGACAAAAAGAATTAAATCATAAAATGCACAGTTGTTGATAATTCCACACCTTCAAAAGTCAGAATCAGAGATGACAGTCTTTTAGTAATACACTAGTAATTTGTGGAGGGATAAAATAGAGACTTATTCTGTCTCTTTGCCTTTGAAATTTCCTCACGTTATCTAATATTGACAATGTAGAATTCAGATACATGTTCACTGATACTGAGACCTGGAAACAAGCACTCTTAAACTTTGAAATAAGGATTTATTATTTAATCTGAATAGACCTGAACTACCAGTAGTTAATTATTTCTATAAAGAAAGGCTATGTATAATGTATTCCATTTAAGTTATTTTATGTAGACTCACTTTTTTTTTTTTTTTTTTTTGAGAGAGAGAGCATGCGTGTGCAGCAGGGGAGGCACAGCGGGACAGAAGGAGGGAGAAAGAGAATCTTAAGCAGGTTCCATGCCCAGCATGGAGGCTGACACAGGAGCTCACAACCCTGAGATCATGACCTGAGCCAAATTAACAGTTGGACACTCAACCAACTGAGCCACCCAGGCACCCCGACTCATCCTCAACTTTCTTTCTTATTTTTTTTTTTTATGATTTTATTTATTTGACAAAGAGAGAGAGAGAGAGAGCACATAAGCAGGGGAAGCGGCAGGCAGAGGGAGAGAGAAAAGCAGACTCCCCACTAAACAGGGAGCCAAATGTGGGGCTTGATCCCAGGACTCTGGGATCATGACCTGAGCCAAAGGCAGATGCCTAACCGATCGCGCCACCCAGGCACCCCAACACGCTCAACTTTTAAATAAAACTACAAGGCAAACCTTCTCACTCAGTTGCTTTAGTACACAATTCCCAAATACTTTCTTTGGAAGTATATGACACCAAAAATTGAGAAATTAACCCCAAAATAGATAATCTATAATAAGTATATATATTATATAAATATAATAATTTTTTGTCTCAGCTTAAGTGGCTGCAATTTATGAAGAGGTGCAATTGAGTACTGGATTCCTATAGATAAGAAGTGATTCAAACTTATTTCCTAGGAAGTATCTCAGTAGTATCTGAAAGCTAAGACAAAATAGGGTAGCCTTCTCTTTAGATACATGTTCTTCATAAGAAAATTTTCTTTCAAGGATGTTAAGCTAACATTTTCCCCGCTCTCTATTAAGGCATGCTGTTTCATATTTAAGTAGGAGCCCAGAGGAGCTTCATTTCTCAAAACCTCTGGGGAGTATGGTCTAGATTCATTGCCTTACAAAAATGAGTCTGAGAGAAACAGCATTCAGTTGGCTTGAAGGAAGTTCTGTCCATTCTCTCTCCACCAATAATAAAATCACAACCAGTCTAAAATAAAGCAGAAAAGCAAAGAGAGAAATAGTATTATACCGAAGACTGGTAAAAATGTTTTTAACTACCTTAGGATAATAACACTTACATCAATGGAGGGATACTACCACAATGAGTTTTAGGAAATCACTCTGTATACTGCAGGGTTTTTGATGTCATTTTCCATACTATACAGAGAAATTTCTCTATGACTTTAGTAGCAAGAATATTGCAGTTTCTCCTTACAAATTGGTTTGAATTTATGTTATGGACATTAATTGTATAATAAATTAATGCTTCCTTTTTGCATTGACTTCAAAAAGTTTAACCTAAATTTGTGATCCCTGTTAAAGGCATATGATTTGATAATTACTATTACTGTATTAGTCTCAATCTTTGCTCTTATTTGTGCTTGTATCTACCTTGCTTCTTAAAAAAATCACTTTTCTTTAAGCTGTATTAACTTTCTAGTACTTTATATATCCTGTAGTCTCATATTTTTGCTTAAATATAGTATTCTGCCGACTGTAAGATAAGCCTTTTTCTCCATGCTTTTCTATATCTGAAATAAGGATGAGTCCTACAATCTATGCCACTTAAAAGATGTATTTGATAGTATTTTTTTTTCTTAGAGGTACTTAAATATGTATCTTTTAATTCATGGCATCTTAGATTTGATAAAAACAATCACAAGATCAAATTTATTTAAAGGATCTACTTACCATCTGGGTTTTCCTAGAATCTGCACAACTTTCAATATCTACTTACAGCCAATGAAAAATGAAATTCAAAATTAAGACACTGAAACAATGCTAAACATTCACCGAAAGAGCATCACTTAGAGTTGGAGATTCAGGGAGTAAGAAGGCATTTCTGTTTTTAAAAGTCCTAAACGTTTTAACCATCCTTGTCCATCTGAGGAAATCCCATGCTGTTTTGAATGTCACTAAAAATAAAAAAATGACTAAACTATGCCCATGATTCACTACTTTGCATTTACGAAGGTTAAAATAAAATGAAACAAAATAAAACTATAGACTGTTCAAAGACAGCATAGAAACAAATCTGAAACCAAAAGAAGCGAAAAATATTTTTCAGTCAATGCAGTTAGCTAACAGATTCAGCCGACCCAAACTTCCATTCTCTCTAAATACATCAAGTCTTTTGCTGCAGTCTTTGATTGACAAAGGCAGCTGATTCTGGGGCACCTGGATAACTCAGTCAGCTAAGCATCCAACTTTTGGGTTTGGCTCTGGTCATGATCTCATAGGTTGTGGACTAAGCCCCTGTCAGGCTTCCCACTCAGCACCGAGTCTGTTGAAGATTCTCTCTCTCTGCCCCTCCCCCCACTCATTCTCTCTCTCTCTCTCTCTCTCTCTGTAAAGTAAAATAAATCTTAAAAAAAAAAAAAACAAAGGCACTTGACTACATATTTTCCTTCTTTAAGATTAGTAGACTCTAATAATGTACACAATCCATAGCGAATAATGGACAATCAGTGGGATGCAAGAAAAATATCAGAACTTTACATGGGTGTTTTTTAAAGATTTCATTTATTTATCTGTCAGAGAGAGAGAGAGAGAGAGCAGGAGCAAGGAGAGCAGCAGGCAGAGCAGGCAGAGCAGGCAGAGGGAGAAGCAGGCTCCCTGCCGAGCAAGGAGCCCTATGCGGACTCCATCCCAGGACACTGGGATCATGACCTGGGTCAAGGGCAGACACTTAACTGACCGAGCCAACCAGGCATCCCTATATTGTTTTTTTATCTAAAAATATTTTTAAAATTAAGTCAGATTAATGTTTCATACAAGGGTTTACACTGGCACAACCACCCCAGCCATACTGTCAGATGGTCCTGAGCCACATATGAGCTATCTTGAGAGAAGGGTGGAGGTTCACAAACCCAAGGAATTGGCAGTAGTGCCCTTACACTTCAATGTACACCTGGTTAAGTGGATTTGAGGGTTATTAACTGATTTTCAAACACACACACACACACACACACACACCCTCACGAAATGGACCACAGACTTAAAAAGACTTGCAAAAAAAACAGAGCTGGAAGATAATACTAAAAATGCAAGCACAAGTGAACTATAAGAAAATACAGAGCTGACCCTCCCCCTACTCTTTACTAGCTCTTTGTCGGCTACATATGAGGCTGAAGAAAAGACAATTTCCTCAGAGCCCCAAGTTGAATTATGTATTTACATCCATCATTACTAGTGATGAATCTCATCCCAGTTTCCCTAAGATATTAGCTAATGATGCTCTAAAGCAACTATGATTTGCAGAACTTTAAAAAAGTTAAGCCTACAGAATATTTAGCCATTTAGTTATATATTACATACTTATTATTTTTATTATGGTTAATAGGGAAGACTATTGGGTGCTACCAAACCTATTTCTTTTTCCTCTGATCATAAGATAACATTACTTCACAGCTTCCCTTAGAGTGGATGTGGTCAGCTGAATTCTAGCCAACAGAATGTGAGAAAAGCTCGAGGTGTGTGCTTTTCTCAATCTACTCTGTTAAAATTCTCCTCCATGTTTACTCCTCCAAGAGGACAATTTTGCAAACCAGGTTTTGAAGAAGATAAAGCCATGAGATAGAAGGAGCCAAAGAATCTAAGTTTTCCCTTGGAGGAGAGTGACCCATGAATCAGAAAGACTCACTTGGATATTATATAATAAGATGAAAACGTCTATTACGTTAAACCTCTGAGATTTTGAGCTTTATCTGTTATAGCAGCTAATATTAACTACATCACCATATCATTTAGAGTTAAAATAAAATATTGTTTTTAAAAGTTCACATCATAATTTTAAAATATCTATGATTATGTATATTTTATAATGTATTTAATATATTAGTTCAGGAATGCACACTTATTTAGAAAAATAAATAGCATACACTATAAATATATGCACACACAGATACATACAAATATGTACATATATATTTTACTATTTTTGGGTCTTATAACATTTCTATTATAACATTTGGTAGATAAAACTGGGTGCCAGTCTTCTGCTTTTCATGTAGTTTTTTTACATACTTCTTTCTATGAATTGTGGGATACAAGTTCCTATTTTCCATATGAGAAAGTTTAAAAGATCCAAGTTCTTTTTCTTCTACAGTTCTGAGAAGCCACTCCTCCCTACAATTTAATAACCTAGGAATAATATGATTGCCACTTAATGGTATATTTCTCACAACAGAAAACAAACATAGAGATTAAAATCACAAATCTAAAGTGTTACAAGTCAGCTTACAAAGTTTTACAAGTCAGCTTACAAAGTTTTTCTCAGGTTAAGATCCAACTACTGAGTCAAAGAATTATTAAATATGAAATTTTAAGGAAGCCAGTTAATGCTTTTAAAAAACTGGGACATTAGCATAGATGTTGTTAAATAAGTCTATAAATACAGGTACATCTAATTCTTAGTTAAATAAGTCTATAAATACAGGTACATCTAATTCTTAGTTACGTAACCTATTGTGTTTACAAAGACTCTCTTTAAACGCTCCCTGTTGACTTTACAACCTCTACTCTTAACCTGACTTGAGGAGGAAGCAGGTATGATTCTGTGACCTGGGAGAACTTCAGCTGATTCTTTCTTTTAGCTCTTCAAGAGATAAACTGCATTTGGTGGTGAGTAACTGGAATACGGTTATAAGACAAATATGTTACCTCCTCCTTTTCAATTTGAAATCACTTTAAGGAATTATTTTCAAAGGCTTGAAGATACCCCAAATGTCAGGATATTTCCCTCAATACTTCTTGCCTCAATGCACCTCACTGACTATCAGTCAGATTTTCTACCTACTAAAATTTTGACTATGCTCCCACAAATGACACATCTTCTATTTCTATCACTCACACGTATCTTAAATTATCTCTTTCCTTCAGACCAAAATGATAAGTAAAACCCATGGTATAACTGAACACACAACACTCCCGCACAGACAGGTCTGGTGGTTAAACACAGCTACCACACCTCCCACTGTCACTGAACCCACACAATGGATGTCGTGGGATAATATCAATCAGCTTGAATACCAGCTACAGAAAAACACATTAATGAGTTTAAGGAATCAGAAAAAGTTATTCAGAAATAGATCAACAAGGCACAGAAAACACTGGAGACAACAAGAAAGATAACAGGACTCCTGGGCTCAACACTTCTAATAAGGAAATCTAACAGCATCAACGAAATCAAAGTTGCAACACAGATGATTTGATTACTTTGTCAACATATTCTGTCTATTCTTATTTCGCTTGCTAAAGTTAATATTTGTTCCTGAAGTAACCTTCAAAATTAGTAATACCAAAACAAAGACATCTTGCAGTAACCTAAAAAAAAAAACAAAACAAAAACTCCAAATTCTAACATGGACCAGGAGACTTTAGCATAAATCATGTTGATCTTCAGCAAACAATAAAAAAGAGGAGAATCAAATGATCAGGCTATTCAGAAGCAATCATACATGGTATTAATTTCTTTATTTTCACTTAATACTTTAAATGTATTTAAAGAAAAAAATAAAATAAAAAAAATAAATGTATTTAAAGAAATGTCTCCAGCAGGAAAAGTAGGGATATAAACCTCATCTTATGAAATAAAAATGATATGTACATTTTCTCAAACTTTTTGTAGCAGCCATTAAATTTACCCTATCTTTCTTTCTTCTCCCTTTTTCTTGTGTGTGTGCCACAACAGAAAATTTTCTGTTTCTTGTGTGAACACACACACAGAAAATAAAATACGGGCTAGAATTCCTATCATGCTACCTTGACTTTTATAGTTTTATCATGTGACAGGTATTTTTAAAATACTGTGTCAAATTCCAAATCCTGGTAACTTTGGTATATTTCAAACATAAATTTCAAGCCATCTTTTGTAAATATTGATGAGAAGCTTCAGATTCTTGGTAAACCAAAAAATATAATAATTGGAATCAATACTAAAATGAAAAAAATATATAAGCCATTAGTTTTCCTTGGAACAGACCCAACATTACCAGTCTCAAATAAAGGGAATGATATATGCAAGCCACTGGGGGATACATTTAACACAAAACCTACTGAGTTCTAGGAAAAAAAAAAAACCCTGTTTTCCTATTAGCATATTTAAAAAATTTCTTCCAAAAACAAAAAGCAAAATGATCCCACCTAAATCTCATTCTTTCTGTTGTTGATTAGTTTCTAGAATCAGAACAAATCATGATTAAGAATGCCACCTTGTTCTTTCTTTTTTTTTTTCACCTTGTTCTTTCTTAACAGAACCTTAAATAAGCCCTCTCCAGATATGCCCAGCTTATTATCCACAATAGCATAAGTCAGTGAAAATGAGGACATGAAAGCATCGTCCTTATGATTCAGAAAAGGACACTGAGAAATGTGCCTGCCAGAGGTCATAAAGCACAATGAAGAATAATTCTGGTTTTAATTTGTCTGACACTAGCAGTTACTCCCCTAAAATAATGTTCAACACATATTTGCCTCATTTTATATACAGTATACCTTTCTAAAAATGAAATCCACTGTATTTTATAGCTGGAAAATAAATGTGGCTACACAATTTCATTATGGTATGCATGGCATACCCTTTTTAAAAATGTTCTCTGGTTTTTCAAATAAATAACTATATCATCTAATGACTTTTTTTATTTCCACATGTATTTGTTATTATTCTCCCACTAAACTAAAAATCATTAGCAAAATGCCAATGGCTTGAAAAAAAGCCACATTGACATTTTACTGTTGGGTCATCTCTTTATGGATGGAATGCCAGCCTTCCACTTGAATGCACTGCCATATTGTCTAGCTACATTTCTTAAGCATCACTTCTAAAAGGTTTCAAGGTTCCAAGGAATTGTTGATTAAATAAAAGGGAAAATGAGCAAGATGTAATTATTCTGTCAAGATTCTTCTTGTAAACCTTTATTTGAACAATTCACTAAAAGAAAGCAGCTTATTTCTCTTTAAAGACTGTTTTAGTGTTTTTGAAATTGCAGAATGGGGTCCAAATGATCAGTACTAAAGCAATATTGCAGAATGAAATGTCATCAAAAGGCAGTGGCATGGGGTAGTGGAAAGCATATAAGTTTTGGAGCCTGCCATTTCTTATGTGAGTGAGAAATCACTGAATCTGAGACTCAGTCTCCTGTTTTTAAAATTGAGGGTATTAATGTAGACTTCATAGAAATGTGGTGAGAGTTAAATATGATAGCTTATTTGAGGTACTTAGTAACAAAAGAGATGCTCCAAAAAATAATAGTGAACACACAACCATGTGCAGAGAGTCTTGGAAATGACATCAGAATACTTGAACTTGAGCCCCAGACCAACCACTTATTAGCTCGTAATACTGAGGTCAGTTAATTTCTTTGGACCTCTTTTTTTCGGCTCTAAATTAAAAATTATCCCTAAGTTATTTTAAACTTCACATTCTATATGTTAATAAAATAAAGTTCTTCACTTGTGGTTCATGATGATTAGCTTTATACATAAATATTTGAAATTTATTCCCTGTACCTACTGAGATAGACTAAATAAATGGGAGAATATTAATTTAATATTAATGCTGATCCTCAGGTGACCATTCTAGTCTTATACCCAAGTATCCCAAGTATTTTATGAAATTTCTCATAATTTTCTTTACCTATGCACCTTATTTTCTCATAATATGTTTTTCTAAACTTCCAAACTGAAAATACCTGTATAGTGCCATTAAATGAGCTTAATTTCAGTCTAATTTTTCATTTTAAGCAATGCATGCCTCACATTTTTCTTTAATTTTTTCATAGAGTATAGAGAATAGTTCAACAATTTTTTAAATTAAATATTTACATTTCAAAAAATTGTATTTTTAGCAATGTGTTAGTGATTTCGAGGAGCCGAAGCTCTGCTGAGCCAGAAAGTCTTAAGCAGGTGTTTAATTGGACTAATTAAGCAACATGTAGTCACTTCCGGTTTTCCATTTGCTCTTTGTGAATGTAGATAAGCAACACAACTGATTGCCTAATTAGACTATTTAAAACCAACTCACTTTTTATAGCCAAGGAATTTTTTTAACCCACAATTACAAACTCAAAACATAAAATGTGATCTGAAGTCTTACATATTTTACTTCTTGTTCTAACCACCGTTTTTTAATTGTTTTTTCATATTACTTTAACAACATTAGTATAGGAGATAAGGATAATAAAATGCTCCCCATATATAAAGGACATAAAACACTCTATGGTTTACTGCTCTTACTGTTTTTCTTAGTGAGAATAAGATGTATCTTCTCTTGCCTGACTCACTCTGAATAAAAATCAATATATTTAGTTGCCCTAGGGATCAAGTCTGAAAGGCCACATTAGTACTATAACCACTTAAATCGACTAGCTATACACCTCTTGTGGTTATCAAACTTCGGAAGGAGAAGGGCAAAATATAGTCTTCTTTTTCTCATCCTTCTCCCCATACCTGTAGACAATAAAGATGTTCCAAAAGTGAAATTATAAATCACCAGACAAATCCAAGTCCATTTAGGGTTCCTCAAGGTACTGTTTATATATTCTTGAGTAATGTGTGTATAAATCAGGGAGAAAAATACATATATATTTTCTAACTGCAAACTTCTGGCTAAATTTTATATGGCCTGTGTGCCTAAGCCCAATCTCAGAGCCCTGCACTTGGAGACCTGCAGACCCAAGGCTACCTGGAACATGGTGAAATGCCCAGGCAACTGGATTCATATGCACTTTCTTTTTTTTTTTTTTTAAAGGTTTTATTTTTTTGACACAGAGATAGAGAGCACAAGTAGGCAGAGCAGCAGGCAGAAGGAGAGGGAGAAGCAGGCTCTCCGCTGAGCAGGGAGCCCGATGTGGGGCTTGATCCCAGGACTCTGGGATCATGACCAGAGCCAAAGGCAGCCGCTTAGCCGACTGAGCCACCCAGGTGCCCCTCATATGCACTTTCTTATCAACATCGGGGGCCTATCATTATTCACTTACTGTGTTGCAACTGCTTCCTTCTGGACTGAAAGAGCAACTCCCAGGCAGCACAGGAGAAAGAGGAACTGTAAATGATGTGCTGTAAATCTATGGGTCATAGAGATCTCTTAGAAAAGAATAGGAGAGGGGCGCCTAGGTGGCTCAGTCCTTAAGCGTCTGCCCTCGGCTCGGGTCGTGATTCCGGGGTCCTGGGATAGAGCCCTGCATTAGGCTCCCTGCTCAGGGGAAATCCTGCTTCTCCCTCCCCCACTCCCCCTACTTGTGTACCCTCTCTCGCTGTGTCTCTCTCTGTCAAATAAATAAATAAAATCTTTAAAAAAAATTTAAAAAAAATAAAAATATATAAATAAAAAAAAGAAAAGAATAGGAGAGAATCTCTAAGGCATTAAGGAGAGGAGGTGTTTCATGACACCATGCATTGACAAAAGAAAGAAAAAGCAAAGGAAGATGAAAAAAGAAATGAGAGAAGACAGTCTTTTACAGTAATCAGATGATTAGATTTTCTTGGATACCTGAACAAGTATAGCTATGAGGTTCTAGGAGAAGGTCTCAGACCTTGCCCAATGCCAAGTTTATGTTAGCTATTTATTACTAACATTAGGATATTAGAAAAATGTACGTGAATATTCACAAAGTGACCCTTCTGCCAGTAAGGATAGGAAAGCACATTCTTGGGGAACTTTCTCTGAAAAGCTTTAGGTATTTACAATGCCTTCTCTCAATCAGTCTGCACAACCATACCGAAAAATGGCACCAATCATATGCCAGAGAGAAGTAACATCAGATGGATTCTTGCTAAAGCATCACAGAGAGGTCAGCAGCACAGCCAGGCGTTAAAGCCAGACTTGACTCTCTCTACTCATCATTCTAGCCTGATCATCCTTTATTTTATTTTTGAATAGTAAGATGGATTTTGACGATTCAGATAGAAATGTTTTCCTTTATGATGTGAATGCAGATAAAATTCATATAAAGTGAGCATTATGGCATGCTAAATATGAAAGACATGCATCATTGTGGAAGTAGAATCATAACTTCTAATTACAATGAAAGCTTATACACTCACATTCGGGGCCTAATTTCATAAAATATAAAATGTAAGCAATGCTATTTGGACAAAGGCTTCTCTGTGGTCTCTTCTAGCTATGATGTGCTATTAATCTGTGCCAAATAGCAGGAGAAAAGCAGACAGGGCAGCAAAATGACCAGAGAGTGGGTACTGCAGAGTAGTTGTGTTGCAAAGATGAGCTAGTCACTCATCACTGACTAGTTAATTCTTTAAAATGGTGCTAGCATTAAACACGAATATCTTCGGTAAACAACATGGAGTCTACTTCATCCCTTTAATACTTGAGAAATGTAGAAGTTCCCCTAATTCTCGCAAAGGTTTCTCAAGGAGCCACCAACTGAAGCAGGAAAAGGAGAACATCTCCCATGATTCTTAAAACACCAAGCCCTAACACAAACCTGAGGATCCCCAACCTCCCGTCCTTGCGCCTTTTTCCCTTAAGAGGTGTCACACTTGTCACAGTAGGGGCAGGCTTACTAGATGAAACCCATAGTTAACTGAGAAGAGAATGGGCAAGAGAACTAGAGAAGCTATCTGGAGAAAGAGGCTGGGGCCATCAGAGGCCATTAGGTGTGACTGTGTTCCATGTTGGGCTGGAAACACAAATTTTATAAGTATCAACATAGGTAGCAACCAGCGGGGCAGCCCAGGGCTCGGGATGGTGGAATGATGGAGGAATTCAGGCTGCTGCTGCTCTAAGGTAGGTAATTGGTGTTGATGCCATGATGGGTCAGAGCAAGCTCTACATTCGAGGCAAGATCGAGGCAGTAGCAGAGGGATTTGGAGGCAAGCTTCGGGCTTTCTAACCTAGCCAGGAGACAATGGAGCTGGGAGCTCTGTAGGGAGTCAGGCCTGGAACCCTGGGCTTTATTTCAGAGGACTTCGGCACCAAGAGAAAAGAGGCAGGGCAAACGAGTCAGAAGATCAGTTCCCAAAATCAAACCAATCTGTAAGGGGTGGGAAAGACTAGAATTCACATATATTCATCTCCCGGACATAAAGTGCCATATATCTTAGCAGTAAGGTTCAGGTGTTACAACGCCTATGGTAGGGGGTTTGCTTCAGGAATGCTTCCAGCTCCTATTATGACTGACTGGACACTGGACAGGCCTGCAGTTCTCATATGCATACCCTTTGAACCATGCCAGGTATCTTCCTGTTATAAATAAACCCAGACTTCTGCATGAAGCCAGAGCACGTGTATGTGCAGCTCATCAAGCAGTAGCTTCTTAACTGAGTGACACAGTAAGTCCTGAGAACAACTTACACTGTCTACTTAGTTGATGCTGGAGCCTTTATATAAAGCAACCTTTATATATACTTGGATGACAAAGTCATTTACACAATGAGTAAGACAATAAAATTCTAATCTGGTGTATAGAGTCTAAATTCTTCATCTCCTCACTTCGGTTTCTCTTCTTGTAGCGCAACACCCATTTTAACTCTCAACAGCTACGCTGATGTCAGTGAGGGGAAAGCAATCTATGTTTAGAAATGACTTTTGATAATCAGTGCAACTGAAAAGATTCTCTTCACAAGACAGGAGAAAGTGTTGCCAAAGAAATCAGCAGGGCTGCAAGAGAGCCCCACTCTAAATCTGGTTTAAAAAAAAAAAAAAGGCATCCAATCTTTACAAAACTAATAGGACTCATGAAGGAGCAAGCGAGACGACGTGTAAGTCTTCAGGGAGTGAGAAAGACACTCATCTAACTCTGCTTGTTTTTTGGCAGAAAACTTTTCTTATGGAAATAGCAAACCAATTTATTTTATTTTATTTTTTAAAGATTTTACTTATTTATTTGACAGAGAGAGGTCACAAGTAGGCAGAGAGGCAGGCAGAGAGAGAGGGGGAAGCAGGCTCCCTGCTGAGCAGAGAGCCCGATGCGGGGCTCCATTCCAGGACCCTGAGATCATGACCTGAGCCGAAGGCAGAGGCTTAACCCACTGAGCCACCCAGGTGCCCCTAATTTTTTTTTTTTAAAGGACCTTTATAAATGTTACAATATCCCATTCATTTACTTTATTCTTTGACTTTTTTATTTTACCATATCTACTTGCCTTCATTCCTAATTCCCTTCTTCAAAATAAAAATAAAAGGCAGTTCCAACTTTGTAGAAATAGTAAAGTTCACAGAGGAAAAAGCAGCGTCGTAATTCAAAATAACATTACTCTCAACTACATAATCAAGATCAGCCACAAATTGGATGTTTAATTTAGGGACTCATCTTCCAGTCTCTACAAATTATTGACTGAGCCTACGACGTCTGTGTGCCACTCAGGATAATGTTCACTCAGGTGAACAACACAGACATTGTCCCTATTCTCATGGCATTAGAATCTAGCCATGGGGGAGAAGAATGTTACAGGAGTAAATGTAATAAATAATACAAATCTTAACTGGCAAGACAAAGGAAAGAGCATGATGAGACAGAAGGGAAGCAAGGCGGTGGGCTCACTTAGATGGATGGTCAGCAAAGACGGTCGGAGTCAGGTTAGATAATTTCAGGGAACAGAGATACTGTGAGATCTGTAAGTACTGCTTCATGCTGACACGCTAGTCAGGATAATTGTGGAAAACTTCCATACTCTAATTATTAACCACTCTAGACGCTCAGTCAACACTTCAGTGAACTGCCTGTTTACATTAACTCCACGCACATTTGTGACAGCATGACGATCCTATCTCACACTCCCACTCTCCAACAAAACAAATTCAACCACGGCTTCCACCTCAGACAATAAAATTCGCCCAGCCCACCCACTCACACATGTGGCTGGTCCATTTCAGTATCTGGTTTATCAAACATATTAAATATACTCTGCCTTTTAGTGGTGATAAGCCCATGCCTATGTTGCTACTCATTTCATGCTCAGGGCTATACAGAGAGTGGGGCTCATAGTGGGTGTTCAGAAAATGGAAGTTAAATAAATTAATAAATGACCACATGTACTCCCTAATTATTTACATAAATTACTTTTTGGAAAATTACATCAAATTCTAATGTAAAAGATTACTACAGAAAGTTCATTGGAAAAGTGATGAAATGTTAAGAAATATTACTATAAACACTCCATTTCCACTTTTTCAGACTTCTTTTTTCTAATTTAGTTGAATTTGGACCCTTCTGCAGTGTATATACAGCATTATTATAAAAAGAGAAAACATTTTCCATCGTATTACATAATACCTCCTCAACAAAGTTGGTATTGTTTTACTTCCTCATCCAAATATATTAATTTGAAAACTAGAACTACAGTGGTAAAAGTATATTTCTAATGAGAATTTTCTGTGATCTGAGTACCAAATTTGAATATATTCAGTAGAACTACTCTACTAAAAGGGCCTAATATTTTCAGTTCACAGTCAAGATTATTTAGAACCTATTATTACAAAGAAAGTTATTTTACCACATAATATTTGGGAATACAATATATGTGTTTGTGTATAGATAATACCATTCCTACCCACAAGCAATTTATTAAGCAGTAAGGCAAAGCAGGTACAAATTATGATCTGAAGCTCACATGTAGAGCAGAAGTCTCTAGACACAGAATGAAGAAAGTAGCAGACTTCAGAATACAGATGATGAGCTTAATGACTGAGACCTTGGCCCCATCTAGGAGCATAACGTGGTATAAATTATACTTCTCTAGACCAATGGCAAGTTAGATTATATACTTCATCTCTTAAGTCACCTATTAGTTTATAGATGATTTTCTCATTATAGAACATATGTAGGTATTCTATTTTATTTGGCCTTTCCTTCCCCAGGTTTTGTACAGTGTTAAAAGTAGTAGGGGGAAAGTTGCCCTAAAATGTGATGCCCATTCAGAAACTTTCCCATTGAAAGCACTAGACATTTCAAACAAAAACCTTTTTGATACATTGGTATTATCATTTAAAGTACAATAATCAGAGCTACTTTTAGATATGCATGCATTGCCTTATATGTTTTTCATAAACCAACAAAGAAGGCAACAAAAGTAATTTCCAAGAGGTAAAAGATAGAAGTGAAGTCTAATGTTTAGATGCAATGCCTTCCCAGAGGCTTCATCTTTAAGTCACAGCCTGAATTACAAGTGTTGTCTTTTTTACATCAAACTTATGGATAAAGGCAGCAAGAATTCTAAGACAGGTGAAAGTAGGGGCTGATCATTTTTTATCCCTGTTAACTACAGGACTCCGGAAATTTGAAATTTTCAGAATTAATGAACCAATTTCACTGACAATTTATGAATAATGTCAAATTTTATGGTAGGCATATGTAAGTCTCTCATATACCCACAGTATGTTGAATATGATTCCTCTAATCTCTATAGGGTTTTACTATTAAGAAAGGAGATAATTCTTCTATCATGAAGCACTTGTTAATAAATGTACTTGTTAACTGCATCTGAAAAGCAAAATATATTGTGTCACAGAATAAACCAAAGCATGTAGTTACTTGCAAGGGAGATACAATTACTATAAGCAGATGTTACATCTGCTGTCTTCTATTTTTCCCTTTATATGGACAAAATTGTTCTCCAAGCATCAAACTTGACCCAGGAGATTATCCAGAAGTTCTAAAGTAAAATGGCCCTCAAGAGACTCCAGATGACCTCAGTGCTAGGAGAGCTAAAATACCTAATAGGGATATAAATATCCATCCTAGACTTCATGGAGGTACCAAAATCCCATTCCAATCTTGAGGACTTTGCTGTCAGGCCAAATAATAAACTTCTTCTGATTCAGGTCAACCAGTATGTGTATTCTAGAATGGAAGGTGGGTTCTAGTTCAGGTCCATGAAGCAATGTTTACTTTCTAGGCTTTGCCACTTCTGTGTCCCATATAATCTCTGAAGTTGATTCCACCTCCTGAACTGCTATCCCTAGATACCTTGAATGTATTTTGACTCTTCAACTGACTCATCAAATCACACTTTACTTTGACCTTGGGATCACCTTGATCACATTTATTCCTAATTTTTTTCCTATGATGTGACCAATGGAATCACTCATACCTATAAATACACATTACAGAATATGAGACATTGCTGCTTATATATCTCAGACTTATGGTATCTTAGCAATTATCTGGTCAAGCTTCCAGCTACCCGGGAATCCTTCAGTGGCTTCTTTTGGCCATTCTATTGCTGCTTCTCCTTTGGCGTGGTGTAGCCATGCCTTCATCGTGCAGCCTAAATCACTCTTCTCTTAGGAATCCCATATGTAGAGGTCATGGTGCCATGAGTTGGCTAGAGAAGACAGTTCCAAAAGAGGTGCCACATCTTCTGCTATCTCTTCACTAACAAAAGTTGAAGGAAGCATGATAGAATGGAGCAAAAGAATCAGAAGGAAACCGCCACTTGAATTTTTCTAAATCAAGAAATTCCCAAGGCAGCCTGTAGGTTTTTTTCCTCCCCTAGATAATGTTTACTTTCATCAAGTAAGTTATTTATATAGTTAAAAAATGTACGTAGTGCTAAAAGGCTTTTACCAAAACAGTAGTCTTTGTGTAACTCTCCCCACCCCCTAGAGCACTCATACACAAATAGAAGTGACTTCGATTGTCTTAAAAACTGTTTCTTCTGGTATTCACAACCATATTACCATATGTTGTCTATGTTTCCATTCGTTGGGCCTAGATCTATCATCTAAAGGAATTCATGCTTTCTCATGGTAGTCCTTCAAATATGTGCAGATGCTAGCAAGGCCTTCCTCCATCTTCTTTCTTCATGCTAAATACCAGCCATTTCTCAACTCCTACTCTCTGGTTTTTAAGATCTTTCCCTAAGTGCTTGCCTTCCTGAGGATACATGCTAGTTGATCAACATCCCTTTTAATTTATATATAAAATAAACCTGTAGTAATGTTCCAGAAGTGGACTAACTAGTAGAGAATTCAGTGAGTTTATTAATTGTCATGAATGATGCACCACACTTCCATGACTGGAATAATGAAAGCTTCCTCTCCACCTTATCTCATCCCCCTGCGCAGGTATGTTGGAAGGTGATAATCAATGTCTAAGAAGGTAATTAGGGGCACCTGGGTGGTTCAGTTGTTAAGTGCCTGCCTTCGGCTCAGGTCATGGTCTCAGGATCCTGGAATTGAGCCCCACATGGGGCTTCCTGCTCAGTGGGAAGCCTGCTTCTTCTTCTTCCACTCCCCCGCTCGTGTTCCCTCTCTTGCTGTCTCTCTCTGTCAAATAAATAAATAAAATCTTAAAAAAAATTAAAAAGGTAATTAGACCCCTAAAGATGGTGGTTTTTCAAGTTCAGCTGGGTCAACGAATGAGTGTTGAGAGACACATGGAATGCACATTTTTCTGCATATTGATGAGGAAGGGGACAGTTAAAAAGTTATTTCTCTTTTTCCTTATGGGTTGAACCACCATTACCTAAGGTAATCACGTTATGTGTTTTAGAAGTGAGCACATGTCTAATACAATTGATATCAGCAAGACAACTGAAAGACAGAGAGAATGTCTGCAATTCTCTAATGAGGAGGGACCACCTGGTAACTACACTTGCCCTGGACAAGTTTTTTTTAAGTGTAGTAAAATACACATAACATGAAATTTATCATCTTAACTATTTTAAGTGTACAGTTCAACAGTGTCAACTATATCCACACTTTTGTGCAACAAATCTCTAGAGCTTCCCTAGACAGCTTTTTATGTCTGTCTGGCCAATAGTCAATGGACTGTCCTGCTAAAATCCCAGAGCACTATATTGTATAACTCATATTTGGAAACATGCACCATTAGAGGAAGAACTAGTCTGCAATCTAGGCTGGAGCAGGTTGTGCCCTACACACAGGTCCCGGATGATAGTGCAAACAAGGTTGAATCCAGCCCTCAGTCTTAAACCCCAGTTTTAAACGCCACTCCAACCCAAGTGTCAACCACAGGAAGGGGCAGCTTGTTGTTGTTGTTGTTGTTCATACATAGGCCATCTAAGTAAGTACTGATCCTCTTGGAGGATAGGGAATAGGAGATAGAGAAATAAAGCTAATAAGTATGGAAATCAATGAAGGTCTCTTCCTTGGGTGTTTTTCGTATCAATTTAGCAGTCATGTTTAGTGTACTGTTTGAAAGGTTTTTTTTATCCTGTACACTAATTTTCTTTAGTTAAGCCAGCACTTCTCTGAGGTCTGATAAGTCTGCCCATGGCAGAAGATCTAAATAAATGGGGCAGCAAATGAAAATTTTATCTGCCTCCCGTACATACCTTTGTATGTATGGTGCCATGTGCGAAGTACTACCAAGGAGACACTGTGTCCCAGGCAATGACTAGCAACAAAAGTAGTGGGAGACCCTGGCCATGCTGGGAGCCCAGGGATCCACTACTTGAGTGATAGCAACTCCATGAGGGTAGGGATATTGGTCAGTTTTATTAATATATTCTAAGCAATTAGAACAGTTCCCAAGACTGAGTAGGTCCTGAACAAATATTTATAGAATGAATGATTCAGGGGGAATGTGATAACATGTGGATTTCCATGTTTTAAAAGCCCAATTAAAAAGAGAAATAATTGTGACCTGGATAGATTTCTTTTCTTTCTTCCTTTTTAATTTTTTGTGGTAAGGAAACCTTGGCAGGATACCCTTGTTTTCTAAGGGGTCACGCATACCTACTGCTTAAAAATCTGTTGTTGAATATTACTAGGCTTCTTAATTAGGCTTATCAATCTGAGTTTCTAGAATCAACATGTTTTTTTTTTTGTGAAAACTATGGCAGAACTAGAGTTTTTCATTTATGCGTATTTACCTATGATTTCTTAAACATTAGCTTTGAGATTTCTTTCACAAATTCCTTACAATTTCAAAAACAATATGTTGACTGATGATTCAATTTGCATGTCAATGTTGGAAATTTGCATCAACAAATATTTGTTATTCTAAAATATCTATTAATACCAGTTGACCAAGTCCAAGCCCTATTAGTCTTTAAAAACTAGCTCCTATCTCCCCTGATTAGGAAATTCTTCTCTGATCTCTGCCATTTCTACTGTCTCTCCCTTTACCTATTGTGTCTTATGACCGGCAAGCTAAAAATAATATTTGCATTTTTAAATGGTTAAAAAAAAAATCTAGGGGCGCCTGGGTGGCTCAGTGGGTTCAAGTCTCTGCCTTCGGCTCAGGTCATGATCTCAGGCTCCTGGATTCGAGCCCCGCATCGGGCTCTCTGCTCAGCGGGGAGCCTACTTCCCCCTCTCTCTCTGCCTGCCTCTCTGCCTACTTGTGATCTCTCTCTGTCAAATAAATAAATAAAAACTTTAAAAAAAAAAATCTAAAAAATAATGACTCCTGATACATGAAAATAAAGTTCAAGTTTAATTTTCCATAAATAAATGTTACAGTAACCAAGACACACCCATTTGTTTACATTTTGTCTATGGCCAATTTCTCTCCACAAGGGTATAGCTGAATAGCTACCGCAGAGACCAGAGGACCCATAATGCCAAAAATACTTACCCTCTGGACCTTTAGGGAAAATGTGTCCCAACCCCTATTCTTAACCATCAAGCTGAAGTTTTCTGATGAGCTACCCAGGAGTCATGGTCTCTTTTCTGACTTATTTGTATATACCCACTTTACCTCTTGTTTGTAAGAAAATAAAGGAGGAAGGGGGACATAGGAAGACTATTATTAGAAACAGTTAGGCCTGTGATCCATCTTTTGTCTTTTGTTTTTATCTCAACCCCACCTTCCTTTTGTCTCAAAGAGCAAAGTACTGGGAGAATGAGAGAGAGAGAAAAAGAAATTAGGCCAGCTAAAGTTTGAGTGTCATTAAATCAGATGACAGCACAGCGATCTGATGAGCTTTCTTTCTGCAGCATATCTGGAATCCAAGAAAAAAGTAATAGCAGAAGGAACAAGGAGGCAACACACTGCAGCTAAATGCAGTGTCAACAACAGTCTTTGAACCACTTTATCTTCAGTCTGTTCTCATTGCCCACGAGACAAAGAAATAAAGAATAAATCAAATAATATCAGTGGAGAGACTGCCATAGGTTTTCTTGCTTCAAACAAAGGTAAAACTGAGCTAGAGTTACCATTCCACTTTATAGCTAAACATAGTCCAAAATAAGTATCTTGGGAGTCTACTTTTGCCTAACACTGTTTTAGAAATTATATCTAGCCTTTAAAAAAAAAAAAAAAAAAAGGAGAAATAAGAGTATTTCACTAATAACCCAAGACCTTCTTTTCCCTCCTGTTCAGCTAGTAGTGGTATGTGTGATTGTGTTTGATGACAAAAGTAATCCTTTGCTAAAAATGCCTCAAGGTACATTCAGCCCATAAAGAATGTGGATAAATGATAGCTCAAACTAGAAGGCAAAACAAACAAACAAAAATAATAGAACTATTGACATGGAGTTTTAAGTCCTTGTAGATGTTTCTCTGAAAATAGATGATGTAGACATTACTAAGTGAGAGGTATGTACTCACACACAGATATACGGCACACAACAGAAATGTAAATACACACACAAGCACTCTTCTCTTAGACAGGGTTGTCATATTTGAAAGCTGATTGGTTTATGGCTGAAATTAACGTACAGGCGCAAGTACCTCTGCAGCACATCTTTATTAAAAGGAACAGAGATAATAAAGACAGAATGTTTAAAGTGAATGTTCTCACCGTGCTTAATGTGTCTCCCATGGATCAAAACATGCTCCACTGACAGACACATCCATTTATATTTTCTCTCTCATGGTAACAAATACAACGCTGTTTCCTACATAAGATCCATCCCTCATACACATCCCTTTGTAGGTTCTCAAGTTGGTTTTGAGCATTTTTTCAAAAACCATGTGAGGCAATAACTCACTGTAAGCATAACAGAAATACAGTATTTTAAGATAATACATAAATCAGATAATCAATAGCTGTAATAATATGGATAAAAGCAATAGCATCATTAAGGAAGGTTGTAATTTGTTCTTCCTTGTGGAATAAGGCAACCATGAGGTGTCACCCACTGTTCTGGGACAATGGTTTAGAAGAAACATAACTTCTCCGAACTAGTCAGGCAGAAGAAGCTGCTAGGCTTAGAGACAATCAGAGTTCCTACCACGTTCCCACCAAGTCTGCACAGTGACTCAAAAAATATCATCTCTCTTGATGTGCACAGGCTTTCCAAATTCATGCAAGACGAATGCAGGAATTCATTCCTGATAATACTCTACCCTGGGGGAAAATGGTTGATAGCAGCCAATGAGTGCCATTATTATTTTTTAAAGATTTTAATTATTTATTTATTTGTTTGTTTATTTATTTATTTATGAGAGAGCATGCACAAGTAGGGAGAGGGGAAGAGAGAAAAGGAGAGAGAAATCTCTCTTTTTAAGATTTTTTTTTAAAGGTTTTATTTATTTATTTGACAGAGAGAGCACAAGCAGTGGGAGTGGCAGGTAGAGGGAGAGGGAGAAGCAGGCTCCCTACAAAGCAGGGGAAGCCCGATATGGGACTTGATCCCAGGACTCCGGGATCAGGACCTGAGCCGAAAGCAGTTGCTTAACCAACTGAGCCACCCAGGTGCCCTTTTTTAAGATTTTAAAAATATTTTATTTATTAGACAGAGAGAGAGAGAGAAAGCACATGCACAAGAAGGGGGAGTGGCATGGGAGTGGTAGGCAGAAGAAGCAGACTCCTTGCAAAGCAGGGAGCCCATTGTGGAGCTTGATCCCAGGGCACTGACATCACAACCTGAGCCAAAAGCAGTCACCTAACCAACTGAGCCACCCAGAAGCTCCAGGAGAGAGAAATCTCAAGCAGACTCTATGCTGAGCCAAACACAGGGCTTGATTCTCACAACCTTGAGATATGAAATCAAGAGTCCAGACGCTTAACCAACTGAGCCATCCAGTCGCCCCCAGTGAGTGCCATTATTGAGCTCTGAGCCTGGTATGTCCAAACCAGAACTCATTCATTTTTCTCCTCTGATCTAAATGCCCACTTCTCATGTGGTGTTTTCTGTACCTGTGAATATTTTTGACATCATTTCAATCACCCCTTTGGCCCTGCAAAAGTAGCCACAAAACTTTTGATCCCAAGACCTTAATCTTTCTCCCATTCTTCCTTTCTTTAGTCCAATTCTGTAACCCCTCCCCCACATCCTAGTTCATCTTAGTTCACTTGTCTTCCACTTCTCATTTTTAACTTCTGTAAAGATATTCCCATGGATTTTGAGCTTCAACCCAAGTAGGTACAGTAGTTATTTCTGCTGAAAACCTTCAAGGGAACCTCACTACAGAAAAGGTGAAAACTCCTTAGCCTATATTCATTATTGTTGACAGTAATAACAGCCACAGTTACCTTTTTTTGAATGTCAAATATTTTACCCCTAATCCCCACAGTTGCCCTAAAGATATGCATCTTCTCCCTATTTTACTGACAGAAAGAATGAAGCTCAGAAAAGTACTGTGACTTTCCTACTGCCCTTACTCCCTGGCAGATTACCTTTTATATACTCAATATTCTTTACATAGTTATTAAATAAGTAGTTGTCTCCCCTTCTCCTCTGTATCTTTTGTTAATACCCTTAAAGCAGATGATATTATAACTTGTTTTTGTTGTCGCTGTTGTTAAATTTTCATCTTCAGATAAATGGTCTTTTTTTTTTTTTAAGTAGGCTCCACACCCAGCGTGGAGCCCAATATGGGGATTGAACTCACAAACATGAGATCAAGACCTGAGTTGAGATCTTAGAGTCGGACACTTAACTGACTGAGCCATCCAAGGAGCCCCCAAATTGGTCTTTGATTAACTATTAGAACTCATCCTGTGCCACGTTCGAATGTAAGAGTTGCCATCTTCCCTGAGGTCAAAATCCTCCTGATTCAAAACACAGATGGTACTTCACTTGCCCCTTTGGTAATTAAAAGGCCCTGTTGTAATATGTAAAAATTGGTGAAGGATGTATAATTCATTTTGCTTTTCAATTTCATTCCACTTGAGCTACCTGATTGAAATGTAAATCCTTAGACTAAACCTTTAAAACTATAATAGGTAATAGGTCAAGAATATCAAGGACTGTCTCCCCATCTTCACTCAATTTGAAAGGGAAAAAGAACATTTTATACAATGTTAAGTAGTATATTATTACCTCTGGCCAGGAAGACTGTAATAATTTATAAACCAGTCCTGCCATCTCTTACAGAGAAGGAGAATTGATCTCAAACAATAGTCTTTACATGTAAAGATATTTTGATCAAGATGAATTCCATGGATATTAATTTATAAAAGCACTGAAACAGGACGTAAGTTGTAACTGTTTACAAAAACAGTATAATTTTCTGAATATATACTTTCTTATTCTTTGCAAAGCTATTCTTATTATTCTTATAATATCTACATATGTAAAGTAACACTGAAATCATATTTTGAATTTAATATATTACATTAAAATATGTAAAAATGTATGAACTTGTTTACTTCTTAAAGCATTTTATATCCCTTGATTATTTAACCATTTTGAATGTTTATTTTTGTAAACGAAAATTAAAAGTCTTAAGGCATTTAAATGTCTGAACAGGGGACTAAAACTGAGAGACCTGTATACATCTTATAAAACATTAAGGGAGAAAGCAAATAAAGTAAAAACAGAAATAAAGTTCTTACTCAACATCAAAGAAAGAGAAGGGTGAATATAAATCAGAAGAAGGGGAAAATAATCACACAGAGGTTCCTACCTACCTCCTGGGTGTGACTAACCAGCATGTTGTAACCAAGGAGGTGAAGCCTAACAGAGTAACCATTTATTAGAGCTTTCAGCTGAGCAGTGTAAAGTACTGGGACAAGTGGGAAACCTTGAAATAAGTATAATGTGTTACCTAAACACGCAGCAAGAGGTGGAATGGCATAACACAACTCCCTGCACAGACACAGGATCTAACAACCGCAGGCATTACTGCAATTACTGCAATACCTTGGCATTTTGATTTCTTAATGTTGTTTTATGACAAAATTGCACAAAAGAGAAAGATCTGTAATTTACTTGTTAAGTTTGAGATCAAGGCAGACCCGGTGATATGATTTCTTGAATTCGAATGTAAAACCTTACTTTTATTCCATCTTCTGTTCTGAGGAACTACACAAGACATATAGGGAAAGGCAGACCTTAGGGACACCAGCTCAGGACCCGGCACATAGCAAACTTTCAGATACGTGTTGCATGTTAATTGACACAGTGAATTCCCAAGTGGCCTGAGAAAGAACAGTCTGTTTAGAGAAAGAGCATGTCTACAGAGTTCAATGTCATTGCAACAATGTGAGGAGCCGTCCCCAGAGCCCGCTCAAGCTGGAAACTTCACCAGTCAAAAAGAGTTGGATGGAGCATATCTACTCCCACGACCTCAGTGAATGATAGCAGAGAGAGTCTGGTGTGGAGGAGGACAGCATTGAAGCACCATGCAGACATACAGGGGGAATGTGTATGCAAAGAATGGGCATCCTAAAGAGAATGCTGAAGGAGAAGAACCAGTTTAAATACTGTGGTTAAGCTGACACTCGTAATTGATAAAGATGCCCTACCTAGAACATGACTGCAGCATCAGAGGAATTTCTCGGGGTGGTAATAAAGGCCCTCAGCAATGAAGCATGCCAATGCAGGAGGTGCACAGACCAGGGCAGAGGAATTCACCAGGGCTACATCCATTGAGATGTCTTCCACCTTCCTAGTGAGGTGGGATGAGAAGTAATTAGCCGCCGCAGCTCTACATGCACATGAACACACAAAAACGTCCCTACGGACATACACACATTGGATCTTTCTCTCAGCACGTGTGATTGCACTAAATGGATGTAACTCGTCTACAGTATGGGTTACGTCTCCCAGATCATCCCATCCAGCATCCCTGCACGCAATGATACAGTTTATGTTCTGCACAAAAGCACGTGGTAGAAGGGATGCAAGCTGGGCTGAAATCCAGGTCATGTTCCTTTCACCAAGCCAGTGACTTCGCTCAGTTGCCCTGGCAGGCGTTACCAGAGCAAGGAGAAAGGAGTGCCTTTCTAACTGGACTTCTGGAAGGGCCTTTTGTGGGATGCATAAAAATGCCCAGATGTGCTAATGGTGGCTCTGATCCTCCCGCATTTTACAAAATACAAGTTAGGGAATGCCTGTAGTGTCGTACGTTAAATGTATTATTTGAACAAAACTACCAGACAGACAGACAGACGTGGTCTGTGCAGCCAGGATTCCATGGCTGAAGGACCAGACTAGGTAAGCAGCACCTCTTATCATATTGTAAAACGTGTTAATGCCTGTTTAGCCAACTAACTTGGGAAAAAAATGTGTTGATAATAAAATTAGAATACCCAACTCCAAAATTATAAAAATTTCAGTTGCAAAAATACAAGAGGGGACGCCTGGGTGGCTCAGTTGGTTAAGCGGCTGCCTTCGGCTCAGGTCATGATCCCAGAGTCCTGGGATCGAGTCCCACATCAGGCTCCTTGCTCAGCAGGGAGCCTGCTAGGAAAAAAAAAAAAAAAATACCACAAGAGTACCTGCTCAGAGCTACTCACACCACTAGGAGTTAGGCACGCTGACCTGCTGCCGGCCCACTGCCCCAAATTTTCTTATTCTTTTGCGTCTCTGCTGCTGCCACTGTTACTTATCCTCTGGGACTCTTATTACCTAGTGAGTCAGTTTTATTTTCAGAGAGAAAAGTAGTATGATATATTTTGTCCCCTGAAGGTCCCCTAGAGGCACAATGTGTCTGGACACATTTCCTCCTTAGAGATGAGGCAGAGGAAGGGCAATATTTAATCCAAAAGGAAAGAACCTCTTACAGTGAAACTTCAGCTATGGCACACAAGTGGAAATCTTTGCAAATGAAAGGCTTGTTCTCCCCTCACTCATCCTTTGCTCTCAAATAACCTCAAGCAGGCAAATTGCTAATTTGCTCATGCTAATTTTTAATCAGATACACTAATGGACTTTGATGCCTCTGTGCCTTTTACCATCCTGTTATTTCTTCCCAGAATGCCCTTCTCTCCCTTCTCTCTCCTGCCTGACAACCTCCTATTTACTCTTCAGGACCCTGACTACATGTTGCCTTTTCTTTGTAGCTTATCCTGCTTCTCCCATACCACCTCCAGGCTTAATGCTTCCTCCCTCATTTGTACTCACATAGCAATGAATAAATATTTTCATATACAACTTACTAACTCACAATTATTTCTCTTTCAATCTTTTCACCTAAATAGCTCTTTATAAACAAGGATAATGTATTTCTTTTCTTTTCTTTTAAAAGATGAGAGTGCAGGGGGCAAGAAAAAAAAAAAAGTGCAGAGGGCAGCGGGGAGGGAGAGGCAGAGGGAGAGAAAGAGAGTCTTAAGCAGGCTCTACACCCAATGCAGGGCTCGATCTCACCACCCTGAGATCATGACCTGAGCTGAAATCAAGACTCAGATGCTTAACCGACTGAGCCACCCAGGTGCCCCAGAGATACTGACTTTTGTTACAGATAGTGTGCTGGATAGTAGTGAAATATTTATTGCAATCAAGCATATGCAATACTATAAAATGCTATTCTTTTATATTTATATTTTGGTGTTATTTTTCTTTCCATATTGCCATTTCATATGGGTCTTTGGGTAAAGGACAAAAAACAAAGTAAAGAAAATCAACACTTGAACTCAGGCATAGAATAAACTATGTGACGGGACAGATCTCCCCACCTCACTGTACAGGTTCCTCATCAGTAAAATCAGGAATTGGTCTAGAGCAGGGTTTCTCGATCTTGGCACTACTGACATTGTGGCCCAGATAATTCTATTTGCAGCAAGGAGTGAGAGGGACTGTTCAGTGCCTTATAGGATGTTTAGAGCATCTGTGGCCCCTGCCTACTAGACGCTGATAGCACTCACCTATACGTGACAGTCAAAAATATCTCTAGACATCGACAAATGTCCATAATGAAGAAAGGGGGCATTGAGATTGTCTACAACAGAGGTTTTCCACACTTTTGAGCATGAGAATCTCTTTTTCCTAAAGAAATTTCACCCACTGCATAAACAATTGCAGGGCTTTGCTGAAAGAGGTAGAAATGCCCTTTGATTTTTTTAAACTTATTTTAACTTTTTATTAAGAAACTAAAGCAAAACAACAGAATTTCAAAAACTAAAATATAGAATTTAATTTTAATTCCAAATAAACATGAAATCTACACTTAGAACTAAGAATCAGAATTAACTAATATTTATGAATGAAGGGGAATGGCTAAAATGCTTTCAGGCATTATTTCTTGCTTAGTAGCCTCAGAATTGCATCCCTTTCCTTCCTGCTTCACTTGGACAGGATACAGAAAGAAAATCTTTCTCCTTTAGCTTTTAAAAAACCCCTAAATTCTATGATTGTCTGATTTTAAAGAAGCCCAAGTGGATATAGCTAAGACATATGCTAGATACCTGTTTCCAGTTTCTCCAAGATATTTACCATTAAACATTGAGATCTGGAAAGATCAAGTTGAATCTATGTGCCAAAATTTAACATCAGGCACACAACAGTAGATGGTGAAGTCAAAATATTTTTTATTTTATCTACAGAAGGGAATCCTCTCCTATTGTCACAGTACAGTAAGAAAAGTAGTCAAATGAAGTTGCTCGAAGCTAAGGATACAATGATGACTATGTATGTATGTATGTGCATGTGTGTATGTATGCATATTCCTTAGTATACACGAGTATGCACACATGTGCATATATATTTTACCAAACATATATTAACTTTCTCTTAATTATAAATTTAATTATAAAAATGTGATCTAAAATGCATCATGTACAAATTTAAAAACAACATTATATATGTAAATGTATGATGAAATTATTACTACATATACATATATTCATTCATTTACTAGAGTATAAAGTAACTTATCTAAAATGTTAAAAGCTTTAATCATTGGTTCTTTCTCCGTGTCACCAGAATATGAAAGATTTTAATGCAAATTCTTAACAATTTTTGCTAATATTTAAAAGTTTTAAATTAAAAAGTTGGGACCATATTCAAATCAATATAAATATTCAGTTCAAAATTACTCCATGTTGAATAGTTCTGAAGAATAAGAATTTAAAAATGACAGAGAAGGATTGGCAGATGTACCTAATCTGTAGTCAGAAGATAAAAAATCCTGAAAGGAGAGTTCAATTTAAAATTCTAACAGTAAAATTCTAACAAAGGAAATGCCAACACTGGCACCCACATTTAGATTCTCTCTATTCTACGGTGACCCAGAGCAAATGAGTAGATATTGGGAGGAAGGATTTCACTTTTGAAAGGCAAGCAATAAGACGAAATTCAGCAATGTTAACACATAAGAGGTAATTGAATGGCCCATCTCTCTGATTGCAATCACCTTATTCCAACTTTGAAAACAACTAATAATCAGTTATACTCTTTTAAACTACTGATATCAAGTAATAGGTTTTTGAACCACTGCCTGTCTGTGTTTTCAACCAGATGTTTAATCCTTGGGTAAGCAATGTTTCAAAATAGACATGCAGATTAGAACTCACCCACCTGTCAAATGTAGCAGAAAATAGCCTCTCTGCTAAAATGGAGAAAGACAAATGGTCCCGATGGAGCTATGACAAGTTCTCCAGATTTCTCCTCAATGCTTAGAATCTAGATGTCTGGACACAGCTGTTCTCAGTCTGTTTCTCTGCTTTATTTCCCCAATGCTTCCTTCGAATGGAGTGTTTTCTCTAAAGGTAACCACTTCACCAGTGTCACCAACTTACTTCTGCTGTGTGTGTGTGTGCACACACACACACACCTGGTTGAGGAAATTAAAAAGGACCTTATTTCTTTAGGACTCATCAGTTAACATCGCTCATGGTTTAGACTCAGAGGCAGAGGTAAAGGGAGGATCTAAAATGGACCCACTTGAAAATGGAAACCACTTATTTTAGACAAACCCAACATTGTGTACAGAGCAATCTATGGATGCTATGATTAGACTAACTTATAAAACTCCAGAAATAGTGTAAGATAAAATAGTGTAAAATAGTGTAATCATTGTAGGAAAAGTGCTTCTCCAGAAATCCAAGATGAGAGAGCATGAAAGGAAGCAAATTAACTAAAATCCAAGTTCGGAAACTGTGAGGTACTTAAAACCCTTTAGTTGCTCTCCATTGCCTTTCAAAATAAAATAGAAATCTCTTAATGTTAAGTTACAGGAATCTTCACAATCTGACTCTGTATCAACCTCTCATCACTCATCCTACATCTCACCCTCCACAGTATGATTCAGAAAACATTGTCTATAAAAGACCAGATAGTAAATATTTTAGGTTCCATAGACCATATGGTCTTTCATATGCAACTACTCAACTCTGCTGTTGTAGCATGAAAGTGGTCCTAAACAATATGTAAAACAAAACAAAAAATTAGCATGGCTATGTTCTAAGAAAACTACATTTATGGGCACTGAAATTGAAATTTCATAGATTTTTACATGTCATAGAATATGGTTGTTCGTCTTTTGATTTTTAAAAATCATTTAAAAATGTAAAAGTGCGGGGGGCATATAAAAACTGAAGGTGGTCTGCATTTGGTCCATAGCCACAGTCTGACCATCTCAGCCTCCACAGCCTCCAAGTCACTCAGACAATAATCTATGAGTCCATAGAATAAAATACTTTGAGTACTCCACACATGCTATATTCTTTTTGACATCAAAGGCTTTGTACTTGTTCTTTCTCTTGCAATACTCTTCCCACATCCTTCTCTGACAAACTAATTTCTGCTCACCTTTCACCTTTTAATTTTTCTGAGATCCTTCTTGAGTCCCTCAAGGTACCAAAGTATTCCAAGTGTCTGACTAAAGTTTCAGGACTGATGATTCAGTCAGATAGCTTTACCAATAAGAAGGAGCTCTCCTTCAGGGCACCCGGGTAGCTCAGCCAGTTTAGCGTCTGCTGTTGGCTCAGGTCATGATCCCGGGTTCCTGATATTGAGCCCCACATTGGGCTCCCTGCTCCATGGGGAGCCTGATTCTCCCTCCCCCTCTTCCTCTGCCTGCTACTCCCCCTGCTTGTGCACTCTCTGTCAAAAAAGTAAATAAAATCTCAAAAAAAAAAAAAAAAAAGCAGTATAGGTAAGAAGGAGGGCTGCTTTCTCTGTATCACAACCTAAACTTCCCTACACCACCTCTGTCAGTCACCACAATTCCCTGAGAGGTGGCAATAGACAATGGTTGTGACAAACATGGGGTGCTTTGGATCAAAGGTGTCCTTAATATTTTAACACAGTAAAATCTCTTACTCATTTTTGTGGCATCCCAATCTCACTACCTTTGCTTTCCATTTTAAGAAGGACATATAGCAAGGCTATCTAGAGGCCACTTGCCCCCAGAAGGGTGAAGCCCTCATTACCGATACTAGACAAAAAGGGACTACAGATGGCCCGTTCTATAAGATGATTGACTACTGACACCTGGCTTTCAGGGCAGCCCCACTGTCTCACAAGCATCATCTCTCTCTTCCTCTTGGGCTATGATTGTGGCTGAACAGAATGGTGTCATCATCAGAAGTGCTCTGAGGTTAAACCTTATTATTCCTGCAGCCCAAAGGAATGAGGAATGCAATTCTTAGTGTTAGAATTTCAAAAATGAATTTATGATGAGTATAATACTAGCTACAATATTATGATGAACAATTACTATACAGATATGTTACATACATAACCAGCTACACTGACATTCTTAATAGAAAGATTGTTACCATTGCAAGTATATATAAATTGGTTACTGATTCAAATATATGTAGATAAAAAAAGAACTTTGCAAAATTGCTCAGTATAGAAATATGTCACTGTCTCAGCCCTTTAAAGTCAGAAATACCAGTATGTTATTAGGGATCTTTCTATATATTTTTGTATATAGATCTTTGGTCTTGAATTTAAAAATACACTGAATTCTATTTAATCATAAGCTAACATTTATTGAACCCCTACTATGGGGCACCATCTATCATCTATCTGTCTACCTATAATTTATTAATTTGGACAAAACAATGAGGTGGTTTTTTAATTCATTTATTTGAGAGAAAGAGAGAGGAAAAGTGAGAGAGGGGTGAGGGACAGAGGGAGAAGCAGATTCCCCACTGAGCAAGGAACTGGATGCAGAGCTAGATCCCAGGACTCCAGGATCATGACCTGAGCCTAAGACAGACACTTAACCAACTGAGCCATCCAGGTGCCCCACAATGAGGTACTTTTATTATCTTCACCTTATAGATAAGGAAAGAAGAATAGAAAAGTGAAGTGACTTACCCAAGGTCATAGAGCAGGTAAAGGGCAGATCTCGTTAATGTTCAGGAGTCTATAAAGTTTCCTACTTAGATTTACTAACTTTATTCATTATTTATTATTATTTTAATCAGGAAATCTTATAAATACTACCTTGTCACTATGTCCTACAGGCATATTGGAAAGGTGGCTTTTTAAAGGTTTTCTGATAGTGGTATATTTTTTGGTACAAATTTTATTTAAAATGCTGAGCTAAACCACAGTCTTACAAATAAGTGTGGACAATGTATCCGCTGTCCCCAAATTCTGTTTACTACTCAATTTATTTACATATGAGGATAAAATAAAATTGTATGTTTTCTACTCACTTTTTAGAAAAGATTTATTTATTTATTTTAGAGAGAGAGAGAGCTAGAGGAGGGCAGAAGGAGAGGGAGAGGGAGAGAGAGAATCCCCAAGCAGACTCCCCGCTGAGCACAGAGCCTGACAGGGGGCTGAATCCCACGACTCTGAGATCATGATCTGAGCCAAAATCAAGACCGGGCCACTTAACCGACTGAGCCACCCAGGTGCCCCTTCTACTCATTTTTTACAAACTTTTGCAAATATGTACTCAGCAAATGTAACAGACTAGCAGAAACTTGCTCTTTACCACTGTCTTGCTAAGATAAATATCCACAGGTAAGTCTTAGCCAGTCTCTTTTAGCTTCCTTCCCCAAAATGGAGATTACAGTTATGAGGACAAAGTATAAAATAAGCTATATTTATCTCAAGACCACATCCACATTATGCATGCACACTCACTCACACATGCACCCACCTGTGTACACTCGTGCACACATCCCCTTTTAGTGTCATGCTCTTTGCTTCCGTTTCCTGCCTCAGAACCGTGTACTCAGTGAACTCTTAAATAATTCTTAGTAATATGATAGGAAAGAATACTCTCAAATATTCTTCCAAAGAGGGGCAAACTTAGTTTTACACATGAAACAGACATCCCTTCTGTACCAAACAATTATATACCATGTATGACCAATTAAAAACTCACTCTTCCCAAATGGAAAACATTGTATCTGACAATTCACACTGTGTTGCCATTTAAAACTTTAAACACAAATAAAGCTCCAAGTGGTAACATACAGTGAAATAATTGAAGTGACTCGAGTTCTATTTTTTCATATTTACAGTCCCTGTACTTTCCAATTTACTGTTTAAATGCAAGAATATGTAGTACCACAAGTTCTGAAGAAACAAACTGTATCCTAAGAGAATCTAAATAATTCTCAACCGTTAAGAACTTAAACTGACTCTTCACCAGATAGTCCATGAACCAACTGTACAATTGGGAATTATCTAAATTTACTTCCATATGAAATATAAGGCCTAAAATATAAAATGTGTTCATTTGAAGTTTACATACATGTGATTATAATTCAGTAAACATAGCATCTTTTTAGAACTTCTACCAAAGGAAAGGTTTTTTGAGGAGGAATATCTTGTCATGAAGACTGTTGACAATTGATATCACACAGTAACAGGGAAATGTAGGCCAATTTTATATGGTTTTATCATTGTTTTGAAATTCTCCATATTACACTCCCTTATTGTGGGCCCCTCAGGTAGACTACTCTAACCACCATCCTCTTGGTACACCACTGAGGGAGGCTAAAGATCTGTTTGGAGAGTTTCAACTAAAATACCGTGTGCAAGTACTATATAACTTGTAAATTAGTATAAGAATGTAAAGTACTAATTTGTTTTAACAGTATACTCTAGAAGATTGGAAACATCTACTTTAGGAACTAAAGGAACATTTCTCTACTGACAAAGTTTCAGATGCTTTCAAGGAGGGAGAGGTGTGCTTGAGAATGAGGTCATGCCTGGCACTGCTGGCTTTCTGCCAGAAAAAAGATATCAACCATAAAGCCAGGAGAGAAGGTCTGCAACATGATCAAATACTTAAATTACAAATTTGAAGATCATCCTAGTATTCTCTTTGCAACATATTTGAAAAGGTAACACAAAGATGTAATTTCTAGTTACATATGCTTGATATCCAGGAAACTGTAAGGAACTGAACTTGACTCGTTGTGTTAACAGAGTGTCAGAACTGCAGGCAGAGTTTCCAGAAGAGAATGTGGGAGTATAATACACAAGAAATGGAGATGCATCAGTGATTCTGTTATTAATGCATGAAAGTTTAAAGTAGCAGTGATTGATTTCAAACTGTAGCTCTACAAAGTTTGTCAGCAGTGACATTGTAAAACTGTGGGGAAACTATTTTCACACTCCAATTAAACTAACATCTTGGTGAGACTAGATTTTTAAAATTAGGTTTCAGACGAAACTCACTAAGTTCTATTTAAATTGTTAAGACTCATGTTGATATATCACTCTGTTCTAAAAATAACCTGGAATTCACTAATTGGTTATGTGACCTTGGGCAAACTAGTTCTCTCTGGCCCCAAATTTCTTCATTTACAAAATGAGAGTTTAGACTTGACCATCTCTGATCCTCCAACTCTATAAATTTTAGATCCATGATCTTATATATGGAATGGCTTAGAAAAGATAGCAATTAATGTCTCTTGGGTGCTTGTCTTACTTCAAATAAAACCTGCTTTTCTTAGTTCAAAGACTATACTGACTTGCCAAAATTAAGTTAACAGAAGAAGAAAGAGTCTTCCTTCAAAAGGTGATTCTAAGGATTAAGTTTGGTTCTAGGAGAATTTTACATTATTCAGTCAGTAGTTGCATACACTAAAGTGAGGTCAAGATAACAACTCGCCCCTGGCCCAAGTACTTCTAAATGAACGTGAAAGAATCCATGACCTTCAAAACACAGCAGAATTGAGTTTAGCAGTTGTTAAAATTCTAAATGTATTTAGTGTTTTGTCAAAGGCAGTATTTCCTTGGGGGGGGGGGGGAAGACAATGTAGAAAAAGCCCCCCTCCCCCGCCGCCCTTGCTGCCCCCAAATTACCAAACAAAGAAATAAGGCATGGTTTAATATGGCCCTAGAGATCCTACTAAATGATGCTGCTTTAGGCTGAAATAAAATGGGTAATTTTCCTTTAACAACAACAGATGCCTTGTGCTTTATTTCTTGAGTTTGCCGTGAATCACTACAGAATTCACAACAAAGTAAATGAGAATGTGTTCCTTTCTTGACTCCCTGCCATTGCTAATTTACTATTTCTTAAAGGTAGAATAAATTTTAAGAAAGCCATTTGTTATCAATGGTACTTTCTAATAAAATTCTTTCTAGTTCTTTATGTGGGGACACGACAGAATTTGGAACAATGACTGATTTAAACTGTCACAGCAGAAAAACAAAGTTGCCTCCAAAAGTCCTCACTACATCCAGCACTCATAGAATTGCTAGACATGCTTTGAGGTGTATACTTTGTTACTTCTCTGACATCTTCTATGCACATGTGAAACCATTTTCTGATGTAAAAGAATAAAATTGAGACTTACATACCCAGTTTTATAGAATATACAGTTATTCTCAGGGTTGACCATTCCCTTCCCCCCAAAAGTGCAATACACTCCTCATCCTACCTTAGTTAAAAATAAATTCTTCTAAATCATAAAACTGGAGATCTGTGGCAGCAATAATGCTCTCCAATCAATGACAGAAAATTAAATGGTTGAATATTTTCTTTCATAATTTATTTTTCCTTGTTGGATAGTCTAAACATCTTTTTTCTTTCTGAACTTCACTTAGCATAAAAATTATTATGAACAGTTTCCCTGATTCACAGACACTTAATGTCTTCTTTAAAATTGAGTCTTTAAAATTGAAGCTTTAAGTGTAACATTTCTAAGTTAAGCTAAGTGATTTGACAGCACTATAAAAAAAAACCATTAAGTTTATGATTGCTGTGAGGTTGTGTGAGTGGTAAGAAGAGGCTCCTGTCCACATCTTTGAATAATGTTCACTAAAATTTATTACTATTAGTCTACTCATTGTGGTACATGAAAAATATATATGAATAATATGATAATATCTGGAAAAACCATTGCCTTCAATGTTTCTTAACTTCTCCACATTGATACCATCAGAAAATATTCATAACCACAAACATCAAGTAGGCCCATAGGGATGCCCTAAAATCTCACTCTCACTTATCCCAATGATTACTTCATATCCTTTCCTCAATCCTCAATCCTCAATCCAATTCTGTTTTTTCCAATTTCATTCTCAGCTGCAAACCTCTTTGCATATTATTTAATACTTTTGGAAAAAATCGAAATGATAAGAGGAGAACTTGTATATGCTCCCACTATCATCTCTACCTACTACTTGCTCCTGTGCCTTATATTCTGAACTGCACTCCTGAGAAAAATCCCATGTTTCCACTAATGCTAAAAAAACAGCTTTGTTTTTTCACTTGATCCCAACACATCTTGTCTATTGGAGGCCACTGTCCCAGCAATTGCCTCACTCTCTCTTAAAATCTTCCACTTTTTTCTTTCTTCTAAATCATTCTCATTGGTGTAAAAACATACTGTAGTCTCTGATATTGGCAGCTTAATTCTGAATTATTTAAAAAGAAATTAGATGAAATGATCAATGGATAAATTAATAGATATGCAACAAAGCAAATGGAGCAAAATGCATAGAATCTAGGTGGTAGGGCTTGAACATTCAACTGGTAACATCCTTTCAACTCATCTCTATATTGGAAAAATTATGTAATGAAATATTATAAAACATCATAGCCTAGTTTCTCTCAACTTAAAAAAACAAAAAAAACCTCACCCACTTTTAGTACTACCCTCCCTGCTCCTACCAAGCATTTCCTATATGTGTTGACTCTAATTCCCTTTCTTCATTGTAGGAAGTTTATATCGGGGAATAGCATGGGATGTTTTCCATATCTTTACGTCCAAACTTTGTGTATATTTATAGTTAAGTCATGTCTCATAAGTAGCATGGCTTTTTTAAAATCAAGTCTGAAAATCTTTCTTTTAATTGGAGTAGTCTGTTTACATTAAATTACTATTGTTGTGCCATTACTAATATATATCTTAGTATTTGCTCTATGAGTAGGCTACATGTGATAATATCTATGGTATACGCTCTCTTAGTGTGTACCATAAAAGAGTAGTAAAACAACCTACAACTAACAAGCTAACATAGGGATGACTGACTAATAACAATTAAATAATACAAAAGATAGCCAAAGGGGGGGAAAAGAGGAAAATAGAACAAAAGGCTACTTTTACCACAGCCTGAACAATCCAACTATCTTAGACTCATTAACTTCTATTTATTGCCAATTCCATCCTCATGTGCCTGTATGTATACTGTTATTGTCATATATTTTAATTCATTACATATTTCACTTCAGAAGATATTATTGTTATTATAGTTTTACATAATCAATATTCATTTGGATTTACCCCCATATTTACTCTTTGCTCTATGTTCCTTACCTTATCTCTGTGCCTTCATCCAGGATTATTTTCCTCCTGCATGAAGAACACTCAAGCATTTCCTTAGTATGGATCTGCTGGTGACAAACTCTCAGTTTTCATTTATATGAAAATGCATTTATTTCAACTTTATTTTTGAATAATACATTGCTGATATCAAAATTATAAAACAGCAATTACTTTCTTTTGGTATAGTAGTGCCCCTGCCGCATTCAGAAGGGATACATTCCAAGATCATCAGTGGATGCCTGGAACCATGGATAGTACCAAACACTAAATATACTGTAATTTTTCTTGTACATACACACATATAATAAGGCTTAAATTATGAAGTAGGCACAGTAAGAGATTAACAATAACTAATAATAAAATAGAACAATGATAAAAATTGTGTGAATGTAGCCCCTCTCTCAAAATATCTTATTGTACTGTATTTGCCCATCTTCTTATTGCAATGATGTGAGTGTATAAGATGCCTACGTGATGAGATGAATAAGGTAAATGTATAGGCATTGTGGAGCAGCATTAGGCTACAGCTGCTCTTCTGATGATAGGTCAGAAGGAGAATATCTATTTCCAGACTGCAGCTGACTACAGGCAAGTGCAACTGCAGAAAGCAAGACTGTGGCTAAGGGAGGACCACTGTACTCTGATTAGTTCATTCCATTGATTTTTGGCTTTCATTGTTGCTAATGAAAAATCAGCTGTCTCTCTCATTTTGACACCTTGAAGGGAACATTTCTTTTGTCTCTGAGTGCTCTGAAAATCTCCTCTTTTCCTTTGACTTTTGATGTTTTATTATGAAATAACTACATGCAATTTTCCTGAAGTACATAGCACTTCTTGAATCTGTGCCTTAATCTGTTTCATCAATCTTGGAAAATTCTGAACATTTATAGGTCAATATAGTCTTTTTCTTATTTCAACTTCTAGGATCCTAGGTTTGTGTATGTTCTCTGTTTCTTACTATGCCCCATCTCTCACACTTTTTTCTTGTGTTTTTATCCTTTGCCTCTGCATGTTTTAGTATGGATATGAATTCTGACTTATCTTTCAGTTCACGAATTCTTTGTTCAGGCTTGTCCAGTCTGCCGTTAAAGCTATTTATTAAATTCATTTCACTTATTGTAACTTTCAATCCCAGAATTTCTATTTTATTATTTTTATAGCTCCTGCCCCTGCTATAATTCTCCATTTTTTCATTTAATTTCCTATACATATTAACCTGCAATATTTTAATATCTCTGTCTAACAATTCCAATATTTACATCTTTTGTGTATCATTTTTATTAATGTTTTTCTCTTTGTTTTAGACAATATTATTTTTTCATGTCTTATCCTTTTATATTTAATGTCATAACCCTGCATTAACTGTAGCATATATAGGAAGTTATAGATGATATCTCCTTCTAGAGAGAAATTAGTCTGGTTGTGAGCAGAATATTACAGTAGAGATAGATCATCTTAATCCAGTAAGAAACCGAACTGATATGACATTTGGCTTTAGTCTTTATAAGATCTGCTTCCTCATCCATTCTAGAGTCCTGAATAAAAATGCGGCAGATTGTATTTTCCAAAGATGGTTTTAATAATCTTTATTAAATTATTTATTAATCTTTATTATTTAATAATCTTTATTCTTTTCTCTGGATCCCGGGCTTAGCTCTGTGACCACATTATCAATATAGTAGAAAGAAAGCCTACCATGTGATTTTTGAGTATAGATCACAAAAATGCCTTCTACTTTTGCCTCTTACTCCTTGGGATTCTCATTCTTGAAACCTAGTCTCAAAGCTGTGAGGAAGACCAAACTAGACAATGCGGAAATACTAAATGAACAGGCTACATCTTGTGTTTGGGATGACAATCTCAGCTCAGCTTCCAGCTGACAGCCAGCATTGAATACTACACATATGTGTGAAGACTCCTCCAGATGAATCCAGGTCCCAGGCATCATATTACCCCCAGCCTTTGAATCTCCCCAGTTGAAGCTTCAAACATTGTTAGAAAGAGATAAGGAACCCTGCTATAACCTCACTAAATTCAGGAACCACAGATTCTCTGAGCATAATAAAATGGTTGTTCCACAATACTCCATTTGGGGTGATTTGTATGCAGCAACAGTAACTGGGGCAGGTGCCTTTCAGACCTTTTTTTGCCTGAACTTCAGTTTCTGTCCCTCAAGACTAGTGAAATTGACAAAAGCTCTTCTCAGTTCCTGATCATCTTATTCATTGCTTTGTAATTGGCAGACATCCATATTTCTGGACTTCTCCTCTTTCCAAAACCTTGACCCTTCAAGAGCTTGCTCACTTAGTATTTTTCTAGGGCTTTAATATGTTAGTTTGGGAGGGTTCATCTGAAAACATTTATTTCTCCCTTATGGGAGCATATGTCAACGTATTACATTGAATTTTTAATTTGAATCATTACAGACACACACACACACACACACACACGCGCGCGCGCACATGCACACAGAGACACACACATTTTAATTTCCAAAAGTCCTATTTGGGTCATTTTTAATTGTGTTGTTTTAGTATTTTTTTCATCACTAACATTTTAAAGCCTCTCTTAACTCTTAAAACACATTACACAAAATTATTATTATTATTATCATTATTATTTTAGAGAAGGAGAGGGAGAGAGAGAGAGAGCAAGAAAGAGGAGGGGTAGAGGGAAAGGGAAAGCGAGAACCTTAAGCAGGCTCCATGCCCAGCCCAGAGCCCAGTCTAAGATCATGACCTGAGCCAAAATCATGAGTCAGATGTCTAAATGACTGAGCCATCCAGGTGCCCCTACAAAATTATTTTTTTACATTTATGTCTGATAATTTCAATATCTGTAGCTTTTATGAATGTGATTCTCCTATGTTTTTCTGTTTATTCTATTGTTCTTGCTTATGGTATACATTCATATTTTTTGCCTTAAGCACATTATTTCTTGAAATACATCTTGAAAAATATCTTAGAAGTTATTTATACCTTATATGAAGTCTCATATTTCCAAAAATAAAATCTGTTTCTGCCAATTGTTTAGTTCACTGTCATCCTAGAGCTACTTTACATTAAAATCTTTATCTGGAGTTTGACCAAAGAGCATGAATTCTGGCTACAAAACTTGTTCAAGGATAACTCAAATATTCAAGGAAAACCTTTTCCTCCACTCAAGCCCAGGTTAACAAAGACAAGATGGTTTCACTCTTCGTGGATTGAGTTTATCAATAGTTTTCACTTGTTTCTTGCTATTCCTACTGTCTCCTACTCACCTCTCAATCTCTACCACAACCTAGATTTTATATCTTGTCTACTCTGGGCTATGTATCCTTCAAAAAAAACTGAATCAGGCCTTTTTAGATAATATAAGAGTGAAATCCAGTTTGGGCACTTATCTTTCAAGCTTGCCATTTTCTCTCTTTTTTTTTTTAACATTTTGGGATTTGTTATTGTTTTTCCAGGTCACGATATTTATATTTTATCTAGCTTTTCAGTTATTTTCATTAAAAGAGTCACTAAGATACCCAGGCTACTCTACACATTTTTTCAAGATGGCAGCCAGAAATACAAATTTATATGTAATTTTCATGTGATATATCCAATTTAAAAATGCACTGCAAATTGAACAAAATAAGGCAGATTCAGTCCTGAGGGATGCCAGTCTGTGCCCTCTGGCCAGTAAAGACGAAAGTGAGTGCTAAAAAAAAAAAAAATGATCTGTAAGTATAAAAAAGTGGCCCTGAATTACCTGTTATGGCTTCTTGCTGCTGCTTAATACTATAACAATATATGAAATATCTTTGTTCTTAACTCAAATTATCTTTTGTACATTTATAAGCACTGGAGAGCAACTGGGCCCCTAAAATCTTAGAAATGAAAGATAAAAGATGACTTTTGGAAAATTAAACTAAAATTTAACACAGCAAACCTTTCCTAGGATCTAACATAACCCAGGGACATCACAATATCCCAGCAGAGCGTCCTTATATTTTATTTACCTAACACTTAATTCTATGTCCATAAAGCAACCTCCTGATTCCCATATGAGCCTGTCTATGAGCAAAGAATATGGTGATCATATTAAGAGGGCTATTTATAGTTTCGATGACAGTAATTTCTCTCAGTAAATCAATAAAGTGATGTCTGACTATGACTTGGCTTCCCTAACACCTTAACTAAAGAGCAGCATAAGCTGATTATGCTGACGGGTACATTTCCACTGGTTGTAATCATTCCATTTTGCACTTTTACTAATGAGTGGCATTTTAAGTGTCACGCTAGCTAATTCATAAATTTTAATTATCTCTCAGTCCTCTAACACCCTAGGCATTGACCAGACCACTATTTTTCAAATTGGGATATCTGTATCATCGGTAACATATTATATAGTACCAGGGTATGCAAAAAGCCTTAAAAAATCTTCCTGGAACAATATTTAACAGAAACTTAGAGGAAAAAACACAATTATTAATTTAAAAAAGCACAAATATATTCTACAAAATTTATATTCATCTTAAACCAAAATTAAGATTTCTAAGAAATTTGCCATTTTTTACCAACCACACAAGGCTATGATGGTGGCAAAGTTGGTGATCCAATACTTGGATGTTACTGTCAAGTACCATCTCCACATTCATGTCTTCTACCATCTTTGGTTGGGTTTTTTTCAATGACTATTACATTTCTTTTTCTGGTCCCTCCTTCTCTTTCCCATTCTTTTCATCAATCTGTTTATAATGCTGAAGAATTCTATTTTGGTCATTATAGAATGATTTTTTGTTTGTTTGTTTGTTTGTTTCTCAGAGTATATGTATTACCCAGTTCAATCAATGAGTAAAAAGTAAGAGTAGAAACTCAATGATCATTACCTAAACAAAGTATTTTGTAGCTAAACAGGTTAAGTCACATGAAGCTATATTGTAAACATTTATATTACCTTTATTCTCAAGGATTAAACAGAAAGTTTTCATATTTCACACCTTCCTCCTTTGGTTCTAACAATTAGTGTGACAACTATAATTCAGGCTTGGTTTAGAATAATAATTATCTATCTCTTTACCTGAACTCTTCCATAGTTTCCTCTTGTTCTTAAAGTTCAATCGCTTTTGCATGGAGTAAAGCCTAATTTGCCTCCATCTCATCTCTTAGCATTGCCCTTCAGTATGCACCCCTGCCAGACGGAAATTCTTTTAGCTTCTTAATTATTCCATACTCATTCTCATGTCAAGGCCTTTGAATTTCATGCTTCCTCTGCCTTGAACACTCCCTCCAACTATCATCTGATAGTCAACTTCACTCTTCAGATCTCCCCATAGGCAGGAAAGCCTCCCACAGGCTTCTACCTTCCAAGCTTGGCTTAAATGTGCTTCATATATAGTACTTGGGTTGTTGGTGCTCTGTGCATGCCCTCTCACTACATTTTCTGTATTTCATTACAAAATCACCTGTTTACTTATCCATATCCTTTTATGAACTGCAAGTTAACCAAAAGACTAATTCCTACATCCTGCATCCTTCAGCTGATCAATTATTATTTACTCCTTTGGATATCCGGCAAAGAATGCCAACTTTCTTCCCTTACCCATTCTTCCTTGGAGTACCCACAGTTTAGCTGGGTATCTGGTTGTCCAACACAGAATATATTTCCCAGCCTCTTTTACAACCAAGTATGAATATGAGATATGAGCAGAAGGCTGTGTGCAACTTGTGGTCATCTCTACAAGGACACTTGTTCTAGACTCTCTCTGTATATCTTATTGATAGCTAGGAAAATGTGATGACTGGCACTACACTTGCAAGCCGCATGTTGAAGTTGGTAGAAACACCCATTAGGACTATACACCCCATTACAAACTGCCATGCAGGAGAAAAATTATGTCTCTTATTTGAGTCAAATAAGTCTTAACTTATTTGAGATAAGACAATCAAATCTCTGTGTTAGTGGCCTAATCTCATTAATACAGAGGTCATTTTAGATGCCATTTCTTTGAAGCTGTTTGCATGTATCTATTACCAGACTATAAATTCCATTAAGACCCTTCAATTCATATTTGTTTAATGCCACATAAATTCATAAATGAATGAACGAACCTAGGAATCTAATATTACATACTAACTTAACTTATGAATATAATTTTAAGGATTCCAAATAAAATGGTAGCATAATGAATCAAGTAGAATCTTAAAGGAATAAATTAACAGGAATAAATAAACTTAATTGCAAAGTATAAGAACATTGAATATCAGCATATCTATAAATATTATTTCACTGGTCAAAATGTAAGGAAAATGCAATGACTGAAAGGCTGAAAACTTGGAGCAAAGGGAGAAGGTAATCCTTTCTCATTAAGTAATGTACTCTTTCTTCCATTAGCATTAATTTCAGCATCCTCCAGTTCATGGGCAGGAAGGATGCACTTACAGAGCCCAGAAAAAGGCTAGGAAAACAGGTCAGCTCAAGAGGAAGAGATAAAGCAAAACATTTGCAGGAAACTTTGACAAACTTTCAGCCTTATCTATTGGCATAAAGGAAAGGGAATGTATCTTCATTTCATGACAAATGAAGCAGTACATCCCAATCACTGGGCCATGGAGCAAATTCCCTCATGCAATTTATCCAAAATAATTACTGTACTTGTCACAGGTTTTGTTATTGCTGTTTTTGTTTTCAAATCACTCAATAAAGTATTGAAAACTTTCATGCAAATAACTATCTCGGCTTGCATATAAAAATAATAGCCAATAATAAATGACTTTTTACTGTACGTCAGGATATTTGCAAGCATTTCACATATATTCCCTCTGAAATTTGTTTAAAAACAATCTAGGAGACCCCTATCATCAATGTTAATTTAGATTATTTTTATTTGACAGTTTTTTAAACTACAAGTCATGACCCATTAGTGGACAGCAAAATCAACTTAATGATTTGAAGTCAGACTTTTTTTTTTAAGTTATAAAAAATAGGGCACATGGGTGGCTCAGTTGGTTAAGCGTCTGCCTTCAGCTCAGATTGAGCTCAGATTGAGTCCCATGTCAGGCTCCCTGCTCAGCTGGGGGTCTGCTCTCCCTCTGCCCTTCCCTCCTGCTCCTGATCTCTCTCTCACTCTCTCTCAAATGAATAATAAATAAAAAATGAAAAAGATTTTTTTTAAAAAAAGTTATATACAATAAATCACACTACAACAGAGGAGGGCAGAAAAAAAAAAGAGAGAGAGAGAAAAAAAAAATACCAGAAAACAGTGACTAGAGTATGCATAAATGATATTTCACAGAAAGTTTTATTTTGGTTTAACGTATCTATGTGTAGATCAGTCTCCAAAAAAATTGGAAATGCATCATTGTAAGGTACCCCTACTCTTAGCTGCACAGCCAAAGGCCTGATGACATCACAGTTGCAAAATCATTATCTTGACTCTTACTTTTTCACTCCATCTTGTCCAGTCTTGTCCAGTCTTGAGCCCCAGTGGTTTGTTACACCCCAGATTCAGGTTGCTCACTATTCTTGAATGGTTTGAAGTAGGAAAGATTAGCTTTGGAACAGAATGCTATGAAGGAGACTCTCCTTCAGTGACAGCAAGTTTCATTTCTCTGGGGCCATCTACTGTTCCCTCCACCTCCCACCCCCGTATAGAAATAAGGATTCCAGTTGTGTGTCTGGGAACACAAACACTCAAAATGCATTTTAAATCTTTATTCTGGCGTTCCCACCCACCATGCCATATAAGAGGTTCCCTTTGACTATATCTGCCTGGGCTGTGGGTACATTTCCCCTAGCACCTGCAGCCCCTGCAACTAGTGGGAAGTCTCTCCAGGTGTATGAAATTCAACTCTAAAAGTCAGCCATTAGCGGGGAGGTAGATGGGGGGATGGGTTAAATAGATAATGGGGATTAAGGAGTGCATTTGTTGTGATGAATACCAGGTATTGTATGGAAGTGTTGAAACACTATCTTGTACCAATATTTACTGTAGGTAATATTACACTGTAGGTTGACTAACTGGAATTTAAAGAAAATCTCTTAAAAAATAAATTTTAAAAAAGTCAGCCATACCCTGGAAGTGATAGATGTGAATGACAGAAACTGACAAGGCAAAGTAAGGGCCCCCAATGAGTGGAGACACTTAGCAATCTGGAAGGTGGCCTTCTTTGGCTAATATGTGCCAATGATCTACTTATAAAGAGGAAAACTCATCACATATCCCTTCCCCCACGGATTATGGCTGGAGAATACTCATATTTGATACAAATACTACTTCTAAGCACAAAGGGCCAGTAGATATCTTAGTGCTTACACCAACATGGTATCACAATTTATTACATCTTTGGTTCCCAAAGACTGATTTCTTTAGAGAAACTGAAGTAGGACAAAGAATATTGTTATTGTTTCTGTATATTTAAGTCAGATAACTATAATTCTAAATAACCAATTCCTACAAGTGGGGCAACCAAGAAGAACCTAAGGAGATGGATGAATGAATCTAATCTCTGAACTGAGTTCCTCAGAGAGGGGTCCTAACCACCAACACCAGTATTACCTGGGGTGTTGGTGTTGGACCAGGGCTAGGCAGGCAGGGAGTGCCTTGGAGGTAAGAATCCCACAGAGGATGCTTAGTTTCAGGGCTACAGAATTTCCACCAAAATGTAATTAAGTAATGACACAATCATTGAATTATGAAGCACCTACAGTATCATTACAAAAATCACTAACCTGCACATTAGAGACTTTCATCTAACACTTCTATGTTCATGAATGTTATTTCACTTTTTAAAATTTCTACAGCAACTTCTTTTGAAACCATATGGATAGTTACAAAAAATATATAATATTTATATTTTCATAAGTAAGACAAGGAATATTTCTCTTACTAGTGAACCCAAAGCTGCTTATGTTTTCTTTAATATAAGGTTTAGGCACATATTCACAGACAATTTATGATAACTTGTGGAGATGTAATGAATAATCGAAAATCATAAAATGCATATGTGTATCTATTTTTTCCTACCCCCAAACAAAAAACACAGAAGCTCAAACTTTATAAGCTCTGTTTTAAATTATTTAACTCATCTCTGTACAAAGGCTCAAGTCTAAATCTCTCTATGAATTTTCCCCTTTATACTTCATGACTCATTTATAATTCTAGATTGTTAGAACATTTTTACATGCTTTATTTACATTATGGGGTTTTCCAAGCATTTTTAAAATTGTGAAGGCAGCAATGTCTTTTGTTCAGGCTTTAAATCTGAGTCTTGCCAAAAGAATGGAATGAGATTACTTCAATCGGAACCAATTTAGGCTTGGATTTTAATATGCAAATTCTTAGCTACAAACATTTAGCCTAAAAACTTTGAAGAAAAAATGTTTCACTCGACAAACAAAAAGTGGATGTTAATCTAGAGTGATCCAATCTGCAAACATCTTTGCTAATCTGAATTTATTAATCTAAATCTTAGAAAATAGAGGAGTCATACCATTTCCTAGAAAGAAAAATCAGATTTAAAGTGTAATACCTGACTGACAAAGATCTCCTGTCATGTCTCAGAAATACCCTTAGGAATCCCCTGAAAGGGATTTTAAGAATTTTCTTTCAACACTGACATAGTCAATCCCATTTGGGATCTCTAGAACAAGCAGGCCAAAGAAATAGCCAGACAATTATCCAATAATTACATGGTCAAGCTGGCAATACTTCCCAGGAACATTTTCTTTTACCATCTGAAATAATTAATTTTACCATGTTACCTGTACATACTGAGCCTACTCATTTGCATGCAAGCCGTATCTACAGTAATGAAGTTAAGTAGAAAATGAAGGTTCAGAACCATATAATTATATCCTAAGAAATACTTTCATCTAAAATAACAAGAAATTTGAGGCAAAGGATTTTGATACACGTGTGCAGCTGGCACATCTGAATGGGTCAGTTCAATGTTTCATTTTGCTAATAATACAGTGCTTGAAGACATTTATGGATAGCTCTTGTCTTATTTATCTCTCTTAAAACCCACTGACATCTGTACCATTACTGCTATCACCCCCATATTTCAGGCAAGGAAAGAGAGACTTAGTAAGATCAAGTAGCCAGTACAAAACTTCAGAGTTTGGAAGCGGCAGAGATTGGATTTGAACACATTATGTGTCAAGGTGACATGAAAAACTATACATCTAGCAGCTCTACTGACCTGGTATAGTAGGAGCTCCCTCTAATAGAAGAAAGGAAGGCTTCACAAAAATGGAGAAATCTTAAAGAAAAAAATGTCTCCAAGGACTGCATTTGGGTGGGGAGGGGGGGGGAGAGGAGAGAATAATACCATGTACAAAACTGAAAGAAAAGTATTAGACAGGATGAAACAAAAACTATACTTGCTTTTTAAGAAAAAAAAAAAAAAAAAAACTTTTCTAGTTAGTTACTTCTAATTCCCCCTGCGGTCCCAAAGTCCAAGGTGCCTAAGGTCCCAGCTCTGCAGGGCAGCAGCCCCTCAGAACAGGCGATGAGTGAGTGATTGCACGTGTAAATCTTTGCCCTGATCAAAAAGCCAGTTTCTCTTTTTTGAGAATATTAACAGCAATCCCCCTGTCGATAGCAGCAGCGGCAATAATCCTTCACATTCATGTTGACTTTCCACATTTCTGAAAACACCTTTAGAGGAAAGACTGACATCAAGAATGTCCAAATATTAAGTTTTCTTGGAACTCTTTTAAATCAATAACACACAGTTGATGAACTTTCTGTATCAGTGGCCTCTGTGGTGCCTAACAACTTTCCTGGTACTACAAGAATTCGAAAGGCTCCGGTGACAAGGTCCTGCTTCCCAGTAACTTAGCATCTCAGTATGGTACATTCAGGAACAAGACTTCATTTTACATTTACGGTCCATTTTTTTGTGCGTCTTTTACCAAAAAAAAAAAAAAAATGTACTACGGTGAACTCTTTTCAATGTGGAAAATAAGACACAAAATTTAATCACATCAGTAAAACAGTCCCCTCCCCTCCTGTGAGGTCATCAGCAGAGAAGGAGCTAATTTACAGTAGCAAGGGTCCTTTCCTGATTGGCCTCAAACTAAAAATAACATTCAAACAACCCATCTCTTCAGTATAAAAGAAATAGCTGGATCTGGAGCATAACTATTCATGAAAGGAAAGAGAGGTCCTAAGAGAAGGCAAATCTCTAAATCCCTGAGACTTCCTGTTTCCTTCATTTGCTGCCTAGTTTAAAACAATATCCAAACCAGGAACTTTCATGGTAAAGGTGACTGGCAAGTGGCAATAAAGGTCAGCCCAAAAATAAGAATAAAACCAAATGTCCAAAATGGAAATGTTTTAGCATCACTCTCTCTTCTCTTCTTGCTGCTCATCTCCCTCTCCCAATTTGTTACAAAACATTTCTAGCTCCTCAGATGAAACTTGGAGGAGTCGTCAAGTTTTAATAGTGTAGAAAAAGCCTAGTCTGGATGGGAAAGCTGCAAAGTGGGCATGGGAGTGCCATGCCATAGAGACGGTGTCTGCATTCTGAAAGGCATGTGGAAGAAGACTTAGAACTCTCTTCATACTCCATTACCTGACTGGGAGCTCACCACGAAACACAGTTGCTGTCCCCTCCCATCTTCCTACCACACACCTCAAAGGGGAGGTTTTGCAGGTCTACAGTCAAGCTAGAGGGAAAGGCTGGAGGACATTGAAAGAGTTAAGGCATTAGGAAAATCAGAAGACATTAATGAAGCAAATGCTCACCCTAACTGGCCTGGCCAGGGTCAGCTGCCACAAAGCAGAAACGAAATCCACTGCGGGTTACAGCACCAGGAAGGCATGCCGAGTACCACAGAGATGGGAAAGGGCCTCCAGCACACGAGGTTTACAGCTGCGTGCAGAGGGACAGAAGAACGGGATCGAGGGCCAGAGCAGGATGTCTTTAGTGACCGCTATGGTGAATGTGTTCATCAGCGGGGATCTGTTAAGGAAAGGGCTTGGGGACATGGCTGTGGAGAGAGGTAGGGAGTGAGGAGCAAGAACGGATGTCAACTCACTCATCAGTGGGGGCTTTACTGACCTTTCCTTCTGTCTCTAGGTGACTATGATCTAGGGACTATGTGCCCATCGGGAAAAAAACTCATTATATTCATTCGATATATTGTTTTCTAGGTATAAAACAAATCATTTAAAGATAGACAAGCTAAAGAACAAAAAATAAATAAAAAATAATAAAGTTAAACTATATTTTAAATACATCAGGCAAACCCACTGTTAAAAAAGTAAATTACAACAAATTGCACTAGGAAGCAAAAAATAGTCTTTCATCATGCTGGTAATCATTTCCTAAATTATCTACTTTGTAAGTATGCATTTCTGTGTCTTAATTTTCTGCAAAGTAGGCCACACAGGTATAGGTTATTTTATATATGCATATACAGGTGCGTGTGTATGTGTTTGTGTGTGTGTGTTTATGTGTGCATGCACATATACAAATACAAATAAAACTGAATAAAAAAAAAAAACTGAATAAAAAAAAAAAATTAAAACCTGAGCAGCAGAGGGAGAGACATGAAGGCAGTGATGGCAGATATGGCTCTCACAGAACTAGAAAGTGTTGGGTGAGACTTGCAATTTTTAATAAGCTATACGTTGTGATTTATATGTTGTCTTTATGAGAAAGACTTTTGCATTTACAGTGGAGGAAAGAGTGAGTGGATATTTTCAAGAAGACCCAAAGGTCTAAGAAAAAGATAAAATTTTCTCTGGGTCCAATATAACACAACACCAAGACCATCAAGGCTGCAATTCTGACTTGAAAGATGCAAAGAATGATGTTATTTACAAAGCTTTTCAGAGTGGCTCCCATCTCAGAATCAGTCCTTTGCACTCCAGCATGGCTGAGTATATTTTATACTTTATCAGTTCTTAAAATTATACTTTATATGTTTTATATTTTATACTGTGGGCTTTCCTTAAATTTTTTTTTTTATTCTTGATTGTGTGCACATATTTCTAGCTGGAATCATCTTTTGTGCTGTCCACCTGTGGGCAGAGGCCTCAGCTGGCATCTGGAAAGAGTATTCAGTGACAGGTGGAGCAGAGCTAATCACCTGGGCTTGGATATACTGTAGTTCCCAGGCTATGTCCACCCACCCTGGATTCCCAGTTGGCACCCTGAAACCAAGCTCCTATACTTGTTGCTCTCAGCTAAACACAGAAACTACAGTTAGTAAGCCAGACTCTGGGAGGAGTGTGGGTTCTGGAGTGTGAACTAGCTGCCAATTCCCATGCAATCAGCTATTTATTGCCCCTGGCCCAGGCCTACACCCCTGCTCTCACTTTCACTCACTTCTGAACATGAACTTAGCACTGCCCCCATATTCTCGAGCAGCAGGCACCCACGGAAGTCCTGAGCTATACTTTCCTTCTTTAAACAGCCCTAGATTCTAAAGATTCATAATTCTTGCTCTACCAAAAGTTTGCAAAGATGCTCTTGAGCTCAGCTATTTAATTATCTCTGTTATTTATTTGTCTAAAATATCTTTTCTATCCAGGATTTTGATGTAGGAGAGGGAGGCTATAGCATGAGCTCAACCTCCCATTGTGAAATGAAAGCCAAAGGGCCAATTCAGCAGGAAGCTACGTGGAGAGCTGGAGAGCAGATGGCTCAATGGGCATTGCTCAGGGGGCCCTCCCATACAGATGACCCTGAGGAGAACGTAGCTGAACCAATACCTTCACACTCTATAAACTCCCAAGAACGTAGGTATGACTCCAGCGGAATGCAAGACGAACCTAGAAATGGACTGAGAATAAGCCTCTTCTTCCCCAACTGAATAAGGGTTTGAAATAGAAGTTATATTTAGTTACAGAAAAATGAAGTTATATTTTTTATATATTTTTTTAATATTTTATTTATTTACTTGAGAGAGACTGTGACAGTGAGAGAGACAGTACAGAGGGAGAAAGGAAGCAGTCTCTCTGTCCAGCAGAGAGCCAGATGCAGGGCTTGATCCCAGGACCCCGAGATTATGACCTGAGCCAAAGGCAGATGCTTAACCGACTGAGCCACCCAGGCACCCGATTTTTTATATTCTTATAAAGGTAACAGGGGCATCTGGGTGGCTCAGTCAGTCAAGCATCTGCCTTCGGCTCAGGTCATGATCCCAGGGTCTTGGGATCGAGCCCCACATCAGGCTCCTTGCTCTGATGGGGAGCCCATCAGAGTGGGGAAGCCCACTTCTCCCTCTCCCTCTGCCTGCCACTCCCCTAGCTTGGGCAATCTCTCTCTCTCTCTCTCTCGCTCTCTCGCTCTCGCTCTTGCTCTTTCTCTCTCTGTCAAATAAATAAATGTTTATTGAGTAACTACCATATGCCAAACACTTTTCCAGGCCCTAAAGGAAGTATGATGAAACAGATATCCCTGTCTCCTGACTTCCGTCCATTTTCTTTATTAACAGATCCCAAACGGTACCTTGTCTTTCATAATGTGACTGAATATTTTGATAAAGAAGAAATACTTAATGCTCAAAAGTAATTTGAAAATAAAAATTTTATCTAGTTAAAGTTACATGTGATACTTATGTTTTAGCAATCAGATAAAGCCACCTATCTGTTTTTTTTTTTTAATCTTTTTTTTTTTTTTTAAAGATTTTATTTATTTATTTGACAGAGAGAGAGAGAGATCACAAGTTGGCAGAGAGGCAGGCAGAGGGAGAGGGGGGAGCAGGCTCCCTGAGCAGAGAGCCCGATGCGGGGCTCGATCCCAGGACCCTGAGATCATGACCTGAGCCGAAGGCAGAGGCTTTAACCCACTGAGCCACCCAGGCGCCCCGCCACCTATCTGTTTTGTATGAGCTTCACAGCAACGACATAATTCTCAAGTCCCAGTTTTGCAAGTCATGTCTGGAATATGTCTTTAATAGACGACTAAATGCTTTATTTCAACTTTACCTGATGCTTTATCCAGCTCTTGACCAGAATTCCAAATCCTTTAATACTCTAAGGAGAAATATGGATTATCCACAGCCATAAAATTAGGTGATATTGGTTTCATACAGTTTAAATCAATACCAATTATACACCTCCAGTTCTCTCCATTAGGGCAATGGCTTTTATTCAAGCTTCAGATAACTATTTTTCCCATTTTTCTTCAGCTAAAAGCAAACTGTGAAGAAATCGGTTCAGTTTGGATACTAAAATTCACGACATTTATTGCATTCCTACATTTGACATCACAGAATAGGTGCTGATTATTTCAGCTAAAATCCAAAAGGTACACAACTGAAAACAATTTACTAATACCTCAGCTTGTTATTTTTCAAACACACAACTACTGTCCTGTATAAGACACTTAAAAATAAAACTAACGTCAATGTATTTTTTGAACAACTGTAATCACCCAAAGTAGCATTTGTAAAAGGCATCTGATAAATATTCCCTATATTAATTCTAGATGAAACTTAAAACTCAACTGGCAATAAGATAACAGAAATTTTGGAAAATAGCTGCCAGAAGCAAATGCTTTTAGAGACCGAGGACTGTTTCCTGAATTTCAACTGTAGTTGCCAACAATAAAAAATGTCAAATAAAAACGGTTTAGTGTACTTAACAGGTATTTTGGTGGCAGTGACCATCTTCAAGTCTTTTCTCAATAGCCATGTCCCTTATATGTCTTCTTTTTTTTTTTAAGATTTTTACTTATTTATTTGATACACAGAGACAGAAAGAGATGGAACACAAGCAAGGGAAGCGGCAGAGGGAGAGGGAGAAGCAGGCTCCCCACTGAGCAGGGAGCCCGATGCAAGGCTCAATCCAGGACCCTGGAATCATGACCTGAGCGGAAGGCAGATGCTTAACAACTGAGTCACCCAGGCAATCCCCTTATATGTCTTCATATGTCCTATTAAAAATAAGTAGAATATCATAGTAAGATCAGAAATGGGTACAATCATAGGCTAGAGAGTCTACAGAACTTTTTAAAACAAATCCCTATTTATCCAATATAATATTTTCATTTGTATGATGATTTACTATGTGCCACGCCACTTAGCTATTTCCTATCTATTCTTTTCTGTCCCATGAGTTCTTTGAGAAGTGGCACATGCATGGACCAGAGGACAGCAAAGACAGTCACTATGATGCAGATAAACTTAAGTCACAGAGGTGGCAGCACACCGGAAAGGTAGAAGATGAATGGGGTCTGGAGCACAGTCTAAGTTTCTCCTTGAAATTAACTGCTGCCTTCTCTCAAACAAACCCAATTCTACCCTCAAGGCCCTGCTCAATATACATTTGCCACAAGAAGCTTTCTCCAAAACAAGACAATGCCATTCTAACAATGACCTGGAAGTCAAGGTGTCCTATTCATTTAAATAGACCATTTGTCAGAATGTGATTCAGGAACCACAGGCACCAGATTGCCCAGGGTAAGTTTCAAAATCACCCATCCCCAGGTATCATCCTGGACCTACCAAATCGGAAACTCAGCAAACGGTGCCCTGCAACCTGCATTTAAACGAGCTCCCAGAGTGATTCCCCTGTGAACCAAAGCTTAAGAACCCCTGGACCACAACTCCCAATGCTGATCTATGCATAGCGCAATAAACAGTGGCTGCATTAGAAGTTAGGGACACAGGAGAGAAGAATATATTCAGAAGAGGAAAACATGAGCATAAAGTTTAAATGTGGCCCTATTAGGACATGAGACCCAGAATAGAGCTAGAATGGTGATCTATGGGAGTAGAGTCCATACGCATAAAAATAAAAGTAATTGTAACCACACACAAAAAGGACCATAGAAGTAAACAAATAAAAGAAATGCTGAAACACACACATAGTCACACACACTCACAGTAACATACACACAAAGAAAGGGAAAAGCTGTTAAGATAAAAGATGAGTGCTTTCTATTATAAAAGGCAAATAGTTGTTCCTTTATCTACAAATTTACAAAACTGCATTACTTTGCCTAAAAATGTTGCAAAAGCCAATTGAAGAAAATATTTCCTTACTTTATATTCACAGGGGAAAACAAGCAAACAGTTCTTTCTAGCCTAGGTCAACTTTTATTTATTTATTTATTTATTTGAGAGCAGGGGGTAGAGTCAGAGGGAGAGGGAAAAGCAAGTTTCCAGCTGAGCAGGGAGGCCCACCTGGGGCTTGATCCCAGGACCCCAGGATCATGACCTAAGCCATAGGCAGACGCTTAACTGACTGAGCCACCCAGGCGCCCTGCAAGGTCAATTTTTTAAAAAACAACGAAATCACTAGAATTTTTTTTCCTGATGTCCTTTATTTTTCTGAAAAAAAAAAAAAGTATATTCACTTACTTATTTTTAGAGAGAGAGTACAAGTGGGAGGGGCAGAGGGAGAGAGAATCTCAAGCAGACTCCACGTTGAGCATGGCGGGGCTCCACGTAGGGCTCAATCTTTTGACCCTGATATCATAACCTGAGCCGAAATTAAGAGTTGGATACTTAACTGAATGTGCCACCCAGGGACCCTAGACTTATGCTCATTTATCTTCCACTATACATTCGTGGATGGTTAGTTTGCCTACCAAAAAGAAAGTGGCTAAAAGGACAGTAATCCTGCCATCAGATTTGTGAAAATTTGGTGGCTTTCATGTTGTCTTTGCATCACATTTATCCTAAATGTATACTAGAAAACACGTGGTATTTCCTCCTAATAGCAGCAAACACATGTATTAAGCATTTACTATGTGCCAAGCACTCTGAGGCTCCCAACATTCTCATTTGTTGCTTCTCATTGCTTCTTCCAGCACTTAAAAAAGTTGAAAATGATTCTTTTTTTAAAGATAAATTGTAAAATTGAATGTTGATCTCTCGACTTCTTCAGAATTTTGTCTCCCATTTTTCCTCTGTGAAAATATTTTGCTCGAAACTCTATGGTTTATTGCTCAGAGCTTCTTCTCGTCTTCTGAGACATTTTTCAAGACATGAAAGGAAGTTATTAGGCAGTTTCCATGAGCAGTGTATAGGGGAAAAGTACCCAGGACGTGAATGTGGGCACAGAATGCTTTCATGCTATCACTTGTCTGAGCAATGTGAAATGGAAGGGAATCAAAATGCTGGCATGTGGGGCACCTGGGTGGCTCAGTCTGTTAAGTGTCTGCCTTTTAGCTCAGGTCAATGATCCCAGAATCCTGGGATCTAGCCTGGCACTGAGCCCCTACCATCGCATGGGGCTCCCTGCTCAGCGTGGAGTCCGCTTCTTTTTTCTTCTCTCCCTGCCCTTCCCCCCATTTGTGCTCACACACAGGTACTCTTTCTCTCTCAAATAAAATAAATAAAATCTTTAAAAAAAAATTTGCTGGCATGTAATCCAGGCTTAGCCTACAGGGGGGACGGACTTCACTCCTATTCTGCTTCCTGCTCCCTGTGGCATTTTAACATAGTCAATGCAAAGAAGAGGTTATCAATCAGCCAGGCGGCAACTCTCAAAGGACAGACATTACAGGGCAGCGTCTCTTGAGGCATCACCTCATCCACGGGCTCATGATAGCCCTGTGCTTCCACCACCCCAGTCTGCGCTGCTAGCAGTTGGCCGTGAAGTTCTTGCTTCTTAGGGGTGTGAGCAGGGGGAGCAGATTTCACTGACACATATTCCAATTTTCAGCTCTATCTACTGATACGTCTTTTAACATGTTGGCAAAAAATGTGAGAAAACTTGTTTACAGTCTTGATTTTGAGGGTAGAACAGGAAATATGAATTACAAAGTAAGGCAGGAAGTAAAAAATGAAACATCTTGAAATCAAAATTAACCTCCAAAATGTAAGCAAACAGAACATGATGGAGACAGAAATAAATACAGGATTCAAAGCCAAAAGCATTAACCACAAAACTTGGTTTCAATTAACCAAACTCAAATTGTCAAAAACCACTGTGTCAAAGTATAATTTTTACTAAAAAAGAAAGAGGTCGATATAAGGGGTGCCTGGGTGACTCCATCAGTTAAGGGTCCAACTCTTGATTTCAGCTCAGGTCATGAGCTCAGTGTTGTGAGATCAGTCCTATGTCAGGCTCTGTGCTGGGCATGGAGCCTGCTAAAGATTCTCTTTCTCCCTCTCCCTTTGCCCCGCTCCCCAACCCCCCAAAAAGAAAAAGAAATAGATATAACTATTTTAAAAATTAACATTATATATGTACAGAGAAAAAATTTAAATCCAGTAAGGAACTCACAAGTGGGAAGAGTAAGGCACTAAAATTGGTAAGCCACAATTACTATAAAGGGGCTACATTTTTTATACATTTATTCGGGCTGTTGAGAGATAAGATTAACTCAAAAGATCAAATTTTATTTTCTTTCAACATGTTAATTTAGAATAGTAGATGGCAGTGGAGGGGAACTTAAAACATTTGCATCTAGTGGTCTTAATTACCATATAGTTGACCGAATCTGTGTTAGCAACAGTTCTCCTGTTATTCTTCACTCAATAAACTTAAGAATTACTATCATACTGGTCTGTCTCATTATGCCAGATTCCACAAGTGGGATCTTACCTAAGATAAGATAAAATTATTAAATATATTAAAACTTATCAAGATTTCCAAATAGAATCAGGATCTGTCTGTAGATCTCAAGGTCTTACTTACAAATTCTCTATGTCAGATACTACCTCCAAACCTCATCTAGCATGCTAGGATTACCAGATACAGGGTGAAGGCAGGGGTTGCAAAGAGCTACATTCCCATTCCCAATCTGTACGTGATGATCTAGTCCTCATGGTTAGACCTTCTGCATCCCTTCCTCCACTTCACTGGGGATTTTTGGCTTAAATGATCGTACGATAGTGAGTATTTACAAATCTAGAATAGCACAGCAAGTAATGATACCAAACTGCTACATTTTATGCTCCAAAAACAAATCCACAATCTACAGATTATGGCTGTATCTATTTCTGAAACACTAGGTATTTTTTTCACCAATGTTTCTGTTACTTGGTAATATGTTGTTTATTTTCACTGGCAAAAGTTTTTTTTTAACTTATTTTTTAATGGGAAGGTAAAATCATGGAACAGGTAACACAGTAATAATCACAAGGCTCACTGGTTCCAAGAGATGTATGTCCTTCATGAGGAAAGTAAGTGGCATACCTTGAGAAAAGAAAGAAATACTCAAGGAGCTGGTTCTCATTCCCTAGGACCTGGATTCAAAGCCACACTGACTGTTAGCAAGAAACTTGACGCTGTTATTCATTGATGTCGGTGCATCAAGAGAAAAGTTAGGGGAAATAAAAAATTAATGGAGTTTGAAAACATGTGAGGGAAAGGAATTAACTAATGCATGCTTTTCAAATATCTTAAATCACTAAACTATAAAAATCCACCTGGTGAGAAACAAACAAAGGAAAGAAATTCCACAATTTTCCAAAATGACAGAAAAGAGAAAGATGTTCAAGTTTTCACTATTATGAATTTTAGCTAGTGAAGGATTTCAGAATAATGTATGGTTAATTAAAATACTACAAATCGTGCATTAACATTTAATCACTGCTTCCTATAGTTTTCATGGATGTGCTTAATTTGCTGTGCAAACCTTAATATATTAATATATGTCTTCTCGAAATAACTCAATATCCAGTAACCGCTCAGTACGCCAAGATTGATTATGCTTCTACATGAATAGCTAGTAATAAAAGAACTTACTATTAGCATGTAAAGGTGTAATTCATTTTCACATTATGGAATAATATGGCATGAATGGTAAACCGTAAATCCATTTTGAGAATTTACCTCTCATATGTCTCCCACCATAAATGTTTTGGACTTAACCCATTCCTGCCACATCGCATTAGGTACTGAACTACAGATTCTCACTTATTTAAAAACAAAAAATTCAACAAGCTCCTAATGTTTATATTAGAAGACTGTTCATTCCAAAAACCTCCAAATAAATGCTACATGGCAAAGAAAAAGCACTCTAGGAAAAGGGAAACAACAGGAAATTCATTTGAAATATGAAGTCTATCTAATTCTCTGAGCATGAATACAAAAGGGGAAAAAAATGAAAGAAAATATCAAATGTTTTTGCCATAATGATTGCCCATAAGCATACAGAAAGCCAAACATTTATAAAGGCCCAAACTAAAACATGAAAGCTGCCACCAGAGCTAGCCCATTTTGAGCTACTGTATTGTATAAATCATCAAATTTGTGAGAGATGGTTACCTTGACTTCATGAGAATTCTAGATATTAAATCTAGGCAAATTGGTTTTAATTGTTGTCTAAGTAATTTAATCTACATTTGAAGAACTCTGCTTTAGTGTCAGCATGGCAAAGGAGTGGAAACATGACCTTGTCGGTCTTAAGAGTCTTTGTGTCTTCCCTCAGAATCCTTCTTGAGCTTCCTTTCTGTTTAAAAAGTTGAGGTCTAGGTCCTTTCCTCCATGTCTGAAGGCTTTTGTAGATCATTTTTTTTTCTTTTCTTTTTTTTTTAAAGATTTTGTTTATTTATTTGACATTCTTGAGAGGTAACCATTCTGTGACCCTGAGGATTAGCCTAGTCAAATGGGGGATGTGACCCGGAACCCTGACCTTGCTCAGACCCCAAATCACAGAAGGAACACAAACCCTCCTTGTGTAATTCACTTTCATTTGGGTATTATGTCACTTTCAACCAAAGATCTTCACTAATATAACAATGGAAACGGTTTCACACTTTTCAGCCCTTGTGACCTGAAAGCACTACACAAACAACAAATGAATTTATAGAGTTAAAAAGAGCAATTCCATTGATAAACACTTCTGAAGATGACTAGAAGTTAGAAAAAAAGACAGAGAAATGAAGAGAAGAGAAGTTCCTTTGGCAATATGCTTTAATGGAAAGAATATCAGAAATACTCAAGACTAGTCTTCTCTCTCGCCTTCTCTACACCCTAAAAAAACCCTATCATCACAAAAGGCTTCTCTTAGTAAGAAAGGCATCACTCAAAGGCCTGCATCAGATATCTCACTCACAGGCCCCATACAACCCAGGCAGGTGAAAGACATGTCTAAGACGTACCTGTCTTTTCTTTTTTCCTCCTTAATGACCAATTTTTAGTTAGAGCCCTCACCATCTTTCAAGTTTCAAAGAAGAAAAAACATGAACTACTTTCATTTATAAGTTTACCCTCTGCAGGCTTCTTTCCCACACATGATTCTTTACAAATTTTCCAAAACTTTTTATTACCTTTTCCACTTATCCTTTACTAAAAACTTTAATTTTTAATTGTTTCTCTCATATGCTCTGGCGTTCCCCTAACAAGGCTAACATCTCAACCATTCCTCCCCACATTCATCTGTATTTCTTCTCACAGGCCTATTATTTAAAATTGCTATCCAATTTATTTTTCCATTTTGTTGTCTCCTCATCAGAAATGATCTTGAGGATGGTTTTCTGCAACAGAGGGCAACTGAAAATACAGAGTCAACCTAAAATACACCAGAAGTTGGTTTTGTTAAAAATGCCAGTGTTGGTATCTTCTGTGTTTGACGACCTGATCCCATGGTGCAAGCCTGGGTGGTTCAGTCATTAAGCATCTGCCTTCAGCTCGGGTCATGATCCCACGGTCCTGGGATCGAGCCCCGCATCGGGCTCCCTGCTCAGCGGGAAGCCTGGTTCTTCCTCTCCCAGTCCCCCTGCTTGTGTTCCCTCTCTCACTGTGTCTCTCTCTGTCAAATAAATAAATAAAACCTTTAAAAGAAAAAAACAAAACAAAAGATGAGCCCTCCTGTTTCTAATTATTGAATACTTGGTTGTTCTAAGTTGATTTTGCTCCCTGGCAATCTGAAGAACTACCAGATTGGGTGGCACTCTAATTATGTCCCAGAATCACAGAACTGAGAATCTGAAAGTCTCTAATGCTACTCAGGCTGGACAAAGATATAATCTGTCCATCTCTGTCTAAGGAGACCGTGAGGTGTCTATAGCTCATACTGGTTACAAACAGAGTCCCTACGAATGAGTTCCCTCATCTGAAATCCATAGACAGAGAATAAATCTGGAAGTGGAAAACTTAAGTAATAGAACCCAGGAATATGAGATTAAGCATGAGGCCTGCCACACCACACATTCTAGAAAATATCTGTAATAGAGTTCACTTGGTTTCTTAAGCCACCCACATTTACGGTCTCTTAGATCTGGGGTGTTTTTATTTCTTTTCTTTATTTTTTTATTTTTTATTTTATTATTATTTTTTTAGATCTAGGTATTTTAAGGAATGATTTTGCTTCAAATAGGAAAGAGTTGCAGGATGATATATAGGAAATATATTTTATTCTCACTTTATTTTAAAAACCTGAGTAATGGGGCACCTGGGTGGCTCAGTCGGTTGAGCATCAGATTCTTGATTGTGGCTCAGGTCGTGATCTCAGGGTCCTCAGATGGAGCCCTGCATTGGGCTCTGTGCTCAGAATGGAGTCTGCTTAGGTTTCTCTCCTGCTGTCCCTCCCCCTGCTTGCTCACTCTCTCTCAAATAAATAAATAATTCTTAAAAAAAATACAGTAATTCCCCAAAGTCATAAATTTATTAGCAAAAAGGGAAAACAAAGAACCTCTGATGTGTATACCTGCTACAGAGCACCTCTCCAGAACTTCCTGTGACCTGACTTGTGATGTCTCCAATTCATGAGCCATGTTTTATATCCAATTCATCATCATCTCCATACAACTATGTTTCATTAAAAAAGAGTATTTCCCACAAATAGGCTCATGGAATCCTAGTATCTCCCCTTGGCTGTGTATGGAACATCAAACGGACTGTACTGGAAAGAGAAGCTTGTGCTTCGGGAAGCTTGGAGCAGTGTTGGGCATCAGGATTGGGACCATAGTTAAGAACCCATTCCTACAGGTGGTGTTCTAAAATACACGGAAATATAAGACTTGTCTATGCAGAGGAAAAGCAGATTAAATGAATGAAGTAAGCCTGGCCAGACATGAACCAACAATAGGAATTGAGTGATCACACAGACTTTAATAAATATGCCTTTTCTGAAAAAAAGAATCATAATCCCAATTCATAGTACCTACTTCAAATATGACCTACTTAAACTATCATTCCTAAACTATGATAAAATAACAATTCTTGCTCAAAAGGTTGAGGCCCATCAAAGCATCAGGCAACACTAGAGAAAATATATCCCTAAAATCCTTTCCTTTGCTAAATCTGGAACAAAGCTAGAACAAATATCCACCTTCTTTGATTCAATACAATGCCTGTCCTTTCTGGGAACATACTCCTACACCTCATACATACTCATACACCTCAAGGATAAAGTCTGGAAACCATTTAAAAATGTACAATCCACCAAAATATTCTGAAACTTTTAACAATCAGGTGAAAATCATTTTTACCATGCTTGAATAAATCATCTAAAGGATTTTTTGTCTCATCTCTTTATAAAATTCCCCTTGAGGATAAAAACAAGCTTGAAAAGTTTCAGTCAACAGTATAAACTGGGAGCTCGTGTTAAATAAGCCATTGAAAACTGCAGTTTAGAATGAAATTACCATCTCAGTCATTACCACGGGGCTCCACAATACATTTATAAATAATATTTTGTAATAGTATCATATCCAAGTAATTTATACATTGTTCTCATTTTTAAATTTAACTAACATGCTGCAGATCTTAAAAAATCAAGCATACATCCTATTTCCCTTTCATTTTTCCAAGCCCAGGTAATAATATGACAATAATTATCAATACTCTTGGGATGATAAAACACAAAATTATTAGTAAAAAGATTGAGCAGCACATATGACATTCTCCTAAGCCCATTAATTTTTAATTAATGTCTTAAAAAAGACAGTATAACCTAATAATTATAGTTGAGTTGCTCCAAAAACTGTATCTTAGCTCTGTTAAACTTGGAGCCTTACATTAGTGAAAAGCAAGAGTAAAAAGAAGAGAGAAAAAGACAGAAAGAAAGATTCTCATTAAGTAATGAGGGCGTTAAAAAAATAAATTAAGGAGGGCACTTACTGTGTCAGGAAAGAGATCATCATTCTTCCACTCATGTGACAGAAATTTACCAAATAATTATTGCATGCCAGGCCAAAACAAGAATATACAGAGAAAAGAACTTCTGGTCTTGCCGATAATACAGACGAAACTTACAAGCACGTATGTATGCAAAAACCCACAGACACACACGTACGCACACATTTAAAACAAGGAATTATAACACTGTAGTTTGAAACATAATGAGGGGAAATACAGGATGCTCTGAGACAGTGGAGACTAAGCCAGGTTTGTGGGTGTTAAAAAAAAAAAAACTGAAGAAAGCAGCATCTAGGATAAAAACTGAAGGATGTGTAGGTGCTAGCCAGTCTAGCCAGTCTAAGGGAAAAGAAAGAGAAGAGAATCTCCAAGCATATGTAAAATGAGACATCACTGAGTTTTAGAAATTGAAATCAGTTCTTTCTGGATTGAGGACAGAAATTGAAGCAGGAGTGACAAGAACAGGAGTAAAAAGAAACACAAATGAGGAAGTTGTATTTAACAAAGTGAAGTGGTCAAAAGTTGCTCTAAAAAACAGTGTTGACAATCTCTGCTTATTCTTTCCTGCATTGCTGACATACCCATTTGAGATATTAATTTTGGCATTATCTAGAACTTACAAATTAGTAATGAAATCAATTCTTGTTCCAGAGCCTACATAATAATTATAACAAATGCTCTTAATATGTCTCAAATATTACATGGGGCATATTTACACCATACAATGATTTGTTGTTTATCTGAACTTCAATATGCCTGGGTGTTCTCTATTTTTTTTTTTTATTAAACCTAGTAATCATGGTCAGATAGCAGTCAAGGAAGGATATTTGGAGAGTCAACTAAGTTGCACAAGAGTGATAATAGCTATGTGTGGTACCAGTATTCCAATGCCAGTTCGACAAATAGGAAGTTCATAATGTTTTGAGAAACTTTAATAAAGATCCTTTTGTCCAATGTAAGCTCATAAATTCCCTTGAACACTGGTAACTGAGAAGAATAGTTTCATTGAACACAGGTCAAGCAAAATTATTTTTCTAAAGAAAATATAGACTTTTTATAGGCAATGTGAAAAGATATTAATTTTCTCTACATGTACATATACAAATATACATAAGCAATGTATATACTATGTAGGTATATATGCCTCTATTATGAATAGGAAATATTACAGATTTCAGCATACAAAAATAAAAATACTATTTATTGGTCACTGTATGTCAAAACATTGATACACACTCTTAGAAAACTAATACATATTTTCATCCTTGAAATCCCATAACAACAATTGTTATTTGACAGCATTTTCATAAAAAAACTACTGTGACATATAATCACTACTTATTACTAATTTTGGAAGAATGAGGCAGGCAAAAAGGAAATATACAAACTGGACTTTTTAAAAAGAAGAAGTATTTAATCACTCAACAAATATTTATCTAATATTTAAATGTCCAAGATACTGGGAATGTATATGTGAACAAGATTGATATCCCTATCTTCATGGAGTTTTCTACCTATTGGAGAAATCAGACAAAATACACAGAAATATACATATAACAATTACAAAGGTGATAAGTGCTCTGAAAGAAAGAAACAGGTAAAATATGGAGAAGGTGGGGCAAAGGGCAGTACTTAAAAAAAAAAAAAAAGAGTAGTCAGGAAAGCTCTCTGAGACATCAGAAAAATGATAACATGGGGGCTGAAAGATGTAATGGAGCCAGTAATAGCATTAAAAGAGCAGCAGCATCTTATGCAGAAAGAGAAGCGTGTGCAAAGGCCTTAAGTCAGGGAGAACCCAGTTCATCCAAGAAACTGAAAGAAAAGCTCTGTGGCTTGAGTATGATGCTTAAAGTGACCCAGCACTAGATGCCGGTATTTGGGGACAAATCAGTATATGGTTAACAGTGTTAATTTTATCCTAAGATGCAATAAGAACAATTACAGTCTTTTTAAAATTAATTTCTTTATTTTTAGAATTC